>CM042244.1:49666939-50266939 GCA_023566225.1 Romanogobio albipinnatus
TGTGTCCACGGGTCAGGCTGACGGGAAGAGGACGCAGCAGAGCGACAGCCAACAGAGCTCAGATGATGGACACCCATCCACTTCATCTTCATCTAAACGCTCTTGCATGGGTCAGAATAAGCTTTTAATAAAGAATTTATGGCTCAGTTTCAATTTCTATTTTCAATGACTGATTTGACGTCTGAAATTTTCCAGACTCAGGCCACTCCAGATCCAGGAGAACTGCTTCCACAGATTCTTCACTGGGCATCATGTCATCATTATCCTTGTCCCTTAGCAGCAGAGGCTCGTACAGCTTCCTTTGGAGGTGGAGTGGCGATGGATCAGATAGCCGAAGCGTACAGGGCAGGTCCGACAGCCTCGAAGGGTCGTGCCCTCCGCTGCCAGATCAAGTTCCTGTCGAGCCAATAGAGACTTCGAATGGCCGAACTGCTCAGGGTGCCAATGAGGCTTCTCCTGTGAACAAGATCTCAACAGGTGAGATTAAAATAAGGCTGGGCGGTGTAAAGTGTACATACAGAGATTTTGATATTTCATGTATAACTGCTTCAAGTTTTTATCATGTTAATGTCCAGTCACATTTACTGTTGCTCAGCAAAATGTATCTGAAATTTTCTTAGGTTTTAAAAAATATATATTTTAATTGGACATTCGTCTAACATTTTCAGAACATTCAGAGAAAATTAAAAAGAAACGCTCCCATAATGCAAAATTATAAAATAGAATGTTCGTTTGACCAAGAAAAAACATTTATGAAACATTGAAAAAAAACGGACGTTTTGAACATTCATGGAACATTTAGAAATAACGCTTTCTTAATTTAATGGTAATGATAGCAAAAGTTCTCAATAAGCCGTGAACTCAGTGGTACTTGTGCTGTCTGACACACACCCGAAACATGCGCACAGAAAGCCGCTTCTCAGACAGCATACAATCCCGAATAGAATTCTATTTCACGACTTATTGCTTTTGAATTGCCAAATACACACAAAATTGTCAAAATAGCTGTTGTGCCAAGTATTAGTAGTAGTCGGTTATGACATAAATAATACATTGCTATGCATTTAATAAAAATCTATATTTAAAGATATTATATTTAATATAATATAAATATATTTTAAGATATAGCCCATATTATCTTTGCCATTACAAGAACTGAGCCACACGTGTCAGAGTTGGCCAAATGAAGCCGAAAAGATCAGATAAAACAAGACAAATATTGTGACTATTAACACTGTAAAATAATATTTTGGGACATTTATGCAGGCATTAAGCAGAAGTTAGGGCATGGCATGGAAATATTTCCATTACTTTGGATTTGTAACTCTACAGATGAGAATTTAATAGTAAAATGTAAGTTATGTCATTATATCATTGCTTAATTTGATGTCATTCTAATCTTCATTCCAGAAAACCCTACAGAATGTAGGAAAGGAATTCGTTCTTTCCTCCAGAGGCTATGGAAGGCTGTGAAGAGTCCTTTCTGCTGCTGTTGTCTCAGTAGTGCTGTGGATGCAGAGTCTTTTAAATCTTTCTATAACGTGGGAGACATGATTGGATCCGGAGGATTTGGCAGCGTGTACAAGGGAACACGCAAATTTGATGGCAAAAAGGTAAAACTTACTGAATTGTACAAACATTTTGCTCTTGCATGAATTAAAACATTTACAAATTTACATATTTTCTTTTTTGTTGCAGGTTGCCATCAAGCAGATAAGCAAGATTGACAACAATCGTTATCTTTATATTGTAAGTTGGCCAAAACCTGAATATGTATTTAGTTGTTTAAGTGCAGATTACTGTAGTTAATACACCCGTAGGAAGCATTAGGTGTAAATGTGATTGGCAAATAAGCCTTAATAACTAAATAACTTTGAGCTGAAAAGGCTCTTTTGACTGTATCTAAAAAGATACTTTTAAAAATAATATGTTTTCTTCAGATTTTTACCCAGCTAACCTTCTGACTACTATTTTCTCTAGCCTGGGCATCCCACACCTCTTGTTACAGAAGTGGCGCTGCTGCTAATGATGAGGCGAGAACCCATAAGCCCGCACATCATACGACTATACGAGTGGTTTGAAAATCCTCAAACATTCACTCTTGTCATGGAGTTCCCAGAGCCTTGCGTGAGCTTGCTGGACTATGTCATGCGTAAACCCGTACTGTATGAACCAACAGGACGGTTCATCATGCGACAGGCTCTTCTGGCAGTGCAAATCTGCATCGAACATGGTGTTTTTCATAATGACATTCATGCGCAGAATTTCCTGATAAACGAAAACACATTGGAGCTCAAGCTGATAGACTTTGGCTGCGGTCAGCTGTTTAGTAGGGATGGCTACGAGAGCAACACATATGTTGGTGAGCATTTTGAGAGTGTGGGAACCTGAATGTAGTGACTTATTAATGATCTGATGCTTTTAAAAAAAAAGCTCAACCATGTGCAAATGTCTTGCTTACAGGAGTACCGCATTACTGCCCACCTGAAGTCTTAACAGAACCTCGATTCCACGCCGTTCCTGCAAATGTCTGGTCTCTGGGAGTGCTGTTGTACACTATGGTGCACTATGGATGTCCTCCCTTTCTCAATCAGACAGAGATCAGACAAGCCAACGTTACATTTTACAACTACAGCTTATCCAAAAGTGAGTGAATAATATTGATAACACTTATAAACACACACACATAAAGCAAAGGCTCTGAACAGAAACTGTTAAAGATGAAGTATGTTTATATAAAGCTAAACGTATAGCGAGAGTTTTGGGCGTAGCTACTGTAGCAGGTGGAGCCATGGGAAAAGAAATTTAGCTTTAGTTACGTGAATGCCAAAATTTGCTGCATGTATACCGTAAACCGGTCAAAGCGAACAGAGCATTGTGATACAAAGCATGCTTCAATATCATACAGCCTCATCATGCACCCGTTTAGAAAGATAAAAGACAAATGCAACACAGCTAAAAGTATTCCTAATATGTTGAACCTGAAACGTGCCCTTAACAAGAGCTGTGTTTGCGATGTTTGAGTTGGGGAAGACACGATGCACAAAAGGGGCCTTTGCAAGGTTTTTTGAAAATATGCTTTATTTTGTAATTCCGCCCTGTGCCACTAGTGTCGCAGAAACTACATACTTCACTTTCAAAGTAAAGATGAGGAACATTTTACAGTATAATAATCATGTTTTAGATGCTGTTTTCATAGATGCATGACTAACTCCTTATTACAATTTGTACAGAATGCAGGGATCTGATTAGCCAGTGCCTAGCCCGGGATCCAACTAAACGGCTGACGTTAGAGCAGATGTCACAACATAGATGGATGAGATGACCTACTGTAGATTGGAGAAGTTCAGGAGACTCACTCGATCAGTGATTTCAGGTGTGAGGAAGTGTAACAGACAGAGTGATTATTATCATTTGTCTTATTTCAAATGAGATTTTCAAATTTGTGTTCTTGTTATAGTCAAGTCACCGTCATTTATATAGTGCTTTATACAATACAGATTGTTTCAAAGCTGCTTCACTGTAATAAACAGGAAAATAAACACAACATCAGCTCTAAAAATCATTCATGAGTTGACTTATTCATATAATCTTTGTATTGAATAGGAAATAACATACTTGCTGTCCTTGGTGGAGGGCTTGATCTCGAGCCTTGAGCCGAAGCCTGATGTCCAACCCCAACCTGACAGGGAACTCAGAGCCTGTCCACGTCTGAGCAAGAACATGAGAGACTGCAAGACTGGGAAGAAGTCATCAAGTCATCACAGCCACATTTGCTTTGTTGTAAAAGTCATTTTTGCTTTGTTTTTAAACATCAAGACAAGACAAGTCATCTGTATTTAGGCGGAGCTATAGAATGACGTGCGTGCGCAGCTATTGTGTTGAGCTATGCATGTTTACATAGAAAACAATGGAATCGATAGCTAACAACAGATAGACATTTGAAGCAGTTTTACTCACTGCCTGCTACCAACACACGACCGTGAACCTTAATGTGAGATGGTGGTCCAGTGGGTTAAACCATGGAACTGCAGAAGGTTGCTGGTTCGATCCCAGCGGTCACCACCAATGTGTCCTTGAGCAAGGCAATTTACTCCATGTTGCTCCAGGGGGATTGTCCCTGTAATAAGGGCACTGTAAGTCACTTTGCATAAAAGCGTCTGCCAAATGCATAAATGTAATCGCTGGGACCGCTCCATCTTTCAGCATTAGACGAGCTACAAATCCAGAGTTGAACTGTACCTTGTTTATAAACCATCGTCGCCGAACAAACAAACACTTGCACAACTCCAAAAACAAACTCCATCCACTGTCCCATTAATGCTGGGTTCTTTGGGAAGCTGTGCAGGGTTGTCTTGCCATGACAACCAAAAACACACTTCTTTGGTGACATTGTTGATTCCGTGAAGTCCTGTGACTGCAGCGCAGCCGGCTTGCTCTCTTGCTCTAGTCGCGCGCGCCCCCTTCCAGGAGAAGAGCCCGTACAAGGACATTTCGGCCCATCTGACGTCACATTTACCCATACTCTAAAAAAACTTTCCGAAGCTTATGAGAAACCGGAAGGAGTATTTTTGGCACAGAAATACTCCATCAAACGTCCAACTTTTTTTTTTTTTTTTTACTTTGTCCATGTTTAGGATGGGAGTCCAGGTCTTTAACAGTGTAAAAAGCTCAGTATGCACGAAACAGCATTTCACCCCCACCCCCCCACCCCCCCTTTAAAAGAGATTTAGGAATTAATGTAATTTAAACAGCGGGGCATCGCTGACGTCCATCGGAAAAGTGAAGTCAAAGTTTTGAAATTTTATTTTATTCATACAGCCTAAAGTTCATTTTATTTTGATGTATGATTTTGTTTCATTACCACACAATATTCCTAATGCTTCTACCTCCATAATATTTCAGTCCGAATCAATATCAGTCCGGCACATGACAGCGCAGATAAGTTAAACTAATAAGTTAAATAATCTGTTTCTGAGAAGGATAGTGCTGATGATTGTAAAATACGTGACGAACGTGATCCTCCTCTCCTTCATTAGTAAAATCATAAATGGGCTTTATATCTTCACCACTCTACTAAGCGGTTCATGACGCATAAGTATCGCAAGCCATTTTAACTTAAAATGTTCCCCGTGTTATTGTCGTAATTGCACTTTTAAGAGTAAGTAAAATTTCTCAATATGCGTTCTGTCTGTACTGGACTTGTGAAACCTCATCAGTCGCTGCCCAAGTACTGTTCCATTTCAAAGTTTACATCTAGCCAAGTACAATTCAAATCCCCGGATGTGTCCTTGATCCGCCCCTTTTATCGAGGATGCATCAAGAGGTGACGAGCTGACTTGAGACAGACAGGTATCCCATAATGCATCTCACAACAACCAATAAGCGTCAATAGCGGATGTCCAGCGTAATTTAAAAATACTACTGTTAATGTGTTACGAAATGTAGTATTAAGACTTTTTCAGGTGAGAATGTACTCAAATCTGTGGTTTATTTATAAAGAGATCGCCTATTTGAATTTTATCTAGTGTTTTCTGAGTTTTGAGATTCAGTCGATCAAGCCAATCTATTATTTGTTCCCTGGCAAATTGTTTTGAGTGAGGGCAAAGTGAAGTTTCATAACTTTGTATTTTTATTTTTTTAAATAAAATTACTAATTACTTTTTGTTTCTAAATTGACCGCTGTAGCCTTAGTGCTGACTTTGTATGTTTGACTGAATTGTTTGCTTTATTTCTTGTATAGCTTCTTATACCTTTACCTTCATTTTATGTTATATTTTATTCCTTTCATATTTCCTTTTACTGAAACACTAAAGAATTGTATGAATATGTTCTGTACTATTGTCTGTACCTCTCACTGAGAGAAAGCACATGTTATCAGTATGTTTTGGGAAACTTTTTGTGGTCAGTGCTAGAGCTCAACCAACTCCAACCTTGGAGAGACTGTGTATCTGTGTGTGTATGTGTGCGCTGTAGGAAGGTCACCACGTCATATATGTACACGTGAATCTGATTAACTGACAATGTGTGGAAATTTACCATGACTGTTAATTTTCTCTGAGCCAATCAGAATCATCCACCTTGCAGTAATGATGTGGCTAGACCTTGAAAACAGTATAACTGTTGAGAAATTGTATGTACCATAGGCTGGTAGAGGGAGCGCGGCCTACGAACTCCTTGTGAGACTTGAAGCTGGCTTCTGCTGATGAAACTGCAAACTATTGTTCAGTAAATTTGTATTTAATTAAATTGCACTCCTGACTCTTGGTCTTCATTTTTCACTACTGGTCCTGGGACCTAAACTGTTACCCCAACATAGGTTTGCTCTTTCCAAATATTCTATTCAATACACAACAAGCCAAACTGTCTAAAATTCATCCACCATCCTGAAAGCCTTTTGAAATTTGGGGTTCTTCTGGAGCTTTTTGAGTGGTGCCACTTTGCCCTTTTGAAGGTGCTGGTACAGTCCTCACCACTAAATACATAGTACCCAAGCAGGGTGCTGCAGTACGGCTGCCTAAAAGAAGTGGCCAGCTCTGTGCCATTGACCAGCCGACGGTGCCTGCCCATGGCAGTTTCACTGTAGATGGCGAGGTTGATGGTGTCAGTGTGATGCAGGAGGATGAAGAAGGTGTCAGTGTCCAGGGTCCTTACTACTGCCGACTTGAATTCTAGCTTGACGGCATGATGCAGGTAGAGCACAACCCGGCTGTCTGTCTCCTCCTGGTCTGACTGGAGGGGATGGATCTCAATAAACTCAAACTGAAATGCCAGAAAACACCCCAATGCATGGTAGCTTGTATTCTTGGCAAACAATCTGCTAACACAAGGCCTCACCAAAGTTTCCTAGGTATGGCTCAATCAACTTACTTCTCGATCTGACGACATTAGCTGATGAACTGTTCCCTCCGCAATGAGAGCAGCTGTCTCACACTTTGCCAGCTGGGATTCTGCCTCCTTACTCCCCCAGACCTTGAGAAATCAACAGAGCTGCCGCTTGTTCTTCTCCAGAAGAGAAAGAGCTTAAAGTCCTGTGGTTTACTGGTGGCCATACCCTGCACTATAAACCTCTCAGATAAGCCGTGCCCCAGCCTCTTCTGCGCCTTGATGGAGTCAGTGGAGAAGATGAAGTGTTTCTTGGCCACCATCTGGTTCAGGACCTGCAGGGAGATTGCACCGAATGTATGAGGCAGGTTGAATTGAATGAATTCGAATGAACCAACTGCTTAATCCACAGGTTGGTCGAATCCTTGATCCCAGTCCTTTCCAGTGTCAACATTCCACTGGTAAGGCATTTTTAGCCTTGAGCAACAAACAGTAGAAAGCGAGTTTAAGTGTACGGATAAGAGCAGGGGTTTGGCAACCCTGAGTGTGAGAGATTAATATTATTAAGCCCATAAGGCCTACTGTATAATATTTGATATGCTAATTTCGAAGGCCTCTAAATTATCAACATGATCAAAACTTTGCCGAAAAACCATCGTGTGATCGATAGTTTGATTATCCATACATCATTTTTAGAAAACCCATGTTAAAATGTGAGTATCAAATATGATCCATCAGGCTTTTGAGTTTATTTGTTCATCTCTCAATCATCATTGTATTGCATTGCATTATATGTTTTGCCCCCTTCAATAAAAAACTACAGAGCTTTGATCATAAAAGCATTTAAATATAATCTTACTAAGACATTAGTAAGTATTAGTAATATTACTTGCGTATATTAAACTGAATTATATTATAACCGAATTATAACAAATAAATAAAAGATATTTGGAAATTCCCCTGTAAAACGGGGAACCCTTAATTTGTGGTTTGTGTTTTTTGTTATTAATAAAAGTGATTTTGCTTGTGCCTCCTCTAGTCCTGTCAATCATCTCGCTCGCGCGTATGATTACAGTTACAGTACAATTTTAATTCACCATCATCGGTTTCCATCCTCAGCCGATCTGCATGACAGTTTTTGCAATGACCATCAACACTAGATAAATGGGCAAGTGAAAAGGCACGCCATGTTACAATTTAGTAGGAGCTAAAGAGCTCTAGAATGTTTGGTAGACATTGTTAGTATTGGGCATCGAGAACCGGTTCCTACTTGTAATCGTTTTAAAATTCAGATTATTTTCTTTCTTTTCGTTTCTTTATTGGAATCCGATCATAATGTTAATGTTTGTCAATTTGTGACTGTTTTTTATTTGTTAACATTGTTAATAATAATAAAGTAAAAGGCAGACGTGGCAAATTATAATAAGTAACAGTGAAAATCAGTCCAAAAAGTATCGAATCAAGGGCAAGGAATAAAAAATTTTAAAAAATGAGAAAATAAAATAAAATACACAGTAAGGAGTTAGCCTATATTGCACTTAGCTTATTTTAAAAAAACTGGATACTGTAGAAGCTTTTTCACTTGAAAGCTTACAACGTGAAGCAGCTAAAGCTTTAAGTTCATTGGTAAAATGAGGAAAGGAGGGGTTTTCAAAAATCTGCAATTATGAATAAAGTATTTAGCAAGTTCAAATAGGTTATTAATCAATTGTGAGCAATCTTTTTTAAGTAAACCAAAATTAATTTGTTTGTATTCAATGAGATTTACACATATAATACTATATGACAGTTTACTGTACAATTGAGACCAAAGCAATTTGGAGTAATAATAATAATAATAATAAAAAGATATGCTCAGTGGTTTCAATATTAAAACAAAAATTGTTTTCTCCAATATCAAATTTAGATTTAAAGGTCCCATGGCATGAAATTTTCATTTTATGAGGTTTTTCAACATTAATATGAGTTCCCCTAGCCTGAATATTGTCCCCAAGTGGATAGAAATGTTGATCGGTGTAAACCCGAGTTCTGGCTGTCTCTCTCTGCCTTTGAGAAAATGACAGGCCAGACGAGCCAATCCTGAAGTCTCCTGGTTTGACGTCCAAGCAGGAACGGTTACCTCCCTTTCCTACGCCCAGAGAATCTGGCACGCCCATGCAAACGCTCGAGAGTCTTTTTTCAGTTCCTTCTGATCTGTGATCAGTCATTTCTGATGTGTAGCTAATTATTTATTATTCGTGCACACAATGCGGCTTCTCTCTCTCCAGACAGAACAGTGTTTTCGTGTTTTCTATCTTGTGAGTCAGTGTTTTTGTACGTCCTCGTCGCGTCTACCGGTTCTAAAATGTGCATACAGTCGTGAGTTTCTGCTCAACATCGGCCTCACACACGCCGAAGCTCGGGCTGCACTGGCCGTTGGCCTTCAACATCCCCGACCCCCAGTACTGCATCTGGCCCACAGCGGAGGCACCAAACGTGGCGTGAGATTAAGCAGAAGGGGGGTAAGCGTGAGCATATTCGGGCTAGCCAGCCTAGCCCCACAATAAACTGGATTACATTCGATTACTGCTGTTGTGTCTTTGTTTGCGCTGTGTACTCAACGCGCGTCACTGACGCTTTTATTTTATTTTAAAAATAATGCTATTATCAACACTTACTTTTAACTCGTTCATCTCGACAGCTGTAATAATGGTACTTTGCAAGTGTTACAAAGTTGGTAATAATGATGAAGACGGACTCGGTGTGACTGGGACTCTCAGATACAAACACAATAAACTTGCGCTGACTGACAGCGCTCTCATAACTCAGTAGGTACTATAAATAACTTTGTTAGCGATCGCTGAGCTCCGTCTCTGGTACGTTAGTGATGTCCGGTTCGCGAACGATCTTTCTTTTGAACCTGTTCTTTTTAGTGAACCGAATCAGTTCACCAAATCGGACTGAATCGTTCTAAACGGTTCGCGTCTCCAGTCAGCGCTGATCCATAATTTACTAAAGTTACTAACTTTCTGACATGAGTGACAGTCCCTCCGACTAGAAATAGACTAATAACCTGAAGTATATGCTGTAACTACAACAGTTCAGACATGCTGAGAACTGATGTGAAGTGCCTGCTCGTGCCTCGTAGACCAAGTTAAACCACGCCCCCTCCGCTCATTTAAAATACAAAGATGTCAGCCAATCACAACAGTGGGCGTTTTTACTGAAGTCTCACAGCAGACACGCCTCTTGAAGCAGGGCATTCAGCCACAGGGCAAACAGCAGTATTGAAAAAATGCCTTTTATTTCTAAATTATGACATTTTATGATGTAAAAGTCATACTAACAATATAAGTACACCTCAGGAAACATTATAAAATAATAGAAAAATGCCATGCCATGGGACCTTTAAGGAATTATTTAGATGGGTATATAATTTATTATATTGAAATAAAGTTCTTTCATTTTAGGGAGAGTTGGAAAGGTAAGATAATTAATTCTCTGTATCAGGCGTATCGTAAGGCGACGACGTATGTATCAGGCGTCTTATAAGGCGACGTACATAGAAACGACCTATGTATCAGGCGTCTTATAAGGCGACGTGCCTAGTTCAGACGTACTAAAATTTAGTCAATTTCTCACATACGCCGTCGCCACGTCGCCATATGTATTCGTTCCTACCATGACGTCGCCGTGACTTCGCCGCCGGTTTGTCGTCTACCGTCTCTATCAATCCCATTCAAAAATAGACACGGGCTAACGGCGACTGAAGGGTAGACTGCTCCTTCTCCTTCTTCTGGGTAGTATGTGAAAAGTCACTTTTTGCTCGCCATACAGACGTACTAAAATTTAGTCAATTTCTCACATACGCCGTCGCCACGTCGCCATATGTATTCGTTCCTACCATGACGTCGCCGTGACTTCGCCGCCGGTTTGTCGTTTACCGTCTCTATCAATCCCATTCAAAAATAGACACGGGCTAACGGCGACTGAAGGGTAGACTGCTCCTTCTCCTTCTTCTGGGTAGTATGTGAAAAGTCACTTTTCGCTCGCCATAAACAATCATCTCATTTTCTATATTCCACCCCTCATAGACTAGGGTAGCGTGGGGGAAAACACCCCCCTGGGGTAAAACGCCCCCCACCTGTTTTTCCCAAAATAACCACTAGAGGGAGTCAAGATACATTTTCATTGTTGCTATGCACTTCGTTGACAACGGGATAAACAAATCTCCTTGGAGAAGCTGACACCAGCGACGTATTTGAAGAGAAGAGGATTACATTGCAAGCGCTATAATTTTTCAGATATTAGTAAACAAGTGTTTAAGAGAATATTGGTCTGCAGGATATCACAGTGATGTATGATAGATGAATAGTGAAGTCTGAAGTTTGAGAGGAAATGTTATTTATAAGGAATATAATTATATTTAAAAAATATATATATTTTTTTAAAAAGTCATAGCTTGTGGGGTAAAACGCCCCCTACGCTGAGGGGTAAAACGCCCCCCAAAGGGCATAGTTTCTCTCTATCATAATTACTATAATAACATATTTCTGTCTATCAAATCCTTTGTTTTACACTTAATGCAGTATAACTAGGTGGTAAAATCAAAATATTTGAACAAAATAAAAAAAAATTACCTCAAGTGAGCATTAGGCTAGCTTGATAGCACAGTTAGCTCACTGATGGAAGGTGGTTAGGTGACCCAATGATAAAACATAGTGGCTTTTAATGCATTTATTGAATATATTTCACTAGATAAATAGTGATATTAAATAAATATTAATTTATATACATGTTGATACATTACTTGCCTTTTACTTTGAGAGATTAAAAACTATAGTCTGCTCATTTTGCTGTTGATCTATGAAGCAAACTGGTTGGTGAGAAAGGGGGCATTTTACCCCACCGCTGGGGCAAAACGCCCCCTTTGTACAAAAATATTTTCAGTCAAAATACTAATTAATTATGAAGGCTGCGCAATTTTAATATTTGGTGAATAACTCCTGCCATAGTCACTCAAAACCGGGATGGCAATTCAAGTCACATTTATGTTTTGTTTCACTGTAATGTCACATTTTCCTTAAGGGGGGCATTTTCCCCCACTCTACCCTATATGTCTTATGGCGGAGTCTCTAACGTCATCACCGGCGGCCATCTTGTCACAGGCAGGGCTCTGTGGTACCTGATGATCTGCATGAACACAAATACTCTTATCTCACTGAAATCTTGACGGATTTACAAATGGTTTGATTTCTTACAAACGTTATTAACGTGGCTATAATTATGGATGCTTGAACAAATTTTGAATAATTTTTCATAAGTATGCAGTCATAACTACATCTCTGACGTTTATAACAAACCAGTTTGAAAATCGGTAGAAAATTGGGAGAGTTATGGTTATTTAAAAAGTGCAAGCACCCATGAAAACAATGTTACGAGTGAGCGAGCTGGCTGTGACAAGATGGCCGCCAGGTGCGGACGGCGACCTCCATTGGCCAGCAGCACGGACGAGACATCTAGCCTTTATTATGGATATCTATGGTGCTGAGTTTGTCAGTAAAAGAGTGAGGCTATAAAAATTCAGACATGCCGTCTCACGTGTTTTCATTTGAATAGATACATCACAGTTTACTATAACATATTTTATCTTAGTTGACTCACAATTAACCAATTCAGTGGTTTTAACATTGCATTTTCAACTATTTTTATTATAAAAACAGTCATTTCTTACAGAGAGAGAGAGAGATCTGGCACAGTCGCCCTCTACCGCCCTCTACCGGTCGATTTTAACCTTGTATTTTCACAAACTGCTTGTTTCAGTTTCTCAAACGCAGAACCAGGAAACTGCATAACCATGCAGGAAACCTGAAAAAGAAAATTAATCTATGCGTCGGTCTGTTGTCTCTATCTCATTCACTCTCTCGCTGGCTATTGTCTTAGCCTACTCAGGTAGATACAGCATTCCAACATAGATTTTCAGATAAGGATCAAAGTTGACAAACCTTTTTAGGTAAGTAGCTAATATCTCTCTGTGCGAAGAAGCTGTCACTGGAGTTGTAATTCTTACAGTGAAGTCCTATCTTTAAAACACACCTTTCTCAAGCTTAAGTCATGATAGCTGTATGTTTCTCTGTCTGTGTCTACGTGCAGTGAAATGGCAGATGCCAGAATTTTGTGGGCTCGGGATCAGTTCTGCTGTTCGATCTGTCTGGATCTACTGAAGGATCCAGTGACCATCCCCTGTGGACACAGTTACTGTATGAGCTGCATTACAGACTGCTGGAATCAAGATGACCAGAAGAGAGATTACAGCTGCCCTCAGTGCAGACAGACCTTCACTCCAAGACCTGCTTTAAACAAGAATGTGGTGTTTGCTGAAATGGTGGAGAATCTGAGGAAAATCAAAATGCAAACTTCTTGTCCTGCTCTCAGTTACGCTGGACCTGGTGATGTGGAGTGTGACGTCTGTACTGGGAGAAAATATAAAGCTGTCAAGTCCTGTCTGGTGTGTCTGGAGTCTTACTGTCAAACTCACTTTGAGCGTCATGAGGAGTTTCACTCAGGTAGACGACACAAGATAACTGATGCTACTGGACGACTGGCGCAGATGATCTGCCCTCAACATGACCGTCTGATGGAGGTTTTTTGTCGTACTGACCAGCATTGTATTTGTTTGCTATGTACGATGGACAAACACACAAATCATGATACTGTTTCGACTGAAGCAGAGAGATCTGAGAAACAGGTATGAAAAACAAGTCTTAATAACGTATACATTTATGATGCAATTCAGTAAGACACGTTATCTGTTATCTGTTACAGAAACAGTTGTGGGACATACAAAGAAAGTTCCAGCAGAGAATTCAGGAGGGAGAGAAAGAGCTCCAGGAGCTGAAAGAGATTGTGAAGACGCATAAGGTGAGTTTAAGGGGAGTCAGAAATGTCTTAGGTTCTTTAAGGACTCTAGTCATTGAGGAGCCCCGTCTCCCTGAAGCTCAGTGAGTGAGCGGTCTGATTGTGTGTGTGTCCTAACAGCGCGCCGCACAGGCGGCAGTGAAGAACAGTGAGAGGCTCTTTAGTGAACTGATCCGCTCTATTGTGAAAAGCCGATCTGAGGTGACCCAGATGATCAGAGATCAGGAAAAGGCTGCAGTGAGTCGAGCTGAAGGACTCTTGAAGCGACTGGAGCAGGAGATTGAAGATCTGAGGAGGAGAGATGCTGAGATGAGGAAGCTTTCACACACAGACAATCACATACATTTCCTACAGGTAACTGATCTCAGAAGCAATACATTTAAGATGATCTTATTATAACAGTGAACAGAAGTGCGGCGCGGCCGGGACGTGCTCGTGCGCGCTGCCGGACTCTGCCCACACGCCTTCCACTCAGACAGATCACGACGCCAGTTTTGCGGATTATTGGGTTTGAATGGTAAAAAATATGTAAAAATGCACGTCCAGGCGGTCCGTGTATATTTTGGTCATTTGATTTTCCTTATAGAAACGGGTATTAAAAAACAAAAAACGGCTCCTTTTTCGTTTTTTCGTTTTTTAAACAAAACGAAAAACAAGAATTCAGCTCGATTTTTCATTTTTCATTAAAAAGGAGGAAAATTAATAAACGGCTTGAATATTCGATTTCTAGACATGGGCGGGAATTATACGCCCCTTTCTGCTGATTGGTCGGCCGAAGATCAAACTGTTCCATCATTAGTTCTTCCTCAGTTCTGCACAGCAGAATAATAGTCCTGCGCTGCTACAGCTGTACGGATTGTTAACGCGTTTATTGCAGCTACATTTAATCTTTTATTCATCAAACAACCAGACTAACGAATGGCTCGACACAACCCATACCGGGGCAGAGCCTATACAGGGCTTTCTTCTTTGTAGATAGAAATTCACATACACTTCGCATTAGCTGGGCATGGCAGGATAGGCCTATGTGACGGCTGTCCACTCCGGTTGCCCAGTGTTTAAAAAATAATAATAATTAAAATATAAATTAATATAATTAGTTTTAAATTAAATATTTTAAACACTAATACAAAAAGGAAAAAAAGAATGCATTGACTTGGGTATGTTGGGCCTATAACGTTCACACAAGAACTGTCATTCTGACTGACAACCGGAGAACAACAGTTCACACAGTTCCAGTAGCCTAAATTGCGATGAGCTAAATAAACTAAAGCAGATAAACACGCCAACAGTCAAGCGCAGACCAGTAGGCCTATTGAAGTGTTCAGAAAATACACAGCTGTTATAGCTACCTTTTGTTTTTGAGTTTATCTTGTTAATAGTGAGTGTTAATTGATGTCAAGCAAAACGGTGTGTTATTTTCTCTGCCAATTAAATTTCCAAAGCACATCATGTGTGTTCTCTCCACGCTGTCCTGTGTGTCCCGCAGCTTTCACACAAATTGTGAGAGTTGGCCATCCAAACAAAACAGGCCAAAGAAGTGTATGGGAGATGCAAGGTAGCCTACATTCATTTAAGAAATAAACACTTACAATAGCCTAGCCTATGTCTCTTTTACCTGCATATAGCCATAAGTGGGACCCCATAGCCTAATTATAACAGTGATTCAGCCCAAAATTAATGTGGGTGGGGCGATGAACACAATATGTTTGTGTGTGTGTGTGTGTGTGTGTGTGTGTGTGTGTGTGTGTGTGTGTGTGTGTGTGTGTGTGTGTGTGTGTGTGTGTGTGTGTGTGTGTGCAAATGGCCTCCATCCTATGATTTTTGTATTAATAGCCTGCAACTTTTATAATCGACTGTCACTTTTTGCCAGAAAATAAGTCGCACCTGAGTGTCACACCTGGTCATGTTGAGAGAGACGCGCGCGTTGCATCGTTGTTAAAACTGCACTTTATTATTAGCCTACATTCAGAATTAGTATAAAATAGGCTACCGGTAAATAAAATAGCTACAACAACACCACAGGCTATGCACATTCTACTTGCCAAACAGACCAATTGTAACCATTGACCATTGTACAAAGAAATAAAGCAAGAGATAATAATGTGAGGCGCGGGCATCAAATTAGATTTTTTCTAATTTGGAAATAACTTAGCCTAATACTGTCATCATCATAGGCTACAGATGAGTAGGACATCATAATCATCATTGAAACAGTAAAATGTATAATTTTATTTGGGCACATTTAAAACGACTACAAAGTCATGCCTTTGAAAAATAAATAAAACAGGATGCGCTGCGTGCGCCTCGGTCTCCTTGAACATCTGGCTCACACCACAAACATGAAACAAAATAGCCTAAAGCGAACGAGTCTACTTTTAAAAGTCAACATTTAGATTATTTGAGGTTAAATGCATTATTTAGTCACTTTGGAATAAATCACAGCATGTTTCATGATAATAAAAAATGTGAAAAATACGGTTTGATAGGCTATAGCAAATTCGCAGACCCCCTGGCACTTTGCTGGTCTAAAGCCGCTGGTCTAAACAGAATAAACTCCTGTATAGGCTCTGCCCGGGACGTGTTGTCTCGAGCCATTCGTTAGTCTGGTGGTTTAATGAGAAAGAGATGAAATGCAAGTTGCAATAAACGCGTCAAGAATACATATTTACTCGCATTTGCCCACCAATTTTTTTCAAGCGGATGCAAATTTGTAAAATAATCCTATGCAACTCGTGTGGTAGGTTAAATTTCAAGCGTTCTGAAGGTAGGCTATAGCTTCTATAGGGTTTGCTGGTGAGAAACAAACCAAAATGGCAAATGAAAATTTTGTGTTGCAGTCCTGTGTGTGTGTGCAGCAGCTTGCTCCACGCACAAGCACATTCTTTAAGATATCAATTATAATAAATGTTAATACATTTTTGTTTTTTTTAACATATCTGTTGTTCTATGGTTGTCAGTTAGTCAGAATGACAGTTCTTGCGTGAATGTTATAGGCCATAGGCTACGTCAACGCATTATTCTTTCCTTTTTGTATTAGTGTTTAAAATATTTAATTTACAACGAATTAATTTATATCTTAATCTATTTATTTTTATTAGTGTTTAAAATATTTAATTTACAACTAATTAATTAATTAATTAATTTATTTATTTTTACTGGGCAACCAGGGTAGGTTATGACAGCCGTTATATAGGCCTATCCTGCCATATCCAGCTAATGCGAAGTGTATGTGAATTTCTATCTACACAGAAGAAAGCCCTGTATAGGCTCTGCCCCGGTATGGGTTGTGTCGAGCCATTCGTTAGTCTGGTTGTTTGATGAATAAAAGATTAAATGTAGCTGCAATAAACGCGTTAACAATCCGTACAGCTGTAGCAGCGCAGGACTATTATTCTGCTGTGCAGAACTGAGGAAGAACTAATGATGGAACAGTTTGATCTTCGGCCGACCAATCAGCAGAAAGGGGCGTATAATTCCCGCCCACGTCTAGAAATCGAATATTCAAGCCGTTTATTAATTTTCCTCCTTTTTAATGAAAAACGAAAAATCGAGCTGAATTCTTGTTTTTCGTTTTGTTTAAAAAACGAAAAAACGAAAAAGGAGCCGTTTTTTGTTTTTTAATACCCGTTTCTATAAGGAAAATCAAATGGCCAAAATATACACTGACCCCAGGCGAGTATTCGGGTAAACACAGTCGGATATGTCTTTAGTGAACGGATACAGAGTTGAGAGTTGCCGGTGTCATGAGAAATCCTGTCCCCCTGTGAAATAGTGTCCGCTTAGGACCCCAGAGCGATTCTATTGGCTGAAAGAACTTTTAATGGGTAATCTGTTCAGAGCCTGATTACAATTCTTTAAAAAAATCACGTTTTGATTTTTGTCATTTAAATTGTGTTAAAATAGTCTTTAACGTCTTGCAAATCATTTGTTTCATATACTAGTATATAACCAAAGCTATAAGTTGTGAAATCAAGCATGTCTCGTTCTTAATGTTTTTTTAGTTAGAGTATGTTCTAGCATAGCATACAGCTACCCGATTAGCTTAGTTTATACACCACGGTTGCACTTACCCTACATCTTAAAAGCCCTAGCCCCACTTTAAAAAATCCTTTGTATTTATTTTGTGTACCTTATCTGTATATATATATTTTTTTTATTCTTTATTATTTACATTATAGGTATATTACTATGTTATGATTTTGTATTGGTATTATTACTTAGTTTATCAATTGAAATAATTTCATGTTAGGCATGTTATTGCTCCCATTATAGCAATAGCTTTTGATCAGGCATTTAAAACAGCTACCATGTTGGGTCCTAAGCGGACACTATTTCACAGGGGGACAGGATTTCTCATGACACCGGCCAAGTGAGTTTTTAGGGTTTTTTAACCCTAAACCAATGATAAAACAATGAATAGTAAGTTCTGTCATATTATTCAATTACTTTTACAGTTTTTTGCCATGGTATCGATTCAGTATTGGTATTGAGGTATTTTAGTCTGGTATCGTAATAGTCATAATTTTGGTATCGTGACAACACTATTCTATATAAAAAGTATTTGCTGATATTCTCTTTTTTTTTGTTATGTTGGTTTACAAATGTGTACCTTTTTTACATTTTTACTCTTTTAGTTTTACATTTTGTCAAGGGCTTGTTTGCATTTATAATGTTTTGTGAAGGCCAACGTTGCAAGTTAAATTAAATGTTTTTAAGTAAAATTGTTGAAAATTATTATGATAAATTAGTCAATAGATTAATCAATAAATTAGTCGATAGATTAATCAATATAAAAATAGTCGTTAGTGGCAGCCCTTGACTTTAGCTTATTCACCGTATCCCCCAGTGTTAGATAAGTCCATACATACCATTCTCATCTCCGTGCGTGCCATAACTGTCTGACACACCCACCGTTAGCCTAGCTTAGCACAAAGACTGGAGGTAAATGGCTCCAGCTAGCCTACTGCTCAATAAGTGACAAAATAATGGCAACATTTTCCTATTTATATGTTGTGATGTCTATATTTACCTTGTGTACTAAGATCGACGGAAAATGAAAAGTTGCGATTTTCTAGACCGATATGGCTAGGAACTATACTCTCATTCCTGCGGAGTAATCAAGGAACTTTGCTGCCGTACCATCGGTGGAGCGGCGCAATGATATTACGCAGCGCCTGAAAATAGTCCCCAGCACGCTCCCTGTGCAAGCAGGTTGTCACATTGGTTATGTTGACGGAAGTTAGCCTATTTCCAGGCGCTGCGTAATATCTGCTCATGGTACGGCAGCAAAGTTCCTTAATCATTACGCAGGAATGAGAGGATTTCATTTTCCGTCTGTCTTAGTACACGATGTAACTAAACCGCGGGGTTCTCCGTGCACCGAATGGACAGAGAAAAATAACTCTCAGGGAAAAGCAAAGGCGGGGGTGTGTGTTTTATGATCAACAGATCCTGGTGTGATCAGAGGAACGTACATTCTATCAAGTCTTTCTGTTCTCCTGATCTGGAACTTCTCATGGTTCTGTGCCGACCATTCTGGCTACCGAGGGAATTCACAGCGGTCATCATCACAGCGGTGTATATTCCCCCACAAGCCGACACAGACCGGGCACTAAAGGAACTGTATAGGACAGTGAGTGAGCAGGAAACCGCGGATCCTGAGGCTGCGTTTATTGTGACTGGGGACTTTAACAAAGCCAACTTCAAACGCATTGCACCTAAATACCACCAACATGTTAACTTCAACACGCGAGGGAACCGCGTCTTAGATCACTGCTACTCTCCCTTCAAGGATGGTTACAAGTCCCTCCCACGCCCACCATTCGGCAAATCAGATCACGCTTCCATCCTCCTTTTGCCCGCTTATAGGCAGAGGCTGAAACAGGAAGCACCCACCCTCAGAACCATCCAGTGCTGGTCGGACCAATCGGACTCTATGCTACAGGACTGTTTTGATCACGCGGACTGGGAGATGTTCCGGTCGGCCTCTGATGACGACATCGAGGTCTACGCTGATAGCGTAACGTGTTTCATCAGGAAGTGCGTAGAAGACGTTGTTCCGACCAGAACAATACGGCTGTACCCAAACCAGAAGCCGTGGCTAAATGGGGATGTTCGCGCGGCACTCAATGCGCGGACCTTCACTTTTAACTCCGGTAATGCGGAGGAGCATAAACAAGCAAGTTGTGCCCTCCGGAAAACCATCAGAGCAGCAAAACGCCAGTACAGGGACAAGATTGAAGGACAGTTCAACACCACCGACTCTAGAAGCATGTGGCGGGGAATTAACACCATCACAGACTACAAAGGGAACACAAACTCCACCGTGAACACCGCTGCCTCTCTCCCGGACGAGCTCAACACCTTTTATGCTCGCTTTGAGGGAACTAACACCGCCCTCGCGGAGAGAGAGCTCGCGGCTGAAGATACAGAGGTTGGTACACTCTCCGTATCTGTAGCGGATGTAACCCGATCCTTCCAGCGGGTGAACGTCCGTAAAGCAGCGGGTCCAGACGGCATTCCGGGCCGCGTGATCAGAGTGTGCGCGCACCAACTGGCTGGAGTTTTCACGGAAATATTTAACCTGTCCCTCTCCCTGTCTGTGGTCCCCACATGCTTTAAAACGTCCACCATTGTTCCTGTACCTAAGCAGTCAAAAACCACCTGCTTAAACGACTGGCGTCCTGTTGCTCTGACCCCCATCATCAGTAAATGCTTTGAGAGACTAGTCAGAAACCACATCTGCTCTGTTCTCCCCCCCTCACTGGACCCACTGCAGTTTGCATACCGCACAAACCGCTCCACTGATGATGCCATTTCATCCACTATACACACTGCTCTCTCCCACCTGGAAAAGAGGAACACGTATGTGAGAATGCTGTTTGTGGACTACAGCTCAGCATTCAACCCCATTGTGCCCTCTATACTTGACATGAAACTCCGAGCTCTAGGCTTAAACAGCTTGTTATGCACCTGGATCCTGGACTTCCTGTCAAACAGACGCCAGGTGGTCAGAATGGGCAGTAACATCTCATCTTCACTGACTCTCAACACTGGAGCCCCTCAGGGCTGTGTTCTCAGCCCACTCCTGTACTCCTTGTACACACATGACTGTGTGGCAATCCACAGCTCCAACACCATCATCAAGTTTGCTGACGATACGACAGTGGTAGGTCTCATCACTGACAATGATGAAACTGCCTACAGAGAGGAGGTGCACACTCTGACACGGTGATGTCAGGAGCACAACCTCTCCCTCAACGTCAGCAAGACCAAGGAGCTGGTGGTCGACTTCAGGAGGAATGAGAGAGAACACCGCCCCATCACCATCGATGGAGCACCGGTGGAGAGAGTCAGCAGCTTCAAGTTCCTTGGTGTCCACATCACAGAGGAACTCTCATGGTCCGTCCACACCGAGGCCGTTGTGAAGAAGGCTCATCAGCGCCTTTTCTTCCTGCGACGGCTGAGGAGGTCTGGAATGAACCGCCACATCCTCACACGCTTCTACACCTGCACCATAGAGAGCCTGCTGACTGGCTGCATCACCACCTGGTACGGCAACAGTACCGCCCGCAACCGCAAGGCCCTGCAAAGGGTAATGCGCACGGCCAGCTGCATCATCGGAGGTGAGCTTCCCTCCCTCCAGGACATTTACGCCAGGCGGTGTGTGAAGAGAGCTCAGAGGATCATCAGAGACTCTAGCCACCCGAACCATGGGCTGCTCTCACTGCTGCCATCAGGCAGACGGTACCGCAGCATTAGAACACGCACCAGCCGACTCCAGAACAGCTTCTTCCCACAAGCAATCAGACTACTTAACTCTTGATCCATCAGTATCATAACACACACTGGACAGAATATCACTCAGCACAACCCACTGTAGATACACACACATTATATACACATTTATTTATCATACAGCATCTATTGCACTTTGGATTTCAATTTGTGAACATATTGTATACTGTACATTGTATATTATTACTATAGCTTAATGTATACTGTTATTGTTTAATGTATGTTTAGTGTATATTGTTTAAAGTATATGTATATTGTAAGTATGTGTATATTGTTTAAAGCTGTGAGAACTACACTCACATTGTGTAAATTATTTATTGTTTATTGTAGTGTATACTGTGCTGTGAGTAATTGTGTGCGCATCAGATGTGTAATCTGTTGTTGCTTAAATGTTGTACATGTCATGTCATGACTGCTATGTTTGCTCGGACTGCACCTAAGAATTTCACCTACTGTTGCACTTGTGCATATGGTAGAGTGACAATAAAGTGATTTGATTTGATTTGATTTTGATTTGATTACACATCACAACATGTAAATAGGAAAATGTTGGCGTTATTTTGTCACTTATTGAGCAGTAGGCTAGCTGGAGCCATTTACCTCCAGTCTTTGTGCTAAGCTAGGCTAGCGGTGGGTGTGTCAGACAGTTATGGCACGCACGGAGATGAGAATGGTATGTATGGACTTATCTAACACTGGGGGGGATGCGGTGAATAAGCTAAAGTCCCAAAAGGTTGGTCGTGTTCCTTTAAATTAAGTTTAAATTAAATAAAAAAAAAGAACAATTGCTTTAACAGACATGTAAAGAGAAGTTGTTATTCTGACAATTATGGTGCCATGAATCTGGTCATGCTGAGTTATGTGTATGTATGTAATCTTAGTATAGAGTACACTGTAAAAAAATATTTTAAAGGTAAGTTGCCTGGTTGCCTTAAAATTGAGTTCATTGAAATAAAAAATTTGAGTTAATACAATGAACATCGACATCACCCTTTATTCAAATATTATTTAAAAATGTTGGAAGCATATTGCGTAATTGTGTTTTATTTGTAATAATGCTGTGAAACATGCCCAATTGTGCTATTTTCATGATTTATCACAACATTTTTATTTTATTTGTGGTTCAGATACAATAATATTTTTAGTTTCTATTTATTAAAACAATTTTTAATTTCAATGAACTCATGATTTTAAGGCAACCAGGTTACTTACTTTAAGTTAACCCAACAATATTTTTTTTACAGTGTAGGTACCACAACCTGATAGATCCATGAGTTTTCTGAAACTGAATCCACAAAGTCCAAAGTTTTTAGGTGACTGTGTGATTGAGGGCGTTTTCACACCTACCTTGTTTGGTCCGGATTTTCTGACTTTTCAGTTTGGTCCAAATCAAAATTGCAGGTGTGAAACCTCCCCTGTACCACGGTCTGGACCAAACAGACGAAATTTGGTCCGACGAAAAGAGGTAGTCTCGGTCCGGATCAAACTGAACAAAGGTTCGGTTCGTTTCTAGTGTGAAAGCATTTTCTGTATGGTTCGGACTTTCAGACCATTTACAGGAAGTTCCTGTTTATGTTTAAATATTAAAATGTTATTTTTAAATTCAATCTAGGCTACATTGATTATGAAAAGTGAAAATATGCGCAATATGTCAGAAGACAGAAAGTCAGAAATAATTTTGAACGAAATTTTGTATGATTTTGCTTAGAAAGCATTTCTTTAATGGGAATTTCGTTTTGTATAAATTGTATCTTGATTTTAATCAACGTTTAATCAGATAATTGCATGGATTTAATAAATAAGAAGCAAAAAGAATAGCAGACAATAATCGCGGGAGCGATCATGCTTTACACATGAACTGGAGCGCGTCTCAAATAAACCGAAACTCAGCAGGCTACTCATCTCACAAACATGAGAAATATGTGTATATAAAGCTTGAAATGTCCACTTTTAAATGTAACGAATAAAAAAATAGTCAAGCAATGCGCATTGCGCACTGTTCAATAGTGGCGGTGATATGCGTCCGTTCATTCATTCTTATCAAAGACGCTGACGTCAGACGCACGTCCGTTTACAAACCAATCAATGTCCAGATGCAGCCCACAAGGATGATGACGAGTGGACGCAAGTGCGTCATGTTAAGTTCTTTAGTGCGCTCGCATGATTGCAATGTGAAACCAAAACAAAACTAACCGAATGTATAAAAAGTATCAAAACATGAACTTCGGTTCGGACCTTGGTGCGGACTTTCAGGTGTGAAAACGCCCTGAGTTAACCAATGAAACGCCTGCGGTTAGTAAGTTGAATACAGAAGGTGGTCTGGCGAAAGCTAGATATTTCACTTTTTTTTTTACAAAGTTTTAAATATGGATATTTTTCTTACACAAACGCATCAATTCACTTCAGAAAGCCTTTATTAACCCCAGGAGCCGTGTGAAGTAAGTTTATTATGGATGGATGCACTTTTTTGAGCTTCAAACTCAATGGACCCCATCACTGCCATTTATAAAGCTCGGAAGCGTCAGGATATTTATTAATATAATTCTGATTGTGTTCATCAGAAAGAAGAAAGACATATACACCAGATGGCTTGAGGGTGTGTAAATCATGGGCTAATTTTCATTGTAAAGTGAACTACTCCTTTAAATGATGAATGAGTCGTTTTTTTTTTTAAAGGGTGTGTATAGGAATTATTTTTATTTTTCATTTATATATTTTTCATTTTTTTTTTTTTTTGGGGACAAAGTGTATTTAATTTCTAATTTCATTAATTTATTCATTCACTCTTATACATTCAGAATCAGTTTTAGTGCAAATTTACTGATGAGATTTGATTTCTGCATGAAACACAGATTTACACACAAATACATGTGTACATATTAGTGAATGAGACTCATTGAATATTCAAATCTGGTCTTTTGTTTTTTCTTTGTGTAGAGTTTCCAGTCTCTCTCCGTTCCTCCTGCATCCACAGACGGCATCAGTGTCAGTTCTCTTCTCTCTTATGATGATTTTTCTCTATCTGTCTCTATGCTAAGAGGGAAACTTGAATACGTCTGCAAAGAAGCAACAGAAAATATATTTGGTAAAGGTAAAGTACTGGATATTCATTTACTAAATTGAATTACGTGCTATATAATATACAATTAAGAAAATAGCTTGTGAATTACACTGTATATGTCTGTTGGTTTCAGTCGTGGCATATATTGAAATTGTAACTGCCAATGAACTCAGGACCAGAGATGACTTCTTGCAATGTAAGTGTTATTATTAAAGCCAACTCAGAAATGTATGAATCTTCAAGAAAAAGTTTACCCTTACAGGTCTATTTTCATAAATGCAGGTTACAAATTCAGACTAAAAATGACTGACAAATTGTTATCATCTTTTTCAATCAGATTCCTGTCAACTCACCTTGGATTCAAACACTGCACATAAATACCTCTGTCTGTCTGAGGGCAACAGAGTGGCTACTTTTATTGGGGTTGACCAGCTGTACCCTGTTCATCCAGACAGATTTCATGCTTTTTCTCAGGTGTTGTGTAGAGAGAGTGTGTGTGGACGCTGTTACTGGGAGGTCGAGTGGAGTGGGACAACTGGGGTGGGTATATCATTGTCATATAAGAGCATCAGCAGGAAAGGAGATGGTGATGATTGTGTCTTTGGATTTAATGATCACTCCTGGAGATTGTCCTGCTCTGACTCTAGGTATGCATTCAGACACAATCAGAAAGTGGTTAATCTCCCTGTAGTCTCCAGCTCCTCTAGAATAGGAGTGTATGTGGATCACAGTGCAGGGATTCTGTCCTTCTACAGCGTCTCTGACACAATGACCCTCATCCACAGTGTCCAGACCACGTTCAGTCAGCCGCTCTATCCTGGGTTTGGGATCAATTTAGGATCAACTGTGAAACTGTCGTCTTCAGAGATTCTATGAATAATAGTATTACATTATAGGTTTAAGCATCCTGATAAAAATGAATGGGTGGAATATGTGGTTAGCAGCTGCCTCGCTCTTATCTTTCCGGTGACAATCCCAAGTACAGTTTAATCCAAACTGGAAACTAGACTCCTAATATATATCTCATTACAACACAAACTGTAGGTGACTGTGTCCAAAGCCAATACAAGGGAAACCTGCTAGATTTTGCTTTGGTGTAATTGTTTAATGTTCTGTAAAATTGTGCAATGAATGATTGTGATTGATTAGGGAGGAAAAATATTTGCTTTGTTAGTGTTGACAACTCGACAATGGCATACTGTTTATCACGTTGCAGTTATACACGACACACATAATTCATGTAACTATAATAATAATATATAATTCATGTGACTATAATAAAGCAAAATGGATTTGCTCAAGAGGTGTCTGTGTGGTGATTTTTATTAATTTACCTTCTTTATATCTACAACATTTTTTAAACCTTAAAACGTTATGCTAAATAATGTAAAGTTCATATTTATGTGGTGTAATGTGCTTGAAAGCTATAGTCACAAAGCTACTGAACTTCATGTGTCTTTTTGTTGTTTAAAATCACATTTATCCTCTTACGTTTAGTATGGTCCTCAATGCTTTATCACAGGTGTTTCTTGTTCATTTATCATGCTAACCCATTTGTCTTGTGTGTATAGATCTTGTTTTGTTGTGGTAAGGTTTTATATATATATATATACAGTGAGGAAAATAATTATTTGAGGAAATTGCCAAGCAGCTTGGTGAAAAAAGGTCCAATCATTAGAAAATGGAAGAAGCTGAACATGACTGTCAATCTCCCTCGGACTGGGGCTCCATGCAAGATCTCACCTCGTGGGGTCTCAATGATCCTAAGAAAGGTGAGAAATCAGCCCAGAACTACACGGGAGGAGCTGGTCAATGACCTGAAAAGAGCTGGGACCACCGTTTCCAAGGTTACTGTTGGTAATACACTAAGACGTCATGGTTTGAAATCATGAATGGCACGGAAGGTTCCCCTACTTAAACCAGCACATGTCAAGGCCCGTCTTAAGTTTGCCAATGACCATTTGGATGATCCAGAGGAGTCATGGGAGAAAGTCATGTGGTCAGATGAGACCAAAATAGAACTTTTTGGTCATAATTCCACTAAACGTGTTTAAGTGTTTAAGTGTTAGGAAGAAGAATGATGAGTACCATCCCAAGAACATCATCCCTACTGTGAAGCATGGGGGTGGTAGCATCATGCTTTGGGGGTGTTTTTCTGCACATGGGACAGGGCGACTGCACTGTATTAAGGAGAGGATGACCAGGGCTATGTATTGCGAGATTTTGGGGAACAACCTCCTTCCCTCAGTTAGAGCATTGTAGATGGGTCGAGGCTGGGTCTTCCAACATGACAATGACCCGAAACACACAGCCTGGATTACCAAGGAGTGTCTCTGTAAGAAGCATATCAAGGTTCTGGCGTGGCCTAGTCTCCAGATGTAAACCCAATAGAAAATCTTTGGAGGGAGCTCAAACTCCGTGTTTCTCAGCGACAGGCCAGAAACCTGACTGATCTAGAGAAGATCTGTGTGGAGGAGTGGGCCAAAATCCCTCCTGCAGTGTGAGCAAACCTGGTGAAAAACTACAGGAAACGTTTGACCTCTGTAATTGCAAACAAAGGCTACTGTACCAAATATTAACATTGATTTTCTCAGGTGTTCAAATACTTATTTGCAGCTGTATCATACAAATAAATAGTAAAAAAATCATACATTGTGATTTCTGGATTTTTTTTTTTAGATTATGTCTCTCACAGTGGACATGCACCTACGATGACAATTTCAGACCCCTCCATGATTTCTAAGTGGGACAACTTGCAAAATAGCAGGGTGTTCAAATACTTATTTTCCTCACTGTATATATATATATATATATATATATATATATATATATATATATATATATATATATATATATATATATATAATTTGCTTTGGATAATTGACTTTGAAAACAATACAGCAAAAAGTATTCAAACACCCGTCCACAATTGTAACTCCAACATCAACTCTTAAAAATACATTTTCCGAAAGGAGTTTTTTTTTACAGTGATGCTATAAAGATTAACCATTTTAAGAACATTTCAGGGAACAGTTTTTAAAAGATTTTTTTTCTAGGTGTGAAGAACATTTGAAACTTTTCCACTCTAAAGAACCTTTTGTGCAATGGCAAAGTTTCATGGATATTAAGGTTCTTCGTGGAATCATTAATGCGAACAAAGAACCTTTATTTTCAAGAGTGCAAGGCAAAACATGCATTAAGTAGCCTTTATACTTACTAAAGACCATACTCCTAAAAAATGCTCAACATTTTACTTAATAAAAGTAGTAATCAATTTTGTATGAAGAACAAATTGAATTTAGGCTTTTATTCACATATATACATTGATCAGTGAACATAAACAGAAGCTCAATCATGCTTGACAAGAACAAACCTCACTGGTTCTTGTGGAAGCTCACGTTCTGTGTAAAATAAGAATGAACCTCATTGGTTCTTGCTGAAGCTCAAACGTGCTGTGTAAGTCAAGTCAAGTCAAGTCAACCTTATTTATATAGCGCTTTTAACAATGCAGATAGTTTCAAAGCAGCTTCACAGTGTTAAACAGGAAAATAATGCAACAGAATTTTATTCAGCCGTATAGCCATTCTGGAGAGACATTATCATAAAGTAACAGTGTGGGCTTTAGATCAGTAATTAGATCAGTAATTTAGTTTATATGGTTAATTTAGTTTAATAATTAGATTTATTTGGATATTAAGTTGAAAAATGTAGTGTCCCCAACTGAGCACGCCAAGCCAGAGGCAACAGTGGCAAGGAAACCAAACACGAGAATGAACCTCATTGGTTCTTATGGAAGTTCCAACATGCTGTGTAACACACAAGAATTAAACTCATTGGTTCTTCTCGCAGGTCAAGTCAACATGCTTGAGCTTTCGTTTATTATAACTGATGTATGCGTTGACACCGATACATGTTTATGTGAATAATAGCCAAAATTCAATCGGTTTCATCATATAAAGCAATCGTGTCAAACCGCTCAATTCATATGAATCCATTTTACAATCACTTTATGAACTTTTTGAAGCGTGAAAGTGGTAGTTGTGTAGCTGTCAATGGAGGGACAGAAACCTCTCAGATGTCATTGAAAAGATCTTCATTTGTCTTTTGAAAATCAATGAAAGTCTTACGGGTTTGGAACGACATGAAGGTCAGACTTTTCATTTTTGTATGAACTAACCCTTTAAAAAAGGTAACTAGCAAAGCATTTTATATTTTAAAGTGAATATATACTATATATAAAATGAAATATTCACTATCCATTTGTTGCCTGCAAAAAAATGCAGTTGGAAAGCATTTTTTGTGTGTGTGTGTGTGTGTGTGTGTGGAGAAAGATGCTTTTAAGATGTACTACCAACATCTACCAGCAGGGGTAGATGATAGCATAATGGTGGGCGATGGGTATACATGTAATTCAGAGCACATTTGCTGTTAAAATGTCTCCTTGATGTCTCACTGGCCCTAAAAAGAACCTAAAACGGTGCTCACAATTTTAAACAGTTTAATAATAAAAATGTCACATTTTGCCATAAACACTGTTTATTGTTAACATGACATTATCATCTTCCCCATAGCAGCCAGTTATAAATGAAAACACTTAACCAGGAAAACATT
This sequence comes from Romanogobio albipinnatus, assembly GCA_023566225.1. NCBI lineage: Eukaryota > Metazoa > Chordata > Actinopteri > Cypriniformes > Gobionidae > Romanogobio > Romanogobio albipinnatus. The sequence continues at coordinate 49,696,134 of CM042244.1, forward strand.
CAGTCATTTCGACCCTTGTCACACAACAGGCCATGCCATCCCTCATCACACATGCACTGCCATGGTTGTTTGCAGGTGCCATGCATGCACCCTGGGTAAGGCATACACTCATCACAGCGGGGGCCCTGCCACCCGTAGTTGCACCTGCACTGACCGGGGGCCTCACAATAACCGTGTTCCTCACTACAGCCGGATGAGCAGATAGCTGTTTAAAACGAGAGGGAGAGGAATGAGGAATCATATTCAACAATATTTACTGTATATTTGATATTCGGTCCCATTCTTCCTTATTATTGCATACTTATAATTATGTACATCATATAAGTGACTAAAATGCAACATACTGACAATAAATAAACATATATATTAGTGGTGGGCCGTTATCGGCGTTAACGTGCTGTGTTAACCCGAGACTCTTATCGGGCGATAAAAAAAATATCGCCGTTAATCTATTCTCAAAGTTGGGTTGGGAGCTGAGTCTATATTACGCTAGCTATGATGACTTTCACCTTGATATTTTAGCGCGGATGTACACCTAGCCGAATTGCACTGTAGGAGGCGAGAGAACGAGTCTTCGAACCTGTGTGTATGCCTACTAGTGTTGTCAAAAATATCCATATTTCGCTATGTATCGATACTGAAATATCTGAAATGATACGATACTCATTTTCTACAGTATCGATATCAGCTGCGCTCTCCTCTCCGACCGACAGCGAGTGATGCACCAGCGTCCTCTCATTCAGTCCGGTTAACCCTCTGAACATTGCGAACTGGTGTTCTGCTGGACTTTTGTTAGTATTGGTGTGACCGGTCTGAATTTCGCACAGGGTTGCACATAACGTTAATTCTACTAATTCCCGCAGATTTCGCGCTCGCATCTGAAGCGCACACACACATACCGTAATAAAGCCGCCTCTGACATACAAGTGCAAAAATTAGCTCCTTTTTCCAGTTTATTAATGGTCAAATACACTCAAAAATGTCTCAATGCCCATCTTGGTGAGTTTTAACGTAAACACAGTCGTAACCAGCTCACAGGAACAGTGTTTGGGATCCATGCGTGCGTCATGTCTTATAAGGGACAGAAGTTATTTATTATTCAAACTACAAAAAGACAAACGATCACTTACGAGCACACATATTCAGAATGCCTTCGGCAGAATTCAAATGTTTTGAATTTTAATCATTTTAATCTAGATTAATATAGATTAATTTTGGAATTAATCTAGATAAAAAAAATTAATCTATGCCCACCACTAATATATATACAGTACATATTGATGTTAATGGACAATAAAAATCACTAACGTTCTGCACAATAGTCGCCTTTCCATTTAGGCAAGCAAATTCTATTGCCAGCAGCGTCACAGTTAAAGTGACCGAATGGGTCATCCCGTGGACGGCAGAAATCAGTGCAGTCATCGCCATAGTAGAACTCATCGCACACTACGCGGTAGGAAAAGCGTAGTTTACTTTGCTCTCCGAGATGCACATCCTGGGACCATTTCTCACCAATAGTAAGATCTCTTTTGGTGGCGAAGTGGCTAATCATACTGTTTAGATTCTCTGAAAAAACAATAAATGCATTATTAAACATTGGTCTGTAAATCAAATATGAAAAAAATTATAAAAAATAAGGGGCATACCTGTTGACTGATCATTGGAGGACTCTGTATTCCATGCTTCAATTATCACCAAGACAGTTCCCTGTAATGACAGTTGCAATTTTGTAATTCTGTGTTACACTGGGTGAGACCGTTGTCGCGTTGCACTCAAAGAAAACATTCAAATCCATTTGTACACTATTGTCAGATGTTGTGCAAGCGCACAAGTTCATCAGAAATAGAATGGAGCACCAGTTAGGCTGTTGGTGTTGTCACGTTGGGTGACAGGTGTGCAAAAATGCATTATCTAAGTGTCACAGGTAAGAATAAAAGGAATTATGTTGGCAAACACGACCAGTGAACTTAACTTTACATTAGTTGTGTTACATATATGACACCAAGGCTCCAATGCAAATTAAAAACCTTTACTTAATTGTTGGACATTTTATGTATTGTTGATGTAATATTTGTGTTCAAAAGTGTATAGGGCCTACTCGGTAATAGCATCTGCAAGAAGAATCACATAGCCAACACATTAAAAGTAGGGTAGGTGATTTTCGGAGAGGTTAGCAATAGCCAGCTAGCTTTGAAAGTATAAGATCCCACCCTCCCTTCAGAGTGTTTTCAAAGCAACGCCTCCTTCAAAACACATGAATGTGTACAGCAGGGAGCAAACAAAAGCATCACGAGAGACAGCGTTAAACTACCTCATGTCACAAAGCACATAACATTACAATCATAATGAACATAAACAACTTAAAGAGCACTGACCTGTATCACCTGACTGCTGCAGATTCATTTCGCCGTTGATAGTATTGCCATTGAAACACATAAATTCGAGTCACAAACCGTTCAGAGTATAAAATCACAGGTTTCCATCTATTGCTCAAGTGCATTCGGATCAAATGCAATTATTGGATGAACATTTTATGATCCTACGCCTTCCACAGACAATATATATACACCGATCAGCATGGGCGTCAGAAGCAAAAAAAACGTGGGTGGGTCCTCAGAATTTTTTTACTGGAGTAGATGCCAATAAGTTCAAATATACCGCGTATTTCGGAAAGACAAAATTACGGAAATCTCTATTCATTGAGAGTGGTAGTAGTGTAGGGGTAAGATGCACAGCATCTAGTTTTGACACAAATCGACCCGCGGTTCAAGTCCGCCTTTCACCGAGTTCAATCTTCTCCCTTTTCCCATCACATATCAGATCGGAAAGGCATTTATTTTCAATAGAAATGACGAAAATATTAGAAAAGTGGAAATAAAGCGTCTAACGTGTTTAATAATAAGTGTTTATCGATTAGGGATAGGTAAACAGACATGTGCTGAACGTTAGAGACGATAAAAGTGAGTGGGTCCAATATCATTGATCGTAAAAAGTGGGTGGGTCTTGTCCCACCCACATACAATGGTTCCGACGCCCATGCCGATCGGGCATAACAGTATTATGTGACAACACTGATTATCTCTTCATCACGGCATCTGTTAGTGGGTGGGATATATTAGGCAGCAAGTGAACATTTTGTTCTCAAAATTGATGTGTTAGAAGCAGAAAAAATGGGCAATAGTAAGGATTTGAGCGAGTTTGAGAAGGGCCAGATTGTGATGGCTAGAGGACTGGGTCAGACATCTCCAAAACTGCAGCTCTTGTGGGGTGTTCCCGGTCTGCAGTGGTCAGTATCTATCAAAAGTGCTCCAAGGAAGGAACAGTAGGGAACCAGAGGCAGGGTCATGGGCGGCCAAGGCTCATTGATGCACGTGGGGGAGCGAAGGCTGGCCGTGTGGTCCGATCAAACAGACGAGCTACTGTAGTTAATGCTGGCTCTGATGTCAGAATACACAGTGCGTCACGGTTTGTTGCGTATGGGGCTGCATAGCCACAGACCAGTCAGGGTGCCCATGCTGACCCCTGTCCACCACCGAAAGCGCCAACAGTGGGCATGTGAGCATCAGAACTGGACCACGGAGCAATGGAAGAAGGTGGCCTGGTCTGATGAATCACATTTTCTTTTACATCATGTGGATGGCCGGGTGCGCGTGCGTTGCTTACCTTGGGAACACATGGCACCAGGATGCACTATGGGAAGAAGGCAAGCCGGAGGCAGTGTGATGCTTTGGGCAATGTTCTGCTGGGAAACCTTGGGTCCTGCCATCCATGTGGATGTTACTTTGACACGTACCTTTCATGGGAACGGTATTCCCTGGTGGCTGTGGCCTCTTTCAAGATGAATGCGCCAAAAACGGTTCAGGAATAGATGTTGACTTGGCATCCAAATTCCCCAGATCTCAATCCAATCGAGCATCTGTGGGATGTGCTGAACAAACAAGTCCAATCCATGGAGGTCTCACCTCACAACTTACAGGACTTAAAGGATCTGCTGCTAACATATTGGTGCCAGATACAACAACACACCTTCAGGGGTCTAGCGGAGTCCATGCCTCGACGGGTCAGGGCTGTTTTGGCAGCAAAAGAGGGACCAACACAATATTAGGTCATAATGTTATGCCTGATCGGTGTATATTCATATAAATACATTTTGACCACTAAATTTAGTGATTTCTATCAGGATGTGAAGAGATGTGAAGCATGGAAAGATGTTAAGAGACCAGCGTAATAAAACATGTTATGTTGGGAATCAGCAGATGGCACTGTTGTCAATGCACCGAGGCTGTGAATCTTTTCCCTGCATGATCAAAGGAAAGTTTCTTCAGAGCTTCACAAGGCTTCATTTCGAATCTACTTTGGTATTTTGAGGTTAGTGGTCAAAATCAATGCAGTGGTAGCAACATAGCATTCTCACATGACAAGCTGACAAGCGTTCTCTTTCTCAGCTTCCTGATCTCCATATATGGGCTGCCTTGAGAACCGAGAAATGATTTACCAGCAGAATGCGGCTCAAAGTCTTCTGATTGGATAAACAAAGACTCTGACCGCAGTCACGTTTCTTTTTTGTGATTATTTCAGGATATCTTTCGGTTAATAATAACATTGTTGTGTATATATGCAAAGTTCATGCAATATGTAGCATGATACACATTATATCTATTAGTATTTTTCAATGTTCACTCATTTTGAGGTACTTACCAGCCACTTTAAGTTAAAGGGCACAGTTATTGGTGCACTGGTGGAAATGGAGCTCTGGTCTGTGCTGAATGTTCCTGTCAGTCCAGTGCCATTTGAACATGCAAGCCTATATGAAATGACATCCTGCGTGTAGTTCAGGCAAACACGGAAAAAAACCTGACAGTCTCTGTACTCTTTACACACACTGCTGCTGGTTGTGAAAGAGTGAACCTTCAGCTCAAACACACCAGATGATTTGACCTATAAAAAATATGATGTGTATATGAGCACACAGTATCGTTATAAGATTTACTAAAAAAAGATTACTTAAACCCAAGTATGAGAAATACTCACCAGTTGCGCTGATATCAAAACTAAGAAGTAGGTTGATAAAAATGGAGCCATTGTGCGTCTTCTTGTCAGACTGTAAGGCCTAATGTGATACGGAAATAAATGTGTCAATCAATAAAATTGACTGAATATAAATACAGAAGATAAAAGGTGAATAAGCGATGTGAAATTTCTTAATTTTGGATTGGAGCTCTCAAAGAAAAACGCTTCCTATCTCCAAAGTGTACAGAGCTCTTGTAGTTTAAATAGGGACTTCAGAGTGGGAGTAGTGCACTATGCAAATAAAGTTGACACAAACATCTCTGAACATTGACCAAACATCATGGTTTATGTGATGCATAGGCTACATAATATGTTTTATTGTATAGCAAACATAGATTTTTCTGTGAAGGTCAGGGAACAGTAGTGATGGCCTAAACTTAGAATAATATTCACATTAAAATGTGGCTTCAATTGAATTATGTAATCGATTTGAAAAGCTTTAAAAAATACATAAGAGATAGCCCAGAAGAACAACTGCTATTACTAATGTTATGACTGCTTAAATTAAAGTTAAGATTAAATCAAATAACTCTGGTATTCTGGTAAAACACCAACCATTGGCATTAAAGGGTTAGGGATAGGTAAAGAGAAGCTAACTGAGAAACACCTGAACACTCAGTTGCGCAACAAAGGCAGGTTGGGTCAAAATTAGGAAATATTTTGTTAAGTTTAGGTTCTGGACCACTGAGTTCTAGGCACTACCTATCATCATTCATTGATGATTGAGTCCCAAAAATGTTCCTCAAGTACCTGGTTTATCTCATCCCAAAGCATCCTCATTAAGGGGGGTTGTTTTGTATTAATTATATTATATTAAAAATTATATAATTAGTACAGATCTTAGAGATGGCCCCTTTCATGGATTTGTTTCATAGATCTTCTAATATATCCTTGAGAAGATATATATATAATATTTATTTATATAAACACCGATCAGGCATAACATTATGAACACAGACAGGTGAAGTGAATAACACTGATTGTCTCTTCATCACGGCACCTGTTAGTGGGTGGGATAGACAGCGATTGAACATTTTGTCCTCAAAGTCGATGCGTATTTATAGATAAATATTTAAAATTTTATAAAGTAAAATATCTAGCTTCCCCCAGACCACCCTCCGTTTTCGTAAGTTGAACCAGCATCATTTTTTTTTTTTAATACCAGTTTCTATAAGGAAAATCAAATAGCCAAAATATACACTGACCATGAGAGGAGGCGGGTGCGTGTCACTCGCTGTCGGTTGGAGAGGAGAGGGCAGCTGATATCGATACTGTAGAAAATGAGTATCGTATCGTTTCAGATATTTCAGTATCGAAATATGGATATTTTTGACAACACTAGTAGGCATACACACAGGTTCGAAGACTCGTTCTCTCGTCCCCTACAGTGCAATTCGGCTAGGTGTACATCCGCGCTAAAATATCAAGGTGAAAGTCATCATAGCTAGCGTAGTATAGACCCAGCTCCCAACCCAACTTTGAGAATAGATTAACACAGTGCTTTAAGTGGAAAAAATAAAGTGCCGGTACTCACCAGAGGGGGCGGGGCTTTGTTGGGGGCGTGGTTATGGGGGAATTTTTTTAGTCAATAATTCAAGAAGGTCCGTAAGCTCTTTCTAACTTGTTCTCAGCCTTAGAACTTACATATAGTTCTTGTAATTGTGTAAATATATAATTTGTTACAATAAGGGTTTATTTACAAAGCAAGACCATTGACGGCACCTAATTAGGCTACCATGCAGGCCAATGTTCACTTTTTTCTTTCTTTTTTCTAATCAAATAGCAACACAGTTAGAAACTATAGCTGGGTCATTCCTGGTATGCGGTAACATTTTGGCTTCATAAATGTTTGAAAAAAAAGTACATGATTTTCATGCTTTTAGCATTCTACCAAAATGATGACATGTTTAACTAGTCGGAATACATATTGGTCAAGCTCAGGGACTAAAAAAATAATAATTATGGGTAGATTAATTGTTCAGACACGGGCCGTGAAGGTGTTCCACCCTGTTAGGGACATATACATAGTTATCACAAAATGTTAATAATGTAAAAGTTAAACAATAAGTTTTTCTTGGATAGTATATGTCCCTTATGCCATCATGGTATTTTTTTTAAATTCTTGAAACAATAACAAAACTATTATTGATGAATAAAATGTCTTGATTATTAAGAACAGGTACTTTTTGTACCCATTTTTGCCAACAGGATGTAATAAAAAATGTGTTCAAAAACATATATTGTATAGGCTGTTAATGATCCTCACCTCCCAAAATGAAACATAAGTATGCAAAACATTTAACGTTGCTGTCAAATTATTATTTAAAAAGGACTTGCCTAACAGGGTGGAAGACCATAACAGTGGATGAGTTTTCCCTCATTGTCCTGCATGATTTGCCACTGCACCTATATAACATGGTTTTATATATCATATATGTGTTTATAGAATTTGCATTATACACAAAATACGATTTATTCTATTAGAATTTCCACCCTGTTAAGCTAATAGATCTAACAGGGCGGAATCAACAGGGTGGAAAATTTTAAGATAAGTTAGCCGTAGCTCTTTGAGGGATCAACGTTTAGCTAACTAACCTTTTACAGATAAACAGAACTTTTATAACTATGTCAGATATGTTTTAACATTTTTTTGACCGGACAAACATTCTTCATAACAGAGCCTAACAGGGTGGAACTTTAAGAGTGGGACAAGCAGGATAACATTTCAAAAACTACAAAAAAAGGTAGAGGTGAGAGTTGAAGCTTACTTAATTTTGTACGGTTGAATTCCAGCAGGAAAAACTATTTATGTAATTTCCTGAAAATTGTCTCAATGAAATTGTGGTCTTTTTTGGAAGTCGAGAAATACATACTAACAGGGTGGAAGATGACTTCAGGGACACAGTAAATGAAGACAATTGTAAAAAATAAAAATAACTAGTTTCACATGATTTATATGTATAACTAGAGGTGGTTTCGCCTATTCTATAACATAATCTAAAAATATTTTGAGTATTTTGAATATTTCATCATTTCATGGTTTATAGTTGTTGTGTAGTTGTATAGGCTAGTTGATTACTTTGCACTGAGGACATGATAAAATTGAATGCATATATCAATAAAAAGGTGTGCAAAATACAAAATAGTATTTTTAATACCTATTATATCTGTTTAAGTGATAAAGAAGACCTACATTTATAATTTAAGCCTTTTCTTATGTGACTCATTTTATAGAAAATATGAGTAAGTAAATCATAAAGACAGAAAGTCACTGTATAACAGGAACGACCCAGCTACAACATGCGGCTGTTGTCATCGGTAGAAGTGGTGCCACTCTCGTCCTCGTCCGCGGCACAAGTGCTTTGTATTTTTACCATAGATTTTAAACGAGCAGCTATGGTTGCGCGTTTCCAACCCAGTCTCACGTGGCGTTTCACACACCCTCTCCGGACCACTTTGAGTTGTTGACACTGACAGCGGCAAAAGCGACGCATGCGCTTTTCACTTGTAAAACTCAAGGGTGTATGGGTAATGTAGTCTCTGCTCTCAAATGAGCGTACCGGTACGCTAAAAGCACGTTCTGGGCGCACGGAGAGGTGGCGGTACGCTCAAGAGCTATATTTGGAAGTGGCGGTACTGAGTACCGGCACGTACCGGCCCACTTAAAGCACTGGATTAACAGCGATATTTTTTAATCGCCCGATAACGGCCCACTGTCACGGTATCCACTGGAGGCAAGTGTTTTGAACCCATGTGCAGCATTTATTAACAAATCCAAAACATAAAACAAACACTTGGCAAAATAACAAACAAAGACTTGGCTTAACATAAAACAAAGTCATGGCATGGCTAAATAAAACTCACCAACAGCAGGTTACAACAATCAATATCAGACAAAGACACATGGCAAACATGAGGGCTTAAAAACACACACTAATGACAAGACAAGTGACACCTGTGAACAGTGATTAAACAATGAACCAATGCCAGGACAAGACACAAGATCACATGAGGGCATGGGAGTCACATGACAAGACCAGGAAGTGCATGACAAGACTGTGAACATGACAAACTCAAACATAACCATGAACATGATAAACAAAACAGAACCAAGAACAAAGAACATGAACCATCACCAAAACACCCTGTGACACCCACCACTATTACAAATTAATCATTTTTTATATTAATTAACCTTGAGCTATACTCATCAGCAAGGCACCGTTTCTGGCACATTGGTGAAAATGGAGATCTGGTCTGTGCTGAATGAATGTTTCTAAAGTGCTATTTAAACACGCAAGCCTATATGATGGTCCTGCTTGATGTTCGCACACACACACACACACACGTCTGGTTCACAATCTTTGTGGGGATTTTCCGTAATGGTTTTTATACCGTACATACTGTACATTCTATCCCCCTACACTGCCCTGCCCCTAAACCTACCCATCACAGGAGACATTCTGCATTTTTACATTTTCAAAAAAAAAAAAAAAAACATCATTTAGTATGTTTATGAATCCATTTCTGCTGGCTGGTCCCCACAATGTAGGTGATCTCAGGTTTTACTATCCTTGTGGGGACATTTGGTCCCCACAATGTAATATAAACAAACACACACATTACACATTACACACACACACACACACACACACACACACACACACACACACACACACACACACACACACACACACACACACACACACACACACACACACACACACACACACACGCTTGTGGTTGTGAAAGAGGGAACCTTTAATAATAAGAACGGTCTAGATCTAGAAAAATAATAAGATGAAGTATACCGGCATATTAGACATACACAACACTCATCAAAGAAATGGATTAGCTATAGTAGGATATTTAAATAAGTCTGAGAAATACTCACCAGTTGAAGTGATATCAAAACTAAGAAGTTGAGAATAACCGATTTCTTGCTCCAACATGTATAAAGCACTTGTGGTCTAGGAACTTGAGAGTGGGAGAGTTTGCTATGCAAATAAAGTTGACTGATAAAGTTGGATTTGTCTGAGCAGTTCTGGGTACACTAGTGATCAGGAATCAGTCATCTTTGTTTGAAACTGAGAAAACAAAAATTGAGCAAACTGGACAGTTTGCTTAGTTTCAAAATATTAACGGATTAATATAATTGTTTTACAAAAGAGACTCAGAACTGCTGCTAACTATTACTAATGCTATGACAGTTTAAATTAACATGGCTCAAACTGGAAATATGAAAACTCACAATTATCTTTCAAATTAAGGGTAATTATTTTCCCAGATCATGCTGAATTAATTTGCTTCTATTATGAAAAACAAATCAGTGTTTGGATATTCACATTTATTAATACTTCACATAATGATAAAAAGCAGATCCATACAGCAAAAGCAGACAATGGTCTATTGCAATATCTGAACAAAATACAATATTCATGTATATTAAAAAACAATATGAGCAAACAAAAACTGAATTTGTTGTCAGTGTGAATATTTTCTGTGAATATTTCAATATTATATATTTTGTGTAGATACTGTACAGACAGCATTAAAAATGTGTAATAGTTATGAAATAACAATATTAATTGTGGTATTTAGATTTGAAATTGTGGAATATACATAGGATTCACAAACACACAGTGTATATGAGCATGTCACAATGTAAAGGCTTTGCAAATGAATATGAAGATGAATAAACAAGAACTGACTTTACTAATAAACTCAATAGTAATGTGATGAATAACAAATTAATACAAATGAGAACTAAAACACACCTGAACTACTGAACATAACCGTGACACTATGTAATATTTTTGCCAACAATAATTTTCCAATGTCATTGTTCTCTCATTCTTGCATTACATACATTTTAGGTGATGAGAATATTGCAATTGTGAAGACTGTAATGATTTTTTAATAAAATCTGACATGCTATTTCAGGAGTTTCATTAAAGAATGAAATAACTGATTGGCAAATAATAAAAATGCTTAATATCATCTCACATACTTATTTTGTAGTTCAGACTTGTAATATGAGAATATAATTTATAAAAATCGTTTTATCATTTATTTAGCCAAATTATCAAGTTTAACTGATGTGCCTATATCTAACCAAAACCCAGGATAGAGCGGCTGACTGAACGTGGTCTGGACTCTGTGGATGAGGGTCATTGTGTCAGAGACGCTGTAGAAGGACAGAATCCCTGCACTGTGATCCACATACACTCCTATTCTAGAGGAGCTGGATGGTACAGGGAGTTTAGTTTCTTTGTTATTCTGACAGAATAAGAATTCGGAGGGAGAGCAATGCAATCCCCAGGACTGATCATTACATCCAAATCCACAGACATTTCTGTTTCCCTTCTTCTTGATGCGCTTATATGACACTGATATTCTCACACCATCAGTACCACTCCACTCCACCTCCCAGTAACAGCGTCCACACACACTCTCTCTACACAACACCTCATAATAATAATCAAATCTGTCAGGATGATCAGGATAAGACTGGACTGTTTGACTGTAAGTAGCCACTCTGTTCCCCTCAGACAGTTGAAGATTTTTATTCACTGTGTTTGCATCCAGAGTGAACTGACGGGAATCTGATATAGAGATAAACATATTTTTATAGACGTTAATTATATTAAGTAGTAATAGTTTAAAAATTAGCTTTTGCATGCAAGCATGTTTATTTCTGTGTAAATCTGAAGGAGGGACAGCTGCAGCAGTATAACATATACTGTAAGAAGACTGAATGTACATTATAGTTTTAGTAGACTTTACAATAAGGTTTCATTAGTTAACTACATTAGTTAGCATGAACTAATGAACTGCAATTCTACAGCATTTATTACGCTTTAATTTCAACATTTACTAATACATTATTAAAATCAAATGTATTTGTTAACATTAGTTAATGCACTGTGTGAACTAACATGAACAAATACATTTTTATTAACTAACATTAACAAAAATTGACTAATACAGTATGTATTGCTCATGCGGTTCATGTTAGTTAACTAATGTTAACAAATTAAACCTTATTGTAAATTACCATACTTTGTGTGATTAAATATTGTTTTTCATTCATTTGTTTCTAACAATGTTTCACATTTAATTTACTTCATTTGTCCCTCGGGTTTGGAAAACTGACAATATTGTGGGCTGCTACATTTATCAAAAAACAGTTTACACTGCACTCAAGGTATACATTTATTTATCAGTTCATGCATTTCCTGGGAATCAAACCCATGACCTGGCATTGCTAGTGTCATATGCTACCAACCAGTGATGAATTAACAATCACATAGCCTTTTGTTTTCCATGAAAAAAAATGAAAAAACAAACATAATGGATATGGAAATACCAGGGTGAATAATAATATAATTTAAATCTTTGTAAAAAAGAAGCAATACAGGTTTTTTCCATTGACCAAATTTTATAAAACCTGAACTAATGATTTTCAGTTTGCTAATACAATACAATATGTTGTAAATTGTTAAATAATTTGTTGGTTTCATTGCTGTATTTTCTTGCACTGTTAGTTTGTCTCACCATCAGTGTAAATGATCTCTTTTTTTCAGTTATTAAAGATTGATAGCACAATGTGAGTATGTGTTTTCGTAATGCCTTACATTGTAGGAACTCCTCCCTAGTCTTGGGATCTTTGACGGGGATAATGGTGATGTATTTAACTAAGAAAATAAAAACACATAATGACAATAATTCTCACAAAATATAACACATGCATATTCTTGGTTTAAAATTTAAAAGTTTCTTATACATTATATGTATACAATTTTACCTTTGCTAGATATATTTTCAGTCTCCTCTTTGCAGAAACTCTCCAGTTTTTCTTTCAGTTGAGAGACAGACTTTCTCACATCATCAAAAGACAGGAGAGAACTGATAGTGATGTTCTCTATAGATTCAGGTGAGGCAGAGAGAGACTGAACATCCTCAGAGAAAAAAAAAACAGGTAAAATCAAGTATACAGATACAAGAATCTTATATTTCTATGGGCTATAAACATGCGCCACATCTTTGCTTTTTTAGAGTCATGTGTCTTGTGCATGAGTGCAGTATTTTGCATCTTGAAAATAAACAAAATATGTGTAAAATCTGCCATTCAATGGAGTATCACTATTAGGCTGAAATGTATCTGAACCTTCCCAGTAGATAATAATTTTCTGCAAATAAATTACAAAAATAATTTTTCAATGATATCTAGTGAACTTGCTAATAGCTAGTGACTAGTTGGCTGCTGACTTGATTTCCTCACTGTTGATATGAATTGCATTGACTAAATAACTTTAAATGAAATTCAATAACAGTTGACAGCAATTATTATGTTTTTGCAAGTAGAATCTTCACCTTATTTTACTTACAGAAATCTTGGAATTAACACAATTTCAGGTACAATTCCATCAATTCCACTGCGGTTCAATGTGTCAGCATGGACGCTGACCATTACTGTGCCGAGTCAGAGTTAGATGATGCTACATGAGTAAATGTTTATCACAGGACTGGACATACCCAAGCCCAATGTAGGGCTTACACCCAACTTTTTAAACCAACTTGTGGAACCAGCCCCTGAAATTGACTCACAATTCTCAATTTGCTCCTCAAACGGAGCCTTTTTTTTTTTTTTGAAGATCTCAGTTACCTGTAGGAACTGGATGTGATCCTCTGTGTGTGAAAGCTGCTCCATCTCAGCGTCTCTCCTCCTCAGATCTTCAATCTCCTGCTCCAGTCGCTTCAAGAGTTCTTCAGCTCGACTCACTGCAGTCTTTTCCTGATCTCTGATCATCTGTGTCACCTCAGATCGGCTTCTCTCAATAGAGCGGATCAGTTCAGTAAAAATCCTCTCATTGTCCTCCACTGCCGCCTGTGCAGAGCACTGTTAGGACACACACACAATCAGACCATTCACAGCAGAAACAACATACTCAGTTTTGTAAGAGACTCTAAATACATCTCTAACTGCTCTTCTTATTATGTGTCTTAAGACTCACCTTATGTGTCTCCACAGCCTCTTTCAGCTCCTGAAGCTTCTTCTCTCTCTCCTGGATTCTCTGCTGGAACTTTCTCTGCGTGTCTTCCAACTGTTTCTGTTGAAAAAAATATCATTACAGCCAAAGCTGCCCTATTCTTCACATAAAAAAAATAAATGTAATTAAGTTTTGTTATGTATTAATATTTGTTTCATTATTGTTCACTTGATTTTAAGTTTAGAAAGTTTATTTCAGCTCTCTAAGTTAACCTACCTGTTTCTCTGTCCTCTCGACCACAGCTGCAACAGTGTCATGGTTTTTATGATCATCCATCGTACACAGATAACAGATACATCGCTGGTCAGTATAGCAGAAGATTTCTAGTTGTTTATCATGTTTAGGGCAGATCATCTGCGCCAGTCGTTCAGTAGCATCAGTTATCTTGTGTCGTCTACCGGAGTGAAACTCCTCATGACGCTCAAAGTGAGTTTGACAGTAAGACTCCAGACATGTCAGACAGGACTTGACAGCTTTATATTTTCTACCAGTACAGACGTCACACTCCACATCACCAGGTCCAGCGTAACTGAGAGCAGGACGAGCTGTTTTGAGTTTTGTCTGCTTTAGTTTCTCCACCATTTCAGCAAACACCACATTCTTGTTTAAAGCAGGTCTTGGAGTGAAGGTCTGTCTGCACTGAGGGCAGCTGTAAACTCTATTCTGGTCTTCTTTATTCCAGCAGTCTGTAATGCAGCTCATACAGTAACTGTGTCCACAGGGGATGGTCACTGGATCCTTCAGTAGATCCAGACAGATCGGACAGCAGAACTGATCCTGAGCCCACAAAATACTGGCATCTGCCATTTCACTGCACAGAAAGACAGATAGAGAGACATCCACAGTGGTTTAACAACATTCGGTTTTGTTTTCTTTGAAATGAAGAGCTGAACGCTTCCTGGGGTTTAAGAGACGTGTGCAAAACAGTAATGCCTGGTATGACTCACATGTATTTTAGTGCAGAAAATAAAGAACATGCACTAGGTGTCAGTCTCATGCTGAAGCCTGGACTGGTTGATGAACTACATTCAGCAGACACACATATTAACATTAACCTAAAGCAATTTTACATTTTAATGCAAGTTATATCAATTGCATTAACTTTTTTTTAACGATTCGAAGGATTAACTCTGCTTTTCACTCTGCCTTCACTTTGTCCTCCTCCTGTCTGGGCCTGCTGTTAGGGTTTGTCTGTGTGTGTGTGTGTGTGTGTGTGTGTGTGTGTGTGTGTGTGTGTGTGACCTAAATTGGCTACATTTCTAATAAAGTTCATAAAAATAGTTATGTCAATAGTTATGAAAAACTTTAATTTGGAAATAAGTTAAATTTTTTTATTGCATTCATTTTTATCAAGTATTTTTTTTTGTCTGAGCTATTAATAAATATTTTTAAAAAATAATATAATTAATATTTTCTCTTATCTTATCCTTTTAGTGCAGAATGAGTAAAGCTGATTCTTTTTAAGATGACAAAAAATGTTAAAAGTTACATTTTTAGGCTGATTAATCCTTTAGACTACGCAACCTTTTGTGAAATTTCGCCGTTTTGAATTGAAAAAAAAAATGTGATCATGATTCATGTAATTTATAAATGAATGTGACGACGAGGCATAAAACGTTTGCATTTTCTACATATTAGACATACGAATAAGAGTTACCAGTTTTAAAATAAAATATTTGCAGTTTTAGTTTTGTTTAGTTTAGTTTATAATAGTTTTGATTACTTCATTAGCCTACTACAATTAACTTTACAATTCTTATTTATTAATTCCTTTAAATCCATTTTAATCCTTTAATTATTCAATTATGTTTTTTTTTTTTTTTTTTTTTACTATATTTTTTACTATAATATTCTGATTTAACTTTGATCTGTAGTTAATATTTTGAATTGAATGACGAGAATAAACATGTTCAATCGCGTTTGCTCCCATTTATTTTTGATGCTTCAGTACACATTTGGAGAAATATGTATTCACACGTTTACCTCATATTTCTTTAGATAGAATACAATAATTTCTTAATGACTCATAGAAAGACGATTCTCTGTCGATCCATGAGTCAATATTGCGTGATATAGACTATAGCCTACCTTACGATGTCGGCAAACTTCTGCGTTCTGTCTCATTATACATTCGTGCGTCCGTTATTAGACCTATAGAGTCCATTTCTGATTTTATTGTTGTATTGTCATGCTGCAGCGTTTTACTTGGCAGTTGTAAAGGGGCGTTGTAAATAATTATTTAATTATAAATAATTATTTATATAATTATAAATAATAATTATTATTATTTATAATAATATAAATTATACCCAAGGTAGGCTATAGCTACCCGCCTATGTGTAACTGGGATGAAGAAAGCAAGAAAAAAAAGTATTTTTTTTATAAAAAATGTTTGATTATGTTGAATTAAAACCCCCAAAATGCAGCGGGTCTACCAGACCCACGAACACTGGCTGAACAAAAAAAAATATGAACACCACACAAGGGTTAATTGTTGCAGTGTCTATATCGCCTACTTCTCCGTAGCGCATGTGTGTTCTCTCTCATATCTTTCAACTGCAAATGTTCTCTTTCGATTTCATGTGTTGTGGATAAAATAACGTCCAGAAATGGGTAAGCTTAAAATGTGGCCAGATCGAAATTATGCTGATTAGTTATAGCTATCTTCTTTACTTAACCATTGCTCTTCATTTCGCATTTAAAACGGAAAAGAGAACTTATTTGAACATTAGGCTAGCCTATCGCAAACCAGGAAGAATACGCCTTGTAGGCTAAATGTAATGAGAAGCATCAAACATCACAATGTTTTCGTTGAATTGTTAAAATCTGAAGGTTGATTTGTCACGCCATTGGTTTAGTTTGGGTTGTTCTGTGGCATTTGGTGTTTATTTGCTGTTCTTGTTGTTGGTTCAGACTTGTCCCGGAGTATTGCGGAAGCTCAAGCAAGAGACAGACGTAAGTGCCAAAATCACAACAACAACAACAACAAATCATGGGTGTCTTTCTATGAATCTATTAGTAGGCCTATTTTATTTTATTATAAAAATATTTTACCATGTTTGTTTTGAAATAGGTATAATTAGCCTACATTCTAGGGCTGTTCACTGTTATAATACATTACAAAAAGCCAGAATTATACAAATGTTAAAGATGTTTTAATTTAACAATATGAAGGAGCAGTTTTAGAACTTACCTGGTAGGCTACAGATAACAAGAGATCACACACTGCAGTCCATTCAAGGCTGAACTTGAAAGGTTAAGCTAAACCTTTTCTTTAATTGTAGCCCACATATTCCTTAATACATATATAGCAATAGACAGCAATGTGTACAGCAATATATTTTAGACAGTCTCTACAGTAAGACAACACTGAAAAATCAACAATACTGTGAAAAGAGCAAAAATATTTTGCAGTGTAGGCTGTTGTTGAGACTCTATTCAGTGCTCTTTTTTTGCATAACTGACTCTATTACTGTATGTGCAATGTTTTAATTAAAGTGATACACACTACACATTATGCTCTCATTTTATAGTGATAGTAATACTACCCATTTCTGATTGTTTTGTTGTGCTTTTAGTGAACAGAAGGCGGGGAAGTCTAAGTGATGATCGTCCTAACAGTAAGTTAAATATGAACAAAAAAGGGGGGAATATTATATTGTTCAGGGAACAAACCTTTTAATATTACAGGACACACTATTACTATTAAGGGTGTACCGGTAGACAAAACTGATGGTTTGATACGTACCTCGGTTTTTGGTTCGGTGCAGCAGGGGAGAGAAAACTAAATATAAAATCGCTTTTTATTTATTTTTATTAAACAGTGGTTTACTGAACAACTTGTGTCTGTCAATTAATAATTAATTAATTCAATTATTACTAAATGTTGTTTATTAAAGATAATGCTGTAAACTATATAGGGAGCCCTTACTTGCACATTACTATAAAATTAAAGGTTAACAACAGAGCCCGCCTTAATTCAGTTGCAATTTATTTTAAGATATAATAATCAATACTCTAATAACACATTGTTGTAACAGATTATCCACTGGAGGCTAGTTGAAGTGATGAACTTAAGTGCAGTTTTATTGAGCATGTGAACAGATAGTACACAAACTAAGACTCGACTTGACTATGAACCAAACAATCACCAATAGCGGGTCACACATAACCATACTCGACCAGGACACATGGCAAACATGAGGGTTTAAATACTAGTGACTAAACAAGACACACCTGTGAACAATCAAGACAATGAACCAATGGCAAAACTGAACTGAGAACACATGACTAAAACAACCAATGAGAACATAGGCTTGTTCGACTTGATGCAGCGATGCACAGACCTATCGGTGGCTGACTTGAAGCAGTGCATGCGGGTTAGAAATTTTGTCCAACTTGAGACAACGCCGACGGCACGTGACAGTGACGTATGGCATCAAAGTACCGCGAGAGCGATTCGAGAGCAGCCGGCGCAATTTCTCGAGAGGCTGTATAACAGGATACAAACACACGAGAATCATGAAAAAATATTTTCCCACTCCACCCCTCACCCCCCCCACCCAAAATAAATAAATAAATAAAGTGCAATTAAACAAATTAAAATAAATAAATAATTAAATTTAACAAAAAAAATACACATTGTAATACGAAGAATGCCAAGCATAATGTCTCGAGTATAGAATATATGCTGGACTGGAGCATAAAAGTTTAGACATGTTGAACATTTATCAAGTGTATGTATACATCCACAAACAAAAACATACAGCTAAAGTATATACATATACATACTTAAGCATTCACACTTATAATCAAATGCTTCTGAATAAATTCAAGCCACAATCATAATGACATCTTAATGCTTAGGTTGATACACCAGAAGTACTGACAGATTCAGAAAAATAAATAATGAAGGGATCCCAGATCTCAGAAAATATACCAGTGTTGCCCTTTAACGTATACCTAATTTTTTCCAAATGAATGAAGCTCATAACATCTCTCAGCCAATCATCAAAAGATGGAGGGAGTTTTTGTTTCCAAAGCAGGAGAATGCGCCGTCTAGCTAATAATGTTAAGAAAGCAAAAGTCTTTGCAGTATTTCCCGGCAAACCAGTGAGCTTTGAAGGAAGTCCAAAAAGTCCAACCAAAGGGCAAGGCTCGATCTGTTTCTTTGTCACTAAAGAAAAACAATTGAAGATTGATAACCAAAAAGAAGTTATGGATGGACATAATCAGAACATATGTATTAAATCCGCAGGGGCTTGATGGCAACGATCACAGAGAGGATCAATACCAGGCTTGATTTTTGCCAACCTCACTTTTGTCCAGTAAATTCGATGAATACATTAAAATTGGATAAGACTATGACGTGCACAAATAGAGGAAGTATGAACACGGGACAGGATCTGGTTCCAAGTCTCGTCATCAAATGTGAGGCAGAGATCCGACTCCCATTTTTTTTTTAATAAAAGAGAGAGAAGAAGTGGAGATAGAGGAAATCAGTCTATATAGCGAAGACAACACACCCCTGTTATCTAAGGTTACTTCAAGAATCAGATCAAGCAGAGATTTTGGAGGAAGATTCAGAAAATGAGGGATTTTCGGAGCTGCAAATATCTAAAATATTGTGCACTAGAGAGAGAAAATTTTTGTTTCAACTGAGAAAAGCAGGGAAACACATTATCAATGTAAATATTATCGACCACCGAGATCCCTGCTCTCTGCCAAATATTAAATGCCTTGTCATTAAGTGAAGGGGGAAATAAAGGGTTACAATTTATAGTGAAACCACTGGCAAGCACCGAAGGCCAAAATGTGTTCGGAATTGGGACCAAATTTGTAACGATTGCCGGACAATACAATTACCATAAGGACAGTGCGAGATGGCTGTAAGAGGGCCACACAATAGTGCGGCAGGCGAGGCGGGGGAACAGGAACCCTCTTCAATACTGGCCCAAGACGGGACCCAATCACTGAGCCCAAAATGACTTTGAAACCAGAATAATGTAGAATGTATATTTGCTGCCCAGTAGTAAAATAGGAAATTAGGGAGGGCAAGCCACCTTCAAGCTTTGGTTTTTGAAGTATTTCTCTACGAATTCTGGCTGGACCTTTGTTCCAAATAAAAGATGAGATGTGTTGATTTAGAGTCTTAAAGAAAGATTTGGATATAAAAATTGGGACACATTCAAAAATCTAGGTAGAACATTCATTTTTAAAGAATTCACACGTCCAGCCAATGAAAGGGGAAGAGCTGACCAACGAGTAAAATCCTTCTGAACTCGTTGGAGGAGCGTAGTAAAATTAGCCTTAAACAGATCTTAGCATTTACGTGTAATTGTTACTCCTAAGTATTTAAAACTATGGACAGCAACTTTAAACATTGAGGTACTCATTGGTAAATCCGAAATTGTAAAATTAATTGGATATAACTCACTTTTGTTTATATTCAATTTATAGCCGGAGAAGAGGCTAAAGGCATTTATATCTCAGAATTTCAGGCAAAGAAACAACCGGATCAGAGATAAAGAGCAACACATCATCGACATATAACTACATTTTGTGAACAGCATCAGCTCTCCTAATTCTCTGTATAGCCTGCTCACTACGAATGGCGATTACCAATGCAAAAAGCAAAGGTGAAAGTGGGCAGCCCTGTCTAGTGCCGCGTTTTAAGGGAAAAATAGAGGAGGATACTCCATTAGCCTGAACAGAGCATACTGGGGAGGAATACAAAAGTTTTATCCAGGATATGAATGTATTGTCAAAACCAAATTTCTGTACCATATAGAAAAGGTAATCCCATTCCACCCGATCAAAGGCTTTCTCCGCGTCAAGCAGCAGAAGAGCCTCCGATGGGTGAGAATTGGAAGAATAAATTATATAAAATGCCCTTCTAATATTATGAGACAGTAATCTGTTTTTTATAAAACCAGTTTGGTCGCTGTGTATGATTGCTGGTAAAACTGATTCAAGACGCTTTACAAGCATTTTAGCTAGTATTTTTACATCTACGTTCAAAAGACTGATTGGCCTGTACGAACCACATTCATGTGGGTCTTTGTCTTTTTTCAAAATCAAAGAAATGCAAGATTGACGGAGAGTTGGAGGCAGGCAACCATTATTAAAGGAGTCCAATAACATGTTTAGTAGCGGCGTTTTAAGTGTTTGAGAAAACCTCTTAAAAAATTCAACAGGGAACCCATCTGACCCAGGTGTCTTGCCATTCTGCATACTCTCAATTGCTTGCACTATCTCCTCGGCAGAAAAAGGTAATTCTATGTCTTCTTTCATTGCGTCTGAAATTGTAGGTATGGGCAGTGGATCAAAAAAACTTTCCATAAGGGACATATCCGTGGGGGGTTCAGATTTGTATAGCAAAGAGTAATACTCTTTAAAATGTATAGTAATACTAACAGGGTCAGTAATCAAATTGCCATCGGAGGACCGGATCTTAGAAATTACATTTTGAGCTGACTTTTCCTTTAACTGAAGTGCAAGAAGTTTACTTGGCTTGAGAAATTTGTCCAATCCATTTCTTACAAAGTCTGGCATGATCTGAGTTTTTTAAGTGGGTCTCTTGCTAAAAACCAATGTGGGTATTTAAATGTTTTAAGTGTGATAAGACCTTGTTAAGTTTAATTACATTGTTACTTTAAACCTTTGACATTCCAACTGGTAAAATTCACACATGGACCCCCAGACTGGGCTTTGCTTAAGCTAGTGGTCATTGGTTATAACAACAACAAAAATAGATCATGAGAACATGAATGTGGCTTTCTTCTGTCTTGACATATCTGAAATTCTGAGATAGAGTGAAAGAACACAAAAAAGAAAGAAAAAGAAAGAAAAGGAAGGGGGGGAAAAAGTACACAAGTAGTACGAACATTACCCACAACACAGCACAAACCTTCTCTCCGCTGAACTTTCGGAGAGAGCTCTGTAACAGATTGTAAATATATAAAGAAAAAGGGAACAATAGGTTCACAGACCGTATTTTAAAATAATAAAAATAAAAGTTGCGTGGTCTGTACATGGTTATAATGCAAAAAGTCCATAAAGTCTTATACAACGCAATACTTCAATGCCATGACCAATCAGGGTGCAGACCCGGCTCACGTAGGGCTAAGTTACTGCCTCAAGTGAAACATTGCCCAAAAATACTCTTATTTACCTGTATCCACAGCAATTACTTCGCTTGACTGTTTGGGTTTAACCACGGTGGCAAAGAACGTAGACACAGCATTAGGGCTGTCAAAGCTGTGCGATTCACCGTTGAATGAAAGGAGAAGTCTGCAGGG
Organism: Romanogobio albipinnatus; assembly: GCA_023566225.1. NCBI lineage: Eukaryota > Metazoa > Chordata > Actinopteri > Cypriniformes > Gobionidae > Romanogobio > Romanogobio albipinnatus. The sequence continues at coordinate 49,718,557 of CM042244.1, forward strand.
ATACAGCATCCTGAATTTGACACCGGCTCTGTGTAATTCCACCTTGACTGATTTAAACTGATCCCTTCGTTTCTTGAGTTCCGCTGAAAAATCAGGAAAGATCAAAAAATTGGGTTCCTTGTAGCGCAACTCCCCATGCTCGCTGACAACCGTAAAATTTCTTCTCTGGTTTGGTAACGAAGAAAGCGTACAATCATAGGTCTCAGTGACGCGCCGGATCACGGTTTAGGCGCGAGAGACCGATGTGCGCGCTCAATCTCCGGCGTCTGAGGTAGTTTATCCCCGAGAAGTTCTGCGAAGAACGATGCCATGAACTGAGAGAGTTTGAACGTTTCAACATTCTCTGGGATACCTGAGAGATAGCTTTCCTGTAGCTCAAACAGTAGAGCATGGCGCTAGCAACGCCAAGGTCATGGGTTCGATTGCCAGGGAAAGCAAGAAATGACAAAAATGTAAAATGTGTACCTTAAATGCAATGTAAGTCGCTTTGGATAAAAGCGTCTGCAAAATGCATAAATATATATATAAATATATAATATATAATATATATATACCTAAGATTCGAAGATTGTTCCGAAGTGAGCGGTTTTCCAGATCATCTGCCTTGCTCTTTTACTCCTCGTTATCTTTTTCCAGGGACTGACATTTGCGCTCTAACATGTTGAGCCTTTCATCCATGCTGTTCATCGAAGCTTCAATATCTTTAATTTTGGAGCCATGGTTGGAAATAGGGGCTTGAAGGGCCGCTGTAGAGGCACGTGTTTCAGCAAGAAACTCAGTCCTTAGCGAAACGATTTCCTCACGAATTGTTGTGGTAAGCATCTCTTTTAAAAGAGCGGGTGTTAACCCCGAAGCAACTGCGGCCTTGTTGCCGGCCTCGTCAGTTTCATCAGGAGTGGGAGAAGCACGTTTAGATTTAGGCATAGCAACGAAAATAACAGGCCCCAGCAAGCATTCGAATGTTCTCTAGCATTGTAGACGTCGTCTTGAAGTGTTAAAAATAATAAATGTTCCCGTTAAGTCATGCATCTGTTTTTTATAACAGTAAATGTTGATTGGCACAAATATCGATTTCAATCTTGATTCAGTATTTATTTGTATATATATAGCCTACTGTACATATAAGGAAAAATAAGTTTGTCTTTTTAGCACTATTTCTTGGGTTAAATTATATTAGCTTGCATTCATTAATGTTCACTTGAGTGTGCTTATATAAGTACCATTAAAAATATTAAGATGTAAGTTATTAACTTTTTTAAATTTCACATTTAAAGACATCTAGTGTTTGATCATGTCTCAATATTTATTAAAATGCAAAACCTTAAAATAAGTAAGAAGTTATGATCTGCAATACTTTTTTGAGCAACCAGATTTATATTTATTAAAGAGCCATACAGGCACCTGGTGGGTAATGGCATTACAAATGAAAATTATTATTTTTCCAGCCAAAAAAGACTCTAATTTGCCTCTTTGTATTGGAATTCTATATTTTAACCTTAATTACTACGCTAATTGTAATTTAAATATTATTAAACTAAAAGATAGTACATTTATTTAATTGAAAAATAGTTAAGGTGTATGGTCACATTTGACCACCAATGAGTATGAGTGTGACCAATTAGTAAGCAATGAGGGCTAAATACAAGAAAAACATTAACATTAATGTTAACAATGTTGCATCTCCATCACACTCCATCATAAAATGATGATGGTTGACGTAATAAAAAACTGCTGCAAATAACTGTATAGTTAAACTGTTATGTATCAACTTAAGCCATTCAAATGTGTGGACAGAGCGCTGGGTTGTTTAGAAGCTCTGTAAACCACGTGACCGCGCTCGCTGCCAGGAGATGAGAGCATGTCGCAACTCTGTTTTTCAACGCCTCTGACTTTAACTGTTATGCCACATTAGCGCCCAAACGCTACTTATTGTTTGAATTTCGTATTGAATTTAAAAAGCTTAGACTTTCATACCAAAAGCAGGTTTGGCGTGAGATTTAAAAAAGTTAATGTATAACGACGCGCAATATGTTCCGTTATGTGTTGATTCTGTGGCGCACCGCCACAAATTAGTCTATGTGTGGGAAACAGTGCATTTTAATAGCAAAAACTGTCAGAATCATTACATATAATACTCAAATATAGCCTATATCTCAAACTGGCTGTTTAAGTGCAAAATGGCTACAAATTTAGCGTGCTGCAAAAAACTGCAAAAAAAAAGAATTGTTTCGTTTAAAAGTGGACATTTAAGTCCACGTCATGAAAACAAGAAAATCTGCTTCCAACCACAGGTCGAGAGCTGTCAGTGTGGAACTCGGATTGAAGTATGTTCTGCACGTAAAACAAGCCTACTGTTAACTGTTAAAGATTGCATTCTGTACCGTTTCGTACACACCGTAATGGTTCGGTACGTTACACCACTAATTCATATCGTTATGTATGATTAATATTCATGCGACCACTGTTGCAAATTTCCAGTTGATTCTGTTATTAAATGATTATTATTAATCATGTCTTATAACCTTATTATTATTCTGTCTTAATGTATTATTTTCTGTTCCAGTGAAGGATTTGAGAATTGTTTTGCTGGGGAAGAATATAAAAGAAAACAGTAGAGTGGGAAACACGATCTTAGGAAGAAATGCATTTGGAAATGAAGCACTTCCTGCTCATGTAGAGCCGCACAGTGAGAGAGTCAGAGGAATACAGGAGAAAACACACTTCACATTAATCAATGCCCCACATCTTTTAGACACAAATCTTACAGTACCTCAGATCACACAAGGAGTGAAAGAGTGTGTGTCTCTGTCTGCTCCTGGACCTCATGTGATCATACTTGTACTGAAAAATAATTTCATCAGTGAGGAGGACACCGGAAAAATAAAAAGGGTACTGACCTTCTTTAGTGATCAGGCAATTAAATGCACCATGGTGCTGACAACTAATAAAAACAAACCAGGCCTCAAGCAAGATACAAAAACCTTTATACAGCAGTTAATTATGGAGTGTGGTGGAGGACATGTTCAGTTTGAAAAAGGAAAACCGGGATTGGCCTTGGAAATCTTTAAAAATGTTAAGAAGATGTACAAAGAAAACCCTGAAGAATTTCTCATGTGTGACATATTTGAGGAAGCAGAAGAAGGAAGATTCATGGAAAGAGAAGAAAGCCAAAGAACGGACACTTCAGCCAGAGCAGAGGGATATTTCGATCACAAAGAGGAAGGAAACAAAAAAAAGAGCCATAAAAAGCATCTGATGGGACATACACCAGGATTTTCAATGCTAAAAAACCTCTGTAAGTAGAAGTGTTTGAGTGAAATTATATTTAAACAACAATTTCATCAATGCACAAATCCATCTTTCTCAAATGTAATGTTCAGGGTTCTAAATAAGTTCTATCTCTTTTGGAAGCATCCTTACACAATAATTTTGCCAAAAGTACAATGTACGTACAATGGAAGTCTAGGCATTTCAGAGGGTTTCAAAGCAGAAATGTGATGATCATCACTTAGCTATAAGCTGTCTACATTGGACGCGACAAATCGACTGCTGCAAATCCATTTGTCCTTCCTATGAGAAGTATTGCGAGTGCTTGAGGCATCAGTTTACTGTCAGGGATTTGTTGTGTCGCGCCGCATTGTGTTGCGCCGCATCACGCCGCATCCAGTGTAGACAACATCACTGATTATAATGGGTTATATAGTCTTTTGTCGCATCATGCAGCTCGTGTCCTGTGTAGACACGGTGTTACTGTACAGTATGTGAAAAAATGTGTGCTAACTATAAATAGCTATATCTAAAGAAACTACTGGATACACTTCTGAGTTACATGAACATAGTTGTATTGGAAGACATTTGTCATAATATTTAGGTTACTATATAAATATGTGTTTGTGTTAATGTTTGTACAGGGACTGGAGGAGTACAAAAGTTACCAGCTGTTTACCCAAACAGTAAGTAAATACAATTAATTGCTTTTAGTTTTCAGGACGATGCATCAGGAAAAAAATTTGACTAAAATACTCGAGCAATAAAACATTTTGTTCTTTAGTGTCGAAGCTGAACCTGGTGCTCTGTGGCAATGATGAAGCACTGAAGGACTCCATATCAAATCTCATCCTGAGAGAGAGAAAATCAGAAAGTAGCTCATTGTGTGCAGTGAGCAAAGGGGAGGTGTGTGGACGGCTGATCACTCTAGTGGAACTTCCTGCACTGTTTAACTCGTATCTCTCAGAGGACGAAGTGATGCAAGAGACTCTCCGCTGTGTGTCTCTTTGTGATCCTGGAGTTCATGTGTTCCTCATTATTGTTCCTGATGGCCCACTTACTGATGAAAACAGAGGAGAAATCGAGAAGATTATCAGAACATTTGACTCCAAAAAGCACTTCATACTGCTTTTTACAACTGATTACACTGTTAAGGAACCTGTAACAGATTTTGTAACATCCTGCACAGAATCTCAGAGACTAATTCACCTCATTGGGGGTCGGCACAGAGTGGTGGGGTTAAAGGATAATGAAAACCCTGAACAGATCCCAGAGCTATTGGATTATATAGAGATGATGACTGAACCCTATTCACTTCAGATGTATATGAAGGCTCAAGAGCAGAGAGTCAGAAATGAAATAGAAAAAAAACATAAAGACGAACTGAGTGAAATGCAGAACAAAATCAAAGAGTTACAACAGAAGATTCAGTCAGAGGGTGAGTACATTAACTGTCAAAAATTAGATGTGATAGAGACATTTTAACTACTTACTTCATGTTGTGACCTAATGCTACATGTATTCTCATTTATAATGTTGACCAATATACACTCTAAAAAAAAGGTGCTATATGGCACTAAAAGTGGTTCTTGGCTCGTAATCATAGGGGAACCACTTTAAGTGCTGTATAGCACCAATCTTGGTGCTTCAGTGGTTCTTCAGCGGTTCTTTGCTAAATAGCACCGCTGACTGAGGTGCTATATAGCACCGCTATCATATACAGAACATGTTAAGATATGATGCTATATAGCACCAAAAGTGGTTCCCCTACTCTCTAAAAAATGCTGGGTTAAAAACAAAATACAAAACCCAAGTTGGGTTGAAAATAGACAAACCCAGCAATTGGGTTGTTTTAACCCAGCGGTTGGGTTAAATGTTTGCATAAAACAACCCAATCTTTGAGTTAAAACAACCCAATTGCTGGGTTTTTTAGAGTGTATGACTATGACCAAGAACCACTTTTAGTGCCATATAGCACTTTTTTTTAGAGTAAGTATAAATAACATTCAATAATAAAATCAACAATACTTTTTTTTTACATGTGAAAAACTTTGCAAAGGATACTTGTAATTGTAATTATAATTATAATTCATTGTGATAGGAATGTGGTGAAACTCTTTTATGTCTGAACACTATGTATGCCATTTTCAGGCGATGAGGATGCTCAGTTGGATTCAGACTGTTTGAGAATTGTGCTGATTGGAAAGACAGGAAATGGAAAAAGTGAAACGGGTAATACCATCCTGGGGAGAAAAGCGTTTCATACTGAAGCCAGTTTGGATTCTGTTACTACTGTTTGCATGAAGGGAACTGGTGAATTTAAAGGTGTATCAGTGGCTGTTGTTGATACTCCAGGGCTGTTTGATACCACACTGTCAAACGAGCAAGTAAAGGAAGAAATTGTAAAATGTATTTCACTGTCAGCACCTGGACCGCATGTCTTCATCATTGTTTTGAGTGTGGGTAGGTTTACAAAAGAGGAGATAGACACTTTAGGTATGATAAAAATGATCTTTGGTCCAAAGGCTTCACAGTTCAGCATTGTTCTGTTCACAAGAGGAGATGACCTGAGACCTGATCAAACAATAGAACAGTACATAGAGAAAAGTAAAAATGCTGAAATCAAACAACTGATTAGAGACTGTGGAGACAGATTCCTGGTTTTTAATAACCGAGAAAAGCAAGACTGCACACAAGTTTCTCTGCTTTTAAATATGATAGAAGACGTGAAAAAATCTAATCAGGGTAAATACTTCACTAACATCATGTTCCAAGAGGCAGAGATGTCCATTAAGAAGAAAGTGGAAGAAATCCTAAAAGAAAAAGAAAGACAAATTCAGGTACAAAATGAGGAATTAAAAGCCAAATATGAGAGAGAAATGGAAAACATGATGAAGACATTGGAAGAAGAGAAAAAAAGAGCAGACGAAGAAAGACTGCAAATGGAAAGTAGATTCAAAGAAAAGGAGGAAACCCTCAGAAAAGAATTTAAAAAGAGAGAAAAATCAGAACAGAGGAAACGAGAGATGGATGACCAGAAGCGAATGGAGGAAGATAAACTGCAAAAATCTGAATATCTTCAAAAAATTGAAGATATGAGGAGAGAGATTGAAAATCAGAGAGAACAGTATGAAAAAGCACAAAACAAAAGAGAAGAAGAGGATAAACAAAGAGAAAAGAAATATAAAGAAGATCAAGAAAAGCTTAAAAATGACAAAAAGCATGCCATGGAAGATTTGAAGAAGCGGCAAAGAGAGGAGATTGAAAAGAGAGAATTAGAGGAGAGAAGCAGAATTAAGGAGGAAGAGTTGGAGAAACAGAAATGGGAAAGAAAAATAAAAGAGGCTGAAAATGACAAAAAAGAAATTCAAGAGGACATCAAACGACAACAGAGAGTGTGGGAGGGGGAAAAGAAGAGACAAATGAGAGAAAGAGAGGAAGATGAACAAAAGAGACGAGAGAGACATGAGGAGCAGTTGAGAGAAAAACAGGAAGAACTTGAGAGGTTGAGAAAGAAATTTGAAAGAGAAAGAGAAGAAGAAAAACAGACGAGAGAGGAGGAGAGGCAAAGATGGATAGATGCAGAGAAAATACAGAGAGAGCAGAAAGAGAGAGAATATGAAGAAAAGAAAAATGCCATTAAAAAATATTATGAGCACCTGGAGAAAGAAAGGAAAGAGGATTGGGAGAGAATAAAACGAGTGGATGATGAGAGAAGAGAGGAGGAGAGAAAGAGATGGGAGAAAATGATAGAAGATCTTAAACAGGACCAAAAGGAAGAGACTAGGAGAAGAGACAAAGAGGAGAAAGCTAGAAAAGAAAGAGAGGAAAAAGAGCATGAAAAAATGACACAGCAGCATGAAGAGGAAATGGAGAAGATACAAAAGAAACATAAGGTTGAAGCCAGAAAAAAAGCAGAAGAATTTAATGAATTCAGAGACAAAAAAGAGCAGTACATTCAGGAGCTCACTGCAATGCTTGAGGAGCGCCAGAAAGAACATGACTTACTAGAAAAACTGTATCAACACTTTAAAAAAGAAAAAACTAAGGAAACAAAGTTGCTTGAGCAAGAAATTGAAGAATATAAAAAGAAGAAAAAATGTGTAATTCTGTAGTAGACGGTGGGTGATCACTCCTTTAAGGGGTTGGAGGCACACTGGAAGCCATCAGAGGCAGAAGGTGCCGGAAAAACTCCTCACTATTGAAGGGCAGGTCACCAGGAAGCTTGGCTGCTACGTGTCTCACAAACCGAAAATCTCAGACTTTTCTGTTCAGACAGAGGAGCCCCGAATTTAGTCAGGAGTAGGATTTTAGCCTTTAGTTAAATATGATTGTTATTTTTGTTTCTTATACATGGTATTTTTTATTTCTTATGCATATGTTGTGATTTTTCTATCACTATTGTAATACCTTTTCTATGTAACGCACTTTGAATTACCATTGTGTATGAAATGTGCTATATAAATAAACTTGCCTTGCCTTGTAATTCTATAATTCCATGTACATATATTTAAAGCAAGTTGGTTTTGATACTTTGCAGTATATACAGTTGCAAGAAAAAGTATGTGAACCACTTGCAGAATCTGTGAAAATGTGAATATTATTAAATAAAAGAGATCATAGAAAATGCATGTTATTTTTTATTTAGTACTGTCCTCAATAAGATAAAGACAAAACAATTGCTGAATTTATTAAAATAACCCTGTTCAAAAGTTTATGAACCATTCATTCTCAATACTGTGTGTCGTTCCCTGGATGATCCACGGCTGTTTTTTTGTTTTGTGATGGTTGTTCATAAGTTCCTTGTTTGTCCAGAGCAGTTAAGCTGCCCAATGTTCTTCAGAAAAATCCTCCAGGTCCTGCACATTCTTCAGTTTTCCAGCCTCTTTTGCATATTTGAACCATCTCCAGCATTTTGAGATCCATCTTTTCACACTGAGGACAATTGAGGGACTCGAACACACCTACTAAAAAAGGTTGAAACATTCACTGATGCTTTGGGTGTGTGTGGTGTGTGTGTGTGTGTGTGTGTGTGGGGGGGGGGGGGGGGGGGTGGGGGGGTGGGGTATAATGGTATGTCAAGGTATATTGTAGTCAATTTGTCTTCTGGGAAACATGCAAGTATCTTCTGGTGCTTCTGAAGGGCAGTACTAAATGAACAACAACAACAACAAAAAAAGATATTTAAACAAAATAAGAAACATTTGGACTTCTTCATCCTGCTCAAAAGTTTTCACCCCCCGGCTCTTAATGCATCGTTTTTCCTTCTGGAGCATCAGTGAATGTTTCAACCTTTTTTAGTAGTTGTGTTTGAGTCCCTCAATTGTACTCAGTGTGAAAAGATGGATCTCAAAATCATACAGTCCCTGCTGGAGAGGTTTCAAATACGCAAAAAATGCTGGTTCACATACTTTTTCTTGCAACTGTATACCGTGTGTAAAGGTGCTTTCATGTGACTTGCTTCATTGTTGTTCAATGCATTAATCTCTATGGAGTGAAACATCAGTTGGTTGAGCGTTAGGCTATTACGCAGGGCCTAAAAATAAGATGGAAGAGAGACTACAATATCTTTTCAATTCAGTAAAGTCAGTTAAAAAAAAATCTGAGAGAAGTTGTCACTACATGTTAAAGGCCGCACAACACCATGGTACTTGTGCAACTAATTTTTTTGCCCCATTAGATTCCCGCCAACTCACCTTGGATTCAAACACTGCACATAAATACCTCTGTCTGTCTGAAGGCAACAAAGTGGCTACTTTTATTGGGGCTGACCAGCCGTACCCTGTTCATCCAGACAGATTTCATGCTTTTTCTCAGGTGTTGTGTAGAGAGAATGTGTGTGGACGCTGTTACTGGGAGGTGGAGTGCTGTGGGAATATCAGTGTCATATAAGAGCATCAGCAGGAAAGGAGATGGTGATAATTCTGTTTTTGGATTTAATGATCACTCCTGGAGATTGTCCTGCTCTGACTCTAGGTATGCATTCAGACACAATCAGAAAGTGGTTAAACTCCCTGTAGTCTCCAGCTCCTCTAGAATAGGAGTGTATGTGGATCACAGTGCAGGGATTCTGTCCTTCTACAGCGTCTCTGACACAATGACCCTCATCCACAGAGTCCAGACCACATTTACTCAGCCGCTCTATCCTGGGTTTGGGATCAATTTAGGATCAACACTGAAACTGTCATCTTTAGAGATTGTCATATTACTGGTTTAATCAAGATAAAAGGGATGGGTATATGTTGTGAGCAGTGTCCTCTCTCCCATCATTCCAGGTATCGATCCCAAGTCCTACGAATGAATCCGGACACTGATTTACCACAAACTATGCAGGTAAATCTGCATGTGTCTGAAATAAATAAATAAATAAATAAATAAATAAACTGCTCTATAAAGCTCTATGGATCTATTGAAGGGTTCAGTGAACATCCCATGTGAACATCCCCATCATAGACTAGCCTACTATAGACCCTCAATTTTTCATTATTATTATTATTATTATTAATGAATTATAAATTGATTGCTTTGCTGCTAGTATTCACAACAATATAAAATCACTGAACTCTTCATTTTTAAATATCTGCAATTAACTCAACTGTCTTATGAATTTGTTAAATACAATTTAAAATTACTGCTTACAACAGACCTTGAAAATAATACTGCTTTTTACAGAAGGCTTTGATGAGATTTGCAGACTTGCAAAATTACATTGATAAGAAGGACATTGTTTTTCGTTAAAACGTAATTTTATAAATGTAGCACCAAAACGTTGCACAATGACGCAATCAAGTTTGCATGGTGATAAAGCAAAAAAAATTAGCCTGAGGCTACATAACTAATGACAAAAATAAGAATAAACACATCAACACATTTGATGAATGTTGTAGGCTGTTTTTTTATTTAATTTTATTTTTTAAAAGCCAGTTAAATGGTTCACAATCAACAATTTAGTTGTTTTAATGTATGGTTAAGTTGTATATATTATTTTACTACAATACTGACATTTCCTGAATACATGGCTTAACTACAGGCATTGAAAATCACTGCGTTTGAGCGCCATCTATTGTTCCATTCTGGCTATGTAGCCTATTTTCACAAACTTATGATACTTTCAATTTCTCAAACGCAGAACCAGGGAACGCTTCGGTATGAGATAGCTAGAAACCCACGGATTTATTCTGGGCTTTATATAATTTGGTATACATGCAGTGGAAAATTGGAAGTGAATATTCAAGGGGCTCGGAGTTCAGTTGTATGGATCAGCAGAATCTCGTATTGTATTCAGTTGGCTTGCTACATATATTAGCCTTTAATAGTTGAAACGCAATTAAGAGCAGTAGGCTAGCCTAAGACTCCCGTGTATGTTCTTTATTATGATCTAAACACACCTGTTTTGCACGCGTCTCGATAACACTTCTCAGTTGAGAGAAATCGAAACTCATGTTGTTCAGCTGTTGACTAGCTGTAGCCTGTGTGTTCGTGCAGTGAAATGGCAGAAGATCAGTTCTGCTGTCCGATCTGTCTGGATCTACTGAAGAATGCAGTGACCATCCCCTGTGGACACAGTTACTGTATGAGCTGCATTACAGACTGCTGGAATAAAGAAGACCAGAAGAGAGTTTACAGCTGCCCTCAGTGCAGACAGACCTTCACTCCAAGACCTGCTTTAAACAAGAATGTGATGCTGGCTGAAATGGTGGAAAATCAGAAGCAGACAAAAGTACGAAGAGCTCGTCCTGCTCTCAGTTATGCTGGACCTGGAGATGTGGAGTGCGACTTCTGCACTGGAAAGAAACGCAAAGCTGGACGTGTCTGGAGTCTTACTGCCAAAATCACTTTAAGTGTTATGAAGAATCTCCTTTAAGGAAACGACACAAAGTGACCGACGCCACTGGACGAATCCAGGAGATGATCTGCTCTAAACATGACAGACCGTTGGAGGTTTTTTGTCGCACTGACCAAAGATGTATTTGCTTGATGTGTATGATGGATGACCACAAAAATCACGATACTGCTCCAACTGAAGCAGAGAGGACCGAGAAACAGGTATAACTGAAAATCTATAACACTTTTGTTTGCTGTTACATAATCTCACTTGCTGTCATTAAATTGCAGTATATCAGTATTGTATTGTATCATGGGGTAATTCCATGTCAACTCAACCAGATGTTCCCGGCTCAAATATTTTATTTTGTTAATATTTTTTTCTGTAGAAAGACATACATAAATAGTGATGAAAGACACATATTAAATGTCACAGATGTAGCCTATAGACCAGGGGTCTCAAACTCATTTTACCTGGGGGCCGCTGGAGGTAGACTCTGGGTCAGGCTGGGCCGCATCAAGTATTCCACATAAAAAGTAGCTTAACTGATCCAATCTTCTCAGTCTTCTTTATTATTAATAGTTCTTCAACATGAATGTTTCTTCTGAACATGAACTGTTCCTCTGAATTTGAACTAAATATAGCCTATAGAAATTAAATCATGTAATATGAAATAATGAATGATTTTAATTTTATTTTAAATAATAGACTAATTCACAGCAAGGCCGTAACCAGGTCAAACAGAAAAGTGAGCAAAATTCTAGGTCTATTTCTAGTTGGGAAATAATCTTTTTGGGACTATTTGTTAACAATATTTGCATTAATTTACGTCAAATATATTATTAGTCCTGATATTCTTTGCATGAGTGAGTGAATAAATACATAGATCCATAATGAACTTTTGAATTCTCTAGTGGTCTGGTGGTAGAGTTTTTGTCAACCGTGTCAAAGGTTCCGGGTTCTAATCCGTTCTCGTATAGTTTTTCTTCATTAAAATCAAAGATGTTCATCAATGATTGTATATTAATACCATGGACACGTTTGCATTTTGTTTTGTGATTTCACCAGAAAGAATAGAGTCTCTCTCAGTAACGGCATTAAGCGATAGATTGACGCGCTCGTCTGTGTGTGAAGACTGTGCAGTGTGCACGAGCCAAAAGAGAACGTAAACCCTGCCTACTTTGATCTGATTGGCCATCTCAATCATTTTGACATTGACGAGCGCTGTTAGACCACATTCGTTTCAACTGTCTGATCAGCTTCGTTCGTCTGTTCCTGTCAATCACGCGGTGTCAACCAATTATACTGCACGAGGGAGGGGCGAGCCAACTCTCTCTCTCACACACACACACACACACACACACACACACACACACACACAAAGGAGGCAGCAAGCGCGGTAAGCGCTGCACACGCAACGATTCAGCAAAAAGGTACTTTTCAGAGCAACGCGCCGGCCGCATTAACACTAAACTTTGATGTCAAGAAGGGGGCCATAAAATATCATCCTGCGGGCCGCGAGTTTGAGACCCCTGCTATAGACGGTTTCATCGGACGCACACGCGTTGCCACGGTTACGCGCCTGGCCCGAAGTTAACTTCCGGTCTGTGTTTGTTTATCGGTCTGGCAAGGGGATAGTATGGCGCACTACTCAGTAGAAACACATTTTTGACGGATTATTATAATTATATAAATATTAAAGGTCCCGTTCTTCGCGATCCCACTGTTCAAACTTTAGTTAGTGTGTAATGTTGCTGTTAGAGCATAAATAATACCTGTAAAATTATAAAGGTCAAAGTTCAATGCCAAGCGAGATTTTTATTTAACAGAAGTTCCCTTTCAAAGCCTACAGCGAACGGCCGGCTTGGACTACATCCTGGTACTTCCTTCTTTAATGACGTCAGTAGAACAGTAGAACAGACTAACCTCCGCCCACAAGAATACGCGAAAAAGAGGGCGTGGTCTTGTTGCTGTCCCACGTGGAGAAGGGGAAGTGTTGCGTGGAGAAAAAAATGTTGCGTTTGAGTGTGTTTGTCGCCATGTCGTCGAGACGCTGTTATTTTCATCCCGGAGTCAAATCACCTTTGTTTGGCTTTCCCAGGGACGCTGTAGAGATCATTGAGCACATACATCTCCCCGTTAAGAGGCGTGACCTTTCCGTGCAAGTTACGTGCGCTAAGCTGCTGTCAAATCACAACATGGGAACCGCTGGCACAATCAGAACTCGTTACGTATTTCTGAAGGAGGGACTTCATAGAACAAGGAACTCATCAGCCCGTTTTTAGGACAGTGAAAACAGCGGTGTACAGATAAGTAAATTGTGTGAAAAATACAGTGTTTTTTTAAACGCGAAACATGAACACATGTTATATTGCACACTGTAAACACAATCAAAGCTTCAAAAAAACACGAAGAACGGGACCTTTAACGATCAAGCAGAGATAATATGACACCAGTGCAAAAACGGTGTGTGCGACTCACCAAAAAGCCTTAAATGCTTCATAAATATCCAGCATATGAGAGCAGCATCTAATGTAATTTAGACTGTATGTCTAATTTAATTTACTTGTTATTTATTTTGCTTGTTATCAGAAATAATCTACTCTAGAGGAACTTATTCTGGCTGCGTTTACACTTGGCATTAACATGCGAGCACTGTCATCATCAGTCAATCAGGACACAGCGAGTTTACATTTGTTCACATCAAGTGGTCGCCATTTGGATAACGCATCGGATTTATATTTCCGGCAAAATATTTAAATGTGCCTTTATCACGGAGTGCAAAACAACTTTCGCTTTGTCCTCTATTAATGGCAATAGAGCACTGGATTTTTTGTGATGCATTCATATCTCAAATAGAGTACTTTATCTACAAGTTAAGTTTCCCAACATTAATCGTATATTATGAAACATAATATAGCGAGCGTGCAAGCATTTATATAAGACACTGTACAGAAAACGGCATTACACGGCTCTTAAAGGGTTAGTTCACCCAAAAAAATTAATTCTGTTATTATTACTCTCCCTCATGTCGTTCCAAACCTGTAAGACCTTCGTTCATCTTCGGAACACAAATTAAGATATTTTTCTTCTTCTCTATGGTCTTACGGGTTTGGGGTCGACATGAGGGTGAGTAATTAATAACAGGATTTCCAGTTTTGGGTGAACTAACCCGCCCCCCCCCCCCCACCCCACCCCACCCCCTATATTGCAGACAGTAATGGGAGATTATTAAAAATAAACATGCTGAAACAATAAAAACATGTAAATTAAGATAATGTTGCACAATTTAAATGAAAGATGATTGCGCATAAGAAATATAACGCAGCCTCTGTTGTTATTGACCTTTCTCACAAAAAACGGAAATACGTAATCGTTGCGGAACCGGAGTTCCTGTCAAGCGCCAACACATCAGAAAAGCATACCCGGCCAAGAGAAAATGGATCAGCGAGTCTACACAACTTCGCTAATGGATTTGCCAAATAATTACATTTGATGGAAATGAACAATTAGGCCTATTTACATAAGTCTCACATTACGTAGCTATAAAGAATAGATGAAGATGGGCTTAAAATCAATATTTTTTCAACTGCAATTAAATCACTTATTTAACACTGAATCAACATAATATCAATGATAATGCATTAATCAAATGATCATTGAAACAATGTTGATATTTAACATTGATTTTTCATCAGGTTTGCACCTTGAAATAATGTTATTTCAACGATGAAAAATAGATCAAGATGGCCATAAAATCTATATTTTTTCAACTTTAATTAAATCACTTATTTAACACTGAATCAACATAGAAACACTATAAAATCAATATTGCTTTATGTACAGCAGGATTCTATGCCAGTTAATTTTCATGTTAGACTGCAATTGATAGGATTTTGTATTAAAAAGTCACTTAAAGTAAACAACATCCTTCAGTTTACATGCAAATGTATTAATTTATGCCCCACAGTTTCAACAGGAAATCTCACATTGACTTAAAACAATTACATCAGAATTTATAACACAAGTGAAAAACATGACAACCTGCATCTGCAAAATGGAAGTTAATACAAATGGAAACTCGCCAATAAAGACAGAAATGAGACAGTAGTACTCAAATAAAAAAGGTAGAAGAAAGAATTAAATACTCTAAACTTAGTGGTTTCCACCACGAGCAGTGCCCCCAAGTCTTTCAGTGGCGTAACAGAGCCATTTTTACACCTTCCCAGCAAAGATACACTCTGATGCCTCCAGAATCATATACTACAGGCAATAGGTCAAAACACAGGGCAGATACGTAATCCAAAAAGACCCAAGCAAACAGGGAAAACCGCAAAACCAGGCAAAAAATCATGACACAGGAAACCAGACAGAGAGCGCTCAGAAATGCAGTATGACAGTGTGAGGGGCTTACCGTTTTTCATTAATCTCTGTCTTCAAGTCCAAGACTAGTCAGTTGTTCACAAGTCCAAATCAAGTAATTTTTTTTAGTCACAGACTTGAGTTTCAATCTCTGTTAGTAGCCTAGTATAGTATTTTATTAGCACTTTAGTTCTGGCAAGTCCTATTGAGTTCCTTGAGGAAACTGAAGTCTTCTAATGTTTACAATTACTTGTTCATCCTCTCAGAAACGGGTTGGAGAGACGGTAATAATATTACAGAAGAGAATTCAAGAGAGGCAAACAAAGCTCCAGGAGCTCAGAGAATCTGTACAGACTCACAAGGTGAGTTTTGAAAAGAGGAGAGAAATAACTGTCAGATTGAACGGACTGATTCTAGTAATTCTCTGTGTGTGTGTCCTAACAGCGCTCTGCACAGGCGGCAGTGGAGGACAGTGAGAAGATCTTTACTAAACTGATCCGCTCCATTAAGAGAAGTCGATCTGAGGTGACACAGATGATCAGAGATCAGGAAAAGGCTGCAGTGAGTCGAGCTGAAGAACGACTTGAGCAACTGGAACAGGAGATCGAAGATCTGAGGAGGAGAGAAGCTGAGCTGGAGCAGCTTTCACACACAGAGGATCACATCCATTTCCTACAGGTTTAGAATAATTGTATTATTACAGCTTATTTACTGACATTTGTGAACAACTGCCAGCTCTTCTGATCAGTGTGAATGATGTCAAGGTTGTATTAGATCAGGTATTCCCAAACTTTTCTGTCAGCTGAACCCTGTAACCTAAAATATTGGCTTGAATATTGAAGTTAGTATTTCAATAATTAAACATCATAATCACATGTTCATGGTTCTCTGTGTCAGAAGATGGTCACATGACATGCAGGTAAGCGAAAAAAAAAGTTTCATCTTTACCATATGTCTGTTTGTTTTTTGTATATGTAGAGTTTCCAGTCGGTTTCTGTCCCTCCTGCATCTACAGACAGCACCACTGTCCATTCTGTCTTGACTTATGATGATGTGAGAAGATCTGTAACTGAGTTAAGAAGTAAATTTGAGAATTTCTGCAAAGAGATGGAAAAGTTATCTGGTAGAGGTAAAGTACCGACTCATCTTAAAACACAGTACAACAAAATGTACTTATTAATATTGTGTGGATGTCAATACAAATAATAATTATTAACAATGAATTATTGTTAATAATAATTCATACATTATTGTTATTAAAATAAGAACATATTATAGATACTTTTATCAGGACAAATCACACTTTAAATATCTTGTTTGTTTCTGTAGCGAAAAACATTGAAATCAGCATCACTGAACCCAGAACAAGGGAGGACTTCTTACACTGTAAGTGTTACAAATAATAATACAAATAAAGCAAACACAGACCAATATACACTCACCTAAAGGATTATTAGGAACACCTGTTCAATTTCTCATTAATGCAATTATCTAATCAACCAATCACACGGCAGTTGCTTCAATGCATTTAGGGGTGTGGTCCTGGTCAAGACAATCTCCTGAACTCCAAACTGAATGTCAGAATAGGAAAGTAAGGTGATTTAAGCAATTTTGAGCGTGGCATGGTTGTTGGTGCCAGACGAGCCGGTCTGAGTATTTCACAATCTGCTCAGTTACTGGGATTTTCACGCACAACCATTTCTAGGGTTTACAAAGAATGGTGTGAAAAGGGAAAAACATCCAGTATGCAGCAGTCCTGTGGGCGAAAATGCCTTGTTGATGCTAGAGGTCAGAGGAGAATGGACCGACTGATTCAAGCTGATAGAAGAGCAACTTGGACTGAAATAACCACTCGTTACAACCGAGGTATGCAGCAAAGCATTTGTGAAGCCACAACACGCACAACCTTGAGGCGGATGGGCTACAACAGCAGAAGACCCCACCGGGTACCACTCATCTCCACTACAAATAGGAAAAAGAGGCTAAAATTTGCACAAGCTCACCAAAATCAGACAGTTGAAGACTGGAAAAATGTTGCCTGGTCTGATGAGTCTCGGTTTCTGTTGAGACATTCAGATGGTAGAGTCAGAATTTGGCGTAAACAGAATGAGAACATGGATCCATCATGCCTTGTTACCACTGTGCAGGCTGGTGGTGGTGGTGTAATGGTGTGGGGGATGTTTTCTTGGCACACTTTAGGCCCCTTAGTGCCAATTGGGCATTGTTTAAATGCCACGGCCTACCTGAGCATTGTTTTTGACCATGTCCATCCCTTTATGACCACCATGTACCCATCCTCTGATGGCTACTTCCAGCAGGATAATGCACCATGTCACAAAGCTCGAATCATTTCAAATTGGTTTCTTGAACATGACAATGAGTTCACTGTACTAAAATGGCCCCTACAGTCACCAGATCTCAACCCAATAGAGCATCTTTGGGATGTGGTGGAACGGGAGCTTCGTGCCCTGGATGTGCATCCCACAAATCTCCATCAACTGCAAGATGTTATCCTATCAATATGGGCCAACATTTCTAAAGAATGCTTTCAGCACCTTGTTGAATCAATGCCACGTAGAATTAAGGCAGTTCTGAAGGCGAAAGGGGCTCAAACACAGTATTAGTATGGTGTTCCTAATAATCCTTTAGGTGAGTGTACATACTTAAAGGTGAAGTGTTTAATTTCTGTGTCACTATATCAGCATCAAACAGAATTGTAGTGATCTAACATAGCAGCTTGAGTTTGAGGTTTGGATTATAGCTTCTCCAAAGAACGGCAGACAGGGGGAGTGTTTGATATTTTTTATGAAAACGGTCATTATTTTGCCATTCTGTCTCACTAGTGGCTAAAAAATACAATGTACATAGGCTTATAACTAAACTTCTAATAAAATAATTTCACTTGAAAACTTGTGGAATAGATCAGTGATATTGTTGCTACCTTTATATCTTTCATTGTTGCCTCACTTAATGCTTTGGAGGTATTTCAACAAATGCAGATTGTGTTTTATTGCCATCAGATTCCCAGCGGTTTACTCTGGATTCAGAGTCAGCCCATAAAAACCTCCATCTGTCTGAGGGGAACAGAGTGGCGACTTGCACTGCCACTATCCAAATGTATCCTGATCATCCGGACAGATTTGATGTTTGGCCTCAGGTGTTGTGTAAAGAGAGTGTGTGTGGACGCTGTTACTGGGAGGTGGAGTGGAGCGGGACTCGTGGTGTAGGAATGTCAGTGTCATATAAGACTATCAGCAAGAAGGGCAGGGGGGATGAGTGTAAATTTGGAAGTAATGATCAGTCCTGGAGATTGTTTTTCTCTCCCTCTGGATACTTATTTAGCCACAATAACAAAAAATCTGATGAACTCCCCGTGGTCTCCAACTCCTCTAGAATAGGAGTGTATGTGGATCACTGTGCAGGGATTCTGTCCTTCTACAGCGTCTCTGACACAATGACCCTCATCCACAGTGTCCAGACCACATTCACTCAGCCGCTCTATCCGGGGTTTGGCATAAATCAGGACTCATCAGTGAAACTGTGTCATCTAGAAGTATAGATGATACAGAACTTCTACAAATCATTACAATCATATCACTGTTAAGGCCCTATTTAAATGATCTGATCGCATGGTCTAAAGCGTCGCTATTAGCTATTTACATGGCGGAGCGGAATTTGCGAGCGGAAAGTGCTTTTCCAGGGAGGAATCCTTTTATTTGTAATATTTCAAAATGTTTGTGTGTTGCTGCGCATCCCTGTGTGTGTAATAAGCAGAGTGTACGCACATTGTGCACCCGCCTATAGGCACATATTACCAACACACTTAAAAAAAAAAAATATATATATATATATATATATATTGCGCCATTGACTTTAGACCAGTTTTCAGTTGATCAATGGCGCTGTCGTTTTCAGTTGCCTCAAAATAGCAACGCGCCAACAATGCGCCTGAGCACACTCATGGGCAAACAGATGGGCGTGAGTGCATTGGACGTGAAAATGATAACTGCATCGGGCTGAAACTGGCAAAAAACACTTGCGACATTTCCCTGCCTTGATTTACGCTTATTGTTTGTGTATCACATGCTGTTTTGTTACCTGTGGATTCTCTGAGTTTGTTTGATTAAATACTTTTATTTTTTAAATTCATCTTTGTCTGATCTTCTTCTGTGGACCTTATTCCCTGCCCTCATGACAATATCAGGCTACCTGCTGTATCATTTTGCATTTTTATTTTAACATTTAATATCACAAGTAACTTAAGTCTCCATTTCACCTCAGCTTTATGAAAGATTTTAAATAATTCTCATTATATAGGCTACTTTTTCACTTGATGATATTACAGTATTAAATCTATATTACTAGAACTGTTTTGAATTAGGGTATTTTTAACCTCTCAGTTTGAGTTTACACATTTATTCAAAGTGATGTCAAGTATGACAATATACAGTTCAGACCTCTTTGATATGATTGTTTGTAAATGAATAAAATGTGTCGTACTTTTGATATGGTTGAATATATTTTATACAATTTTAATACTGATACTTCTTACCGAAGAAGTCTACATGTGAGCGCCCTCGAGTGGCCAATGTTGACTTTGCATTTTCACAAAATAAGTTTCGTTTCTTAAATGCAGAACCAGGAAATTCAGGTAAAGAGTTGTTTTATTTCTATCTTTATGACGGAAAATCTGTTTGACTGTCTGTCTGTCTCTCTTTCTAATCTTTTTAATTCTAAAGATTTTAAAGGGTTAGTTCACCCAAGAAAGAAAATAAAGTCATTTATTCCTCACCCTCATGCCGTTCCACACCCGTAGACCTCCGTTCATCTTCGGAACACAAATTAAGATAATTTTGTTGAAATCTGAAGGCTCAGTGAGGCCTGCAGAGCAAGCAATGTATTACACTCTCAAGATCCATTAAAGCTACACTATGTAACTTTTCCGTCCACTAGAGGTCGCCTGTTCAAAACAAAGGCGTAGTTTGATTGAGCGCAGAATCTTGGGACATGTGGTCTCCACCAGAGGTTAAATTGGGCCGGAGCGCAGCTCCGCCTCCTCAGGTCCACAACACACCCTGCTGGAGCTCAGCTCCGTCTCCTTCAGCACGAAATATTGTTATTAGACTTTAATTATTGATCAACTCCTGGCAAATACAGGCTACATGGAATTATCAGATGTCATAATCCATTAATCACTGCGTTCTCTGGTTCAGCACCACTCCCACAGCCATCAGGTAAAACCGTCACAATTCTAACAGTGGTCTCCACATCACAGCCGGTGGAAAAGAGTCAGAATAGGACTCGGGCAGAAATCATGTTCATGGATGCGATTATTAACATTACTGTAGTATGAAGCGGAGCAGGCCCGAGTGTTGTGAAGCTGAGCAAGGCCGCAGGAGCGATTGAAGAGCGGGACTGTTATTATGGCATAGTCGCCACTTCCTCTTTTCCAGTCATGAGTATGAGGTAACGCAACTCTGTTTATCGTATTAGATATATCTGAGTGTGTTGAAAAGGAAGTTATGACGTTTGCTCGGCGGCTGCTATGACACTTGTTCACACTGCAGTGAGAGTAAAGCGTTTCTGCTAAATAAAACCGGAAACCGAGGGTAACGCAGATATGACGCAATCAACAGGCGACTCACTCAAACGCATAGCTCACACGTCCCGGTTCCTTGGTTAAAATAGCAATTTCTCACGATTTACAAATAGTTGGAAACATTTGGGATATTCTAAGTACTCAACTGAACAAAATATATAACACTGGCCTAGTGGTTTTTGGATATTTTACTGCAAAAATCTTACATAGTTCACCTTTAATGTACTAAAAACATATTTAAATCAGTCCATGTGAGTAGAGTGGTATAAAATTAATATTATAAAGCGAATCTTGATTTGGATCGCGTGTCAAACTGCTGAAATCACGTGACTTTGGCGCTCCGAACCGCCAAAGTCACGTGATTTCAGCAGATTTCAACACAAATATCTTCATTTGTGTTCCGAAGATGAACACAAAGTCTTACGGGTATGGAATGAGGGTGAGTAATAAATTACATTATTTTCATTTTTGGGTGGGCTGGGCTGGGCTGTGTCCCTATTTACAAATCGCCCCTTATACCATCATCCCCTATTACTCGACCACTAATATAGTTCACTTGAGGGAGTGAATGAATATGAGCAAGTGAATTCGGACACTGAGTGCGCCGGAAGGGATGCAGCTTTTGCTAGGCTAGTTGTGCTTGCTGTTTAATAATCATTTATAACTTAGCAAACTGGCAGCTCCTGTAGTAGGCTAATGAAAGGATTTATCTTGAACTCTGTCATGGAAACTAGAATGTAAACCTTTACTAAATAATTTAATATATCAATTAAAAAGGAATTTGTGCCAGCACTGACAGGCCTTTGTGGATGAATTTAAACAATAAAGTTTTACATTGAGAGAGCATGCTACTCCCCCTGTAAAATATTGAATGTCCAATAAAATAAGAGAGGTACACTTTATATAGATGTGCCGAACGAAGCTTCTGAAGCAGTGAGGCTTTTGCAACAAGCTGCGTTAATGCTTGGAAGCTTTTGACACAGTGCTCTACTTTGCCATCTGGTGGTCAATAAAATTCCTACTCCAACTGTGTCAGCTTTAGAAAATATTCGTTCACACGGAACAGATGTGGCTGTAATGGCTATTGGCTTGATATTTACTGGCCAAAGCATAGATGGGGGTACACTTTATGGGCCTGCAAGTATATTAGATATTAGTATATTTTTGTGTCTCACTGACCCGGCTATCCAGGAGCTCCCACAGGTCATCTGAGGATAGTGGATTCTGCGCTGCCTGAGATGATGATGCCTTTGCTTGTGAAGCATGCTCAGCCCGATCATTGAAGCACATTCACCCGTCAATAGCCGCTCAGCTTCACAGGCATTATCCTGGTTGCCAAACCCAAGGGTCTTAAAGGGATAGTTCACCCAAAAATGAAAATTCTGTCATAATTTACTATTTTTCTGTCATAATTTACATCATTTAGTATTTTTTTCCCTACTATGGTAGTCAATGGTTGCTCTCTCTGCTTTGTTACAAACATTCTTTACTCTATCTTCTTTTGTGTTCAGCAGAACAAAGAAACTCATACAGGTTTTGAACAACTTGAGGGCGAGTAAATGATGACAGAATTTTGATTTTTGGGTGAACTATCCCTTTAAATCTGGAGTCTAGCAATGTGGCCAGTGCAAGCACACGGGTGGATTCAACATTACTGCACCGCTTGTTGATGTACTGCTGAAGAGCCATTCCTAAGGATGAAGCAGATGCATTTCTTGCATGGGCTGTTTTTTCTGCCACCTTGTGCTGAATCATCCTAATGATTGGGATGGTCTTTGAAGCTGACACTCTCTTCTCCCCAGAGAGCTCTTTAGTGGCGTACTTGAAGGGTGCCAGTACTTCAAGGCTTTTAGAAATTATGTCAAAATCAGCACTTGACAGTGGCATGATGTCACTTGACAAACTAGCCAAAGCAGCACCATCAGGCTCTCCGAGGTCAATGAGTCTTTGCAGCATATCATGCATGCTGTTCCACCTGGTGTCCACTTCCTGGAGAAGCTCCAGGGGCTGCCTGCCCATCCTTAATTGGGCAAGGATTAGCTTTTCAGTGGCATTAGTGCTGCTCCTGGAAAAAGACACCACTCTCCTGGCTCTTCTACGGAAGTCTCAACACCTCATGTTCTTCAACTGCCCTCTTAACAATGAGGTTGATGGTATGAGCAAAGCAATGGAGATGGTGTAGTCCCAGCTTCTGAATTCCTGACATAACATTGGCCGCATTTTCTGTCAACATGGCAGCAACTGAACCAGTGAGCCTCCAGTCAGATATCAGATCTGACAAAGCCTCTTTGATGTTGTCAGCTGTATGTGATTTTGGGAACTTTGATACTCCCAGTATCACTGAGCCAAGTTCTGTGTTCCTTTCAGTGTAGTGGCATGTGACCCCCAGATAGGACTCCATAGTGAGGGAGGTCCACATATCAGCTGTGAGGCAGACAGATGGGATGTTCTGCAGATGTGCCATAGCCTTTTGCTTCTCCTCTTTGTATTTCTCTCTGACCAACGTCTTAACAGTTTTCCGGGTTGGCAGAACATAGGTGGGGGTCCAACTTCTTCACAAATGCTCTAAATCACTCGTCTTCCACAATGTAGAAAGGCTGCAAGTCCTTCACAATCATGTTGGCAAGGGCCTCATCAAGCTCCTTCTTCCTTCCTAATAATAAAACACAGTACAATTACCGTTCATTCATATTGGCAGAATAATTCAAAGTAACAAAGTAAGTAATTCAAAGTAAGCCCATGCAGTGTTTAACCAATTAACAATAAATGTAATCTTTTAATAAATGTGCATTGGCAATACAAAAGCTGTACACCCCATGGAGTTCAGATGGTTACAGATAGACACAATTCAAAAGTGTTTGTTTGGGGTTGGCCTGAAATCCAACGTAGCCTTTATGTATACCATAAATATAACAACCCTACCTACCCAACTAATGGATACTAAAATACAGACGTGGGCAAAGGACCCACATTTCATAAACACAGGCTATATGAGACAAAAAGTTGAATTTAAAAAGTAACAATTATGTGTAAGGTCACTGTGAAAGACATGAATATGAGAAATAGGCTTGGTTGACTTCTTCATATGCTAAACTGTTTGTTCTAGCAAATGGCTTTGAAACTTTGGCTATGCTATAGTTGTTTGTTAATATATTTGTGATACTCAGTGTTCTTACACATGAAGAAATTGAACAGAATATGAAAACTTGAACTCCAAAAGGGTGACTTTTCTTGCATTTGAATTACCTTATCACTCATTCTTTGTGGGGAGTACATAGTCTTTTTTTGTCCTGAAGAAAATTTCTTTCATTATTAATTTTACCTTTTTCAGTTGGTGCAGACTGGTGGTAGCCTGGGAAAACCCAGACAACTTCCGGCAAATTTAGATTTGCTCTGCAAGTAGTCTGGCAAAGACCCCATTCAAACCCATTTCTAAACCCCAGAAATCGCGGCACCAATCAGAAACGTTGGGGCGGGCTTTAGACGATGACGACAGCGCAGCGACATTGAAGCAGATTTGCCGCTGTGGAGCATCACTCGTTCGAATCAGCTATCACGTCTGTTTTAAGCGATTTAAACTGTTCCTTTTCGTTAAAACCCGAGCAAAGAACAACACTTGAAGCCTTCATATCTAAAAAAGATGTTATCGCTGTCTTACCGACTGGATTCGGCAAAAGTCTGATACCAGCTTGGCCCTTTGGTGGCTAAACGAATGGGTCTTAGCGAGAACCCTCTGGTAGTGTTAATGTTTCACAAAATATAGTTTTAAGTCCTTTTCAGGCGTGAATGTAGTTGTTTAAAGCTCAAATATGTGGTTTATTTATAAAGAGAGCACCTTTTTTTAAATTTTATCTGCCGTTTTCGGAGTTGTGAGCGCCAGTGGTTCAGCGGCGCTCAATTGATCATTGAGCCCGCCGAGAAGCGCCTTTCCTCGGCCAGTCCTTCTGCCGTCTGCCGCTGGCTCTGATGTCTCTGTAGTGGTTAAACCGTCTCGTCTTGTGTAGATCTAACGGCTGATCTTTGCTCTCATTAATCTATAATTTGTTCCCTGACAGATCGTTTTGTCTGTGGGCAAAGTGAAGTTTCATAACTTTATATTTTTAAGATATTAAACTTTACCGCTGTAGTCTCCTAGCGCTGACTTTGACTGAGTTGCTTTATTTATTGTATAGCTTCTTATACCTTTTACTTATACTTTTATGATTGCTATGGATGATCACACATAAACTGACATTTAACAAAAAGAGACTGGGTTGTGTTTTGTGTCATATTTAATTTATTACAGTGATAATCATAGCCTATATTATGTGTGTGTGTGTTTTTAAATGTAAAAAAAAAAAAAGAGGCTGGGTTTTTTATATTTCGTTTTGTTATAAACATGCATTGAAGATAATATGCATTGCCTGCACTACATATACAAATATATACTGAGTGATACTGTCAAGAACGCTGCTTGTCCATTAGCAGACTAGGCGGACTACTTTCCTCCCGTCCTCGGGAGTTCGTTCTCCGGAGTCAAACTTGGTAAGTCACGGACGCAAGTCAGAAGTTCGCGTACGAAATATGTCATAAAAAACACCACTGCCTCATTTCATAATTTTTTTAAATAATAATTAAACATAATAATAGCCACACGAATGTGGTTCAGGCAACGCATAGCTGGGCCTACATTGATTATCTTATATATTTATAATAAAACGAAGTATAAAACACCATGCCTCTTTTCGTTTAGATTTTAAAAATAATATATTAAACATTAATATGTGGTTTAGGTAAAGTGACCAGATTTCTGAAATGGAAACCGGGGACATTTCCTATTTGAGAACACAAGTACAGACAAGAACGCATATTGAGAAACGGCCAGAGTCTCAGATGTTTCTCCGTCGCTCTGCATACGTCATCTCCCTCATTGCTCTGATTGGTTTGAGGTCTAACCAATTGCGCTGAGAGGCATTTGAGCGACGCCCGTTGGTGACGCCCCTTTGGAAATGATTTGTCTATGAAGCTTTGCCAGACCATAACTCAGTTACTACTGAGAATGGTCTGGTTTTAACCAGGCTAGACTGGTGGTGCTCTGTTGTAGGAGTCTCGTTGGCCAGAGCATTTGGATGTTTGGAGCGTAGACGCCGAAGCATTGAGGATGTGTTATTAGAATAAGATAAAGTTTGGTCACATATCATGCATGATACTTTGTTAGGAGTGTCGAGACTGAAGTGTTCCCACACTTGAGAACGTGGTCTCTTGCGTGCATTCTCCATATCGAAATAAACACACCAATGTGAGCTGTTAACAACTGAGGACAGCGTTTACAAGCAGCAAACAAGTTTGTGGTTGTGGAAGGACTTTTATTAAATGTTTTTTGGGAACAGTGGTTGAGCTTGCAAGCTGTTTTAATTTACATTCAGACAGACATTTACACATCATTGTTTTTAATAGTAGTACTTTAATTAACAACAATACACCAAGTTATAAAAGCTACATACATATAGGTGTGACGATATAATTAAAATATTGCATTAAATGGATATCAGGTATGGGACAGCACAATCGATGCGCTTTGTATTTGAGCCCAGCCAGAGGCTATTCTCACTATTAACTAGTAGCTTATTAGTATGAATATTGGGATATAGGCTGTTTATTATTACTGATAAAGCAAATATTAATGCCTTATTCTGCATGACCATATTGTACATCCCTTAATCATAACAATGTAGGCAGGTTTATAATCACTGAGATCCCAAATGCGAGGTAGTTAGGGGGGTTCGGGGGCTTGCTCCCCCAAAATAATTTTGATTTCCATGATCTACATATGTGTATTTTAAGATATTTTGAACGCCAAAAATTAGATAACAATAGCTTGAAAACCATGTCAGTGAGCAGATATGACTGATAAAGTTCGTCAGTGAAGACTAAACATCTGTTTAACGGCTATCTATTTTTCATAATACATGTTAATTTACTGAAGGCTACCAGGAAAGGGAACTAAATTTATTAAATTAATTCACAATATGCACACATTCATTACTAATATTATGCCCTATACAGGCTGAAAAAAACTGAACTTTTTTATTTACTGAAAGCTACAAATTTTTGACCTAAAGAAGCAGCTGTCAAGTATGAAATGTTTAGTTTAGCTATATCTCGCACTTCACGTTGAGTCGTGCAGCTAAAATTCGCGCTCAGCCTCAGCAGATTCTGTGCGTACATAAAGCCCGCCTACTCTGATTTGATTGGTTTTCTCAAATATTTTGACATTGACGATAGAGATGGGCGTATCGATATGAAGTATCGATATATCGATACTGATGTGAACATCGAAAAGAATCGATACTCGAATAAAACTATCGATATTAAGGTGTTTTTTTTTCTTGGTAATTTTGTTTATTTAAAGAGATTATTTTATGCATACAATACGAATAACCTATTTTACTGAACAATTGTGTAGCATAGGACTATTTTCCTGCTCATCTGAACGCATGCAAATGCTGCAAGACAGAACCAGTCAATCACAGAGAGAGCGTTCGTCACTGATGACACTGTATTTAAACAGGTCTGCGTTTCCCAAAACTATCTTAAGAAACCATTGATGCTTTTGGAAACGCAGCCCAGACAATGCTCACCAGAAGACAAAAAACATATGTTTAAGTTATTTCCCAATAAACAAATAGAAAATAGAAATTGTAGCCTACATAGTGCAATTACACTCTTTAAAGCTACACTTTGTGATATTTTCCCCCATCTAGCGGTGAAAGGGGTATATGACCATCTAGTAAATACTAGTTTCTGTTCTTCCCAATTCCGATTTCTTTTTAACTCCTACGGTGGCCGATTTAGTCCAAGATAAACATGGCTTCCAGTTCAATCCAGCAATCCCCCTCTTCACATTCGACACGGTGCCATCGAGTGTTAAAACGTGAAAGGCGAAGCTTGAATTTACGGGTATGTCCCTCTTTGGCTAATGTACTTTCAAGATGGAGGGGCAATATGGCGAACCCCATTCGAACCCCTTACCCGTATGTATTTTCAATGGCATATTATAAACTTACGAGAATACTTTATTACTTGAAAGAAGTAAATATACATTAATGAGCACATATATTTTTGAAAGAACTAAGTGTTTTTAGCTAAGAATAAACTAAAAAAGTTACACAGTGTAGCTTTAAATTTAATGTTAAAAGTTGATATTGATCATGTTCTATTCTGTAACTAATTTTAATAAAAATGATGTTAAATTATAATTTTTTACTACAGTGACCATAGTTCAACTAGTATTTGTAAATGTCCATGGTTACCACTACAAGTAAACATATTTTAACCATGTGTAAACAAAATTAAAATCTTATAAATTGCAATTAAGGCATATTGAATGTTAAAATACTTTTCAAATATGATTATAAGTGGGTATCTTTACCCATTTTACTCTTAGTAATTTTAATAATTTAATAATTAAAAAGTTCAGTTTAGAAGTATCGTATCGGTATTGATATCGTTGATACTGGCCTTGAAAGTATCGTATCGAAAACAAAATAAGTGGTATCGCCCATCCCTAATTGACGAGCGGTGACAGACCAATGAGGCTCAGATCAACGCACACACCTCTGCTTCTGACGTGCGCTCTATTCGCTGGCACAGCGGATTGAAGAACACGCAAACATGCTGATTAACACAGATTAAAAGACGGGACGAAGCCGAAGCCTCCCACCAGTTTCATATGTTATAAAGGTTAATCACATATTTTTTAGGGGGGCAGGGCAGAAGTTTAGGGCCTAGTGACGCCCATGAGCCCAGCGTGACGTGTCAGTGAGGTAACGAAGCTTCATTTCAAAGCAATGCACTTTTATCTGCAGTATTAAGCCCTCGCCTCATCCCTTCACCCCCTGACATAAGAAGCCTGTAATCATTTCTATTGATATTCAACATGCAATAATTTAATTAAATAATTAAAATAAAATAAAAATTTCACTGTCGACAAATATGACATTATTTGTAAAACCCCTATTGACACACTTTCACTGTTGTGTTCTGACCTAACCAAAACCCAGGACAGAGCGGCTGAGTGAATGTGGTCTGGACTCTATGGATGAGGGTCATTGTGTCAGAGACGCTGTAGAAGGACAGAATCCCTGCACAGTGATCCACATACACTCCTATTCTAGAGGAGCTGGAGACTACAGGGAGTTCAGTCTTTATCTTATTGTGACAGAATGTGTAATGGGATTTAGAGCAGAACAATCTCCAGGACAGATCATTTAATCCAAAGGAACAATCTACACCCCGTCCCTTCCTTCTGATGATCTTATATGACACTGATACAGTCACCTCACCACTCCACTCGACCTCCCAGTAACAGCGTCCACACACACTCTTTCCACACAATACCTGAGGCCAACAAACAAATCTGTCTGGATGATCAGGATACGGCTGCTCTGTGTTAGTGTAAGTAGCCACTGTTTTGTCCTCAGACAGATGAATATGTTTATTCACAGTGTTTATATCCAGAGTGAACTGACGGGAATCTGATGAAGATTAAAACACATAATCATTTAACTTAATCTGTTTGTACATGCATTGTATGAGTTTGTTTATTTTCAGGGGTGGTGGAGCTAAAGTGCTATAACATTAAACATAAATTCAGTTCATTTTATAGTGTATAAAAACTATATGAAATGTATATTTATTTTCTCTTTCATTGACTCATTGTTGCTAAAACTGCAACATTATTACTATGTCATATAACCTTTTCATAAAAGTATGTCTTCTCTCTCAAAACAAGTATTCAATATTCAAAATATTGAATATTGTTTTGTATATTATTAAGATGTATGATACTCCATGACAAACAGCACATTGTGTCTCAAATTTTGCAGAGACTGAAAGTGAAGCTCTATAGCAGAGGTGCCTTCTTAATTTTTTATTATTATTATTATTAATTATTATTATAGAAGGGCTAAAAATGTAACTTAAGGGCTGTGGGCCAAAAGTATATGTTGTATTTTATAAAAAAAAAAAAAATTATATATAGATAGATAGATAGATAGATAGATAGATAGATAGATAGATAGATAGATAGATAGATAGATAGATACACTCACCTAAAGGATTATTAGGAACACCATACTAATACTGTGTTTGACCCCCTTTCGCCTTCAGAACTGCCTTAATTCTACGTGGCATTGATTTAACAAGGTGCTGAAAGCATTCTTTAGAAATGTTGGCCCATATTGATAGGATAACATCTTGCAGTTGATGGAGATTTGTGGGATGCACATCCAGGGCACGAAGCTCCCGTTCCACCACATCCCAAAGATGCTCTATTGGGTTGAGATCTGGTGACTGTGGGGGCCATTTTAGTACAGTGAACTCATTGTCATGTTCAAGAAACCAATTTGAAATGATTCAAGCTTTGTGACATGGTGCATTATCCTGCTGGAAGTAGCCATCAGAGGATGGGTACATGGTGGTCATAAAGGGATGGACATGGTCAGAAACAATGCTCAGGTAGGCCGTGGCATTTAAACGATGCCCAATTGGCACTAAGGGGCCTAAAGTGTGCCAAGAAAACATCCCCCACACCATTACACCACCACCACCAGCCTGCACAGTGGTAACAAGGCATGATGGATCCATGGTCTCATTCTGTTTATGCCAAATTCTGACTCTATCATCTGAATGTCTCAACAGAAATCGAGACTCATCAGACCAGGCAACATTTTTCCAGTCTTCAACTGTCTGATTTTGGTGAGCTTGTGCAAATTGTAGCCTCTTTTTCCTATTTGTAGTGGAGATGAGTGGTACCGGTGGGGTCTTCTGCTGTTGTAGCCCATCCGCCTCAAGGTTGTGCGTGTTGTGGCTTCACAAATGCTTTGCTGCATACCTCGGTTGTAACGAGTGGTTATTTCAGTCAAAGTTGCTCTTCTATCAGCTTGAATCAGTCGGCCCATTCTCCTCTGACCTCTAACATCAACAAGGCATTTTCGCCCACAGGACTGCCGCATACTGGATGTTTTTTTTCCTTTACACACCATTCTTTGTAAACCCTAGAAATGGTGGTGCGTGAAAATCGCAGTAACTGAGCAGATTGTGAAATACTCAGACCGGCCAATCTGGCACCAACAACCACGCTCAAAATGGCTTAAATCACCTTTCTTTCCCATTCTGACATTCAGTTTGGAGTTCAGGAGATTGTCTTGACCAGGACCACACCCCTAAATGCATTGAAGCAACTGCCATGTGATTGGTTGATTAGATAATTGCATTCATGAGAAATTGAACAGGTGTTCCTAATAATCCTTTAGGTGAGTGTAGATGCTATAATAAGGCGACATCCTTAACACCCTAAAACCCACAGTCATGATGTGTTTAACTTTGCTAAAACTATATATGAAGTTAGTATTGTGAATACATATCTTGGTTTCATAATCTGATTCTGAAAAATCACGAATTTTATTACATTTATTACATATTACATTATCACATTCTGTGTGTGTGTTCGTGACTTACACTGTAAGCACTCCTCCCTAGTCTTGGGTTCATTATTGGGAATGATGTTTATGTATGTTACTAGGAAAATAAACAGAAATAATTAGAACCATTCTAATAATTATACAAAAATGTAGGTCATATTTTAGAATACTGTTCTGTCATTAATGAATAACTACACAGGAAAAAATTAGTAATGGGATATTAACATTCTAGGAACTAATATTAACTACTGATTAACAACTTACTGATAGTGCTCAGTTGATGGTGGTAGTTCACTATTAGCTAATCAATAGCTACTATTTTTTTCCATACCTCCCAGAGGACTACTAAGAAATACTATATACAGGTTAATAATTGATGTGAATAATGTATAAATAATTCTAAAGTGAAGATCATGGTAACCCACTAGTAAGGACTCAAGTGTTAGTACATCCTTCTAATTATTTGGATTGTCATTGCAAGCTTTTCAGTTTTTTGTAAGGTTTTGTATAGTCATTCCTTCTGATGGATTTGTAACACTTGAGTCATTACTAGTGGGCTCACTTTAGAATCCTGTTACAAATAATAATAGTAGTAGTTCCTTCTGAAGGATTTAGTAATACTTGAGACATCTTCCGTTTAGAATTAATTATGTATGTATTATTCACATTAATTATGAACCTGCTTTGGGAGGTAAAAAAAAGGAGTTATTGATATAGCTAATAGTGAACTACCGCATAACTAGTGCTATACTACTTACTAAATTGTTAATAATGAAATAATGAATGAAAATTCTGTCATCATTTACTCACCCTCAAGTTGTTCCAAACCTGTATGAGTTTCTTTGTTCTGCTGAACACAAAAGAAGATAGAGTGACAAATGTTTGTAACAAAGCCGATAGAGCAACCATTGACTACCATAGTATTTTTTCCCCTACTATGGTAGCCAATGGTTGCTCTATCTGCTTTGTTACAAACTTTCTTCACTCTATCTTCTTTTGTGTTCAGCAGAACAAAGAAACTCATACAGGTTTGGAATAACTTGAGGGTGAGTAAATGATGACAGAATTTTCATTTTTGGGTGAACTATCCCTTGAATACTGCGTTACTCATTTGTTCCGTTGTAGTTATTCATTAATAACTTTTAAGAAAAATGTTTCTGTCTCTTTACCTTGACCACATATTTTTTCCATCTCTTCTTTACAAAACTTCTCCAGTTTTTCTTTCAGTTGAGAGACAGATTTTCTCACATCATTATAAAGGTGGACGGAACTGCCGGTAACTCTGGGTACGCCTGTAGATTCCAGAGGTTCGAAGAGAGTCTGGAAACTCTAGAGAAAATACATTTACAGAAATATTAAAGATACAAAGACATAAAAACTTTTTCCTGCATCCTCCCCAAGATTTGTATCGCACTTATTTTTCCAAATTAATCTGTAGTGATTCTGTACATCAGCACAAGGGATGTCAACCAGGTGTTACAAACCAGGGAGTTGCAGGAAGGAAACAGGAGGCGGACTTTAAATAAAGATGGGTTTAATACAAATGTAGGATCAACAAACAACACAGGTAACATAAACGAGAACGGACAATGAGTGCAGAGGAGCGAGTCAATATAAAGGAGTGTAGATGATGACGAACAGGTGCAGGGAATCCGGGGAGAGCGGGAGAGATGATGAGGGAGTGCAATCAGGTGTGAGACAGGGAGGATCATGGGAAATGGGGTCCGGGACAGGCGTGGATTGTGACACTAGGGGCCTGTGAAACCTTTGAAAGATAATGATATTTCTGATCAGCGTGATAAAATCACTATATGGGCAACCACGATTTCTAAACCACAGAAAGCACGATTTTTCCACCATGCTCCTCGTGTGCAATCAGAACCAATCACAATGCAGCACACCTAAATCTAGAGCAAGAACAGAACAGAGTGGGTTTACCATTACAACATAGGAGAAAGAGCAGTAACAGGGGAGATGAATTCCGGTCAGGATAAGGACTTGCAGGGCTCAACAATAAGGACTCCCTGATGGACTGGAAACATTCAGGCAACTTTAAACCATTCGATTTGGTACTCACACACTGTCTGAGACGGTTTTCTTTATATGACATTATCTATATTATAATTTATACTGTATTACACTATACTTATCTATATTTATTTAAACAGTGTCCCGATCACCACTTGTAGTGCCCTGCCCTGATGAACTTGTTTTGGGTATTAGACAAAACTTGAACTGATTATAGGTAGCCTAGCCTATCACAACAACAAAAAAACTTCTGGTGGGATCTGGGAAAGCAAAAGAATCTAACATTTGGATTGTAATTTTAGCGACTCAGATAATAGTTATTTACAGTAAATTTAAAAAATAAGTCTCTCTCTAATTAAAATACTTAATTACCTGTAGGAACTGAATGTGATCGTCTGTGTGTAAAAGCTTCTTCAGCTCAGCGTCTCTCCTCCTCAGATCATGAATCTCCTGCTCCAGTCGCTTCAAGAGTCCTTCAGCTCGACTCACTGCAGCCTTTTCCTGATCTCTGATCATCTGTGCCACCTCAGATCGGCTTCTCTCAATAGAGCGGATCAGTTCAGCAAAGATCCTCTCACTGTCCTCCACTGCTGCCCGTGCAGAGCGCTGTTACACACAAACAATCAGACCGCTCACTCAACATCAGCCCATTAAACACGGTGGGTTTCAGTGAAACTGTAAACTCATCTAACAATGAGCTCCTCTGACTGTTAAAGTAGGGTACTTGGTTAGTCGGAGTCTCACCTTGTGAGTCTTTATAGCCTCTCTGAGCTCCTGAAGCTTCTTCCCTGTCTCATGGATTCTCTGCTGGAATTTCTCTTGTCTCTCTCCAACCTTTTTCTGAGGGATGAAAATGTCTCAGTGAGGAGACAAAGATAAATTCATTTAATTCATTTTTGGATATTGCAAATGAATTATTAATATTAAAATTTAGATTATTATGTGAAAATGTTATCATTAACCGCCTAATTGGCATAACTTGTTTATATTTGTGCTCTCAGCTCATACCTGTTTCTCTGCCCTCTCTTCTTCAGCTGGAACAGTATCGTGATTTTTGTGTTCATCCATCCCACACCTGAAACATATATACTTCTGGTCAGTGCGACAGTAAACCTCCAGAAGTCTGTCATGTTTAGAGCAGATCATCTCCTGCAGTCGTCCAGCGTCAGTCACTTTGTGTCGTTTCTTTGAACGAGATTCTTCATGATGCTCAAAGTGAGTTTGACAGTAAGACTCCAGACACGTCTGACAGGACTTGACAGCTTTGCGTTTCCTTGCCGTACAGACATCACACTCCACATCTCCAGGTCCAGCGTAACTGAGAGCAGGACGAGCTGATTGGACTTTTGTCTTTTTCAGTTTCTCCACCACCTCAGCCAGCATAGTATTTTTACCTAAAGCAGGTCTTGGAGTGAAGGTCTGTCTGCACTGAGGGCAGCTGTAAACTCTCTTCTGATCTTCTTTATTCCAGCAGTCTCTAATGCAGCTCATACAGTAACTGTGTCCACAGGGGATGGTCACTGCATCCTTCAGTAGATCCAGACAGACCGGACAGCTGAACTGATCCCGAGCCACTGAAATGCTGGCTTCTGCCATTTCACTGCACATAGATCCATACAGCAGCTTATCTACACTTAGGTTTCGTTTTCCCTGAAATAAAGAGCTGAAATAGTGTCCAGGTGTTTAAAAGAAACATGCAAAACAGGTATGCCTGGTATGACTCACCTGTATTTTAGTGCAGATAATAAAGAACATCCATAGGTATCAGTCTGATGCTGAAGCCTGGACTGAAGTAGACTTTGCTAAAAGCCTCGTCATTAACAGGCATTTAATAACACAAAGCTATTTTTAAATTTACAGTTAGAGTACATTATTAAGTTATATAAATAAGAGGAACACTAACACTTTTTTTTATAGTAGCTCCTTGGTTGTTGCCCATATTCTGGATGTATCTGCTTGCCTGTATGATAGTATATTTTATTAATAAACTATGTTTCTAAACTTTTGATATCACTATTTTAATGCATTAAGCTATGTTAAAGTATCATGATACCCTGTTTTAGCCTGGTTGGAAAAGTGGAAGTGTAGAGGGGGGAAGAGGGTGGCAGGTCTGTGTTTTATTGGTTGTTGTCTAACCAATAAAACACAGACATGCTACACACTCATACAGACACTTAGATGTAGAGGGTATGCACGTGATGTCACTGTCGGCCGGAGAGATTGCGGTTACGCTCACTGAGTGGCAGAAAGGCTGAGTGGCTATGGCAAGCCGTTTTAGCATATGAAACTATGGTTTGACTATCCATAAATATATTTTGTAGTCATAAATGTATTTTGACGAGTCATAATTATAATTTGACTAGTCAGAATGATATTTCGAGATATCTGCAATTATAATTGCACTAGTAAGAAATCTTACTAGATATATTTCTTAATACATACAAATGTCACACATACACAAAGGTAATTAGAGATATCGCTTATTTAGTTTCAACTAGTCACAACTATATTCTAAGATATCTGAATTGTGTCTGGGCCCGGTTTTTCAAAAGTAATCCGCTAGGATTTTGGATAACGGATTGGATCAAATCTTGAAAATGGGTTTTTCAAAAGAAAAAACGGATTACATAATCGGATTAGATCACGTAATCCAATCTTGGTTTTGATCCGGATCAAACCTTTAGTTTGGGTTTTTCAGAATTTTTTGTAGGATTTGGATCACTTTGATCCAAAATAATCTGGATTAAACTGATCCCATCAGAAGGGTGGATTCAGCGTGGATTTCATGCCCAAAATGTAATGAAAACTTTAAAAATGTATCAAATAATACTATATTTGGATCTTGCAGTATCTTAGAAGATATCCTATTTATTCATAAGGTTTTAATTTTATTTGTTCATCCGTCAGGCTACAGTGATTAGGTAGGCTTTAACGTATTCAGCCTTTCAGTATAGGCCTACAGCAAAGTAGAAAGAGTTTGGCATCATAAAATAATCCCCCAAACAGCTGTCAAAATTGACCAAAAACAATACATTTTATTCTGTCACTAATT
The DNA here is from genome assembly GCA_023566225.1 of Romanogobio albipinnatus. Taxonomy (NCBI): domain Eukaryota; kingdom Metazoa; phylum Chordata; class Actinopteri; order Cypriniformes; family Gobionidae; genus Romanogobio; species Romanogobio albipinnatus. The sequence continues at coordinate 49,755,153 of CM042244.1, forward strand.
GATATATATATTCATCACAATCAAAAATATTTTTGTTTTTAGAATATTTATTAGTGATGCATGCAATGATTACAGACTAACCCAAAAAATGCAAAGAATGGCAATCACTGATTTTTGAAATCCAAAACAAATCCAAATCAGAAATAGTGTCTAACTATTGCGTCCCTTGTTGCACGTCCTGTTTGCTCGTTCTGGCAGAATGCAGGAGGTTGGTTAGGGTCTCCAAGGGGATCAGGTGCATCATTGTCAGCACAGAGAGGGACATTGCGCTTAGTAGCGATGTTGTGCAGGACAATACAGGCAAGGGTTATGTTGCATGGTAGTTAAGGCATGCAAAGCACCTCTTAAGAACTCCATTTAAACGCTCAATTGCACATCTTGCTCTGCAATGAGCAGTGTTGAAGCGTGCCTGCGCCGGTGTATTTGCTGTTAGAAAAGGAGTCATCAGCCATGGTAGGAGTGGGTAGGCACTGTCTCCTAATATTATGCCATCCGGTCGGTTGGTTTGGAGGTCTCTATATAGAGCGCTCTCCCAATATAAAGACCCAGGCCACTTGACAACGCAGTTGGTGATGATGAGGTCAGCATCACACACAAGTTGGACATTGATGCTGTGCCTCCCCTTTCTGTTTATAAACTCCCATTCATTCTCACAAGGTGCTTGGATATGCACATGTGTGCGTGCAGTCGATTACTCCAATAGTATTGGGCATATTCCCCAAAAGAAAAAAGCTGCGCTTGGCCTGGGCAATCTGGTTGTCCTATGGAAAAGAAACAAATTCATTGACCAGGCTGGCCAGTGCGATTGACACATCTCTCACCACATCAAGTGGGCAAATTTTTCCCTGCTGTGTCAGACGGTCACCGTGATTTTGCCAAGTAAGATGTGTTCAACATCCTTTGTTGATCCTGGATCAACATTTAATCAACCAATCACAAGCCTCTGATGTCATCAGCGTGTGCCCACCTAATGCCATCAGTCCATTTTGAACGTTCTCTCCACCCTTACCTCGACTGATTGACAAAAGGTAAGTTATTTTGTCTGTACTCTTTATTTAACTGTATCTGCAGCCAAAAATATGGCAATGTAAATGTATTTATTCACTAAAAAGTCCTGAAATGGAACACTTAAATGGCATAATGTGATGCAACCCTGAACATACACCCAACAGCCATGTGCTGTTTAGCTAATCAAGTCAAGTCAACTTTATTTATATAGCGCTTTTTACAATGCAGATTGTTTCAAAGCAGCTTCACAGTGTTAAACAGGAAAATAATGCAACAGAATTTTATTCAGCCATATAGCCGTTCTGGAGAAAACGGTGATGTCATCAGTTCATTTCAATTTTCATACAGTGACAGTGTGGGCTTTAGATCAGTAATTAGATCAGTAATTTAGTTTATATGGTTCATTTAGTTTAGTAATTAGATTTATTTGGATATTTAGTTGAAAAATATTGTCCCCAACTGAGCAAGCCAAGCCAAAGGCGACAGTGGCAAGGAAACCAAAACCCCATCAGGTGACCTAATGGAGAAAAATAAACCTTGGGAGAAAGCAGGCTCAGTCGGGGTGCCAGTTCTCCTCTGGCCAATAGCTAAGCATACTTTACTCCAATCCCCTAATGGCATTCCTTCTCTCTTACATTTGCACACAAATACACATTTCATATTTAGTTTTTAACAACTTTATAAAACATTTTTTTAAAGGTCATTAATTCCTGATCTTTAAAACAGACTGCCATGATTTTGGTCAGAATAAAGTGTGCCAAAAAGTATATGACATTCAAAAAAAATTGTAGAATAATTGTTTTTTGAATCTGATTGTAAACAATATTTTGATAATTGCTTTTTAATACAGGGTAGATTAATTAATAAATGTTGATCCAGGACCATCATAATCAGTCCAATATGGGGTAGATTCACTAATGTTGATCCAGAACCATCATAATCAGTTCAATATGGGTTAGATTCACTAATGTTGAACCAGGACCATCATAATCAGTTCAATATGGGATAGATTCACTAATGTTGATCCAGAACCATCATAATCAGTTCAATATGGGATAGATTCACTAATGTTGATCCAGAACCACCATAATCAGTTCAATATGGGTTAGATTCACTAATGTTGATCCAGGACCATCATAATCAGTTCAATATGGGGTAGATTCACTAATGTTGATCCAGGACCATCATAATCAGTTCAATATGGGTTAGATTCACTAATGTTGATCCAGGACCATCATAATCAGTTCAATATGGGTTAGATTCACTAATGTTGATCCAGAACCACCATAATCAGTTCAATATGGGTTAGATTCACTAATGTTGATCCAGGACCATCATAATCAGTTCAATATGGGGTAGATTCACTAATGTTGATCCAGGACCATCATAATCAGTTCAATATGGGATAGATTCACTAATGTTGATCCAGAACCACCATAATCAGTTCAATATGGGTTAGATTCACTAATGTTGATCCAGGACCATCATAATCAGTTCAATATGGGGTAGATTCTCTAATGTTGATCCAGGACCATCATAATCAGTTCAATATGGGGTAGATTCACTAATGTTGATCCAGGACCATCATAATCAGTTCAATATGGGTTAGATTCACTAATGTTGATCCAGGACCATCATAATCAGTTCAATTTGGGGTAGATTCACTAATTCAATTCAATTCAATTCAACACTTTATTTGTCCCCAAGAGGCAATTAACAAGGCCACGTAGAGTAACACACAATCGCTATGCATAAAAGAATCATACAATAAACAAATGTGCACAAGTGCAAATATATTAAAACAAGTCCAAACATATATAAAAAGGTTGTTGAACCAGGACCGTCATATCAGTTCAATATAGATTCACTAATGTTGATCCAGAACCATCATAATCAGTTCAATATGGGATAGATTCACTAATGTTGATCCAGAACCATCATAATCAGTTCAATATGGGATAGATTCACTAATGTTGATCCAGAACCATCATAATCAGTTCAATATGGGATAGATTCACTAATGTTGATCCAGAACCATCATAATCAGTTCAATTTGGGATAGATTCACTAATGTTGATCCAGAACCATCATAATCAGTTCAATATGGGATAGATTCACCAATGTTGATCCAGAACCATCATAATCAGTTCAATATGGGATAGATTCACTAATGTTGATCCAGGACCATCATAATCACTTCAATTTGGGTTAGATTCACTAATGTTGATCCAGAACCATCATAATCAGTTCAATATGGGATAGATTCACTAATGTTGAACCAGGACCATCATAATCAGTTCAATATGGGGTAGATTCACTAATGTTGATCCAGGACCATCATGATCAGTTCAATATGGGATAGATTCACTAATGTTGATCCAGAACCATCATAATCAGTTCAATATGGGGTAGATTCACTAATGTTGATCCAGGACCATCATGATCAGTTCAATATGGGATAGATTCACTAATGTTGATCCAGAACCATCATAATCAGTTCAATATGGGGTAGATTCACTAATGTTGATCCAGAACCATCATAATCAGTTCAATATGGGGTAGATTCACTAATGTTGATCCAGGACCATCATAATCAGTTCAATATGGGATAGATTCACTAATGTTGAACCAGGACCATCATAATCAGTTCAATATGGGGTAGATTCACTAATGTTGAACCAGGACCATCATAATCAGTTCAATATGGGATAGATTCACTAATGTTGAACCAGGACCATCATGATCAGTTCAATATGGGGTAGATTCACTAATGTTGATCCAGAACCATCATAATCAGTTCAATATGGGATAGATTCACTAATGTTGAACCAGGACCATCATAATCAGTTCAATATGGGGTAGATTCACTAATGTTGATCCAGAACCATCATAATCAGTTCAATATGGGATAGATTCACTAATGTTGAACCAGGACCATCATGATCAGTTCAATATGGGATAGATTCACTAATGTTGATCCAGAACCATCATAATCAGTTCAATATGGGATAGATTCACTAATGTTGAACCAGGACCATCATAATCAGTTCAATATGGGATAGATTCACTAATGTTGAACCAGGACCATCATAATCAGTTCAATATGGGGTAGATTCACTAATGTTGATCCAGAACCATCATAATCAGTTCAATATGGGATAGATTCACTAATGTTGAACCAGGACCATCATAATCAGTTCAATATGGGGTAGATTCACTAATGTTGAACCAGGACCATCATAATCAGTTCAATATGGGGTAGATTCACTAATGTTGATCCAGGACCATCATAATCAGTTCAATTTGGGGTAGATTCACTAATTCAATTCAATTCAATTCAACACTTTATTTGTCCCCAAGAGGCAATTAACAAGGCCACGTAGAGTAACACACAATCGCTAGGCATAAAAGAATCATACAATAAACAAATGTGCACAAGTGCAAATATATTAAAACAAGTCCAAACATATATAAAAAGGTTGTTGAACCAGGACCGTCATATCAGTTCAATATAGATTCACTAATGTTGATCCAGAACCATCATAATCAGTTCAATATGGGATAGATTCACTAATGTTGATCCAGAACCATCATAATCAGTTCAATATGGGATAGATTCACTAATGTTGATCCAGAACCATCATAATCAGTTCAATATGGGATAGATTCACTAATGTTGATCCAGAACCATCATAATCAGTTAAATATGGGATAGATTCACTAATGTTGATCCAGGACCATCATAATCACTTCAATTTGGGTTAGATTCACTAATGTTGATCCAGAACCATCATAATCAGTTCAATATGGGATAGATTCACTAATGTTGAACCAGGACCATCATAATCAGTTCAATATGGGGTAGATTCACTAATGTTGATCCAGAACCATCATAATCAGTTCAATATGGGATAGATTCACTAATGTTGAACCAGGACCATCATGATCAGTTCAATATGGGATAGATTCACTAATGTTGAACCAGGACCATCATAATCAGTTCAATATGGGATAGATTCACTAATGTTGAACCAGGACCATCATAATCAGTTTAATATGGGATAGATTCACTAATGTTGAACCAGGACCATCATGATCAGTTCAATATGGGATAGATTCACTAATGTTGAACCAGGACCATCATAATCAGTTCAATATGGGGTAGATTCACTAATGTTGAACCAGGACCATCATAATCAGTTTAATATGGGGTAGATTCACTAATGTTGATCCAGAACCATCATAATCAGTTCAATATGGGATAGATTCACTAATGTTGATCCAGGACCATCATAATCAGTTCAATATGGGGTAGATTCACTAATGTTGATCCAGAACCATCATAATCAGTTCAATATGGGGTAGATTCACTAATGTTGATCCAGGACCATCATAATCAGTTCAATATGGGGTAGATTCACTAATGTTGATCCAGAACCATCATAATCAGTTCAATATGGGGTAGATTCACTAATGTTGAACCAGGACCATCATAATCAGTTCAATATAGATTCACTAATGTTGATCCAGAACCATCATAATCAGTTCAATATGGGATAGATTCACTAATGTTGATCCAGAACCATCATAATCAGTTCAATTTGGGTTAGATTCACTAATGTTGATCCAGAACCATCATAATCAGTTCAATTTGGGATAGATTCACTAATGTTGATCCAGAACCGTCATAATCAGTTCAATATGGGATAGATTCACTAATGTTGATCCAGAACCATCATAATCAGTTCAATATGGGATAGATTCACTAATGTTGAACCAGGACCATCATAATCAGTTCAATATGGGGTAGATTCACTAATGTTGATCCAGAACCATCATAATCAGTTCAATTTGGGATAGATTCACTAATGTTGAACCAGGACCATCATAATCAGTTCAATATGGGATAGATTCACTAATGTTGATCCAGAACCACCATAATCAGTTCAATATGGGGTAGATTCACTAATGTTGATCCAGAACCATCATGATCATTTCAATTTGGTGTAGATTCACTAATGTTGAACCAGGACCATCATAATCAGTTCAATTTGGTGTAGATTCACTAATGTTGAACCAGAACCATCATAATCAGTTCAATATGGGGTAGATTCACTAATGTTGATCCAGGATCATCATAATCAGTTCAATTTGGGATAGATTCACTAATGTTGAACCAGGACCGTCATAATCAGTTCAATTTGGGATAGATTCACTAATGTTGAACCAGGATCATCATAATCAGTTCAATATGGGGTAGATTCACTAATGTTGATCCAGAACCATCATGATCATTTCAATTTGGTGTAGATTCACTAATGTTGAACCAGGACCGTCATAATCAGTTCAATATGGGATAGATTCACTAATGTTGATCCAGAACCACCATAATCAGTTCAATATGGGATAGATTCACTAATGTTGATCCAGGATCATCATAATCAGTTCAATTTGGGATAGATTCACTAATGTTGATCCAGAACCATCATGATATTTTCAATTTGGGTTAGATTCACAAATGTTGATCCAGGACCATCATAATCAGTTCAATATGGGGTAGATTCACTAATGTTGATCCAGAACCATCATGATATTTTCAATTTGGGTTAGATTCACAAATGTTGATCCAGGACCATCATAATCAGTTCAATATGGGGTAGATTCACTAATGTTGATCCAGAACCATCATAATCAGTTCAATATGGGATAGATTCACTAATGTTGATCCAGGATCATCATAATCAGTTCAATTTGGGATAGATTCACTAATGTTGATCCAGAACCATCATGATATTTTCAATTTGGGTTAGATTCACAAATGTTGATCCAGGACCATCATAATCAGTTCAATATGGGGTAGATTCACTAATGTTGATCCAGAACCATCATGATATTTTCAATTTGGGTTAGATTCACAAATGTTGATCCAGGACCATCATAATCAGTTCAATATGGGGTAGATTCACTAATGTTGATCCAGAACCATCATGATATTTTCAATTTGGGTTAGATTCACAAATGTTGATCCAGGACCATCATAATCAGTTCAATATGGGGTAGATTCACTAATGTTGATCCAGAACCATCATAATCAGTTCAATATGGGGTAGATTCACTAATGTTGATCCAGGAACATCATGGTCGCTTCAATTTGGGATAGATTCACTAATGTTGATCTAGGACCATCATGGTCACTTCAATTTGGGATAGATTCACTAATGTTGATTCAGAACCATCATGATCATTTCCATCTGGGTTAGATTCACTAATGTTGATCCAGAACCATCATATCACTACTGCGCAGACTCTGTCCCTAATCTGTGCAAGATGTCAGCGCCATATTCGGACCTCCGGAGGTTTCAATAACTTCAGCGGAAGCCAGTGAAGTCGCGTAGTCCATATTTTGTTACTGTCTATGACGTAAATCTGTGGTGAAAAATGGAACTATTGGGGCTGGCTGCCCCGCTTATTTTCACGTGGCATTACCTCATGTAAAACTCACTCCAGACTAGTGATGGGAAGTTCGGATCATTTTACTGACTCGGATCTTTGAATCTCGTTCAGCAAAATGAACAAATCTTTTTTCAAGTCATTTCGTTCATTTCAGCAGAATCTAATTAAAACGTTACATGCTACATTTTTCAACACATTTAGTACTTTTGGAATAAAAAATAAACTTTAAGCTAATGCAGCCATGGCCAAATTTTGAGAAATAAATTATTAATGAATTGCTTAAATTGCTTCAGTCTATGTATGCAGTCTGTTAGTTCACCTCACCTCCCGATCCAAATCGTGCTTTCCTTTGTCACTTCACATTTAAACACTTGTTCCCTGGAAAGTTTAGTTCACCTCTCGGGTATGAGCCGTTGGTTCAGTCATCATGTCTGATCTGGGCCGTGACAGCCTCATGTAATACATGCGTCCGGAAACAGAATTGATTAGTTCACCAGTCTCGAGTCTTCGGGTTTGAGTTATTTGTTCAGCAAGTCCCAGACCCATATGCAATATGCAGTCACCGGAAACAGAAAAGATTAGTTCATCTCCCGAGTCTTCTCGTTCAAGTCGTTCGTTCTTTTTTCACGTGACCGCTTCCCTGTTCAGTGTCTCGCAACATATACAATATTACAGTCGTATTATTGACTGCATGTTGTAATATATTTATTATTATAAAATCATCAGAAGATATGTGCAATAAACATTTGTTATGCCTATCCGTTCTGAACAACCCAATGTGTCCAGGCTTCATAGGAAAATCAATTAAACTTGCTAAAAAAAACTGAACTAAACAAACATAAAAAAAACTCACTTGTTTGTAAGGAATTGTGAATTAACCATAGACTGTAAAGGAATTAACTAATTTCTGTATCCAACACGGCTGTCACGTCACATGACAAAAGAACAAGACTCGAGAGATGAGCTGTTTCTGCATTCAGCCTATGGGGACTTGAACGAATGACTCGAACGAGAAGACTCGAGAGATGAACTAATCTTTTCTGTTTCCGGTGACTGCATAACCTTGCCTATGGGCTGGGACTTGATGAACGAATGACTCGAGACTGGTGAACTAATCAATTCTGTTTCCTGTTCAGAACATATGGGATGTTGCGCATGCACAGTCAACACAAAATGAACGAATCGCTCTCTGAGACAACCCGTTGTTCTCGAGTCATATGAAAGATTCGTTCAAAATAAACGAATCGTTCATGAACGACACATCACTACTCCAGACCAAGACAATATCAGTCCGCTTCAGATATGTGTCTACATCAGGTCAGTAACTTGGCATATCTGTTCTTCCTATGTGGAGTAGCATATCAAATTAATGAAATTATAAACCCTTTAATATAAACATACTCATGTGAAAAGATTTTATATACAGTAGTTCTGTTATGTTTGTTTTATGTTTGATCCGAGAATAGACATGTTGTCCTCAACTGGAATTCCTACATAACTTGTAATATTCTAAAACAACATTCGGACGTAATAAATACTACATGAAGGCAATCCTAAAATGGTATTCTATGCATTTGTCGTGTGTAATAAAGTCTGTCAGTCATCTTTTAGAGCGCCATCCTCAGGCTGAATAATGCAAGAACATTCGAATTCTGTCATAAGTGTGTCTGCTGTGTTCAGCGATTTGAATATAAAGCTTACAAATTGGTTATCATAAACTAGCGCTAAGACCCAGAATCTGCCCTACCTAAATTTATGGCCAGGAGCCGCTACTGGCTCTGACCAATTAGATATCTTTGTCTTTGGTTCAGTTGTGGCTGCTTCTCCTCCTCTGACGTATATTACATGTTATCTCATGGTCTTCTAGCTTTCCTGCTCTTAGCAGAGAGTACAGAGAATACAGTTTAGTTTACAATACATTTTACACAGATTTTACTAACACTGATATCAATCACTCCTCCATGCTTCCATTAAACCATTCAATAGGGCATGAATTATGTGTGATCTAAGCATAATAATCACACATAGGTTGTAGACATGTAGAATTATGCAGTTAAACGATCTTTGATTATAAGTCTGTCTAGCATTGTTTTGAAATGGCCTGATGCATTTTTATATGTAAAAACAGTCTCTGTGGTTTTTCTATGGATTTCAACCCCATGTTTGGTCATTCAAAGGTATTTATGAAGAAGAAGGTCTGTTCTCTATCTATGTCTCTGGTGTTATCTTTGTGCAAGTCACAATGTCTTGTACTTTTGACCATTAGTCTTTGGTTAACTGCCTATCGTTGACAAAGTTTTTCCTTTAGGTAGAAATCATCTCTTTCAAGCTTGCATGGCCTTACAAGTACCTAGTTGGGGTTTTCTAGACTGAATGGTGTCTCAAATGGAAGATCATCTGATTTAGGGTCCTGTGTGTTGATTCGGAATTCAGCTCTTGGTCACAGTATGGAAGAATCACTGCAATCTGATTCACTGGTAGATTCTATAAAGCAGCCTACTAAAAAGAAAAGCCAAACATTAGTTCACAAATACAAATATATTGTTTAAATTGTTACTGCCTTGAGTTATTATTTTGGAATAAATGTAAAAACACTATCTTGATGAAATGTATACTTGGTTTTAATAAATAGAACATTACATAGTGTAAAAATACCAAATCGAATTGTATTTGGTCTCTCTTTTTTATGTAATGTTTATTTAACCAGGAAAATTAAGTGTAAAATAAATTTTATATAAATAAAAACTGTGAGGATTTTGCCTCCTCATATATATATACACACACACACACACACACACACACACACACACACACACACACACACACACACACACACACACACACACACACACACACACACACACACACACACACACACACACACACACACACACACACACACACACACACACACACACACACACACACACACACACACACACACACACACCAATCAGGCATAACATTATGGTGAAGTGAATAACACTGATTATCTCTTCATCACAGCACATGTTAGTGGGTGGGATATATTAGGCAGCAAGTGAACATTTTGTCCTCAAAATTGATGTGTTAGAAGCAGGAAAAATAGGCAAGTGTAAGGATTTCAGCGAGTTTGACAAGGGTCAAATTGTGATGGCCAGACGACTGGGTCAGACTCAGAGCATCTCCAAAACTGCAGCTCTTGTGGGGTGTTTCCGGTTTGAAGTGGTCAGTATCTATCAAAAGTGCTCCAAGGAAGGAATAGTTGTGAACCGGCAACAGGGTCATAGGCAGCCAAGGCTCATTGATGCACGTGGGGAGCGAAGGCTGGCCTGTGTGGTCCAATCAAGCAGACGAGCTACTGTAGCTCAAATTGCTCAAGAAGTTAATGCTGGTTCTGATAGAAGCTGTCAGAATACACAGTGCATCGCAGTTTGTTGCATATGGGGCTGCATAACCGCAGACCAGTCAGGGTGCGCTATTGTTGCAGCTGTGTGTCATGTGAGAAGCATGACGTGTCGCCATGGAAACAATAAGGCGATGCCTTCTAAAATATTTAGCCAGAGAATATGGTCATATTTCTGCTAAATAAAGCTGAAGCTTGAAGCTGGTTTGTAGCATACCAAGAATACAGATGGCTGCTGTTATTACTGTAACTGTTATTTAGTGGTAAATTAGGCCTATTGTAGTTGGGTTAGGTGGCTTTGGTTTTACTGTGAATTTGTTAAGTAAATTGTGTTTTGTATTTATTTCAATTCAATTCAATTCAAATTTATTTGTATAGCGCTTTTCACAATACACATTGTTTCAAAGCAGCTTTACAGAAAGTGCATTTCATAAATGTACAGTAAAATATTTATATTTATATATTTAAGTATACTTTAAATTTGTAATAAATTGTTTAATTTAAATAATTTAAAAAAAAATAAAAAGCCTTTAATCTTTAATCTCATCCACCTCGTTTTGTGGCTCTTTTTTTATTTTTTTATTTTCGGTTCAGGCACCGCTTAGGCACCGGTACCGTTTTAAAAGTATCGGTTTGGCACCAGTATTGAAAAAAAAAAAACGATACCCAACCCTAATGACACCCCATGAGAGACAGCACTGAATGTGTCTCTTGTGTCTCGAATTTTGAAAAAACTGACAATAGTCAGGATTTTTTTTTGTCTGGGTTAAAATAAGATGGCATATTTATTCCGAAAGCCCTGGACATTATATGTTTAAATTTGCTGAAACACTATAGAAACTAATAATCTGATAATGATCTGCCTCGTAACCTGATTCAAAAAATGTAACGTGTGTGTGTGTGTGTGTGTGTGTGTGTGTGTGTGTGTGTGTGTGTGTGTGTGTGTGTGTGTGTGTGTGTGTGTGTGTGTGTGTGTGTGTGTGTGTGTGTGTGTGTGTGTGTGTGTGTGTGTGTGTGTGTGTGTGTGTGTGTGTGTGTGTGTGTGTGTGTGTGTGTGTGTGTGTGTGTGTGTGTGTGTGTGTGTGTGTGTGTGTGTGTGTGTGTGTTTTCATAGTGAGTGACTTACATGGTGGAATCCACTTCCTAGTCTTGGCTTCAATGCTGGAAATGATGTTGATGTTTTTTACTAAGAAAATAAACACATCCATAATTAGAATAGCTATAAAACGTACTACTTCAGACTTATGTGCCATCCAGAAGCTTGCATTCTGCAAGTGAAGTGCGCCTTGTGGTGCCATCCGAAAGAGGCACAAAATCACTTTCATGGACCTGTTCCCTGCTGGTGGAATAACCTGCATAACTTAACCTGAGTCTTTAGCCATTTTTAAGACACGACCAAAGACTTTTTTGTCATAACTTGACCTGTTAATGCTAACATTTACTATTCTATTCCATTTCTATTTGTTTCTTCTTCTTTTTTTACTTGCTATGTGTACTCTGCTAGACTAACTGGGACTTGTCACATGACTTACATGTTGGATAAAATCATCTGCTAAATGATTTAAATGTAAACATTTATTTTTAACATGCTCAAGCTTCTTGTCCCTTGTTACATAATGTTTTTAATTTCTGAAGTAACTGTTACTGTCACTTTACCTCGACCAGATATTTTTTTCTTCTCTTCTTTACAGAACTTCTCCAGTTTTTCTTTCAGTTGAGAGACAGGTTGTCTCACATCTTCATAAGAGAGGACAGAACTGACAGTAACTCTGGATACATCTGTGGATTCCAGAGGTTCAGAGAGAGACTGAAAGCTCTAGAGAGAATAAAAAACAGAACACAAACCCACTTTACATTTCAAAAAGTTTGTCTGTAGAAAATCACCTATTGCACCTTTAAAGTTGGAGTATGCAGTTTCTGCACTACTAGTGTCACTAAGCGGCACTACAAAAATAAAGCATGTTAAAAATAAAACAACCTTCGAGCATCACACACAGCTCTTAATGGTCTGTAAAAGTGAAGGCATGTCTCACCAAGTAAAAGAAGGCTACTTTCAGGTGCAACATATTAGGAATACTTTTAACTAGAAGTTTACCTGTCGATGTAAACTGATTGTTACTATTAAGAATTTATTCTTACTAGTAAAAATTTAATTGTTGAGCGCTACCTCATTATGATAATCGCACCTCATGCATATTCACACAGAATGGGTGACTGCACTTCCAGGTTGTTCAGTCAAGCCTTTTTATCCCCTTTTTTATTTTTTTTTATTTTATTTTTTTTATAACAGCTCTGAGGCTCTAATCTGTTAAAGTAATACTATTTGTTAGTGTTGATTAAATTTAAATTGACATTATAAATTGATTATGCTTTATAGAGAACAAATATTGTTAGGCTACATACTTTAAGTTCTTTTTAAATGTGAATTCACACTCGCACAGAAAAGATGCATACAGGGCCTAAAACTAACCTTTTTCCACACCTGCCAATGGCTGGTGCCTTAAAAATGTATAGACCATGACTACTTTTTACCAGCCATGAAACAAACAAACAAACAAAACAAAAACGGGCAGTTATGACCAAATTTTTTAGATACCAGTGAATTTTCAGGTACAGAAATTTAATGTATAATTTAATGTATAATCATGTATATTAAAAATGTAGAATAACAGTCTTCAATGTATAAATGAAACATAGATTAATCCTTATTAAAGTTTAAAAAGTTCAGTCAAGGGCAGTGATAGGGCAGTGAGTGAATAATTATTAATTTTTTTTTATCAGGGCCGGAGCTAAGGGGGGGGATTTGTGGGCCATGCCCCCCCAACAGGCCCGGTTCCAGAATCAAATCACTGAGGGTGCTTCTGAAATTACTGAGGGTGCTCTAGTAAATGTGCTCCACCACAGCAGTGTACAGTGAGAAATGTATGATTATTTATTTACTATTCAATTTTACCAATAATAGGAATTTCACAAATATGTTGCTACAAATTGTCTATTAGTCTGCCTTTACATTGCTTTAATGCATTACTAGTATTTTAACATATCATCTTCCTGAGAACCAGAGAAAAAGGTTTTGTGAATTTAGATTTTTTTTAGGTCATTACATTGTTTGGAGCATAAAAAAACTATTGGATATAAAAAAATCCTATATTGTATGCTATATCATCTGCTCTGTAGAGGACACCAGATCTATTTATTGAGAAAACTAAAAGACAAGAATAGACAAAAACAATGTTTTGGTTTTTTTTGTTTTCTTTCACCAGTCAATTTGTATGCTTTAAACTTTGTATAAAGATGATTCTCAATGTTATGAAAGATATAAAATAATAATTTGATATACCATTTTACTATGCAATATGTGTGTAAACATGGCCATATGCCATTCCCATTCAATGCAATGCATCTATACACTGTATATAATTTGCATATTAATGTGTTTTGGGACAATATGTAAATGTAAAAAGACGTGTAATAATGTTTTCATAAGAATGTCTCATATTTCATAAGAGTATACAGACTTAAAACTGAGCATGTTGTCAGAGAAATTTGCTAAAATATAATTAAAACCTCTATTCTGGGTCTCAGGAGGATATTTCAGTCTCGTGCAGAGTGGCATTTATAGTTAGATGTCACTTCCGAAACTTTGCGATTGGCCGTCAGACCTCTTAGCAATAATAGTTTTATTCAATGAATGTTACAGACTGTAGCCTCGAAAGTGTGCCAAGATCGCTACGATCACTAAAATGCTGTTGCTTTGTCAGTTAATTGCGATCTAAGTTGTCAACAATAAATATTACCTACATTGTGTCTTGTTAATGAGAGGTAACGCGAGCCTGCATTAACTCGGCACTGCAAAGCCTAAAAACGCTGCCATTTTGAGCGGTGAGATTCTGATCGTGTTCAAGAGATCAATAAGTATATCTGTGATTACAATCATTGGCTACATTACTCACCGCTGTAAATAGATGCATTTGACGCTATCCAGAGGAAACAAATGTGCAAATCTGCCAAATTTGTTTCACCAATATTATTACAGTATCAACTGAGGGTGCTTTTGCTTGCGTTTGAGCGCCCCCGTAGAACCGGGCCTGCCCCCCAAACGAGTTACTGTGCCCTCCCTAACTCCCTCCCTCCCCACTGAACGAAGAGAGGTGGTTTTAACATTAACATTTAACATGTCGCTTTGCTTAGTGACACATCCGATGGCACATCCGGTCTTCAATGACATGTGTCACTTAAAACTTGTGACGTGTGCCAGTGGATATAGTGACATGTGTCACTGAAATTGTCGCGAAACACTGACACTGAGTTGCGGAACATGTAGCCGTATGTTGTGACACCTCCAGTGGTGACTGACAGATGAGTTGAGAAGCTATACTGATGTAATTGTAACATAAAATCCTAAAAAAATAGCCTAATTTAGTGAAATTTTAACACTGGCCAGCACAATAACCGAATTTCTTGAAAATCATTTCTTACGTGTCCAAAATTACATGCTGAGATACTTCCATCGTCTTTATTTATACAAGTGCAAAAAAGTGCTCAGTGCATTTCAGTCACGCCGAACTTTCCTCAGTATAGCTTTAATATTTAATATATATTATGGCACTTTCTGTCTCTCTTGGACTCTCTGCTGGAATTTTTCTTGTATCTCTTCAACCTGTTTCTAGAGGAGGAAAAATCAGTTTCTTTGAATTGTTTCTGGATATTACAACTATCTTAATATTAATATCAACAATACACTCTAAAAATATGGTGCTATATGGCACTAAAAGTGGTTCTTTGGCTCGTAATCAGGGAACCACTTTAAGTGCTGTATAGCACCAAATCTTAGTGCTTCAGTGGTTTTTCACCGGTTCTTTAAATGACTGAGGTGCTATATAGCACCACTACCATAAACAGAACCTGTTAAGATATGGTGCTATATACACTCTAAAAAAAGGTTCTATATGGCACCAAAACTGGTTCTTGGCTCATAATCATAGGGGAACCTTTTTAAGTGCTATATAGCACCAATTTTGGTGCTTCAGTGGTTCTTCAGCGGTTCTTCACCGGTTCTTTGCCTAAGGTGCTATATAGCACCGCTACCATATACATAAAATGATAAGATATGGTGCTATATAGCACCAAAAGTGGTTCCTCTTTGATTACGACGAAGAACCATTTTGGTGCCATATAGAACCTTTTTTTTTTAGAGTGTAGCACAAAAAGTGCTATGATTACCCCTATAAAATCCCCTATGATTACGAACCAAGAACCACTTTAAGTGCCATATAGCACCATTTTTTTATAGTGTAATATTGTGATAATGTCATCATTAACAGCATAATAACTGGCATAATGACTGCAAGAATCATGGCCATATGCCATTCCCATTCAATGCAATGCATCTATACACTGTATATAATTTGCATATTAATGTGTTTTGGGACAATATGTAAATGTAAAAAGACGTGTAATAATGTTTTCATAAGAATGTCTCATATTTCATAAGAGTATACAGACTTAAAACTGAGCATGTTGTCAGAGAAATTTGCTAAAATATAATTAAAACCTCTATTCTGGGTCTCAGGAGGATATTTCAGTCTCGTGCAGAGTGGCATTTATAGTTAGATGTCACTTCCGAAACTTTGCGATTGGCCGTCAGACCTCTTAGCAATAATAGTTTTATTCAATGAATGTTACAGACTGTAGCCTCGAAAGTGTGCCAAGATCGCTACGATCACTAAAATGCTGTTGCTTTGTCAGTTAATTGCGATCTAAGTTGTCAACAATAAATATTACCTACATTGTGTCTTGTTAATGAGAGGTAACGCGAGCCTGCATTAACTCGGCACTGCAAAGCCTAAAAACGCTGCCATTTTGAGCGGTGAGATTCTGATCGTGTTCAAGAGATCAATAAGTATATCTGTGATTACAATCATTGGCTACATTACTCACCGCTGTAAATAGATGCATTTGACGCTATCCAGAGGAAACAAATGTGCAAATCTGCCAAATTTGTTTCACCAATATTATTACAGTATCAACTGAGGGTGCTTTTGCTTGCGTTTGAGCGCCCCCGTAGAACCGGGCCTGCCCCCCAAACGAGTTACTGTGCCCTCCCTAACTCCCTCCCTCCCCACTGAACGAAGAGAGGTGGTTTTAACATTAACATTTAACATGTCGCTTTGCTTAGTGACACATCCGATGGCACATCCGGTCTTCAATGACATGTGTCACTTAAAACTTGTGACGTGTGCCAGTGGATATAGTGACATGTGTCACTGAAATTGTCGCGAAACACTGACACTGAGTTGCGGAACATGTAGCCGTATGTTGTGACACCTCCAGTGGTGACTGACAGATGAGTTGAGAAGCTATACTGATGTAATTGTAACATAAAATCCTAAAAAAATAGCCTAATTTAGTGAAATTTTAACACTGGCCAGCACAATAACCGAATTTCTTGAAAATCATTTCTTACGTGTCCAAAATTACATGCTGAGATACTTCCATCGTCTTTATTTATACAAGTGCAAAAAAGTGCTCAGTGCATTTCAGTCACGCCAAACTTTCCTCAGTATAGCTTTAATATTTCAAAAAATATTTTATGGAATTATGTAATAAATAAAATCCATTTGTACAAATTAACTCCACGATGTAATCATGTTTGACAGCAAAAAGCGAATTGTTCAGCGACAATGTCAGTGAGACATGATGCAATACATTGGCACATGTGTCATTAAAACTGACATGTCCTTTCTGTTGTGGCACCTCTAGTATTACACCCACAGCTGTCTGCCGGAGTATAATGCAGATTATGTAACATATGCACTTAACTGCAGAACGATATATTTAATTAATACATTGCTGCCAAACATATGATTTATTATATCACACTCAGTGTAAATGGATGGTAATAATAATATATAGTAGTAACTGGTAGTCAGACAAAACGTGAACTGGTTTTGATTATGACTACCAGACAAAACCGATATCTTCTGACAGAATCTGGTAAAGTAATTGGATCTAACAGATATGTATTATTATTTTAGTAGCTTAGATAATAGTTATCACAGTGAAATTAGGAGAGATGTTGCTTATGACAACAGTCCAGTTACTCAGATCTCAGTTACCTGCAGGTAATGGATGTGATCGTCTGTGTGTGAAAGCTGCTCCAGTTCAGCGTCTCTCCTACTCAGATCTTCAATCTCCTGCTCAAGTCGCTTCAAGTGTCCTTCAGCTCGACTCACTTCAGCCTTTTCCTGATCTCTGATCATCTGTGTCACCTCAGATCGACTTCTCTTAATGGAGCGGATCAGTTTAGTAAAGATCTTCTCACTGTCCTCCACTGCCGCCTGTGCAGAGCGCTGTTAGGACACACACACACACACACACACACACACACACACACACACACACACACACACACACACACACACACACACACACACACACACACACACACACACACACACACACACACACACACACACACACACACACACACACACACACACACACACACACACACACACACACACACACACACACACACACACACACACACACACACACAGATGGTTCAGTGGGATGGGAAAGTGGCCTAGCGCTTTGCTCCTTAGTGAAAAAACGTTTCACCTTGTGAGTCTCCACAGCCTCTCTGAGCTCCTGAAGCTCTTTCTGTCTCTCTTGGACTCTCTGCTGGAATTTTTCTTGTATCTCTTCAACCTGTTTCTAGAGGAGGAAAAATCAGTTTCTTTGAATTGTTTCTGGATATTACAACTATCTTAATATTAATATCAACAATACACTCTAAAAATATGGTGCTATATGGCACTAAAAGTGGTTCTTTGGCTCGTAATCAGGGAACCACTTTCAGTGGTTTTTCACCGGTTCTTTAAATGACTGAGGTGCTATATAGCACCACTACCATAAACAGAACCTGTTAAGATATGGTGCTATATACACTCTAAAAAAAGGTTCTATATGGCACCAAAACTGGTTCTTGGCTCATAATCATAGGGGAACCTTTTTAAGTGCTATATAGCACCAATTTTGGTGCTTCAGTGGTTCTTCAGCGGTTCTTCACCGGTTCTTTGCCTAAGGTGCTATATAGCACCGCTACCATATACAGAAAATGATAAGATATGGTGCTATATAGCACCAAAAGTGGTTCCTCTTTGATTACGACGAAGAACCATTTTGGTGCCATATAGAACCTTTTTTTTTTAGAGTGTAGCACAAAAAGTGCTATGATTACCCCTATAAAATCCCCTATGATTACGAACCAAGAACCACTTTAAGTGCCATATAGCACCATTTTTTTATAGTGTAATATTGTGATAATGTCATCATTAACAGCATAATAACTGGCATAATGACTGCAAGAATCAGCATAGTTGATTTATATGTGCTTTCAGTTATACCTGTTTCTCGGTCCTCTCTGCTTCAGCTGGAACAGTATCGTGATTTTTGTGGTCATCCATCACACACATCAAACAAATACATCGCTGGTCAGTGCGACAGTAAACCTCCAGCGGTCTGTCATGTTGAGGGCAGATCATCTCCTGGATTCGTCCAGTGGCATCGGTCACTTTGTGTCGTTTCCTTAAAGGAGATTCTTCATGACACTTAAAGTGATTTTGACAGTAAGACTCCAGACACGTCCGACAGGACTTCACAGCTTTGCGTTTCTTTTCAGTGCAGAAGTCACACTCCACATCTCCAGGTCCAGCATAACTGAGAGCAGGAGCAGTTTGCCGTTTTGTCTTCACTTTCTCAACAATTTCAGCCAGCATCACATTCTTGTTTAAGGCAGGTCTTGGAGTGAAGGTCTGTCTGCACTGAGGGCAGCTGTAAACTCTATTCTGATCTTCTTTATTCCAGCAGTCTGTAATGCAGCTCATACAGTAACTGTGTCCACAGGGGATGGTCACTGGATCCTTCAGTAGATCCAGACAGATAGAACAGCAGAACTGATCCAGAGTCCATGAAGTACTGGCATCTGCCATTTCACTGCACGTATACACAGACAGAAAGAAATTTACAGCCGCTTATATACACTATGAGAAGGAAACCAGGAAACATATAAGGTTTCGTTTTCTCTGTAATGAATTTGGCACCAATGTCTGGTGTTTAAGCAACTTAAGCAAAGCGTGTCAGGTGTGACTCACCTGTATTTTACTGCAGGTGAAAAAGAACATCCACTATGTGTCAATCTCACAATAGAACCAGGGCTTTTTGATGGGCTGTTACTGATGTTACATATAACACTGAAACTTCAAAGCTCGTATTGAGTAGACTACGCAGAGCAATTTCTCATGAAGCTCCGTGCCAGAGCGCATAATGTTTTCAGAGAAACCCTACCCACACTGTGACGTGGGCAAAACAGGTAACGCAATGGAAAACGCCCCTCTGTTTATGGCCTCGCCCACTGATCTGGTAACTCCTATTATTATCCTGCAGAGACCACTTGAAAAACGAAGCTTCACTTTCGGTATGACGTGAATGCTTCACTTTGCCTGTATGAATGTTTGAATCCAGACCACTACTATACTGGTTTAAGGAAGCTCAGGTCCATGTATTAACATTTATATATTACATGATCATATTCTGCCATTTAAACAGTAAAAACCATACAAGCTCTGTCACGAGATCCAGTGCCATTACGGTGGAAACGGGACAACATAGACTGTTCGATTACACTTGAATTACTTCTAAACAGGGCCTACAATTCACTTTTTAATTGAGGTGAGCAGTGACCTAAGAAAATTTACCGCCATAAATATTTTTACTGGCCATGAAACTTATGACCCCATGACACTAACATTTAGGTACCAGTGAAAATTCACAATTCTCTATTCCAATTTCGATACGACAGCTAAAATTACTTAGCCTGTTCCTACCAGACTCTCATACTTTTCATTTGTACAGATCCTGGCCACAGACAAGCATTAACTTCCTTGAAGGCGGGTACTCTGTTGAAGTTTAAAGTTATGATCAAAAGGTGAGTCACACCTCACACCTGTTTTGCACACGTCTCTATAAACGATCAGTTTAGCTGTCCGATCTGTCTGGATCAACTGAAGGATCCAGTGACCATCCCCTGTGGACACAGTTACTAAATCATTTCACTTGAAAACTTGCGGAATAGTTCAGTGATCTTGTTGCTACCTTTATCTTTATCACTTAATGCTTTGGGGGTATTTCAACAAATGCAGATTGTGTTTTATTTCTATCAGATTCCCAGCAGTTTACTCTGGATTCAGAGTCAGCCCATAAAAACCTCCGTCTGTCTGAGGGGAACAGAGTGGCTACTCGAACTGCCACTATCCAAATGTATCCTGATCATCCGGACAGATTTGATGTTTGGCCTCAGCTGTTGTGTAAAGAGAGTGTGTGTGGACACTGTTACTGGGAGGTGGAGTGGAGCGGGACTCGTGGAAGGGTGGGGGGGACGAGTGTAAATTTGGATGTAATGATCAGTCCTGGACATTGTTTTGCTTTTCCTCTGGATACTTATTTAGTCACAATAACAAAAATCTGAACTCCCTGTAGTCTACCCCTGTAGAATAGGAGTGTATGTGGATCAAGGTGCAGGGATTCTGTCCTTCTACAGCGTCTCTGACACAATGACCCCCATCCACAGTGTCCAGACCACATTCACTCAGCCGCTCTATCCGGGGTTTGTCATAAATCCAGACTCATCAGTGAAACTGTGTCATCTAGAAGTTTAGATGATACAGAGCTTCTACAAATCATTACAATCATATTACAGTTAGTCTCTTATGGAATTAATTGATTAATTGATTGTAGTGTAAAAAATAATGACAGTAACATTATATCTGTCAGGGATGTTCAGTCATTTGCTCGCTTAGTTCCTTTGTCGTGGATTTTTAGTTTAGATTTTTAGATTTTTAGTCTCATTATTTCCTTTTGTCTTTATTCATGTTTGCAGCCATCATTAGTTACTATGGCAATTCATCTGATCTTCAAGTATTTTAGTTTATTATCAGTGTGTATTTAAGTTCCTAGTTTATCTGCCTGATTGTCAGTTATTGTTTGATTAAATACCTTTATTTTTTTAATTCATCTTTGTCTGATCTTCTTCTGTGGACCTTATTCCCTCCCTTCATGACAATATCAGGTCTGCTGTATAATTTTTAACATTAAATATCACAAGTAGGCTTAACTTAAAGCTACACTGTGTAACTTTTTTAGTTTATTCTTAGCTAAAAACACTTAGTTCTTTCAAAAATATATGTGCTCATTAATGTATATTTACTTCTTTCAAGTAATAAAGTATTCTCTTAAGTTTATAATATGCCATTGAAAATACATACGGGTAAGGGGTTCGAATGGGGGTCGCGTTGCCCCGCCATCTTGAAAGTACATTAGCCAAAGAGGGACATACCCGTAAATTCAAGCTTCGCCTTTCGCGTTTTAACACTCTGTAAAGAGTAGGAAAATAGTGTGGCCCCTTTAAGAGCGTTCGCCCCGGTTGGAGCGCCTGCGTTCTGTGTGTGTGTGTGTGCACTGTGCCTCGAGCTCCCATGTGTGCGGATTATTTTCTGTCTTCTGTTGCTAACATTCATTTATTTTTGTTTTGTTGGGTAATGCTGTGGACGGAAGTGGAGTTTGTGCCGGACTCTTGTGGGGGGTTCCGCGGGGAATAAAGTGCGGGCTGTTTGACGTCAATCGCCTCCGTGTTTGCATCGACTCCAGTTGCGTTGAGTGAGATATCCGTATTTTTCACCCGGACACACGCGTTACAACTCGATGGCGAAAGTGAAGAGGGGGATTGCTGGATCAAACTGGAAGCCATGTTTATCTTGGACAAAATCGGCCACCGTAGGAGTTAAAACGAAATCGGAATTGGGAGGAACAGAAACTAATATTTACTGGATGGTCATATACCCTTTCACCGCTAGATGGGAGAAAATATCACACAGTGTAGCTTTAAATTCTCCATTTCACCTTAGATTAATGAAAGATATTAAATCATTCTCATTATATAGGCTACTTTTTCACTTGATATGATTTTCCTACATTGCACTTACACAAAACATCAAAAACAACTTGAACATTTTGAACATACATCTCTAGATTACATGTATTATTAATGTTTGAGTCGTTTAAAAATATCAGCCGCTGTAAAATATTGTAATAAATGTTAACAAAATTAAATCTATATTATTTTGAACTGTTTTGAATTAGGCTATTTTTTGACCACTCGGTCTTGCTATGAGTTTACACATTCATAGTGATGTCAAGTATGGCATTCTACAGTTCAACCCCTAAAGATTTGATTGTGGTTTGTAAATTAATCCAATGTGTCGTACTTTATGGTTGAATATATATATATATATATATATATATATATATATATATATATATATATATATATATATATATATATATATATATATATATATATATATATATATATATATTCAACCATAAAGTAAAAAATAAATATATATATATATAACTTTTTTTAATACTGATACTTCTTACCGAAGAAGTGTAGGCCTACTGTGAGCGCCCTCGAGCGGCCAATGTTAACTTTGCATTCTCACAAAATTCGTTTAAGTTTCTCAACGCATAACCAGGAAAGTCAGGTATAGAGTTGTTTTATTTCTAACTTTATAAGGGAAAATCTGTTTGACTGTCTGTCTAATCTCTGACTGTAGGGCCAGTAAAGCGTTTGACTTTGAATCTCAAGGTTTTCTTAAGATTTTAGGTACAATCAAACAATGCCTGAGCTGTGTTCGTAATCGCCCCCTATTTACTTATTCCCTACATTACTCCACTAATATAGTCCACTTGAAGGAGTGAATAAAAACGATTAAGTGTGCCGGCCGCTTTTGCATAGTTTGCTTGCTGTTTAATAATCATCTAAAACTTAGCAACCTGACAGTTCCAGTAAAGGATTTATCTCTTTCATGTAAACTAGAATGTATAAACTTTAACCCAAAAAATATATAGCCTATATAAATTAAAAATGAATTTATGCCAGCACGGTTATGGTTATCGTGGATGATTTTAAATTTACGTTTTTATATTGACAGACATAGAGATCAAACCACTAACTCTTAGTTACCGTTAATAAAATAATGTTATTTGTGTAGGTCTTCTTCTTCTTCTTTTGATTTTATGGCGGGTTGCGAACCAACTTTTAAGGTGCATACCGCCACCTACTGTGATGGAGTGTGAAGAGAATGAAACTAACTACTTCTATATCCTATTAAATAACCCGCTGTTCTTAATATATCTCATAATTGCATTTATTTTTTTACCTGAATTAGGTCCATCATATAATAATTTAGTTATATTGAATTCCTGGCAACCTACTGCTTTTAATTCTTCCTTTAAGATCTTCCTTTCTTCATTATAAGCTTTACATTTCTCCAATACATGCTCTACTGTCTCCTCCATTGAACATTCCTCACATAAACCAGTATTATGTTTCCCTATAATGTGTAAAGTATAATTTAAATTTGAATGTCCTGTTCTCAAATGTGTAAATATAACTTGTTCTCTTCTACTTAAATTATGATTTATATTACTTCTCTTTATGGTTTTTTGTATCCTGTAATATTGCCTACCTGTATGACCCGAGTCCCAAACTGTCTGCCATTTCTTATTGCATGTTTTTAAAATAAAATGTTTTCCTTCTGATCTACTAAGCATAATGTTTATATTTGGTTCTTTCCTTTTTAATGATTCTTTAGCTATTTTGTCTGCTTCCTCATTCCCTTGTATTCCCACATGTGCTGGAACCCACATAAATTTAATTATTATTCCCACCTGTTCTAAACTAAATAGCCTGATCAATATTTCAGTTAAAATGTCGATTCTATTCGTTTCCATTGATTGTAAACTCCCAAGAACTGACATTGAGTCAGTGCATATAATTACTTTATCAGGTCTAACTTCATAAACCCACTCTAATGCCATTAGAATAGCCGTCATCTCAGCTGTATATACTGATGTTCCGTCTGTTAACCTTCCAGCCTTCCTAACCTTAAATTCTGGCACGTAAAATGCAATCCCTGTCCTTCCAGACTCAATGCTCTTCGACCCATCTGTATATATTTGTAAAAATGAGAAATATGTATTACTTATATACTCCCTAACATATTGATTTATATTAACAACTTCATCCATTTTACTTCTATTTTCATGTAATTTTATATCAATTTCAGGTTGAGACAACATCCAAGGAGGAATTGGGGAAATTACTATTATTGGAGCAAATGATTTTAAGTCTAGACCATCTTCATTAACCCACTTCTTTATTTTCCATGCAAAACCTTTACCTGTTTTATTAAAAATTTCCCAACTTTCGTTCAAGACCTCCTTTACAGGATGGTTATCTCTTTGTCCCTGTAAATTTATCCAGTATGCCATAGCCAACTTTTGTCTTCTTATAAATAATGGCATTTCTGATGCTTCTATTTGCAATGCTGCTATTGGAGTGGATTTAACTGCTCCTAAAATGATTCTTAGTGCCTTAGCTTGCATGACATCTAATTTCTTTAGCAAAGTTGATGATGCTGACTCGTAAACTATGCACCCATAGTCTAATGTTGACCGCATAAGACCAGTATAAATTCCCTTTAATGACTGTTTATCAGCACCCCAATCTTGACCTGCTACTGCTCTCATTAAGTTTAAAACTTTACCACATTTCTTTAAAATGAAATCAATATGTTCCTTCCAGGTTAACTTGTTATCAAACCACAATCCTAGATATTTAAACTTTGACACTTTCTCTAACGATGACCCATATAATGTTAGCATTTTATTTTCCTTACTCTTCTTTTTTGTAAATATCTGATAACATGTTTTAGATATTGAAAATCTAAAACCCCATTCTAGTGACCATTTTCCAACTACTTCTATAGCATCTTGGATTTTATCCATAATAAAAGATATATTCCTTCCCCTTTTCCACATTATCCCATCATCCGCATATAAACCAGTATTAATTCCCAACGCCACTTTACCAAAAATATCATTAATCATAATATTAAAAAGTATAGGACTAATCACACTTCCCTGAGGTGTGCCATTTTCCACACTTAGAGTTTGAGATACCTCACTACCAACTTGAACTTGAATTGTCCTATCAAATAAAAAACTTGAAACCCAATTAAACATTCTACCTTCTATTCCAATACCCTTCATTTTAATAAGTAATCCTTCTTTCCATAACATGTCATAAGCTTTTTCCATATCAAAGTAAACTGCTACTAATCCCTCTTTGACTGTTAAAGCTTTTTTAACCTCTGTTTCCAGCTTTACTAAAGCGTCTAAAGTTGATCGCCCTTTTCTAAAACCATATTGATTAGGTGCTAATGCTCCCTTACTCTCAAGTACATAATTTAATCTATTTACAATTATTTTTTCCATCAGTTTACATAAATTTGACGTAAGTGCAATTGGCCTATAATTCCCTGCTAGTGATGCATCTTTTCCCGGTTTAGCTATTGGAATTACTATTGCATGTTTCCATGACTTTGGAATTCGACCTTCCTTCCAAATTTTATTATACAAGTCCAAAATTATTTTTAGAATACTATCATTTGCATACTTGAGCATAATATAACATATTCCATCTTGTCCAGGTGCAGTTCGTTTTGTCCTGTTTAATACTCTTTTAAGTTCCCATATCTCAAAATCAGCATCTAATGCTTCTTTTCCATCCGGTCTTTTAATATATACATCTTGATGTAACCTTAAAATTTCCTGTCTTTTCCTTCTATAACTCTCATCGAGATTTTCTGTACTATGCGCTTTTTGAAATGTTTTCACTAATAATTCTGCCTTATCCTTTTCTGTAATGGCTGTCCTTCCTTCTCCTGATATTACTGGCATATTCCTAGTTTTATATATTCCCATCATTTTCTTTAGCATACTCCATACCTCTCCTAATTCCGTTTCCTTCCCTATGGTATCACAATAATCTCTCCAGTATTTCTTTTTTTCCTGTTTAATTGTCCGTCTAGCCTTTGCTCTCTCCCTTTGATATTCTATAACTGCTTCTGATGTCAATGTTCTTTTCAATGTTTTAAATGCTTTATTCCTGCTTTTAATTGACTTACTACATTCATCGTTCCACCATGGAACAGCTTTCTTCCTCCTATTTCCTTCTACTTTTGGTATGCTTTCTTCTGCTGCTTTGATCAAACATAAGCTTACTTTCTCTGCATATTTATCAATATCATCCTCTGTACTATACCTTTTTAATTCTAATTCGCATATTTTATTATATTTCTCCCAATCAGCTTTCTCAAATTTCCACCTATATTGTTTTATCTTCAAATTTCTTTCCATTTCTAATCCTATTGAACAAAGTATTGGAAAATGGTCACTTCCAACTGATGAATCCTCTAGCACCTCCCACTGACATTTCACTGCTATTGATGCTGACACTATTGTTAAATCTACACATGATTTTATTTGTCTCCTGATATCAAACCTTGTCCCCCTACCTTCATTTAAGCATACCAAAGAATTATCCTCCATATATTCTTCCACCACTGTGCCATTATTATCTGATTTTGGACTTCCCCATACCATACTGTGAGCATTAAAGTCCCCACACCATATTACTATACCTTCTTCTTTACTCCAAATATTATTTAACTCCACTAACGATATTTGTTCACATGGGTTATAATAATTTATTACTGTTATTTTTCCTATATTTGTCCACACTTCCACCTTAATGCACTCATATTGTGTTTCTACCTTTACTTCCCTATAAGCCACCCCACTCTTTATAAACATTGCACACCCTCCACCTGTTGCTCTTGATCTATCTTTTCTAATGGATAAATATCCTGGAATGACAAAGTCTAAATGCGGTTTAAGCCAAGTCTCTTGGATGCATATTAAATCAGGAAGGTCATATATATTATGTACAACCTTCTTAAACTCTTGACCATTCGCAGTCAGACTTCTAGCATTCCATTGAACTATCCTGCATGTCATTTTATTATTTTACCCTTGCTCTGGTTTGGGCCTTCCTGGGAGCTTGCTTTATTCTCAGATTGTTCCAATAATATCTGGATTTCCTCAACTGTTACCTCATTTATACCCAGCTGACGAGCTGCTGCTGCTATTATGATTTTCAGTTTCTCTGTTCTTTTGTTTGTTTGTGCTGTACAGTTGATAACTTCAGCAATAAATGCAATGAAGCTTACTTTGCTAACCATTAGCATACTTGCATCTATATTTGGCTTGTCTCTCTTGATTCCCCTGTCTGATGTTTCAATTGCACTCGACCTACCCTGAATCATCTTACTTCCTTGTTCATTTTGAACCGTCTTTACTGCCTGAGCATATGAAACATTATGCTCTACCCTGTACTTATTTGCTTCCACAGCTAGTTTTTGTGCATTACATCCTAGATAAGCTGCACTATGAGGACCTCCACAGTTGCAACACTTGGGTTCAACTAGATCCCCACATTCCCCATATCCGTGCTCACCTCCACATTTACAACAACGCTTCTTTCCCTTGCATACTTCCGCCACATGTCCTAACCTTTGGCAATTGAAACATCTCAATGCAGGTTTTATAAAAGGTCTAACTGGATAGCACACATATCCCATTTTAACATTTGCTGGTAACAGTTTCCCTTTCATTAATATCATGACGGTTGTACTTAATTCTTTTTTCCCATTTCTGTTTGCTGTCAGTCTTTTCACATCTATTACATTTTCACTTATTAACTGGCTCCTTAAAATGTCATCTGATAAAGACAATGGGACACCAGTTATTACCCCTTTCACGCCATTCACCTCGCCAGGTACATGACATTTAACTCCTGTTCCTCCAAACTCCTTCATTTTAACCAACAACTCTTGTTGCTTTTTGTTACAACAGATTACAATCACTCGATTGTTAGTTAGGTATCTGGCTGATTTTATTTCACCAACAGATTTTTTCAGTAGTTTCGTCAATCGCATAGGGTTACTCATTTCACCCATTGTTTCAAACATCAAGATAACTTTGTACTCATCCTCCTTCCTCATCGTTTTAATTCTTCCTTCTCCTCCTCCAGCAAACTCCTCAGAGTCTGAACCTCTGTCCTTGCGCTTCTGTGACATCTGATCAACTTGAGTCCATTCATCAAGATTCATTTCATTTGCTTCATCTTCTTCCTCTAAGCTAACATTACCCCTATCATTCTCTTCATTCACAACACAGCCGTCGCTTAACCTGCCTTGCCGTTTTTCCTTCGCACCCGCTGGGTTGCCAGACAAGGAATACGCCATCTCCTGTCGCCGTCAGCTCACCTCCTTCCTTTGTGTAGGTCATTGCACGCATGCGTGTTTAAACTTTCATGACGTAATCGAAACCTACTACGGCGCATGCGTGTTCAAACGTCGACTACGTCACGTGTTTTGATTTATCAAGTACGTACGTTCGCGCTACCTCTGCGTCGAGGACCTCTGGAAGAGAGCATGGTTACTCCCTGTAAAATAGTGAATGTCCAATAAAATAAAAGAGGTACACTTTAAGATTCTACATATTGTCTATCTCCAACCAACTCCAAATTGCTTCTTTTGTTCTTGATATCTCTAGCTTATGTGTGTTTGCAAAGTTGAGCAAGAAACGTTGCTTCATTTATTCTACCTTTGCAACCAGGTTAAATCTCTTTGGTAGAGCTTAAGTTGTTGGAATGTATAAACGTTAACTAGGGTGACCAAAAGTCATGTCCTGGCCCTAATATAACAATTGTTTAACCATTCAGAGGGGGCATACTTTAAATGTATTGAAATTAATAAGGAATCTTTGAGTATCTCATTGCCGGGCCAAAATATGGTCACCCTACGTTAACCAAATGAGTGGCTGTGCTATTGATCTTGTGTTGCACTGTACATTTTTTTTTCACAAAAACTAATTTCTCCAGACTTTGCCTAGATTTTATGATCAGGGTTGGAGCTAAACTCTGCAGGACAGTGGCCTTCTAAGACCAAATTTGAGGAACCCTCGTCTAGTTAGTCTGCAGGTTAGTACAGCTTAAAACGGACCTGTTTTGTATACCCCTCTTAGAAACATTAAGCTCCATACTTGAGGGAAACTGAAACTGTCTCTTTCTTTCTGTGTATGTGCAGTAAAATGGCAGAGGCCAGTATTTCATTGACTCGAGATCAGTTCTGCTGTCCGATCTGTCTGGATCTACTGAAGGATCCAGTGACCATCCCCTGTGGACACAGTTACTGTATGAGCTGCATTACACACTGCTGGAATCAAGAAGATCTGGAGAGAGATTACAGATGCCCTCAGTGCAGACAGACCTTCACTCCAAGACCTGATTTAAACAAGAATGTGGTGTTTGCTGAAATGGTGGAGAAACTGAAGGAGACAAAAGTCCAAACAGCTCGTCCTGCTCTCAGTTACGCTGGACCTGGTGATGTGGAGTGTGACGTCTGCACTGGAAGGAAACGCAAAGCTGTGAAGTCCTGTCTGACATGTCTGGAGTCTTACTGTCAAAGTCATTTTGAGTGTCATGAAGAATCTCGTTCAAAGAAACGACACAAAGTGACCGATGCGACTGGTAGAATCCAGGAGATGATCTGCCCTCAACATGACAGACTTCTGGAGGTTTACTGTCGCACTGACCAGCGATGTATTTGCTTGATGTGTGTGATGGATGAACACAAAAATCACGATACTGTTCCAGCTCAAGCGGAGAGGACAGAGAAACAGGTATGAGCTGAAAGCACATAAATTAATTTGTGTAATTATTGTTAAAGGTAGTGTAGGCAATTTTGGAGAGGCTAGCAATAGTATCTCCAAAACCACGCCTCCTCCAAAACACATGAACGCGAGCCAGAGCAGAGTCTACAAATCGTCCCGACAGACAACGTTAAACTACCTCATGTCTCAAATCACATAACATTACAATAATGATGCACGTAAACAACTTACCGAGCTCTGACTTGTACCACGTGACTGCTGCTGATTCATTTCGGCATGGAGGACATGAACAACTCTGAGTAGAACGTCACGGGTTGCCATCTCTTAAATATGGTAATTACGACATGGTGTGAACACAGCATAAGCTCGTTGTTTTGGTTCAGGAGGAACTGAAACCTGCACACTGCACACACTACAACTCTGCATAACCTTATGGAACGTGCTGATGATGTATGATGCTTGCGCGCAGAGTTATAAAAAATGCATATGTTGACAGGCAGGTAGGACATAGTATCACTGCATTTTTTGGTCCTTAGACTTCAACAGAAGATATATGTACATATTTTAATATTTACACCATTTCTATTATTGATTGCTATCAGGATATGAAGAGACTTTTAATTAGTTTAACAAAAAGTGTAAAACATTGCCTATCCTAGCTTTATTTATGAGATTTTCACACAGCAATCTAAATATTGACATCATATTTGCATTATCCAGAAACCATTTAAACAAGTAGGTGAAAATTGTCCTCACTGAGACATTTAATGTTAAATGTTTAAAGTAGTTTTTTTATCCCTTTTTTCAGAAAAAGGTTGGAGAGATACAAGGAACATTCCAGGAGGAAATCCAAGAGAGAGGGAAGAAGCTTCAGGAGCTGAAAGAGGCTATAAAGACTCACAAGGTGAGACCCAGGCTAAACAAGTATCCTACTCCAACCAATCATTTAGGAGCTCAGTGAGTGAAATGTCTGATTGTGTGTGTGTCCTAACAGACCTTTGCACAGACGGCAGTGGAGAACAATGAGAGGATCTTTACTGAACTGATTGGCTCCATTGAGAAAAACCGATCTGAGGTGACCCAGATGATCAGAGATCAGGAAAAGGCTGAAGTGAGTCGTGCTGAAGAACTCTTGAAGCGACTGGAGCAGGAGACTGCTGATCTGAGGAGGAGAGACGCTGAGCTGAAGAAGCTTTTACACACAGACGATCACATACATTACCTGCAGGTAACGGAGGTCTTAATGATATGATCAATCCAAATTTGATTTGAGCCACCAAAACATCTGCAAGCATTAATGAAAGTATAATTAGCAGTTTTTTTCTGCTGTGTTAAAATGAATAGCAATTACACAGAATGTTTTATCTTTATTGATGATATTTATTTTATATGTCTAAATCTAGAGTTTGCAGTCTCTCTCTGTCTCTCGTGGATCCACAGACAACATCAGTATTAGTTTTCTCTCTTTTGATGATGTGGCAGCATCTGTCTCACGGCTAAGAGGGAATCTGGAGGATTTTTGTGATGAGGAGATAGAATGTATATATGAAAAAGGTAAAGTACTGGAGATTATTTTTTACAAATGAGTCCTATATCCTGAACCAAATTAATTAAAAAGAAATGTCATTACATTACATTATACTTTACCTTGACATTTTGTGGTGTATATATATATATATATATATATATATATTAGCGGTGGGCATAGATTAATTACTTAAATCTAGATTAATCTAGATAAAAATGGCTCATTTGAATTCTGCTGAAGGCATTCAGAATGTGTGCTCGTAAGTGATCGTTTGTCTTTTTGTAGTTAGAATAATAAATAACTTCTGTCCCTTTAAGACCTGACGCACGCATGGATCCCAAACACTGTTCCTGTGAGCTGGTTACGACTGTGTTTACATTAAAACTCACCAAGATGAGCATTGAGACATTTGTTGAGCGTATTTGACCATTAATAAGCTGGAAAAAGGAGCTCATTTTTGCACTTGTATGTCAGAGGCGGCTTTATTACGGTATGTGTGTGTGCGCTTCAGATGCGAGCGCGAAGTCTGCGGGAATTAGTAGAATTAACGTTATGTGCAACCCTGCGCGAAATTCAGACCGGTCACACCAATACTAACAAAAGTCCAGCAGAACACGCATGTTCAGAGGGTTAAACGGACTGAATGAGAGGAGGCGGGTGCGTGTCACTCGCTGTCGGTCGGAGAGGAGAGCGCAGCTGATATCCATACTGTAGAAAATGAGTATTGTATCGTTTCAGATATTTCAGTATCGATACATAGCGAAATATGGATATTTTTGACAACACTAGTAGGCATACACACAGGTTCGAAGACTCGTTCTCTCGCCTCCTACAGTGCAATTCGGCTAGGTGTACATCCGCGCTAAAATATCAAGGTGAAAGTCATCATAGCTTGCGTAGTATAGACCCAGCTCCCAACCCAACTTTGAGAATATATTAACAGCGATATTTTTTTTATCGCCCGATAAGAGTCTCATGTTAACGCAGCACGTTAACGCCGATGACAGCCCACCACTAATATATATATATATATATATGACTTTTTGGGACTTTAGCTTGTTCACCGTATCCCCCAGAGTTAGATAAGTCCATACATACCATTCTCATCTCCGTGCGTGCCATAACTCTGTCTGACGCACCCACCGCTATCCTAGCTTAGCACAAAGACTGGAGGTAAATGGTTCCAGCTAGCCTACTGCTCAATAAGTGACTAAATAACGGCAACATTTTCTTATTTACATGTTGTGATGTGTATAGTGACATCGTGTACTAAGATTTTCTAGACTGATATGGTTAGGTACTATACTCTCATTCCTGCGAAGTAATCAAGGAACTTTGTGCCGTACCATGGGTGCAGCAGGCACAATGATATTACGCAGCACCTGAAAATAGGCTAACTTCCATCTACTTAACCAACGTGACAACCTGCTTGCACAGAGAGCGTGCTGGGGACTATTTTCAGGTGCTGCGTAATATCATTGTGCCGCTGAACCAATGGTATGACTAGGGTGGCCATACGTCCAGATTTTGGCGGGACAGTCTGGATTTTAAGCCCCCTGTCTGGCGTAGCCTCAAGCCGGACACTCATTTGTCCTCCTTTTTGGTGTTGCACTGAATCGGCCTAAAAAACCCGCTCTAGAATCTTTATTGGGACGCAGCAGCATAGAGTCTAATGCCATAAGATCTCTGGTCAAACAAATGATTGGCTGAAAGCGGTGTCAAATAAATATCTGATATATCATTGGTTAAAAACATAAACAAGCCTCCACGACGTGCTGGCTACGTCATATCATAACATTAACATGCCTAAACGTCAGACCTCATTTAATCCGGAATGGACAAAAGAGCACAAATTTATATCAAAAAGCACACCGTGTCGCTTTGTGGACATGCCAGCACGTTAAAACATAAAAGTTACTGACGAGCCCCAGGTACATCTTCCCTTAGGTATTTTTTTCTTGAAGCATCATCACCTCAGGATGATAAAATCTCCGCTGCAGAGCTTTCTTAAGTCTATCATAATCATGCAGTCAAGCATCACCAGTCATACTGTATAAAAGAAATGTATAAATAACCATATAATCTGGCACAGTACCAGAAAACATAACATTTCTGGACTTCTGGAAATAACAGAAATGCATAAATAAACAAATTATGAATGCGGAAAATAAATAAATACACATTTCAGTTCTTAACAAAGAGCTGCCTGAGCTGCTGCAGAGGGTGAACTTCTTTGTTAAGAACTGAAATGTGTATTTATTTTTCGCATTCATTATTTGTTTATTTATTTATTTCTGTTATTTACAGAAGTCCAGAAATGTTATGTTTTTAGGCATTGTGCACTTTGCAAGACTTTGAGGTTCATTACAGTGGTCAGTTTTTGAAACCGACATCACAATGTCTTGAATAAATACAAATACTGTGAACAAACACTTTTTTGCCTCCTCTGTTACACATAGGTCAACATCAAGATATATTGTAGATCAAATTGTCTGACAATGACTAGAGTAGGCTATTGCAGAATCAATGTCTCACGATACCATCGATATGATGGACAAAATTGTATTGTAGTTGTGAGTACATCAGTGTCCTATGCAATTATTCTTGCCTCACTAAATGCTGCAAAGTGTCCTCCTTTTTGGTGTTATGGAAATGGCCACCCTAGGTACGGCTCAAAGTTCCTTGATTACTACGCAGAAATGAGAGTATAGTTCCTAACCATATCAGTCTAGAAAATCACAACTTTTCATTTTCAATCGGTCTTAGTACACGATGTAACTATACACATTTACATTTACATTTATGCATTTGGCAGACGCTTTTATCCAAAGCGACTTACAGTGCACTTATTACAACCTGGAGCAACGTGGAGTAAAGTGCCTTGCTCAAGGACACACTGGTGGTGACCGCTGGGATCAAACCAGCCACCTTCTGCATATCAGTTCAGTGGATTAACCCACTGGACCACCACCTCTCCTCACATCACATACACATCACAACATGTAAATAGGAAAATGTTGGCGTTTTTTTTGTCACTTATTGAGCAGTAGGCTAGCTGGAGCCGTTTACCTCCAGTCTTTGTGCTAAGCTAGGCTAACGGTGGGTGCGTCAGACAGAGTTATGGCACACACGGAGATGAGAATGGTATGTATGGACTTTGGATTTTCTAACTCTGGGGGATACGGTGAATAAGCTAAAGTTTCAAAAAGTCGCCGTGCTCCTTTAAGACACTTAAAAATGCATCATTGTGTTGGATAAGAAAATATCAAACTAAGTAGCATTTATTTTAAAGAGAGTGCACAAATACACTTTCAAGCTAAATATTTCACAGAAATAATCTTATTTTTATTTTACCTTTAAAAATTACTGCTCAAAATTTAGACAAAAAGTATTTTGATTAGGGCTGTCAAAATTAACGTTAATTATACCATACATTTTTTTAAAATATATTTAAAGGGTTAGTTCACCCAAAAATGAAAATTAGCCCTTGATTTACTCACCCTCAAGTCATCCTAGGTGTATATGACATTCTTCTTTCAGACGAATACAATCGGAGTTATATATATTTTTTTAAGTCCTGGTTCTTCCCAGCTATATAATGGCAGTGAATTGTTGCTCTTTTTTTGAAGTCCATAAAAGTGCATCCTATCAATCATGGGCTAATTTTCATTTCTGGGTGAACTATCCCTTTAATAAATGATAATAAATAGATCTAATAAATAGAAGGGGCACAGTGTCATGCACACAAATACAAAACACCAACATGGTATTCATTTAACAACATAAGATGTAACATATAACACTAATGTACATAAGTTATAAAAACATCATTAATACAATTAAATACCATCAAATATGAAGCATCATAGGGAATTCTGGGACACTAGAGTTATGAATTTTAATATTTGTCTGTGTAAATTCAAGAGTTTGTTGGGAAAAAATATGATTTTATTCACTAGTGCTATTGCATGGAATACATTACCAGTGTCAGTAAAGGGAGTTGTAGTTGGTTAAAAATGTCTGTTTGGTGATGCTAGTTAGGTTGTTTTATGGGTGTAAATTGCTAATAGGGATTGTATTGTTTAAATAGGAATTGTGTTAAATGTTTTAAAATTAGTATTTGGTTAGGAGATACTGTTTTTCTGTCACCACTGTATAAAGCCTATATCCTTTATTAACATCGAGGGCGGCAATGGATATAAGCCAATGGCTTTATTGTGTTTTTATCCTTTACATTTGTATTAAGTGTATGGGATACTTGTAAACTTGTCAAATACATTTCAATTCAACATAATGAATTAAAAAGATTTTAAAGCGAGGCTTAAAATAGAAAATAGATGCAGTAAAGTAGAGGTTGTGTAAATTAATCACATTTTCAACCCCTCTTGGTTTCTATAGTGAGTTCCATCAGAATCATTTCCACCACACAACCCAAAACCAGGGAGGAATTCTTAAAGTGTAAGTGTCTATAATTATTCATTATAATCATTATAAGCAATCATTTATACAGATACACACTTGCTGTGTGTATCCTAGAGCTTACGTCCTCTTTTAACAGTGTGACAATTAACCTTTTTTATTTCCAGATTTCCATCTGCTGACTCTGGATCCTAACACAGCGAATAAAAAACTCAGCCTTTCTAAGAGAAACAGAGTGGCTACTCGTAAGCACACAGTCCGGACGTATCCTGATCATCCGGACAGATTTGATGTTTGGCCTCAGGTGTTGTGCAGAGAGAATGTGTGTGGACGCTGTTACTGGGAGGTGGAGTGGAGCGGGGGTGCGGTGGGTATATCGGTGTCATATCAGAGCATCGGCAGGAAGGGACAGGGTGATAAATTTGGGTGTAATGATCAGTCCTGGAGATTGTTCTGCTCTCGCTCCAAATATCTGTTCTGTAGCAATTACAAAAAGACTAAACTCAATGTAAGCTCCAGATCTTCTACAATAGGAGTGTATGTGGATCACTGTGCAGGGATTCTGTCCTTCTACAGCGTCTCTGACACAATGACCCTCATCCACAGAGTCCACACCACGTTCACTCAGCCGCTCTATCCAGGGTTTTTGTTATATCAGGGATCTTCAGTGAGAGTGACAAAATAAGTGTTAGAGCTTCAAGAAATAACGCTGATTTATTTGAAGCTGCATGAGAAACGTTAAAGTCTGTTACTTTTTAATCAGTAAATCTGTACTATAGTCCAAGGTTTGAAGCTAGTTAATTTTATTTTAAATTTTTTTTTTATTAGAAAGTTAAAAAACCATTGTGCCACATCAACTCTGTATTAAATTTGGATTATTTTCTTTCCATTACAGTCCTGTAGATAATGCATTTTTTCATAAACCATATTATTAACATCAAATATCGAAAGTACCTTCAATTCTTCATTTCATACTAGCGTAATGAAAAACGTATCTTTTTTATTTTTAGTTAATAATATTTTAGTTTTGGGTCATTGACAATTAAAGCACCCAAAAAGGTGGTTTATAAAAAATCTTTTCAAAACTGATGTAATGCATATTTTTGAGTGATGAACAATGTTTAAACAAGTTTCAGTTATTAAATAGTATTTCAAAGTGTTTCAATTAATTATTTTTATTAGTTTTTATGCCAGGCGGTACAACCAAGTAGTTGTATGAGGTCCTGTAGTTACATGGAAAGTGTATCAACCTACCCACGCTGCAAAAAATATTTTATGTAGTATTTTTGTCTCGTTTCATGTCTAAATATCAAACAAAAAAACACTTAAATCAAGATGCATTCACTAGATAAGTAAAATGACAAGATATTTTTATAATAAAATCAAAATGAAGTTTTTGCCTGTGTTGTAGTACTCAAGATTCAGACTTGACCATATTTTAATGGTCTTGGTCTTGTCATGGACTCGTGTGCATTGTGACTTGGTATTGACTCGTACTCAAACATATTAGGAATTGGACTTGTTCGCGAGTCCACTCGAGTCCCATTCAAAATAATTAATGATTATTACTGTATGTTAATATTTCTTTAAATTGATGTTTGATTGACACATCCAATGATTGGTGATTTTCTTGTGCATGTGCATGACTCCTGCCAGGCTCTCTCCCACACCCGTGACCAGCCCGCTCTCGCTTCTATTTTACGTTGTGTCCACCTGTAGTGATCCCGCTTTCCAGAAAGTCACATTGCTACATTATTTGTCTCAACTGTGTTATTTTAATATATTTTCTGTTTACAAAGTAGGACAAAAGTGTCACAGAGAAAACCAAATCTCTTTTAATTAAATAATAAAATGAATACAGATACAATGACTGATGACAGTCTCAACACTTAGCATCTTCCCCCAAAAATGTCTGACAGAAGGCCGCCCGCCCTCTCTCCCTCCGGCACATTCACACTTTTGCATTAAAAAGGCAGCATTTTTTCGGCAGTCACTCTTGTGCACGCCGTCCGTAACTAAAAAGTGAATCAAATTTAATTTTAATGTTGAATGTGGATTTTCTCTTGTCTCTGGTCTCGACTCAGACTCAACATACTCTGAACTCGGTCTTGACTCAGACTTGAACGAGCTGGTCTCGACTACAACACTGGTTTTTGCTTAAAATAAGCTAAATTATCTTAGACTGGGTAAACTCGGCCTGATCCGCCGGCGATTTGATTTCGTCCTGCAGCTCAGCCTGGAAACCTGTAATTTCATTTATCCTACTTCTGTCACAATTTTGCGGGAACCAATCACAGGCTGGCTTATCCACCCCATTGGCAAATTATTTCCCCCAGAAAACAAGTTAACAAGACTTTCTAGTGAAAGCATCTTGATTTCAGAATTTTTAGATATTTGGATTATTTTAGATATTTTCCATTATACTCGGGCAGTGTCATACTGGAGGTGCCACAACAGAGTTTTAGTAGCAAATGCTGTCATGTCAGTCGCCTCTAAAATTAGCTTTTATTTTGAACTAAGACAAATATTCTCCAGCTGTCATTTCTTATGACCAATAGATGTCAGTGTCCGTCTAGCTGTGGGCTCACACCTCACACAGGTACAGTGCTGGTCATCATGACCTTCAAGGTGTTTGTGAGTTTGACAGAGCTCTCTGTAAACATAAAATACACACAGGCAGGGCCGTCGCAAGGGGGGTGCGAGGCCCTGTGCGAAGTTGACATGCGAGGCCCTCTATACAATTGATTTGCGCGCGTGTATGCGGCCGGGTATTGCTATAGTAACGAACCGAACTTTCGCATATCTGATCAAAAGTGGTTTGACCTATTTCAGATGCTGCAATTAGAATTTAAAACGGACTGAGTAAAACTCTATACAATCTTGACGTGTGTGATAGGCTATTGTGCTCACTGACATGCATGGTCACTCACACGCTCATAACAATTGTAAGATCTACTGCATAATGATAACCTAAGAACAACAACAACAATAATAATAAAGCAATTAAAGGATTAAAAGCGATCTAAGGGAATAACTAGCCTAAATATGAACGGTATGAAGAAACGTGCAAACATTCACTCTAATTCGTCTAATAGTGAAAACGCAAACGTTTCTTGTCACATTAATTTATGATTTACATGACTTATAACGCATAATTTCATTTCAAGACGGCTAAATTTCATAGAAAGTTGAGTAGTTTGCATCACTAGATAGTCTATTACTGTTGGTCGCTGAACATTTCTATCGTAAAACAGTTGTCAGCTCAGCTGTACAGTACAAGCATCTCTTCTCCACGAACTCTCGTTGCGTTGTGGTTATGACTGAAAGCAAGACCCGCCTTCTTTGATTTGATTGGCCACCTCACTTATTCTGTCACTGACGAGCGCTGTTCGAACGGTGAAGCGGACTAAACTAAAACTTTTTAATCATTCTAACAAACAGATTTACTCATTCAGCACTAAAACGGGAGCTCGTCTCTCAGCTCTCAGAAACAGTCTCTCTGACAACGCGCAGAGTTGGCTGTCTCTGCTTACTGTGCTTTAACGCTTTAACATCACCTGTGTTTAAACTACAATGCTAAAAAACGCATGAAAACGACAAAAGCTTTCGTGACCGCGCAGCACAGCCCGACACGTCACATGAGCGTAACTGCAATAGAGACATATTAACGTTAGTCCAAAATTGTTACCTACGTCGTGTCTACAGTCATATCGCTCACCCCATACGCCGGATTATATATATATATATATATATATATATATATATATATATATATATATATATATATATATATATATATATATATATATATATATATATATATATATATATATATCAGGGTTCCCACGCTTCTTGAATGTACTTGAAAGTTCTTGAATTTCAGACACATGGATTCAAGGCCTGGAAAGTACTTGAAAACAAACATAGGTCCTTGAAAGTGCTTGAATTAAGCATGAACTGCATTTTGTTAGAGTAGCATGGTGCTATTACAAAAATTGACCTTCATGCGCTGCCAAAGCCAGAACAAAACAGCATTACGGGAGGAAGGAATATATTTTTGCTGTTCCATAAGCACCATCTACTGTTCAGAGCCCTATTCGGATGGTAATTGTTTCTCGTGGGGTCATAAGGTATTTTCATCATTGACAGGGGCTAGTCGGAGATTTTATTGCCGCCCAAATCCAGAAGGTCAGTGTTTTTCTCCCACACCCGCATAAAAATCCCCGGTCGAATTACCTACTGTTTTTAGACAAACACCAAGGACGTGTGGTCATTTAATTGCCGTCCGAATCCACATCTCAGAGTTTTCAAGATGAGATCACTTCAAAATGCACTGTTTATATCCTTTTTGACCCCTGCAGGCCACCGTATGGTTGCGCTTTGCTGTAATTTGGATGCATTTTAAAGATCTAGACTTTCATTACTGAAATGCTGGCAAGTATTTACAAGGGCAATATTTCATCACTGCGCAAAAAATAAAAAGAAGAAAAGCACGTAAACATCTGAAATCTTTTCATTTAATTGGAAAATTCATGTATACAATATTATTTCTATATTTTGATGTTTTAATTAAGTAATGATTTATAAAAAAGAAAACTAAAACTAGTGTGAAATAAATGTTAAAAGCAGGAATAAGAGTGCTGCAAACGGCATCTCTC
Source organism: Romanogobio albipinnatus (assembly GCA_023566225.1). NCBI lineage: Eukaryota > Metazoa > Chordata > Actinopteri > Cypriniformes > Gobionidae > Romanogobio > Romanogobio albipinnatus. Next base: position 49,796,308 of record CM042244.1, read on the forward strand.
GTTAAAGCTCGCTCGCTCTTGTACACCAGCCTCTTTCCTCATTGGATTTTGTAAAATTGCAAATTTTTCCTCATTGGAAATTGTATTTTAGTTGTCAGTATATGCCTTAGCGTTACTGCATTAATGATAGACACCGGTACAGTAGGTATTTGATATATTGGCAATAACACACCCACCTTTATCGTATTTATTGTGCTTGATTTAAAATAAAAGGTGCTTTAAAAAGTCCTTGAAAGTCCTTGAATCTGGTGTTCATGAAAGAGTGGGAACCCTGATATATATATATATATATATATATATATATATATATATATATATATATATATATATATATATATATATATATATATTTAGTCCACGACCACTTGTTATATTTATGCCTCACCTTGAACTTCATCTTGTTGTTGCAACCCGGCAGCCTGATTATTCTCCGTGATTGTGTTGGTTGTGCTGCTTGTAGTCGCAATATTGGCATTGACAAATTTATCCAGCGATCCTCTCAGTGACTTCTGAAATTCTTCTTTCTTTTTAATTCTTTTCCTTTTCTCACCACCCGACTCGTGTTTACGAAATTGGTCGCGCTCTCGTGCAGCACCCGACATTTTTTCCTCAGAGTGAGCGGCTCAAAGTGGCGCGACCACGCAGAACGTCATATCGAAATTTGAAAAATAACAATAATAATTTGCTGATTTTTTTTTCACATGGCCTTGATTATGCATTATTGAGAGACAGTAGGAATTGTATTTATTATCGATGTTGGGTGGAAAAACTGTAATAAAAAATAGACAAACTTCATAAAATGCAGGCCAGGCGCGAGGCCCTCTAGAGGCGCGAGGCCCTGTGCGGTCGCACACTTGGCACAGCCCTTGCGACGGTACTGCACACAGGCTATAATAAAAATGCTTTGGTTATATTTCACAGTGTTTTATTGTCAAAATAGTTTTCTGTCACAGCAAATGATAAATACACACATTTTCGTAATAAATGTTAAACATTCTATGTCGTTGTTTTAACAATAACATCTTATATAAATTACATCAGAAAAAATATGAAGAACCCGTATAACACTTTTAAAGGCACATTCGTAATAACCTGATACACAGGTTTAATAACTTGTAGGCTATTTAGTTTAGTTGAAGGGAATAGTCGTCACACTTTTTACTTCAGTCCAGTAATTATGTCTCACTAAATAGTGTTAAATAGTGACAACTTGCCCCGGTCTCACCTAACGCTGGTATTACGCGTCTCTCATCTGTCGGGAAAGCAGCAGTCGGTCAGTTTGCAAAGTCTTTTTGAGGAGTGACCTCTTCATCACACTCGCGACAGTGGCATTTGTTTTGGAGGGCACAAAACCGAGCTTGCTGTGCCGGATCTCCACGTCAGTCCCGTGCTCGCGTCGCTGTAAACTGAGCCGCTCGTGTCTTTACTACCCCACCTGCAGCAGCAGCGCGTGCACAGCACTCGCCAAGAGTCCATAGTTTTACCCGACCACGTCCACGCGCCTGACGTGATCCCGACCACAAGGCACATGAAGTATTTGAGCATAAAAACGGCGTAATCAGGTTTCGGGGCTTTTTTCTCCGACGAGCAGTGGCACGCGTGCGCTATTTCCCACGCTTCGCGGTTGTGCTGTTCGTAAACGTAGCAAGCCACAATCACCATGGCAACGACCGTGTACATCACTGTAAACACCCCGATACGGACCATCAATCTCTCGAGTTTGTCCGTTTTCGTTCCTCCCTGTTTAATGACGCTCCGTATCCGAAACATAGACACGAAGCCAGCGAATAGAAATATCGTTCCGATAAACAGATAAATCACCAGCGGCGCGAGCACGAAGCCACGCAGGTTATCCAAGTTCTGGTTGCCTACGTAGCAGATTCCCGCAACCGAGTCCCCGTCCACCGAACTCAGCGCGAGCACGGCGATGGATTTCACGCTCGGAATGAGCCAAGCGGCCAAGTGAAAATACTGCGAGTACCGCGCGATCGCTTCATTTCCCCACTTCATTCCTGCCGCGAGGAACCACGTAAACGTCAGAATCACCCACCAGATGGCGCTCGCCATCCCAAAAAAATAAATGAGTAGAAACACAAGCGTGCAAAGCGCGGGACCCCTAGTTTCATAGTGGATATGGTCCACCTCGTGATCCTGGTTGCACGCGACTCTTTCGTGTCCCGCGATGAGTCTGATGATGTATCCCACAGACACGAACATGTAGCAGACGGACAGGAAAATAATCGGGCGCTCGGGGTATTTAAACCTCTCAATGTCAATGAGGAAAGTGCAAACGGTGGCGAACGTTGACAGGAAACACAAAACCGACCAAATCCCGATCCAAAATGTGGCAAATGTCCTTTCCTCTTGAGAAAGATAGGGGTTGTGGCACGGCATGGCGCAATTGGGCACCTGCCCCGTCGTGACCCGGTTATACAAGGGATGACGGTCATTGCTCACGGTCACCATAGGCGCGCGGCAGTGACACTCCGGTTCACATGAAGACGATCCAGGACTGCTTTTATTTTTCCGTTTGTATGGCTTGGTTGGTTTCGCAGCAGCCGGTGATGCTGTAGCATCAGTTCTGTTGTAGTCCATACACAGAGTGTTTGAGTCCCCCTGCACGGGGAGAACATCGCACCTCATTCGGTCCGGCCACGGGAAACCGTATTGCCTCATCAGCGGCGCGCAACCCGCTTTCGCCCGTTCGCACACACTCCTGCACGGCGGCAAAGGCTTCTTATAGTCCTCAAGGCAAATGGGCGTGTACAGGCTGCAAAGAAAGAAGCGCAGGTCGGGGGAACACTGGATCTCCACGAGGGGCCAGAACTGGTGCACCTCAAGTCCGGCTTCATCCTGCGTGTCGTGGTTGAATTGGTTGGGCATGTGCGTGTAGTTATAGCCGATCCCTCTACACAATGGCACAGAAATCTCCTGACAGAGCGGCTCACGAGCACACACGGAGCTCCACAATAGCAGGGCACAGAGCACGAGAGGAAGCCAGTAGGACCCCTGCATAGGCGAGTCCATCCTCGGTCAGTTGCACGCACCCGCTCCCTGTCCTCTAGGATGCGCTTGCATGTGCGCAATAGTCGTTTGGTTACTTAATTCTATTAATAAAACATATATAACACTATAGAATATCCTGCTGTGTATACACGCTGACATCAAGTGCAATCCAGTAGGCTACAACATCTAGTTTGTTTTGACTGTCAAATAGTGTAGCGCGTGTCTATTTATACAAAGGACAGCCTTCGCACGCCCCCTTATCCCAACGCCCAATCATAGGACTCCAGGGGCTGGACCCAATGGTAATTTAATCAAGCATCCCCCTGAGAGTTTTGAGTAAATGTTTGTGCTGCGGACGGTTTGTATGTCTTAAATTATTTCACCTATGTTTACCTCCCACCCAATGTCCAAACACGGGGTTTGTGGCTGTAAACAAATCTCGTGGCATGTTTGGGTCGTTCCTAATCTCTCCAGAATGTGTATCCTCTGGAAAATGCAATTATTGCAGATGGGCTCACATTTAGTCTACATTAATACGATTTAAAAGGTGACTAAAAAAGTAATAGCTGTACAAACGAGGCAAATGGAACAATAAAATGTAGTTTTCGTGCCAGTACAATAACTATGCCCAAATTCCTGGTGATTCACTATTTAATACATGCCCCCAAAATGTATTTGGACGCCTATGCCACTTTTTTAAAATTATTAATTGAAAACAAAATATACCAACTCCTTTCCCCCTTTTTAAGCAAAGTATTTTTGGAATGTGCGTTACATTTGAAAACAATAACCCTATTGTTGAGGAAAAAGATTTCTGAAAATTCAGTATTGAAATAAAAATCAGTTTGACACTTAAGACTCAATTAATTCATTCAAAATGTAGGCCAAATACGTAGAGAAGATTGCACCCAATTTATAAATACGTTGAACATATCAGTCCAAGTAATTGTTGAAATCTGTACTTGAGGATGAGGACTTCATATAGTCTATCCATAAAAAATAATCACCATTAAAAGTCATTGAAAAGTCATGCTCTAACAGGATTTGTTTGCACTTGCAATGAAATCCTACATTTTAAGTGTGACTTAAAGGGATAGCTCACCAAAAAATGAAAATCAGCCCATGATTTACTCACCCTCAGGGCTATATGACATTCTTCTTTCAGACGATTAAAATCGGAGTTATATTAAAAAAGGTCCTGGCTCTTCACAGCTTTATGGCATTTACTTGTTGGTTCGTTTTTTAAGTCAACGCACCACTTCGCTTGGGCTAATTTTCATTTTTGGTGAACTTTCCCTTTAAGCGTCCAAACACTTTTTGGGGCCACCGTGACCGAACGCATTCAGACACGCGCGACTCCTCCATCTCGAGAAGTTGAATGCGCTCTTGTTTACAGCGCGCGCGGGGGGAGCGAGGGCTGTCGCGCGCTGCGAGTTCTTGTTCTCTCTAATTGCGTCGCTAATGTTCCGTTTAGTGCCCCAGCGGGGCGTGCGCTGCGGGGGCAATTACTGTACATCCCGGGAAAAGCTGGGTGTTGAATAATCGGATGCCCTGGTTTCCTGCGTGTGACAGACTGCGGATATAGTGCATACAAACACACCTCGTTCATTCAAGTCCAAAACACGTAATTATTTTTGGATAGAAGTAGAGACCAGGGCTGGTTTACTAAATTACACTTTTTTTCCCCTCCATGCAATGAATATTTCTCAGGGTCAGTTTATTTTGAATGTAAATTTCACCCTGGTCCCCTCAACAAAAAGCCAATAGAAAGTAAAAGTAAGCTCTTTGACCAACAAGTTTCTTACACATTATATACATCAAGGTAATCTTCACAAATGAACATTTTTGAAGTTTAAATACAATCAGTAAAAAGCTAAAGTTAGGTTTTAAACAAACTATATCAAGTACACATGACTTCAACGTCTCTTTCACCAAGCTTCTGAAAAATCTTTAATCTTTATTTAAAATCTATGAGATAAGTTCCAATAAGAATATTGTGTAGACACAACAAGGCTGTGAAAGAGAGTCCTGAGAAGATGAGTTTACCTGTTTGGTGTGATAACGTTTAATGTCCCTCTGTAGTCCTCCTGTTAAGCCACTTGTTAGTAACCACTTTTTCAAGACATGTAAAAGCTTAAAAAATCACGAGTGGGGTTAGCCTAAATGTATTTTGTGTCATAGAAAAAACTGTGAAATTGTCTTGAGCTTTAAAACCCATCCAAAAAACCCATTGACATCAGGAATATTGAACCGGATGTGTAAACTGGGACTATTAAATATCATAACCTGGGCTTTTATGCTAAATTTAAACAGTAAAACAACTATATGAAACCATAATTGTTTATGACAGAGCAAAAATGTACAGTAAAAAATAACATAAAAAATCTAACAATTGTTTTCCCAACTGAAATCGTGATTAATGCATTGTATAAAATGCAATATTTAAAACACATGACATACAGTGAGGAAAATAAGTATTTGAACACCCTGCTATTTTGCAAGTTCTCCCACTTGGAAATCGTGGAGGGGTCTGAAATTGTCATCATAGGTGCATGTGCACTGTGAGAGACATAATCTATAAAAAAAAAAAAATCCAGAAATCACAATATATGATTTTTTAACTATTTATTTGTGCAAATAAGTATTTGAACACCTGTCTATCAGCTAGAATTCTGACCCTCAAAGACCTGTTAGTCTGCCTTTAAAATGTCCACCTCCACTCCATTTATTATCCTAAATTAGATGCACCTGTTTGAGGTCGTTAGCTGCATAAAGACACCTGTCCACCCCATACAATCAGTAAGAATCCAACTACTAACATGGCCAAGACCAAAGAGCTATCCAAAGACACTAGAGACAAAATTGTACACCACCACAAGGCTGGAAAGGGCTTCGGGGAAATTGCCAAGCAGCTTGGTGAAAAAAGGTCCACTGTTGGAGCAATCATTAGAAAATGGAAGAAGCTAAACATGACTGTCAATCTCCCTCGGACTGGGGCTCCATGCAAGATCTCACCTCGTGGGGTCTCAATGATCCTAAGAAAGGTGAGAAATCAGCCCAGAACTACACGGGAGGAGCTGGTCAATGACCTGAAAAGAGCTGGGACCACCGTTTCCAAGGTTACTGTTGGTAATACACTAAGACGTCATGGTTTGAAATCATGAATGGCACGGAAGGTTCCCCTACTTAAACCAGCACATGTCAAGGCCCGTCTTAAGTTTGCCAATGACCATTTGGATGATCCAGAGGAGTCATGGGAGAAAGTCATGTGGTCAGATGAGACCAAAATAGAACTTTTTGGTCATAATTCCACTAAACGTGTTTGGAGGAAGAAGAATGATGAGTACCATCCCAAGAACACCATCCCTATTGTGAAGCATGGGGGTGGTAGCATCATGCTTTGGGGGTGTTTTTCTGCACATGGGACAGGGCGACTGCACTGTATTAAGGAGAGGATGACCGGGGCCATGTATTGCGAGATTTTGGGGAACAACCTACTTCCCTCAGTTAGAGCATTGAAGATGGGTCGAGGCTGGGTCTTCCAACATGACAATGACCCGAAGCACACAGCCAGGATAACCAAGGAGTGGCTCTGTAAGAAGCATATCAAGGTTCTGGCGTGGCCTAGCCAGTCTCCAGACCTAAACGCAATAGAGAATCTTTGGAGGGAGCTCCGACTCCGTGTTTCTCAGCGACAGGCCAGAAACCTGACTGATCTAGAGAAGATCTGTGTGGAGTGGGCCAAAATCCCTCCTGCAGTGTGAGCAAACCTGGTGAAAAACTACAGGAAACGTTTGACCTCTGTAATTGCAAACAAAGGCTACTGTACCAAATATTAACATTGATTTTCTCAGGTGTTCAAATACTTATTTGCAGCTGTATCATACAAATAAAGAGTTAAAAAATCATACATTGTGATTTCTGGATTTTTTTCTTGATTTTTTTATGTCTCTCACAGTGGACATGCACCTACGATGACAATTTCAGACCCCTCCATGATTTCTAAGTGGGAGAACTTGCAAAATAGCAGGGTGTTCAAATACATATTTTCCTCACTGTATTTGTCTGACATTTTATGAACACCTTAGACCTGAGAAACCTTTCAGTATCTTTATTATATATTGAATATATTATTACTGCAAGCAGTGTGGTTTAATTGTTCATTTTTTATGCACTTATTGCCCCAGAATCTACTGTATAGCTTCAACGGTTTTATTGGTGCTTAGTATTGTGTGTGTGTGTGTGTGTGTGTGTGTGTGTGTCTGTCTGTATTGGTTAACAGTAATAGGCTCACAAGTCTGACCACCAACTTTTCATTCTCTCTTTCTTTCTCCAGGTAATGATATTACCCTGAGTCTGAATACACACTGCTCTCCCTCTAAATTGTGTCTGTGACAATTGTTGTCAATTCATCTATTCATTCATCCATGTGATGGGCACATAATGCAATTTACGATGTGCAAGAACTGTGCATCGTGTACACATGATGTATTCTTATTAGCTACAAAGTGACAATATGTAGCTATTCATTTATGTAGCAGATGCTTTTTAAAGCGACTAAAAGAATACTAAAGTGGTTCAACCTAGTGATACAGAACATGATATGCAATACAAAGTTTTCAAATTGCCAACACAATCTCATGATAATTCATAACTATTTTATGTTTTGCAGAATCTGTGGCTAATTTGTATGAATTCCTATGAGGTGAACGTGATTTTACCAAGGACGATCTCAGTCCTACGCCTTCATATGATCTGCTTACGCTGTTTAGGGGAGGACTTCCTTTTTTCAAAAAATTTAACATTTTCGTATGATTCACATACAAATTCATATGAAATCGCCACCTCATAAAACAGGTGCAGTTTCCGGTTGGGTTGGGATTGCTCCGAAAAAATACAAGCTAGGGATACTTGCTTGTATATACAAACTTTTTATTCAAAATGTGTTCCCAGAAAGACAGGGCTAAATGACACCTACATAACACAACTATTTTAGAGCATGAAACGTCCATAAATTTCACACACACACAAACTTTGGCTCGATTTCACATTGAACAGCAGTGATCCACTGTTATGTTTGCTCCTGTCAGAGTCTTCCTACTTCTCTGTCCTTTTCCTCCCTTCCACCTTTCTCAAATGCATTCACCAGATTCCTCACCATGGCAACAAGCCCACCCAGACGGCACCTGGCAGTCTAGTCTGAGACACTGTTATGGGTTTTCCAAACAGAAAATGCAAAACACTGACATCTCCATCATATGAGAGAGATTAGACAATGTACATAACTTGTATATACCACTTTTATGTCAGCCCAAGTACTTTTATATAAAACTTTAATAGGCAAGGATATTTCTCTGAATATGCTTTAAAAAATCTACTTTTGTGTCCCACTGAAGAAACTTATACCTGTTTGGAATGACATGAGGGTGAGTAAATAATGGCAGTAAGAGAAAATCCCACTTGATCTTTAACCACAGTGTTTTTGCTGTGATGTGTGTGTGTGCGTGCGTGCGTGCGTGCGTGTGTGTGTGTGTGTGTGTGTGTGTGAGTGTTTGTCTCATTTGGGACACTTATTTTACACCTGCAGAACTGGGACTGTGAATCCAGGCTTAACCCTGTGAACCAGCCAGGTGCCTAATCCATCCTCGACCTACGAAAACATGACATGGGCCACTCATGAAAGTCTGAGGAGAGAAACCTGATCAGCCTAGAAACAATGCAGTTGTTGCCCTTCATGCCAAGAGAGAAAATGAGGCTGTATTTATTGGAATACGTGAACCTAACTGCACTGACTCAAGGGGACTTGTCACGCCATCTTTGTCGGGACATTTTGCCCCTATAAGGGTTTACCTAAACCACACACAAGTATTTGTTTCTTTATGTTAATGAGAACATTGATTCTTTGAGGACTTCCATTAATTTCATATCAGGTTAATGATATTTTCTATGGCCTAACCCCTACCCCTATACCCATCACAGAAACATGTGCAAAACACAGAGAGAGGACTAAAATGTCCTCACCAGTTAGTGGCAGTGATCTAAAAATCTAAAATATATATATTTTTCATAATTAATGTGTGTCTGAATGTTTCTAAATTCAATCTCTCTATTTCAGTACGTTACAATTATATTTCCAGAAATAATGTGGTTTTTTTTTTTTTAAGGCTGAGCTGTATTTTCATCATCTAAACGCATCAAGTTCACGAGTTCACACATACATCAAATTAAATAGAGTAAAGATTATGCATATTTGGCGTGCTGTCCGGGCTCGGAATTTTGGCCCGAACCCAGAGTATCCCCCCCCGTGATAAAGATAGTCTAGAACTAGACTATTTTATTATGGATTGTGTTGACGTCTAATGAGAGTTTATTAAAATCAAAGTGAGGAGATGTGGTGGTGGAGGGATGCTAAAATAAAAATGGTCAACGAAAGAAGGTAAATATGCTGTATATATACACCTCTTATCGTTGATTAAATCGATTGGCTTGATGTGCTCCACGTGTTTAATTAGGTTTAATTATGAGGGTGCTCCACTTGTGTTTAGTTAGGTTTAATTATCTGAATGTGCTCCTCCCGAAATTTGTTAAAGGTCCCGTTCTTCGTGATCCCATTGTTCAAACTTTAGTTAGTGTGTAATGTTGCTGTTAGAGCATAAATAATACCTGTAAAATTATAAAGCTCAAAGTTCAATGCCAAGCAAGATATTTTATTTAACAGAAGTTCCCTTTCAAAGCCTACAGCGAACGGCCGGCTTGGACTACATCCTGGTACAGCCTGCTTTAATTACGTCAGTAGAACAGACTAACCTCCGCCCACAAGAATACGAAAAAGGGGGCGTGGTCTTGTTGCTCTCCCACGTGGAGAAGAGGAAGTGCTGCGTGGAGAAGACGAGGACGAGAGTGGTGCGTTTCAGTGTGTTTGTCGCCATGTCGTCGAGACGCTGTTATTTTCATCCCAGAGTCAAATCACAGCTTTCACAGGGACGCTGTACTTAGAGATCATTGAGCGCATACATCTCCCGTTAAGAGGCGTGACCTTTCCGTGCAACGTGCGCTAAGCTGCTGTCGCATCACAACACAAGAACCGTGCAACTTGCGCTAAGCTGCGGTCAAATCACAACAAGGGAACCGCTGGCACAATCAGAACTCGTTCCGTATTTCTGAAGGAACTCATCAGCCCGTTTTTAGGACAGTGAAAACAGCGGTATACAGATAAGTAAATTGTGTGAAAAATAGTTTTTTTACACGCGAAACATGAACACATGTTATATTGCACACTGTAAACACAATCAAAGCTTAATAAAAGAAGAAGAACGGGACCTTTAATAAAACATCACTAGAAGAGCAAGCCTTCAGTTGAAGCTGACATTTTTCATTGGATCGTAACTTTGACTGACTTGGGTCATCAGCCAATCAAATTTTGATGTGTAGTAATACAACGCCCCAAAGGCCCAGCGATGTGTCAGCGCTACCCCTCACTGATGTCATCTGCTGTTTGAACTTTTCGCGGGTTGTGAGCGATCTATGTGAAATAGGCTATGGCCGCTGCGGATGACGGGTTGCGCGAGCTTTGTGTGCATCCTGATGTCAAGCCAGTAACGTTAGCTGACAAGCTGTTCTTATATGTCTCTTTTGATGTTCTTGTTGTTCTGTGTTTTTGTTTGTTTGTTTAAGAGTATTTATGTCAGTGAGTTGATTTTGATTAATTTCACCAGTTGCCTAAACGCTGACACATGAGTGCAGTGGTATCAATAAATAGTTAAATTGCTTTTTTGTCTCGCGTGTCCTTTTATGTTGCTTGCCCCCTTCCCAACGAGCACTTTGAAAGCGGGGTTGGTAACAGTAGTGCATACAGTGCATGATTGTATTTAGAGATGCACCAATTGATCGGCCAGGGATCGGAATTTGGCCGATTTTCTGCATGATCGGCCGATCAGTCTCACGTGTCTCCGATTTTGAGCCGATCCGTCTACATGCGTTGACGTCAGAGCCACACTCGCGCTCACAGCCGCATGCCAACACTAGAAGACACTAATTATGCCATTTGTAAAACTAAACCGCGGGGGAACCACAAGGAAAGCACAACATGACAAACCTCATAATTAGACACTTAAAACTCCATCACCCCACGGAACATGCCCAGTTTGAAGAAGGTAACGTTAGTAAGGTAAAACGGCTAAAGCTGGCCAGAGCTCAGAGCCAGCCACATTTACATTTATGCATTTGGCAGACACTTTTATCCAAAGCGACTTACAGTGCCCTTGTTACAGGGACAATACCCCTGGAGCAACATGGAGTAAAGTGCCTTGCTCAAGGACACACTGGTGGTGACTGCTGGAATCGAACCAGCAACCTTCTGCATATCAGTCCCATGGTTTAACCCACTGGACCACCATCTCACCGTTCACAGGCCACAGCCACAGAAAAAGTGGATTTTTGTTTGTATATGCTGTCAATTATAGTTAGAAATAAAATCGGAATCTGCACAAATTGGTATCGGCCGATCTCACTAACAAAAAATCGGAATCGGCCAAGAAAATTGCAATCGGTGCATCTCTAATTGTATTGTGTGTGTGTGTGTGTGTGTGTGTGTGTGTGTGTGTGTGTGCTTGGTGTTGTTATGGCAGCGGCGTGGAGTGTGTTGATCGCTAGTGAAGGCCCTGACTGAAACCCCACGGTACGCCACTGGTTAGTGGTCATAATATTTTACTATATACGTTAGGACATTTGGCCCTCACAAAAAATGCTGCAACAACCCAATCGCAACTTGGGTTGTTTTTAACCCAGCATTTTTAGAGTGAGCCAAACCTGTACACACAAACAGATTGTGAAGAACATGGAGACAAAAAGCTTTGAACCCCATAGACTTTCATTGTATGCACAAAAAATCCTGCACTCTGAAAAATGCTGGGTTAAAAATAACCTAAGTTGGATTGAAAATGGACTAACCCAGCAATGGGGTTGTTTTAACCCAGCATTTTTTAGAGTGTGTCCTTTTAATAAACACAATATCAACAATCACAATATAAGCAGATTTTTACCACATTCCTATTAATTTAACATCTCTTGATTGATCATTATATTAAATAGAGAGATACAAATAACAGCTGAAATTGTGGTTCATTTAACGTTGGAAATGGATCGTCAAATGGAACCCATTGCATCATGGGATACAGTGTTTCACGAAATGTGTTCAGGTTGTATACTGCACTTAGTTGGTCATTGAAAAATGATATGCAGGAAATCTGCATGTACACAGCATATTGCAGAAATACAAATACGGTGAATGCTTTTTCTGAACATATCCAAAGACTGAAGAAATCAGAGGTGTGTAAATCTGTGAGGAATTGCCAGGTACAGTATTCATCACACATAGGACAGCAATGTGAATAATTGCATGTCAGTTGTATAGTGGAAAAAATTATAAATCAGCTTTGAGACATGTTCAAAACTTATATGTAAATGTAAAAAATGTAAATACCTTAATAATAAATGTTGCATTCACACAGTTAATCTCTGAATGAGACATTGTGAGTGTGTGTGTGTGTGTCTTTGCCATTAAGTCTCTTGTATACAGTCCTCCACATCATAATAGAAAGACTGACTGAAAGTATTGCTCTTGTTTTCTTTTGTGTATCTAGTGTTCTTTCCTTCCTCTCAACGGCTTTTCTTTTTCTATTAGTCTGTCCGGCCCTCCCCCAACTCTCTCTCTCTGTCATTCTTACGTCTGTTTAGTTTGTCTTCTTCCATTCACCGGTGGCTTAAGACCTCTGCTCTCAGACTCCTCCAGGCACTCACGTCTCTCCTCCCCCTCTATTCTCTCTCTCCCACTTCCTCATTCTGCTTTCCCCCTTCTTCATTCTCTCATTCCCCTCTCCTCTTGTCCTGGTCTCAAAGGACATAATTAGGCAGCATATTCAGACAGACACATTTATGTCTCCACAATAGCCTTCTCTCCATCCCTCGATCTCTTTCTAAAGCCTGTTAAATGGCATAGAATAAGATTCTGTGAATACGTCTGCTTAATTAGAGCAATAAACATCTTCCCAATCTATCTATCTATCTATCTATCTATCTATCTATCTATCTATCTATCTATCTATCTATCTATCTATCTATCTATCTATCTATCTATCTATCTATCTATCTATCTATCTATCTATCTATCTATCTATCTATCTATCTATCTATCTATCTATCTATCTATCTATCTATCTATCTATCTATCTATCTATCTATCTATCTATCTATCTATCTATCTATCTTCTTTAAAGTGGGATTTTTTTTTAAATATTATTAAAATGTTCTTCACAATAATAAGTGGTTCTTTTAAGAACGAGAAAGAAGGAGATAATTAAAAAATCTGATGTTTGATGTTTGGATGAATCTCGTCCCTTGTTCAGCTTAGTGGTTGAATAATACAGTTCTTTTTTCTGTTTTTTGACTGATTTTTATAGTTTTACACTTAATTCTTTTATATTTTGTTACATCCTTTATGTAAATGGAAAGTACATTGTGGGTTACAATAACCAATACAGTTGTACAGTTGTTATGTACATCGACCTTGACCTGAAAGCTATATTGACTGCTCTGGATGTGGACTCATGAGAAATCATTTGGATTGACCGATTGATCTTTTTTCGCCTTTTGATTGATGTTAGTATATAATTTGGACATGCAGCTGAGTCAGTTCCCTAATAATGACATAAAACAGTAAAACATTGGTGTAACTGGGTGGTAGAACAAGCAAAGGTTACAGCTACTGATAAAATATATATGATGCTGTTAGTCTCTTTGGATATAAGCATCTGTCAAATGCAAATGTTGGGAACATTAAAGTAAATTCTATGTCTTGGGCCTTATTGATTTGAACACAAACAGTCATTTGAAGGTTTAACAAGCATCGGGTAGGTTATGGCCCGCAGGTCTAGCTTCTCACTGGCACTCTGCCCAGACACACACATAGAGACTGTGTCTGTTTTACTTTAGTGCTATATGTTTAACATATAGCTTTGAATAACATATGCTCAGTTTAAATATGTGTCCAATTTCTGTATTTAAGCTGATGTATGTGTCTAATTTGTCACCTAATGGTCCTATAATATAATCAAACTCATCTTAGTCAGTTTGTTAATCTGAGAATGCTTTCAGTTTCAAACACTGCATGCCAACACAAATTCATTATGTGATGAAGGTGTCTAAGGAGATTGGGAATTACCAGCAAAAATACATATTTTGACTACAACAGGGTGCGCGTGTCCTCAGTTTAAGTTGAACAAGGACATTTTATACTGTTTTGAGGAAATCGAAAGGTCAGCCAAAACAACCCTACCACACACATATACTCGCATTTACTCATACTCACACATTTGAAAATAAAAAACTACTTGTAAACATTGACATTTTTTCTATCAGAATTATTGTTCATATAGCAACAGAGATAATTGTTACAATAATTATAGTTTAGACTATTAAAGTAGCAATATATATATATATATATATATACATGGGCGTCAGAACCATTGTATGTGGGTGGGACAAGACCCACCCACTTTTTACGATCAATGATATTGGACCCACTCACTTTAATCATCTCTAACATTCAGCACCTCTGTTTACCTACCCCTAATCGATAAACACTTATTATTAAACACATGTTAGACGCTTTATTTCCACTTTTCTAATATTTTCTTAATTTTGATTGAAAATAAATGCCTTTCCGATCGAGGCGGGCTCGGACCGCGGGTCGATTTGTGCCAAAACTATATGGCAGGCGTCTTACCCCTACACTACTGCCACTCTCAATGATATGGCGATTTCCGTAACTTTGTCTTTCCGAACTATATGTTTAGCAAGCAAAGCAGTATATTTAATTCTGAGGACCCACCCACATTTTTTTTACTTCCGACGCCCATGTATATATATATATAAAATTATTATTATTTTAAATATAAATGAATTGTCATAAAACAAATGTAAACAAAAAATGTAATGTCAAAGGTCAACAAATGTAATGTCACCAAAAAGCCAGCCGCGTCGCTAGACTGCTGGGAAGTAAAATGCTATTCCTAAAATGCTACTACTATTGCCTGAGACAATTTTTCCCTGACTATATTTTAATTCCCCTGACTATATTTTAATAATTATGTCGCGTGTACGGTATTTTTTTTCTCTCGATTGTTTATAATCAGGTGTCCGATTCGCGAATGAGTCACTCTTTCGAGTCGGTTCTTTTAATTGAATCTGTACGGTTAATGATTAATGAATCAGTTCGCGACTCCATTGGCGCGGTTACTCGGTCTGTTAAACAGAAATTGGATACTTCAGAACACACAAACGAAAATAGTGAATGAAGTGGATGTTTACCTACAGTCAGCTGAAACAAAACCTACAAATGCCTTCAAATCGTTTGCCAGGGGGTTAAAGAAAGTCTTTATTGAGGTTGAACACCTGCACGTGCGGCGTCGTCTGAACGACTCGGTACTGAAGGTAAATAACGGTCAAAAACACTACAGTACACAAAAGCACTTAAAGTAACGTTACCAAAACAACCATTGTACCTACCATGATATTACAATTCGATACCATCACCATACCTGTGTACTTTTTGGATGGGTTATTTTGAGTAACTTAAAGTAACGCGTAAATACGTCTTGAAGAGGATAAATATGTCAATAATGAATGTAGTGGGATATACCCTTCTGCTAATATGTTAAAAGCAAACGGTCCATTAATTTATTTTCTTTTTGATGAGTCAACATCGACAAAGTGAACGTTAGATGATAAAATATGTTTATATTACAGCTATGCAGAGTTGAACTAACGTTAGTCGTGAAATCGCGGTCCAGTAACGTTACAGATTACATTAGAAATGCAGTACAGTAGGGTTTTAAATATTACATCCATACACTAACTAAACCTTCAGATCATTTTTGATGTTGAAATTTGACATTACAGTTTGATGCACTTTATTTGTATTGATTTTTTTCTTTCTTTCAATTTTACATTTGACAGCTTGTAAATCTCAAATAATTGATTAGTTAAAGTGAAATTCATTTGGAAACTTGACAGGTCGAGTTGCAGCATGATGTTAAACTTGCTAACTATTTTAAACTGTTTTGCTAATTGTGAGTTATAAGACAAGGCCTAAATATATATCTTATAAATTAATATAAATATTAAACTGTTGATCGAAAAAAGTTCCACATGTCCACTACCCAATTATTCAAACTTAAATAGCATTTAAAAAGTCATTAGAATAATGAAATTAGCCTATCATGTCATTGGTAGGGTATTGATGTTTGTATAAGAGTTTGATTGAATGAATCTTTCAGGAGATGTACTCTGATGTATTGGTCAAGTGAGTTGTGTATTCAAGACCCATTACCCCTCTGTGTGGTCTGTGTTTGAGGGGCGAGGGTGGATTCAAACTACCCGACACTAATCTATGTCGTCAGGACTCTAAACACACATAATGAGATTCACCTCCCTCTTAATGAGGCTGATAATCACTGTTTGACAACCACCTCACACTAATTGTCAGCAGATGTTTGTGTATTTGTAAAGCTGTATTGTGGTGGTAATTAGGACTAATGTTAACTAAAGAGACAGACAAGCTTTATCTAGCTCTTGTCTAACACAAACACACACATAAAAGCCACCAAGCTCATGTTTGACAGAGCTACAGAATCAGATTTCTGATTAAGTTTACTAAATTACACTTATTTGGTTGAGATAGAATTTCACTTTCAAGTAATTTAACCTATTCCCTTTAATGTATTTCACTTGTTTTTTTTTTGAAGTTGTGACTTTTTCCAAGACATGACGCTGTTAAATCCTGCATGGATGAAAACAAGGCTGTGAGGGATACATTTCCAGTCTTTTACAATGACATGCACTGTACCATACAAAGGTCCTAGGTCACATGTCATTTTCAAAATTCACATCATTTAAAAACATTTTATGGAGTTTTGTCTACTACAAGTTAAGTAGTAAGTGAGCTCAAGAATTGGCATAGAACAGTACAATCCATTGAACATGGTAATTTTTCCTCTCACAGCCTCACTTTCATTCCTGTCAGAAATTAAATATGGCACAACCTTGACTAAGGTCTGTAACAAGAATTAAACAAACTCCGGACACGTTATGGTAATGAGAATTGGTGAGAAATTTGAGATGATTTTGTTCATCCAATGTGTCAGAAATGATCAACTAATTATGAGGGACAAGTAGCATTTAAAGGGGATGTCTAATGTTATTTCATGCATTCTGACACTGTTAAAGAGTTGGATTCTCATGCTAAACATGGCCATAGTTTATAAAAATTAGTTTGGCGTATGACATAGTATTTCTGTTCCAAATACACTCCCTCAGGACTCGAATAAATTTTTTTTAGTATGGCCCTGTATGATTGTCTGGCTATCACCAGACCAAGCTCAATTTAAGATTGAACATTGGTTTGGGGAGTCTGCTCTGTATTTTCTACTGCACACGCGAGCATAAACGTGCATCAATTAAATGACTCTGTACACAATTGGATAGTCCTTCAACCAATCAGACCACAAGAGGCGTGAACAACGGACAACGACCCATCGCTTCTCTACACTCTAAAAACTGCTGGGTTAAAATCAACCCAAATTGGGTCAAAAAGGGACGTACCCAGCGCTGGGTTGTTTTAACCCAGCATGTTGGGTTAAATGATTGACCCAGCATGCTGGGTTGTTTTTTTAACCTAAATTTAGGTGTAAAATTACTACATTGCTGGATTAAAATGAACCCAAAATGGGTTTGTAATTTAAAGCCAGAAATCTTGGAAATTATAAAATCACTTTTACACACAAAAAATTACTATGAAAGGTTAAAAATTTATTAAAAACGAGAACAAGGGCAAACATGGTCAAAAGTTGTCAACAAAGTGGATGTGAGAAGAACTGCAAATCAACACAGTTTATAGTTAAATGAAATGGTTTTTTTTTTTAACAGTTCAATGAACATTGATGAATATACCTTGCATTTAAGACCAAATTAGACTTTTTAACACAAGTTAACATGCTAAAGTTTTTTTTTACAAAATAACAATGAACACAAACCACAACATTAGTGCTGACATTATAACATTTGCATAAGTTATTGAATTTTCTATCTAAGACAAAAGTATACATGTGAAAGAGTGTATGAGTGAATGAATGAGAGAGCGTGAATTCCTCGACAAATGTTCAATGCTTGTTCAGTGTTGTTTAGTGATTACAGATTAAATGCTAACAGTTTGTCAAATCCATGAACACATACGGAACATGCATCACCGCCAATTTTCATGACCTGATGTTCAGTCATGAAGAAGCTCCATCAGCACAGCAAAGGCTTGCAACATCCTTTAACTTATCCAGGACAATCTCCTCCTTTAAAAGCACTGGAATGGGGAAAGTCATTCTCCTTTTTGACCGTTATTCATCCCTGTCACCGCCTGTTCATCAGTGGGTTAAAAAGAGGAAAAAGAACATTACTAAGGAACACAAAACAAATTCCTAAAACATTTGTTAGTTTAAACGGAATAATTTTCAGACAGGTGCATCCACATCAGATTTATTTGCAACACGCACTGACTGGCTGTTGTCATGTTTATTTATACTGTGTGATAGGCTGTTAGATTAATTCATATAGAGTAAAAATGTCCAGAGCTTATCGTTAGACATATTTTACCATTATCTCGATATGATATTGTTTATTGCCCAGCCTTACCTAAAACCATGTTTTTACGTAGGATGTTTCAATTTAGGGTGCAGTATCTCCCTACACAGGGTGTAGTGTGGAGCCCTGTGTGATGTTTTTCTGTCATTATGAAGCTCAACAGGCCAGAAAATTCTTTAAATAAAAATAAAAATATATTTTGGAAAACTACTACTTTGTTGAAGTATTAAAACAGACATGAAATACACATACCTCACAAATTTGGATTAACATGGAGGGCTGCTCATTAAAGGGTTAGTTCACCAAAAAATGAAAATTGTCATAATTTACTCACCCTCATGTCATTGTAAAACTATAAGACTTTTATTAATCTTTGGAACACAAATTAAGATATTTTTAAAATTCTCAATGTTTGTCCATCCATTGCAAGTCTGAACAAATCATTTTATATGACATTTAGGATTTCATTCATATATAAATATTGGTATGGATTACTTCTACAATCACTTTGTATCTTTGAAGCTTGAAAATGTTGATTATCTAGACTGTAAATGGATCAACAAAAAAATATGAGAATATTAAAAATATCTTAATTTGTGTTTCGAACATAGACACGTCTTTGGTTTTGGAAAGACATGAGGGTGAGAAAGAAATGACTATTTTTATTTGTGTGAAGTATCCCTTTAAGAAAGGAAGACCAAGAAGGATGACCCCTTCTCCAAAGTTGGTTTGAGTTCTGCAATGAATAACACGGACATTAATGATTTAAATAAAATGTGAACAAGAAGTCATACAGTTGTTGCGTAAAAAATTTCCATCCATCCATCCATCTTCTTCCGCTTTATCCGGGGCCGGGTCGCGGGGGCAGCAGTCTAAGCAGAGATGCCCAGACTTCCCTCTCCCTAGACACTTCCTCTAGCTCTTCCGGGGGGACACCGAGGCGTTCCAAGGCCAGCCGGGAGACATAGTCCCTCCAGCGTGTCCTTGGTCTTCCCCGGGGCCTCCTCCCGGTTGGACATGCCCGAAACACCTTCCCGGGAAGGCGTTCAGGAGGCATCCGGAACAGATGCCCGAGCCACCTCAGCTGTCCCCTCTCGATGTGGAGGAGCAGCGGCTCTACTCCGAGTTCCTCCCGAGTGACTGAGCTTCTCACCCTATCTCTAAGGGAGCGCCCAGCCACCCTGCGGAGAAAGCTCATTTCGGCCGCCTGTATCCGGGATCTTGTCCTTTCGGTCATGACCCAAAGCTCATGACCATAGGTGAGAGTAGGAACGTAGATTGACCGGTAAATCGAGAGCTTCGCCTTACGGCTTAGCTCTTTCTTCACCACGACAGACCGGTACATCGACCGCATTACTGCAGAAGCTGCACCGATCCGTCTGTCAATCTCCCGTTCCATCCTCCCCTCACTCGTGAACAAGACCC
Organism: Romanogobio albipinnatus; assembly: GCA_023566225.1. Taxonomy (NCBI): domain Eukaryota; kingdom Metazoa; phylum Chordata; class Actinopteri; order Cypriniformes; family Gobionidae; genus Romanogobio; species Romanogobio albipinnatus. The sequence goes on from CM042244.1 coordinate 49,816,426, forward strand.
CTAGATACTTGAACTCCTCCACTTGGGGCAGGAACTCTCCACCAACCTGAAGTGGGCAAGCCACCCTTTTCCGACTGAGGACCATGGCCTCGGATTTGGAGGTGCTGATTCCCATCCCAGCCGCTTCACACTCGGCTGCAAACCGTCCCAGTGCATGCTGGAGGTCCTGGTTAGAAGGGGCCAACACGACAACGTCATCCGCAAAGAGCAGAGACGAAACCGTGTGGTACCCAAACCTGACACCCTCCGGCCCTTGGCTGCGCCTAGAAATTCTGTCCATAAAAATTATGAACAGAACCGGCGACAAAGGGCAGCCCTGCCGGAGTCCAACATGCACCGGGAACAAGTCTGACTTACTGCCGGCAATGCGGACCAAACTCCTGCTTCGGTCATACAGGGACCGGACAGCCCTCAGCAAAGGACCCCGGACCCCATATTCCCCCAGCACCCTCCACAGGACGCCGCGAGGGACACGGTCGAATGCCTTCTCCAAATCCACAAAACAAATGTGGACTGGTTGGGCAAACTCCCATGAACCCTCCAGCACCCTGTAGAGGGTATAGAGCTGGTCCAGTGTTCCACGACCAGGACGAAAACCACACTGTTCCTCCTGAATCCGAGGTTCCACTATCGGCCGAATTCTCCTCTCCAGTACCCTGGCATAGACTTTCCCGGGGAGGCTGAGAAGTGTGATCCCCCTATAGTTGGAACACACCCTCCGGTCCCCCTTCTTAAAAAGAGGGACCACCACCCCGGTCTGCCATCCCAGAGGCACTGTCCCCGACCGCCACGCGATGCTGCAGAGGCGTGTCAGCCAAGACAGCCCCACAACATCCAGAGACTTGAGGTACTCAGGGCGGATCTCATCCACCCCCGGTGCCTTGCCACCGAGGAGTTTCTTGACCACCTCGGTGACTTCAGCTTGGGTGATGGACGAGTCCTCCTCTGAGCCCCCAACCTCTGCTTCCTCAATGGAAGACGTGACGGCGGGATTGAGGAGATCCTCGAAGTATTCCTTCCACCGTCCGACAACATCCCCAGTTGAGGTCAACAGCCGCCCATCGCCACTGTAAACAGCGTTGGTAGGGCACTGCTTCCCCCTCCTGAGGCGCCGGACGGTTTGCCAGAATCTCTTCGAGGCCAGCCGATAGTCCTTTTCCATGGCCTCACCGAACTCCTCCCAGGCCCAAGTTTTTGCCTCCACAACCACCCGGGCTGCAGTCCGTTTAGCCTGCCGGTACCTGTCAGCTGCCTCAGGAGTCCCACAAGCCAACCAGGCCCGATAGGACTCCTTCTTCAGCTTGACGGCATCCCTTACTTCCGGTGTCCACCACCGGGTTCGGGGATTGCCGCCTCGACAAGCACCGGAGACCTTGGGTCCACAGCTCCGAGCAGCCGCTTTGACAATGGAGGTGGAGAACATGGTCCACTCGGACTCAATATCTCCAGCCTCCCACGGGATCCGGTCGAAGCTCTGCCGGAGGCAGGAGTTGAAGATCTCTCTGACAGGAGACTCGGCCAAACGTTCCCAGCAGACCCTCACAGTACGTTTGGGTCTACCGAGTCTATCCAGCTTCCTCCCCCGCCATCGGATCCAACTCACCACCAGGTGGTGATCAGTTGACAGCTCCGCCCCTCTCTTCACCCGAGTGTCCAAGACATACGGCCGCAGGTCAGATGAAACGACCACAAAGTCGATCATTGACCTACGACCTAGGGTGTCCTGGTGCCATGTGCACTTATGGACACCCTTATGCTTGAACATGGTGTTCGTTATGGACAAACTGTAACTAGCACAGAAGTCCAATAACTGAACACCACTCGGGTTCAGATCAGGGGGGCCGTTCCTCCCAATCACGTCCCTCCAGGTTTCACTGTCATTGCCCACGTGGGCGTTGAAGTCCCCCAGTAGAACGACGGAGTCCCCAGTCGGAGCACTCTCCAGCACCCCTCCCAGGGACACCAAGAAGGTTGGGTACTCTGCACTGCTGTTTGGCCCGTAGGCACACACAACAGTGAGAGACCTATCCCCGAGCCGAAGCCGCAGGGAAACAACCCTCTCGTTCACTGGGGTAAACTCCAACACATGGCGGCAGAGCTGGGGGGCTATAAGCAAACCCACACCAGCCCGCCGCCTCTCACCATGGGCAACTCCAGAGTGGTGAAGAGTCCATCCCCTCTCGAGGAGTGTGGTTCCAGAGCCCAAGCCGTGCGTGGAGGTGATTCCGACTATCTCTAGTCGGAACCTCTCAACCTCACGCACAATCTCAGGCTCTTTCCCCGCCAGCGAGGTGACATTCCATGTCCCAAGAGCCAGTTTCCGTGTCCAGGGATCGGGTCGTCTAGGCCCCCGGCCTCGACTGCTGCCCGATTCGCTTTGCACCGGCCCCTTACGGCCCCTCCTGTGAGTGGTGAGCCCACGGGAAGGTGTCCCCACGTCGCTCCTTTGGGCTGAGCCCGGCCGGACCCCATGGGGGAAGGCCCGTCCACCAGGCGCTCGCATACGAGCCCCAACCCCAGGCCTGGCTCCAGGGTGGGGCCCCGGCTGCGCCGTACCGGGCGACGTCACAGTCCTCCTTTTTTTGTCATCATAAGGGTTGTTGAACTGCTCTTAGTCTGACCCGTCACCTAGGACCTGTTTGCCTTGGGAGACCCTACCAGGGGCATATAGCCCCGGACAACATAGCTCCTAGGGTCATTCGGGTACTCAAACCCCTCCACCACGTTAAGGTGGCAGTTCATGGAGGAGATTGGTTTGAGTTCTGCAATGAATAACACGGACATTAATGATTTAAATAAAATGTGAACAAGAAGTCATACAGTTGTTGCATAAAAAATTTAAGTAACTTAAACGGAGGAGACAACAGAAACATTTATTTTCTAAAAATAAACTCAAAAGAATGAAGGACTCCTATGTCTCTGGCTTGGTACATCTACCAAAAACCAAACATGGTTTCAAAAACAACTGATAACGATGCAGAATTTTAAACTTTACTTACCATCTCCAGTGATGGTTACTCCCAACGCAGGCAAAATGAACACACAAAGCTCATCAAGTCTAGGAATTAAATTCATTAATTTGAACAATTATCGCTTCAACAGCATCAACATAATTCACCCTTTATTACATATTGCCGTTTTATTTCCTTAAGTGAATGTATTATTTACATTCGGGTTGATCGCAAAAATAAATAATGAATTAAAATGTGAATCTGTTGATAACCCTCTATTAACAGACTTCAAAAAGAGGCAAATACCCTGAATACTTCCATTTAAAGCTCTTTTCTGACTTTTTTCACCTTCAAATAAATCTCAATATACAGTTGCTGGTCATATAATTAGAATATCATCAAAAAGTTGATTTATTTCACTAATTCCATTCAAAAACTTGTATATTATACTTGTATATTATATTTATTCATTACACACATACTGATATATTTCAAATGTTTATATTTTTTAATTTTGATGATTATAACAGACAACTAAGGCAAATCCCAAATTTAGTATCTGAGAATATTAGAATATTGTGAAAAGGTTCAATATTGAAGACACCTGGTGTAATTAACTGAAAACACCTGCAAAGGCATTTAAATGGTCTCTCAGTCTAGTTCTGTAGGCTACACAATCATGGGGAAGACTGCTGACTTGACAGCTGTCCAAAAGACGACAATTGATACCTTGGACAAGGAGGGCAAGACACAAAAGGTCATTGCAAAAGAGGCTGGCTGTTCACAGAGCTCTGTGTCCAAGCACATTAATAGAGAGGCGAAGGGAAGGAAAAGATGTGGTGGAAAAAAGTGTAGAAGCAATAGGGATAACCGCACCCTGGAGAGGATTGTGAAACAAAACCCATTCAAAAATGTGGGGGAGATCACAAAGAGTGGACTGGAGCTGGAGTCAGTGCTTCAAGAACCACTACGCACAGACGCATGCAAGACATGGGTTTCAGCTGTCGCATTCCTTGTGTCAAGCCACTCTTGAACAACAGACAGCGTCAGAAGCGTCTCGCCTGGGCTAAAGATAAAAAGGAAAAAAAGTGGTCCAAAGTTATGTTCTCTGATGAAAGTAAATTTTGCATTTCCTTTGGAAATTTGGGACCCAGAGTCTGGAGGAAGAGAGGAGAGGCACACAATCCACGTTGCTTGAGGTCCAGTGTAAAGTTTCCACACTCAGTGATGGTTTGGGGTGCCATGTCATCTGCTGGTGTTGGTCCACTGTGTTTTCTGAGGTCCAAGGTCAACGCAACGGTATACCAGGAAGTTTTAGAGCACTTCATGCTTCCTGCTGCTGACCAACTTTATGGAGATGCATATTTAATTTTCCAACAGGACTTGGCACCTGCACACAGTGCCAAAGCAACCAGTACCTGGTTTAAGGACTGTGGTATCACTGTTCTTAATCGGCCAGCAAACTCGTCTGACCTTAAGCCCATAGAAAATCGATGGGGTATTGTGAAGAGGAAGAGGCGATATGCCAGACCCAACAATGCAGAAGAGCTGAAGGCCACAATCGGAGCAACCTGGGCTCTCATAACACCTGAGCAGTGACACAGACTGATCGACTCCATGCCACGCCGCATTGCTGCAGTAATTCAGGCAAAAGGAGCCCCAACTAAATATTGAGTGATGTACATGCTCATACTTTTCTTGTTCATACTTTTCAGTTGGCCAAGATTTCTAAAAATCCTTTCTTTGTATTGGTCTTAAGTAATATTCTAATTTTCTGAGATACCGAATTTGGGATTTTCCTTAGTTGTCTGTTATAATCATCAAAATTAAAAGAAATAAACATTTAAAAAATATCAGTCTGTGAGTAATGAATGAATATAATATACAAGTTTATTTTTGAATGGAATTAGTGAAATAAATCAACTTTTTGATGATATTCTAATTATATGACCAGCACCTGTACTCTAATACAAAAACAATTGATAATGACTTAATTTTTATGTCTTTACTTACCATAAACCGTCTCTCACTCGTTTCCATCTGAAGACGCTGAGAAAATGGCGGCTTCTCGCACTGGTGTCGTCCGTGTTACGTTACGTGACGTGCATGCTCTCTTTAACGTCCGCTGGGTTGCAGGTTAAGAACAATTTTAGATTAGATTAGATTAGATTCAACTTTGTCATTACACAAGTACAAGTACAAGGCAACGAAATGCAGTTTAGGTCTAACCAGAAGTGCAATAGCAGCAAGTGCAGGATAAATACAGTGGTTGCGTAAGTGCAGGACATGGAAATGTACTGAATATATATAAATATGTATAAGTAGAGAGATGGTTATTACTATAAACATAACTGAATTTACAGGTGAATATGTACAGTGAATAAATATACAGATGGCTATTACTATAAACAGAATTTACAGGTGAATATGTACTATGAATATAATATACAGATGGCTATTACTATAAACAGAATTTTACAGATAGAGGTATACAATAATATGTTAGGCTAATATGAGGAATATAGCAGTGGATTAAGGTAGTGCAATAAATTATGGACAGAGCTATCCGAAAAAAAGTGTAAAAGTGCAGTGGAAAGTGGTTGCATATTACAGTTAGAAGTACGGTGCAAAATGCAAATGTAAACATTTGGTACTATAAATACAGTCGGCAGTGCAAAGGAGCATAATCCAATTAAGATATGGTGGTGCAAAATGCATAAGTAAACAGTTGTTACTGTAAGAAACAGTCGGTAGTGCAAATAACAAAGTGAAGGAAGATGTGAGGTAGGAGAGGAGAGTAAGCAGTTTATGAGGGAAGTGGATCAACGGGGGTTTGAGTTCAGTAAAGAGACAGCTCTGGGGAAAAAACTGTTCTTTAGTCTGCTGGTCCTGGTCCGGAGGATCCTGAAACGCCTGCCGGAGGGCAGGAGAGAAAACAGTCTGTGGGCTGGGTGAGAGGAGTCCTTGAGGATGCTGCGAGCTCGATGCAGATTGGGTTTCAACTCAAATTGGGTTAAATCAACCCAGCATTCTTACCCAGCAGTCTCAACCCAGCATTCTTACACAGCAGTCTCAACCCAGCGTTTCGGTTAAAAAAACAACCCAACATTTTTAAGAGTGTATCCGTCATCATGATAATCCCTCCAATAGCACGGCAGGTGGATAAACCTGTCTGTGATTGTTTCCCGCAAAAGTGTAGCAGAAGCAGTAGAAATGAATGTACGGGTTTCCAGACTGAGTTGCCAGGCGAAATCAAATCGCCGGCAGATCAGGCTGGGTTTACCCAGTCTACCTGTATGATGCAATAAAAGGCGTAATTCCTTGTATGGGCACTTCTCCCGGATGAGCGCGTGCGCACATCAATAGGCTTGTCGCGATAGTCAATAAATCAATTAATCGCACAATAAAAAAAAAAAGAGCTCTAATTTTTCTGGCCACGATAATTTCCAGCGTCCGTTTTTATATCCATTTGCCGAGCGTTACATTACAGGGCTGCAACAACGAATCGATAAAATTCGATAATTAAAAGAGTTGGCAATGAATTTCATTATCGATTCATTGTGTCGCGCGACTATTAAGCCCCTCGATAAGACGCAGAGATGTTTGAGTATTAAAAAAAGCACGGTTGAGCGCAAAGCAGAGTGGAAGCGGGCGAGCCGTGCTGTACCCGTCATACCACACAGTGGAAAAGCAAACCGAGCCGAGCCGTACCAGTCGAAAAGCGCCATTAATAAATCGAAAGTGTGTTAATTGCAGCAAAAGCGACGCGACATGGCATGGCACGGGAGCACCACGGTGGTGATTCAGTACCTAAAACGCAAACATCTTGGAGTCCTTGATGAGGAGGAAGGGAGTTCAACAGCAGGTTAACGTTAAGTCACTACAAAATCCCACTTTTGTTCCGTTTTGACGTGAGGAGCGTGACGTCCCTCCAGTAGCTCTTCTGGTGCTTGTTTACTCGTTATCCAGCTTGACAAGCATGACAAGTTAGCGTTAGCTTGTTAATAACAGTAGTAAAGCAGGGGTGGTATAGTTTGCAAGACTAAAGACACGTTTTTATTCACTTGCTTTTTTTGGCCCATTCATTTTTCAATCTGTTGCTATGTTAATTTCGTTGACAAATAATTTGTCAATATTTTAATCAACAACATTTTTCACAGACAAAAAGAGATGAAAATCAAAACCAGCTTTGAATGACAAAAACTAATATCTATTGTCATTTTCAGTCAGCATTCGGTCTTAAAGTGACAGCAGTCTATTAACCTGCTTCCATTTGTGCTCTTAATATTAATCAAACAACAAAAGACAGAGAAAATCACCTCTTTAGTTTTAATAAGGATTCATTACATTTATTATACATTAATTATTTAATCCATATTTAATCTATAAGGAATGTTGTATGCAAGTTGTTATAAAGAATGCATATCATTCATTGAAAATAAGACGTGTTCTTCTTTAGGAGGAGTAGTTTTATTTAATTGTTACATAATATTTGTTTATGTCACAGCAGTTAAATCTGTGTCTGTATTGCATGTTTAAACTTTAATATCATTCATATTAATAGGTTAATACAGTAGATGTTTTCTCCAGGAGTATATAATGGGTTTGGACATTTTAGAGAAATTCTTAATGCATTACAATTTAACTAAACCCATAAAATTTTGTTTTTGAGTGTGTGCATCTGAGTGTAGTGTAGAGAACAAGTTCTAACATCCTGTTAAGTTTTCTGAGTAGTATTTTTCTTTATAAAAAACAAAAATATATTTATAGATTTATTGTAGCAACCTGTGCACTTTATGAAGATTTTTTTGCACTGTGAATTTGCACTGTCAGTTCTGTTTTTGAACAAAGGATTGGAAATTAATGCTTTAAAAAAAAAAATCTGATTCATCGATTAATCAAAAAAAATAATCGACAGATTAATCGATTATTAAAATAATCGTTAGTTGCAGCCCTAGTTACATTATATGATTATATGATCACGCTCTTATACATGTAAATGCTTCTAAGTGTGACCAGAATGCGCTGTATGTCAATGTTCTGTCTGTGTGGCTGCGTCTCATGTCAGCTAATCGAGGGACACACACACACACACACACTCGATGCACAGACAGACTCGTGTCGGTCTCCTGCTCACATTGAGTTCTCTTTTGCTCATAAACAAACTATAACAGCAACACAGAGAATTTTGAGTATTTTCATATTAGGAGTCTTAAAGGGGTGGTTCTGTGTTTTTTTTCTAGGCTTGGTTGTGTTTCTGGGGCGCAGTATAACATGTCTTAATACTTCTTTTTTTTTTTTAAAAAAAGCCACATTTTTCTTATATTTTACCTTTATTCCACACCGCTGTCTCCACTGTCTTTTGAACGGCTCGTTTGCTTCCTTCTTCTGTGAAGCCCGCCCCTCCGAAAAACGCAATGGTCTTAGATTGGTTAGATGGCCAAATGTAGTTTGTAGTTCTGCAACAGCTCTCTCTCTTTCGTAATGACTGCGACGTAGCCTTGCCCACTTTGTTGCGTGTTCGCGGGGCAGTGTTTATGTTAATAGCAAGGGTTTATGATGTCACCAACCCGGGAAGAAGCTTGTTGTAGTCTAAACTGGCCGTTTTTGTAGGCAATAAACTGCCATAACTTTAAAAGACATATCTCCATTTGCATTGAACTTTCAGCGCTGTAACTTTTCAGATAATTTTTATGCTCAAGCAGCAACATTACACACCAACTAAAGTTAAAAAAGTGAAATCGCATGCAACCACCCCTTTAAATTAGTTAAATAAAGTCTTAAATGAACTTAAAAGAGTTGTGAGGAAATGAGATGCGCGGGACAGAGCGTGAGATCTGCGTAATTTTCGGCAGCGGCTGTTCTTAAAGTGACAGGAGCACTGATGATGCCTGTCATTAATGTTCATCAAAGAACAACGGGAACAGAGAAAATTGTAGCTTAATGATGATTAATCTATATTTCATTTATTTATGCAGTTAAGAAAGGTGTTTGATAACTATTACATGAAAATGGTCTCAGAACGACAATATTATCGTTTATCGCAATAATTTCTTGGCCAATTTATCGTCCAGCAAAATTTGTTATCGTGACAAGCCTACACATCAACCAGAGCGAGAGCAAGTGCAGCTTCGCTCGGGTTACGGAAGCCATTGGCAGTGCTGTCATTTTGTTTTTAGACCACAAAATCAACAATGTCACTAAAGAAGAGTGTTTTTTTGGTTGTGAGGGAAAGATAACCTTGTTCAGCTTCCCAAAGAACCCAGCATTAAGGGAACAGTGGATGCAGTTTGTTTTTCCGGAGCAGCAACAGAGTTCTGCAAAAAATTAATCATGGGTCTTAAAAATATGGGTTTAAAAATAGTATGTATATTTTCTTAAGAAAATTGTGGTTCAGTGTTGTATAGAAAAATATTGAGAACATTTCACTATTAAAAACCAAGAGATACATTTACCTAAATTTTTTATGGAAACATAAAGGGTTAGTTCATCCAAAAATGAAAATAATGTCATATATTACTCACCCTCATGCTGTTCCACACCTCCATTCATCTTCGGAACGCAAATTAAGATATTTTTGTTGAAATCCAATGGCTCAGTGAGACACGCTGATTCAAAACGTTCTGAAGCTTCATGAAGCATTGTTTTGAAATCAGTTATCACTTATCACTATAGACGAGTTTCCCGGGCACTTCCGGTTTACTTCCTGTTTCTGCCAAGAACTTCCGGCCCAGGCTGAGTAGTAATGTACAAATTTGTGACACATCCTTTCTAGCTTTTATTTATTTGTATCAAACTGATTTATTTTCTTTTACTTACTCTTATTTATTTTTATATCAGTCACTTATTTCTTTATTTATTAATTTTATTGATTTAATATTTTATTCCAGTCTTTTTCTTTTTGTGATATTGTGAGATTTTTTTCCTGTATTTACTTTGTTTTTATTTAATTAAAAAAAAATCATACATTAAGGAGTTAATGAAATTGTCCCTTTGTTATGGAATAGGATCAATACAAATTAATTCATTTCTTCTCAAATCAATTTGTTTATTGTCATGTGTCAATATTTACAATACAAGAAAAAGAATAGCACTCAAAAGTTTTTTTTTTTTTTTAACTCTGTTTTGTCTTATCAATAATCACAACACCAGAACGGGAACAATAACAATAAATGTACACAGGTTTTTATAGCTGAAATAAATATATATATATATATATATATATATATATATATATATATATATATATATATATATATATATATATATATATATATATATATATATATATATATATATAATAAATAATATATATAAAATAAAGGAATATGTACAATTAAAAAAAAAAAAAAACACCACCAGAAAGGGAAAAAAAATAAATTTACACCGGTTTTTCTAGCTGAAAGTATATGGTTGATGGTCGAAACATTCTCCTTCCGACCAAACATTCAGCAATCGCCATGAGTTGTTGCAACCGCGAACAGCACAATATGTCCCGGAGCCGTGTCGGCGTGTAACACCATCCATAGTTAACTTTTTCTGCACGCTAACCAAAGACAGTAAAAGACGCTAACCGGAAGTCATTGGCAGAGTGAAAGGATAATGGCGGCCCGCCTATTTCACTCAGGAAACTCGTCTATATAAGTCAGTATTTCGTTTTTTTTTGACACACCAAAAATATTTTCGTCGCTAATATTAATATTGAACCACTGTACTCACATGAACTGATTTAAATAAACTCTAAAAAAAAAGGTTCTATATGGCACTAAAATTGGTTCTTGGCTCGTAATCATAGGGGAACCTTTTTAAGTGCTATATAGCACCAATTTTGGTGCTTCAGTGGTTCTTCAGCGGTTCTTCAGCAGTTCTTTTGCTAAGGTGCTATATAGCACTGCTACCATATACAGAACATGTTAAGATATGCTGCTAAATTACACCAAAAGTGGTTCCTCTATGATTACGACGAAGAACCACTTTTACTGCCATATAGAACCTTTTTTTCCCCCCGAATGTATATTTTTAGTACATTAATGGATCTTGAGAGAGGAAATGTCATTGCTGGCTATGCAGGCCTCACTGAGCCATCGGAATTCTACAACAATATCTTAATTTGTGTTCCGAAGATGAATGGAGGTCTTACGGGTGTGGAACGGCATGAGGGTGAGTAATAAATTACATTATTTTCATTTTTGGGTGAACTAACCCTTTAAGCAATTTTGAGGCTTGAATTGAGGAACCGATTAAGGGGGAAAAAAGGCTACCTATTTATTTTTAGAGAATTTGTTCAATTATGCAGTTTTATTTAGAGACACCATTGTTAGTTCCCAACATGCTTTGCATATGGCTGGAAATGGAGCATTAATATTGAAATGAAGTGTTTTTTATGTGTTTTTAAGTGAAGGGAAACATCTGTTAATGTTTAATGATCAGTTATGTTTGACTTTTGAAAGAGTTTCTGTTATGTTGAAGTTTTGATCGTTAACTTTGTGCAGAAGAGTAAATCTTATGGTTAGGTTGTGGATAACTGCATGTATACAAATTAGGGCTGCAACAACTAATCGATAATAATCGATTCTCATTATCGATTAGTCGGGTATGTCCTCTGTACGCAAAGCTTCCACCAGTCACGTCAAATTACAGCACTGAATAACACGTTTTTATGGACAAAATGTGCATCTAGAAATAGTGGAGTGGAATCAGAGTGAGCTGATGCAGGAAAGGTACGTGATCCAAGTGCCCAAAACATGAAAATTGTTTATTTTAAGCTTCAAGCGAATGCATTAGCATTTAACATACCCTGTCATGACAGATGTGTGTGTGCATCTGCAGCCTCAGCGCAAAACGTTCATTTTACAGGTTATATCCACTGATCTATATAGAGAACTGCAGTTATATCCTCATCTGTAAATGTTACTAATTCACGCGAGTATTTCCATTTTGCATGAAATGGCGTCCTTGTCGTGACAGTAACATCACTGAACGAGCGCCGGCGCGCGCATGCGCGTCAAACAGACAGAACGCTTTAGAGAGGGAGACCATTAATATTCAAAGCAAAAATGTTAATTTGAAGCATTTTTTTTAGGGACTGAAAAGGGATAACAGTGTAATTGAATATAAATGTAAGAAGTTTCTACAGGATAAAGAAACGACAGTAACAGGTACTGTGTCCATAGAGAGAGTGTGTGTGTGTGTGTGTGTGTGTTCCTGCAGAATATTTCTCTTATGTGGTAACACTGAGTTTGTGTTTTTTTAACATATATATATATATATCATTTTAATGTAGGGATTTGCTTAGTAATTTTTTTGCACATAATCTATAGCACAAACATACCCTTACAAAAATTATGCAGTATTGATTACCATTTGTATAACCACACAAATACCATATAGTTAAACTATGGATTTGAACCAAAACTAATTTGTGGTTACCATTGAATAACTAAAATAACCCTGATATTTATTTATTTATTTATTTATTTATTTATTTATTTATTTATTTATTATTAATATTATTAGGGGCCAAGCACCGAAGGTGCGAAGGCACCTATTGAAACCGTTCCCGTTCTTATTATTATTATTCTTCCGCCACAAAGTCTATGGCAGCCCATAGAACCGTATGGTAAAAAGTTATGAAATTTGGGACAGTCCGAAGTGTCAACATAGCAAATTTGGAGTCTCTAACTTAATCCCTCTAGCGCCACCACCTGTCCAAAGTTGCACTCATGTTTATGCTAATAACTTTTAAACCATAAGGGCTAGAAACAGAATTATTTTTTCCTCTGATTCCTTGGCTCAATCCGATTCAATCGCACCCCATGACGTCATTTTCTGTCATGAAAATTTCCCGCCATTTTGAATTTTCCGAAAAACCTACTTTTGCGAACTCGTCCTAGACAGTTCATCCGATTTGCACGAAAATTGAACCAGATCATCTTCAGACCATGCTGACAAAAAAACTTGGAATTTAAGTTGATTCGTCAAATCGTTTTCAAGAAACACACAAGGAAATTTTATGTAACGTTTGCAAAAACACAGTTAAGGCTATATCTCCGCAACGCTTTATTGTATTCAAACCAAACTTGGTACACTTCATCACAAGCATGACTTGAGGCTACGTGCAGCGTTTCGGCGCAGCACTACCTACTGGTCCGGAGATACGAAAAATTGCTATTTTTGCTTATAACTTTTGAACCGTTTGTCCAAAAAACATAAAAGTGGTCTTGTTCGATTCAGGACGGCATTGCACTATTGGCAAGTCGTCCGATATATGTCCAATTTTTCCATATCGGCCATTTTGACTGTCGGCCATTTTGAATTATGTGCTAAAATGCTGTATTTTATGAACGCATGAACGGATTGTTACGAAACTTGGTATGGGTCATCAGCATGATGCCCTGAAGTAGCCTGAGAAGTTTCGAAACAGCGCCACCTAGTGGAGAATTTTTTTTCCAAACGCTTATAACTTTGGGTGGGTTTGACTTATTTTCATGGGACTAATTTTTTAGTCTACTGATTCCTCACCGAGTCCAACAATACCAGACTTGCTAGGTTTCGGCATATGGTTTGTGCAGCGTTGCAATTTAGCGCTTAAAAAACGTTAGCTGATATTTTCGAAACCGCTAGTCTGATAGAGACGAAACCAGCATCAGAAGTTCGGAAACATAGGTCGATAGCTATTTGTTAATACCCAAATGTCAAAATATTGATAGTAAGGGGGTGTAAAATCCAATCAAAGTCAGGTGTCAGTCATTTTTCATGTGTTTTTTTATATAAATGTCTATAACTCCAAAATGAAATGAGATATTTTCACCAAAATTGACATAAACATGTATGGGCTCACTCCGAGGACACATTAAAAAAATGGTAGGATTGTGCCACTTGGTGGCGCTATAATAGAACAAAAGATGAAATTCCCATTGACTACAATGCAGTATTCTGATATAAAATGCTATACTTTACAAATTAATTGGTGTATCATTACGAAACTTGGTATGTGCCATCAGCACCATGCCTTTAAGCTACTTAAAAGGTTTCAAAACAGCGCCGCCATGTGGTCCATACTTATAATGAAAAGGCCTCTTGAGGCTATATCTCTGCAATGACATATTGACACTATATTGACACCCTGCTTTGATATATTGACACCAATCTTTGCAAGTGTCATTGTTCCCTTATTCTGACCACACCACATCAATTTTGTAACTGTGCCACCTATTTGTTGAAAGTGATAAATCATTAAATCATTATTATTGACTGTATTTATCATTTTACAGCTATTTTGCCTAAAATCACCTTAATAGGTCTTTAATTGCTCATTGCTGCAGTTGATCTGACATTGCCAGTCATTTTGGCATGTCTTGTCTTCTTCTTTGCGCTTGGCCCCGATAATGGCTGCTTGTTGTTATTATTATTATTATTGTTTGTTTTGTTCATTGTAAATCCATGGTTAATTTATGTAATGGTAGATATATTCACTGTGTGTGTTTTCATAGCACGTTTGTTTGAAGGACAGCATTGGATAGGATGTGGAACAGTGTGTTTTGCCAATAAAATAAAATCGGGATTTTTTTACCCGATTAATCAATTAATTGGAAAAATAATTGTCCAACTAATCGATTATCAAAATAATCGTTATTTGCAGCCCTAATACAAATAATATGATGCATGCTGCTTTGTTCAATGAGCAATAACTTTGCTAATGCCAGTGCAGTAACAAGTTTGTTTCTGCTTGTGCTGTGCTAGCAGCATACAGTCTATTCAGTACATCATGACTCAAAGTCAAAAATAAACATTTCCATTCATTTCCATTCACTCTAATCCACACCCTTTTTTAGAGTGAACTTAAAATAAAAAAGCACATTCCACTAGGGCTGTAATCTCCTAGTCGATTATTAGTCGATACGTTCAAAATGGGTCAAAAGAAGGACTTGACAGGCTCAGAAAAGTCACAAATAGTGAGATATATTGCAGAGGGATGCAGCAGTCTTAAAATAGCCAAGCTTCTGAAGCGTGATCATCGAACAATCAAGCGTTTCATTCAAAATAGTCAACAGGGTCGTAAGAAGCGTGTGGAAAAACCAAGGCGCAAAATAACTGCCCGTGAACTGAGAAAAGTCAAGCGTGCAGCTGCCAAGATGCCACTTGCCACCAGTTTGGCCATATTTCAGAGCTGCAACATCACTGGAGTGCCCAAAAGCACAAGGTGTGCAATACTCAGAGACATGGCCAAGGTAAGAAAGGCAGAAAGTCGACCACCACTGAACAAGACACACAAGCTGAAACGTCAAGACGGGGCCAAGAAATATCTCAAGACTGATTTTTCTAAGGTTTTATGGACTGATGAAATGAGAGTGAGTCTTGATGGGCCAGATGGATGGGCCCGTGGCTGGATTGGTAAAGGGCAGAGAGCTCCAGTCCGACTCAGACGCCAGCAAGGTGGAGGTGGAGTACTGGTTTGGGCTGGTATCATCAAAGATGAGCTTGTGGGGCCTTTTCGGGTTGAGGATGGAGTCAAGCTCAACTCCCAGTCCTACTGCCAGTTTCTGGAAGACACCTTCTTCAAGCAGTGGTACAGGAAGAAGTCTGCATCCTTCAAGAAAAACATGATTTTCATGCAGGACAATGCTCCATCACACGCGTCCAAGTACTCCACAGCGTGGCTGGCAAGAAAGGGTATAAAAGAAGAAAATCTAATGATATGGCCTCCTTGTTCACCTGATCTGAACCCCATTGAGAACCTGTGGTCCATCATCAAATGTGCGATTTACAAGGAGGGAAAACAGTACACCTCTCTGAACAGTGTCTGGGAGGCTGTGGTTGCTGCTGCACGCAATGTTGATGGTGAACAGATCAAAACACTGACAGAATCCATGGATGGCAGGCTTTTGAGTGTCCTTGCAAAGAAAGGTGGCTATATTGGTCACTGATTTGTTTTTGTTTGGTTTTTGAATGTCAGAAATGTATATTTGTGAATGTTGAGATGTTATATTGGTTTCACTGGTAAAAATAAATATTTGAAATGGGTATAAATTTGTTTTTTGTTAAGTTGCCTAATAATTATGCACCGTAATAGTCACCTGCACACACAGATTTCCCCCTAAAATAGCTAAAACTAAAAACCACTTCCAAAAATATTCAGCTTTGATATTAATGAGTTTTTTGTGTTCATTGACAACATGGTTGTTGTTTAATTATTAATGTTGTAAAATTAATCCTCAAAAATACAACTTGCCTAATAATTCTGCACTCCCTGTATATGTATATATATATATATATATATATATATATATATATATATATATATATATATATATATATATATATATATATATATATATATATATATATATATATATATTCAGTTCATATCCATGTCCTGCACTTATTCATCCATTGTATATCATGCACTTATGCAACCTTTGTATATCCTGCACTTGCTGCTATTGCACTTCTGGTTAGACCTAAACTGCATTTCGTTGCCTTGTACCTGTACTTGTGTAATGACAATAAAGTTGAATCTAATCTAATCTTTGATGCAGCATACAGTGGTGTTGGTTATTTTAAAGGGTAGATGGGTAAGGTATTCTTAAATGCATTTTAAAAATCTGAATAATTCTTAATAAATAATTATTCACAGTATTTTGAAGTGCCCACGATAACAATTTGTGCATGTTCATTATCGTGATCTATCGTATTACCGTATACCGGCACATGTCTAAATAGCACATAACATTTTGTGTTTTTGTTTGTGTTTGTTTGTTCGTTCCTGGCATTTCGGTGACAAATGTTTTATAAACAAGGCCCAGTTAGACACTAGATTTGCAGTGATAAAAAAAAAAATTGAAACTGCATCAAATGTCTGTTTTTTGGCAATTGACGCATAAGTGAATATAATGTAAACAACACCAATGTATACTGAATCGAAAGTTATCCAAGGATAATGCGATGATGTATTTTGTGTGTGTGTGTGTGTGTGTGTGTGTGTGGGGCAGGTGTTTTGTAAATAACCTTTCTAAATGATTCATGTATTTTAGAGTGCTTTCTAAAATACACCTGTTTCCTGTTGATATGTTATATTTTTTAACAAACTGTCATTTACTCACCCTCATGCTATCCACGATGTTTATGATTTTCTTTCTTCAGATAAACACAAAGATTTGTGAAGTCCATATAATACTTATTATAAGAAAATAAATATATATATAAAACATCTTATACCTTTTTATTAAGATTTTTTTAATATAATTTTCTTATAATCATTATTATGCATTTAAAGGGATAGTTCACCCAGTAATGAAAATTCTGTCATCACATGTCATAAAGAAAGTTTGGAAATACTCAAGGGCGAGTAAATAATGACATAATTTTCATTTTTGGGTAAACTATTCCTTTAATTTAATTCATCATGGAGGTTAGGTTACAAAATATCACTACCTCTCAATCTGACATGTAGAGTTGTAAAGTTTTAGTCATAGTCTATTTTTATTCATCATATTTTTATTTTTTTCCCCTTGATCATTATACAGATGTGTAGCATTCCATTAAGGGCTGCATGATATTAGAAAAAAAAGGATGTGCTTGGCATCATATTTTTTGTTTTTATATTTACAGTATGTAAATGTTTGCATGATTTCAGAAGACTAAGCACAAAGATGAAAAAAAAATTAAATGTATGCTTTTTTCAGTTGCTTTTATCTAAAGTAGCTTAAAGAGCATTTAAGCTAAAAAAAAAAAAAAGAAAAAAAAAGAAGAAAAAGTGCATTACATGCATTCCCTGGAGTCATTACTGTGTTGAGAGCACTATGTTCTGTCTGTTGAGCTGCAGTACATGAAGCTTTTTTACATTTATGTTTGTTGTGGATTCTTGTGAAATTTGACTTTGATCATTGTTGAAAAAAAAATACAAGCATGAAATGACTCGAATGAACATTAATGTTTGTTGAGCATCATCATATTAAACTTTTTTTTTTTTTAATTTTCCTCATTCTGCTTGAACTAATCAGCCCTTATTTTATTTAGGACATCTCCTGGCCCTCAAGGCAAGCACTTCCATCCTTTTGATCGGATGTTTCCTGATTGCTCTGTGACTGGAAGGCACTAACAGCTTTCTTCATTTTCATAATTTTCAGGGAAACACTTTGCATTCGCTCCGTTCTCTCCTCAATAATGCGGCGCTCCATTTCGAGCAAACTTTCTCCTTTAGCAATCTTTTCCAGGATAAGAGCTTCTTGTTTCATTTTCTCGAGTCCAACAACCCGGTCCTCAAAGCCAGGACTCTTCTCTTCCTTCTCAGTTTTGATCAGGATTTCGAGATATTCGGCTGTGGAAAGAGATTTTGGCTTCAGTGCGATCTCATCCAGTCTTCTTAGGCAATCTGAGGACAGTTTGATCAATTTCGTTAATTTGTGCTCAGTTCCATTGAGTTGATCCTGAAGTTCATCAAGTATTTGTTTAGAGTCCATAAACTTTCCTTTTGCCTTCATGAAGTTGTCTTTCAGCTCTTTAATAGTTTTTTTCTCTATTTTTGTTTCATAGGTCCACATGAAGTTTTCCTTTGAATGAGCAGAGTAATGGCAGTTTCCAGGGCAGATAATGCAGTAGTCGGACTCCATCACAGCACAAGTTTGCTTAGAATCTTCTTCAGGGAGGAAGCAGTTGGAGTGACACGTGAAGAAGCAGGTGTTGCAATTCATGGTAAAACAGTTTACAGGGGATCTTTTTGCATTCATCACCTCTACATCTTGCTCAAAATCCTCATTTTGTGCCATATTCTCACTCTCATTTTCCAAACATTGCTTGAATTTTTTTATCTCACTCATTTTAGAGAGCCCAGCAGTTATTTGAGGGGTTAGACTTGCCATGGCTTTCTCAAGGCGCTCTCGTTCCTCCAAGACTTTTATTGTCATCGTCAGATCTTTACTTTCACTGGCTCCCAGTGTCTTGAAAAAAGCCTTCATTTGTTTAAAGGTTTTGTCCCAGACAAGCTCAGTCAGTTTATCATCTTCATCATCATCATTATCATCTGAATCATTGTCAGAGGTAGAAGGCTCTTCCACTTTTTTGTCTGCATACACAGCTGAGTTGTTGAAACTGAAATGGGTTGGTTCTCCCTTTTTATTTTTTTGACAGGGCAGCTCTGCTGCTTTGATGGCTTCTAGAACTGGGATCTTTTTACCATCTGCAAATGTCACCATAATCATGATGTTCTCTGCAATGTCTTTGCTAAAAATGGAAAGGATTGAGTCAAAGATGTACCTCTGATTTGCACTCAGGCGGGCAAGAGAGGCCTGGACAACAAAGCAGACTGCATCAATGTGATCGATTCCCAAAGGGCTACAAAGAAAGCTTTTGACCTGCTCTGTAATCAGTTTATCATGAGCGATTCCTCTTGTATCCCCAAATCCGGGTGTATCTACGATTGTGAGGGAATAGGGAATTTGAAAGCCAGGCTGATTGTACAGCTCATAAGATGAGACATTATATGTCTGACTCTCAGCCTGTGTGCGATTGGTCACTTCATGGATTAGTTTGAAGCGATATACATCCTGCCACTTTACGCCCAGTATGTAATTGAGCATCACATTGACCAGCGTGGTTTTTCCCGCACCTGTTGATCCCAAAAGAAGAATTACTTTGTTTTTCACATCCTCAACCTTTCTTCCAAAGACATACTGATTAAAACTTACAGTCTCTGCCATTTTTTTGTGTAATGTCAGTGTATGTATTGATGGATTGCCCTTTTTTATTCGTGAAGATTGATTCAAGAACAACCCACTCCCATCCTTATTTGATTGTTTACCCTTAAAACTGGCTGAAAACACATTTTCAAAGCTGGAGAGACTCACTCCATCATTTCCACAGTTTGCAAAAACTCTGATTGTGTAAACTGTGTCTTCTTTCAATCCCTTAAGAGTGCACTCCCTGTTTATAGATTTTACAGACTTCCATGGCTTTTCATTTTCCTGATCCTTGGTGCATTCTCTGTATTCCAACACGTATCCAGTGACCAGAACATCCTCACCCACAGATGTAGGAACATCCCAGGCTACAGTTGCAGACTCAGATTCTACTCGTTTCACTATAGGTGCCCCAGGAGGAGCACACGGACGAGTCTTGAAGAATGATGTAGTGTCACTTGTCAGACTTACTCCTGGACGACACACCGCCTTACAGCTGAAACAATATTCCTTATGCGGTTCTAACGACTTGACCTTGATGACCTGATCAGAAACCCCATCGGTAAACACCTCTGTCCATTCAGAGCTCTGCGCTGCCTGATATGAAATACAGTATGAGACCACAGAACTAACACCGTGGTCAGGAGATTTGATTTGCAGATGTATGCAGTCATGCTCAGCACTCAAGAAGACTGGTTTTGGGGGTTTTGAGGGGAGCTCGTACTGTGAGTTTATGAGTCTCCCCTTTTCATAAACATGAATTGAGGAGGCAGTGATGAGTTCATCCGGGATTGATGCAATGCAGAATTCAATGTTCCTTCTTCCTTTATTGGCTTCTTTGAAATCTAGGAAGGCCTGTATGTTTTCTCTGTTAAGAGTAGTTACATTTCCAGAGGAAAACCATTTCTCTGTCTTTATTGAGGAGTCTTGATCATAACTTTCTTGCTCTCCATTGTTGCATGATTGTTTTTTCAGGTAATTCTCCAAGTCTGAAATGTACAGTTCCTTTTCATTTAAGGAGGAAAGTGCGAAAGCTATCACATAGTTATTGGATGCTTTCAAGACAACCTTGTCCAAGTCATTGCTGGATGAAAGAACAGGGACTTCTTTCATGATTTCGAGGTAAGATCTAACAACATTCATCTCTCGCTCTCGTTCATTTAGATACTTGTTTACCAGAGCACCCTGAAATGGGGATCTTTCTTTGTCATTGAGAGCATCAACAAGCTCTTGTTCTTCTTTTCCTCCCCCCCTTATAGAAGGAAGAAGCCTGCAGAGATGTTTTTGAAAAACAGTTTTGTACTCTGAGCAGAGGTCCTTAAATTTTCTGATTTTAGTTTTGATTTCAGGGAATTGAATGGCGACATTGTCCCTCATCAGGTCTTGACATTGAATGTCACAATTATCCAGTTCATCCATGATCCGTTGGGCACGTCGTACTAGGCTTACACTGATCTCTCTGACTATCTGAGCAGCTGCTGAATCTAGTTTTTTCAGAGGGTAAAGCCACACAGTCATGGGCACAGCATTCTCTCCATGTTCTCCCAGCAGTTTTGGCAGCTCTGAGTACACCTTGATGGCATCTACATATGAAACCGGATTGTTTTCCAGAGCAAAATCTCCATGAAAAGTGCAGCTGAATTTGTTCATTTTCTCTTTTTCCGATTCACTCATTTTCAAAGATGCTTGACCTTCAATTGATATTAAAGGTATCTTTTTAATTGAAGCTTGGAGGTTTCCTTTTATCTCTTGATGATTTTCATTGGATGAAACTTCTTGGTCAAAAATAAAGAACGCTTGAGCTCCATACAATAGAGCCGTAACAACATGTGTGGCCGAGCCCTCCTGAAATACATTGCAATGCTTTACATTCCCTGCTCCAAGATGTTCCATAGTTAACTGCTCAAAACGTGTCGTTGTCCGATACTGTAAGGTGACTCGAGATTGATGTTTGGACTTCTTTTTATCATTTAAAAAATCAGCAGACCCTTTCACGCTAACTAATCCAGACAGAAAGCTGGCTTCAAGAGATGCAGAAACATTCAAAGCTTGTACTTTGTCTTCACTTGAATCTGAGGCAATGATTTTGAAGTCAGTGTTTGGCTGTGGCCGTACATTGATATTCTTCTGCAGCATCTCCGCATCCCAGAGAGTTATTCCTTGGGAAATTGTTTATATTAATCATTAGTTACCCCAAAGGTAAAGCATAAAATCTAAGTAATAAAATAGACCATTTTGATTGTTTTTTTATTACCTGGAATGAGGACATCTCTTCGGCAGTCATAAAGCATTCCCAACTGAAAAGGTCGGCCAAGACAAGCCAGTTCAATGGTTTCAGAGTCAGACATCTTTCTAGAGAAATTTTTTTAAACATTTTTTTGTATATTTTAAACACACAAGTATGCAACATATGACTGAAAAAAAATATTGCAAAACAAAACATACGTTTTAAAGAAGTTCTAAGCATTCATTGGGCCATCCTCAAATATGGGTTAAATATTGAGACGGTGCTGGTGAAAAGTTACTGGCAGCTTTAATATATTTAGAGCTGGAACTAATTTTTTTTTTTTATTGATTAATCTATTGATTTTCTTTTTAGATAATCATATAGTCTTATTTTTTAGTTATAGTTTTAGTCTATAGTTTAGTTTAGTTTTAGTCTATAGTTTATTTTCTGAATAGTTGATTAATCCTTCGGTCAATTTACCAATAAATAATAACCATAATTAATCTATGTATGAACCTGAGGGTATCTGAGCAATTTAGGAACAGTGCTGCTTACTGATCGAGAAAAAAAAATGCTGCTTTCATTGTAACCATTTAAAAATGTTCTCTAAAACACAACTTTTGGATTCCTTAAAACAGTGGTTCCCAACCTAGGGTCCGCACACCCCTACCCTTAGGAGGGCGCCAGAGTTTGCAGGGGGTGCCTGAGTGTTTATATGCTTTGAGGTCAAACATGGATATGAAAAACCTTTCCGTTGGTTGATGGAATGACCCATGGATAATTTAGCATTGGATGCATATATTAATGTTGTACATCAAGCAAGAAGATTTTTTAATTTATAAAAGACAACATAGTTACCGTAATGCAGCTTTTCAGGTCATTCACTAAGATACCTGCAAAAAGAAAGGTATTAATTAATACTTAGATAAGTGTACTTTTTGAAAGTGAATGCTTTTGTACCTTTTTTTATTTATTTATTTTTAACTTTTTTAAAGATATATTTCATATAAACACTTTTTAAAGCCTTTGAGCATTTTTACCACACCAGGAAAGTTCCCGGCTCAGTTTCCAAAAGGCCTGGGGGAAAATGCAGCTTATTTGAAACAGTTGACATCTACTATAGTCTAGGGCAGAGGTTTTAAAACTTTATGATGCCAAGGACCCCCAAATATGATGAACCTTTTATGAGGGACCCCCTTCCTAAAATCCATCTATACATTTTTATGTATGAAAAAACTTGTAAACTGTAAGATAAATAGTAAGTGTGACATTATAAATACAACATATTTTTTCCTAACTTAAATTGGCTATACTTAAAGCTGCAGTCCGTAACTTTTTGCGCTCTAGCAGTTAATAAACAGAACTGCATGCGTCTTGCGGAAGAACATTGCCGCCGGAGCTACTTCTCTCTGTTTATGTCTATGGCGAGTCACGCAGGGACTGTGCTCCTCCGCAGCGCTTCCTACCAGTCTGGTCTGAAATAGTCCCAATATAAACACATTATTATAAGTGTACCATAATGATTCAGGATAAGACAAAAACACGGTTTGGAAAATGGATTCATGTTGTACATTCTCATTATATATATTTTTTTGTAAATCTTGAACACAAAAAAGTTACGGATATCAGCTTTAATGTTGGATGTATAAACCTGAAGAAGAACATTTTCAATTAAAAATTAATTGTATAAGCAACTTTCACAATAATTGTAAGCAGCTTACGTACTGCATTAATACTTCCTTACAACATCAGTGATCAAGATAAAGGACTATAGTGACTTACTAGAAAGATACAAAGCAAACATACAATTCTGGTAAGTATGTATGTATACGAAACGTAAGAAACATTTAGAAATGAAACAATTAGAATGTTCGGTAGACTTTATCCATTTTTGCTTTCTGGGGAGCCCATAGAACCTACTGAAGGGCCCCTGGGGGTCCCCGGACCCCAGTTTGAAAACCCCTGGGCCAGTGTCACCTTATGGGGTAAGTTGTCACTGTAGGAAACTGCATTTAATTGACAATGATTTGAGAACAATAGTTTGTTTAAAATATTAAATATTTTATATACAGCTCTGGAAAAAATTAAGAGACCACTTAACATTGAGAAATCAATGTTAAGTGGTCTCTTATTTTTTTCCAGAGATCATCTGTAATACAGTTATGAAGCTCAAAGCCTATGAAATACTAAAGCCGCGTTTCCACCGCAGGAACCAGGGTCTAAATGAAGTTCCGGGTAAATATTTCCCCCTCCAAACAGCCCTGCTTGCGAGGTAGTACTTTTTCAAAGTTCAGGAATTTTCGGGGGTGGGACTTGGGCGCTGAACATGCTGATTGGTTTAGCTCACGCAGCATTTTTAAAAAGTCTTGCGAGGTTCGTTCTGCGTTCAGTAAACATCAGTCTTGCTCTTTCTGTCCGATGGCGAGCGTTGTCTCAGCAATCGCACAGTCAATGTCCGTAATAGCTGATTGTAACATACGTTGTCTTATTTTAAATCTAGCTTTCAGAATACGCTTTAGTATCAGTGCTCGTCTCTTTTACCTCTTTAGTAAACCAATACATAACTAGCAAAAGCAACGCTACTTGCATCTCCTCCATAACTTGTTATTTTTGCAGACAGTAGCGCACAAAAATGATGTCGCTGACTGGGAGGAACAGTCACGCGCAGTCCCACGTCTCTGGATTAATTTGCCTAATCTTCACGGTACTTTAGACCGCCGTGGAAAAGCAGACAGTAGCAGGTCTGGGGGGGAAAAGTTCCTGGTACAAATTGAGCCTTTGTTTTGGTTGACAGATATTGTAATTCATTTCATTGCATAATATTACAGCATTTAAAACACATCTGACAGCTTGGCCTGACCTGACATTTATGAAAAATACTGCACTCTAAAAAATGCTGGGTTGTTTCAACCCATGTTTGGGTCAAATATGGACAAACCCAACCATTGGTTTAATTTTAAATTACATTTTTAAACCCAACTGTTGGGTTTGTCCATATTTGACCCAAACATGGGTTGAAACAACCCAGCATTTTTTTTAGAGTGTGCTGTCCTGGGAACAGTTCAGTGGTGTAGTTAAAATATACCTTTTGTTATATATTTAACTTTTGTCTGAAAACCAGTGTTTGTTTTATTGTGTTCACTTGTTTACATAGCAGCCCTTACAAATAATTATACCTGAATTTTGGTTTGGAGGACAGAATAAAAATAAAAAATAAAATAAAAAACATTTTAAGCAACATACCTTTTCCCCCCTCTATATAACTCCAGAATGATTTGTCCTCTTCAGGTTTAGACACTATTCATTTTCATCTAAACACTGTGGTTTTATAGAGAGAATCAAAGCCACTCCTTGCAACACTGTGATTGGGCAGGCAACAATTCTCTGCCAATCTACCTTCTTGCAGAGTTTAGATCTGTAAATATGCTTTAGAAGCCCAGCATTGGTACACTAATATCTTTCATAAAATGCTTTCATAAAAACTGAGAGAGGTTGTAGTTTCAGCAAAGTGACATGTTCTGTTGGGAAAATGTCTGATCAGGGCATATCTGGCAAAATGAGCAGTTGCTTATGCAGTAGTGACCTTTGGTAACGTTTTGTATGAACTCACATCCCAAAATGCCATGAAAGAAATTGGATCAGCATTTTTTCTGTCATTCTCAAATACCACAATAAACTGGTATCTTATCAGAAGAACCTCATTAGGATATATGGTGTTTCAAAGTCCTTTGTAAACTAGTGTTGTAAAATATCGATACCGTCGATAAAATTGTCTTTATTAAAAATGAGCAAAAATGCAAATTACAAACAATACGAAAAAATAATAATATGAAGCAAATCAGCATAGAATGATTTCTAAAGGATTGTGTGTCATGTGACAATGAAGACTGGAGTAATGATGCTGAAAATGCAGCTTTTATCACAGGAATAAATTACATTTTACTATATATTCATGAGCACAATGTCACAACTGGGGGCAATTCATATTGATACCAATTCATATTGGTATCAATTCATATTGATACCATGATAGATGTGTTTCTTTCTACACATGTAATCTCGCTTGTTTACTGGAGAGTAAACCGTTGATTGGATGCGTGACAGTAGCCACGTTTACATGTGCACTTTTTTGTCATTCCGATTAAAATCATTCCGATTGAAAGATTCAGTGGACTGTTTACATGAGACGTTATCTAAACCGATTTGGTGTTTACATGTGCTGACTTTCAATCTGAATCATTTTGTGACATGCGCACACAGTTTGTCTGTCGCATAGATTCGTTGCCAATTGTGGATCAATAATTCTGTATTGGTGATTTTTATATTTATTTATTTTTCTGTGGGCGGACATGCAGTAGTTTAATTTATGTCCTATACAATGGCTATTTCAACAGCTGTGAATGATGAATGCGGACTCAAGATGAATTCAATTAATGTAATTTGAAAAACACAAAATTAACAATAAAATGCCCCCAAATTATTAATAAAAACAGACGGTGAAACATGAATGAAAACATTCAAGACGTGCTCCGCATCATTAGGCTAAGTTAGATACATAAACGCATAAATATTTCCGATGATTAAGGAAAGATACCATAATCACAGAGGTAGGCTATAAATATTAACAAAAGTAATTAAAGTAGACCGTGGGTAATGTTACGTAACAATTTGAAGCAGTTGTTGAACTTATATAGGCTAACTTACGAGAAACGGTCAGAAATATCGAGAGAAATAGAGAAATATCGACACGTCCTCTCCAGCAGCTTGAATGTTCCCCGTTGCACTGGCAACTCTCAACGGCCACCAGGACTTATACAGTTTTATAAAAGCTATTTATTATTTGTTGTAAAGTCAAATGTAAGAATCACCTCAGAAAAATAAATTATTCTGTCAGGCGCAGTTGAAGCCTCGGACAAACGCTGTCAAGATGAGATGGTGTAGCCAGGCTGTCTGTGTCATTATTCCAACATTATGTTCATAACTTGTTATGAAATAAAAAAAGTTTAATACCTCAGAAAAATGAACTTTCCTCTCTTGTCAACATTAGCCTGGTGTGAGTGCGGCACGCGCTCTTCAGTTGTGGAGGCGTGCGCGGTGTAGCTATATCACGTCACAGAAAGACGTGCACTCAAAGTAATCGGATCAGGTCGTTTACATGGTGGAATTTTTCGTTTGATCGGTTCATGAAAAGGTTTATCCCACCCCTCTCAAACCGATTACAATTTAATTCGGTTTGGGCATTTTTAGTTGGATTGAGGTGTTTATATGGAGCTTTTTCATTCGGATTGGACTTTTAAACCGATTACAGTGCTCCATGTAAACGCACCTTGTTGGATTTTCCAGCTTGTGTTGCACATTTTGCAATAATAAAAAAAAATTGATAAGAAATGTTTTTAAGAGGGGACTTTCAGACTTTGAGTGACAACCCTTTCTCAACTGTGGAAAAAAAACGCACACTGCAACAAGTCAGTTTGCATGGCCATTGTCACGGAAGGAAGCCTCTTCTGAAGCTGCCTCACAAGAAAGCCTGCAAACAGTTTTCAGAAGACATCCTGTCCAAGAACATGAATTACTGGTACCATGCCCTGTGGTCTGATGAGACCAAGATAAAATAGTGTCCAGCATGTGTGGTGATGCCCCGGTGAAGAGTACAAAAAAAAAATTGTCTTGCCTACAGTCAAGCATTGTGGCGGTAGCATCATGGTCTGGGGCTGCATGAGTGCTGCTGGTACTGGGGAGCTGCGCTTCATTGAGGGAAACATGAATTCCAACATGAACTGTGACATTCTGAAGCCGAACATGAGGGCATGCCTTCAGATAAGCAGTTTTCCAACATGATGAACACTGCCTTGCTGAGGAAGATGAAGGAGATGGAGTGGCCAGGTATGTCTCCCTGAACCCTATTGAGCACCTGTGGGGCATCCATAAAATATTGACACTTGGGACACAGTTTTAACATGTTCACTTAGGACGTACTCACATTTGTTGCCAGCTATTGCATTGACAGTAATGGCTGTGTTATTTTCAGAGTACAGTAAATCTATACTGCTATACAAGCAGCACACCGACTATAAAATATATTCCAAGTTTCATTTCTATAGTATTGTCCCTTGAGAAGATGTACTAAAATGTTTGCTGAAATGTGAGGGCACATACACACACACACACACACACACACACACACACACACACACACATATATATATGCATTTTATATTATATATATATATATATATATATATATATATATATATATATATATACACACACAGTGAGGAAAATAAGTATTTGAACACCCTGCTATTTTGCAAGTTCTCCCACTTGGAAATCATGGAGGGGTCTGAAATTGTCATCGTAGGTGCATGTCCACTGTGAGAGACATAATCTAAAAAAAAAATCCAGAAATCACAATATATGATTTTTTAACTATTTATTTGTATGATACAGCTGCAAATAAGTATTTGACCACCTGTCTATCAGCTAGAATTCTGACCCTCAAAGACCCGTTAGTCTGCCTTTAAAATGTCCACCTCCACTCCATTTATTATCCTAAATTAGATGCACCTGTTTGAGGTCGTTAGCTGCATAAAGACACCTGTCCACCCCATACAATCAGTAAGAAACCAACTACTAACATGGCCAAGACCAAAGAGCTGTCCAAAGACACTAGAGACAAAATTGTACACCTCCACAAGGCTGAAAAGGGCTACAAGGACATTTCCAAGCAGCTTGGTGAAAAAAGGTCCACTGTTGGAGCAATCATTAGAAAATGGAAGAAGCTAAACATGACTGTCAATCTCCCTCGGACTGGGGCTCCAAGATCTCACCTCGTGGGGTCTCAATGATCCTAAGAAAGGTGAGAAATCAGCCCAGAACTACACGGGAGGAGCTGGTCAATGGCCTGAAAAGAGCTGGGACCACCGTTTCCAAGGTTACTGTTGGTAATACACTAAGACGTCATGGTTTGAAATCATGCATGGCATGGAAGGTTCCCCTGCTTAAATCTGCACATGTCAAGGCCCGTCTTATGTTTGCCAATGACCATTTGGATTATCCAGAAGAGTCATGGGAGAAAGTCATGTGGTCAGATGAGACCAAAATAAAACTTTTTGGTCATAATTCCACTAAACGTGTTTGGAGGAAGAAGAATGATGAGTACCATCCCTACTGTGAAGAATGGGGGTGGTAGCATCATGCTTTGGGGTGTTTTTCTGCACATGGGACAGGGCGACTGCACTGTAAATAGTTTAAAAAAATCTCACATTGTGATTTCTGGATTGTGTGTGTGTATCTATCTCACAAAAAATGTACTAAAATGGTTGCTGAAATGTGAGGGGTGTACACACACACACACGCGCGCGGTGAATATGTACCGTTACCATCTGGATGAAGGTATAGGGTACCGTTATTTTGGACTGCCCGTGCACAAAGATCCTTCATATTATCGAGCATAGCTCTGTTAAATAAATCCCTGTGATGTCATTGTACACCTATGGTGGTGATTCTACTGTTGTGAGAGGGATGTTGGTGTCTAAGGGTGGCTACATATGTATGGTGGAATGATCAATGTTGTGTTGTAATTTGTTTATGTTTGTTCATGTGTTCATGCCTGTATTGTCGACTTAAGGGTGCCACAGATGCAAAAAGATTTTCCAAAAGGACAATAAATTAAACTATACACACACATACCGGTATATACATATATATATATATATATATATATATATATATATATATATATATATATATATATATATATACAGTGAGGAAAATAAGTATTTGAACACCCTGCTATTTTGCAAGTTCTCCCACTTGGAAATCATGGAGGGGTCTGAAATTGCCCTCGTAGGTGCATGTCCACTGTGAAAGACAATCTAAAAAAAAAGAAATCACAATATATGATTTTTTAGCTATTTATTTGTATGATACAGCTGCAAATAAGCATTTGAACACCTGTCTATCAGCTAGAATTCTGACCCTCAAAGACCTGTTAGTCTGCCTTTAAAATGTATATATATTGTCACGGGGTGAGGAATCACACGACAATGTAGGCTGAGTGAAAAAGGCCCCGGAGGGTGGATTTTATTTACAGTGCACGTGAAAAGGTGAAAACAGTCAGTGAGCCGGTGCGTGTTGGCTGGTGATCCTTGTGCTCGGTGGGACATTTACCATCCTTCTGCATACCCCCTCTCTTCCACTCACACCTTTTCCATTAAAGGGATAGTTCTCCTAAAAATGAAAATTACCCTCAAGTCATTATGACATTCTTCTTTCAGAGGGTTACAATCTGAGTTATATAAAAAAAAATGGCTTTATAATAGCATCTATCCACAACAGTTAGTGGAAGTTAGAGATTACAGTTTGTAAAGTTGTGTATTTTTCTTACACAAACGTTTCGCTTTAGAAGCCCTTTATTAACCTCCGGAGCTGGATATATGATGATGCACTTTTATGGACTTCAAAACAGAAACAGCCATTCACTGCTATTATAAAGCTTTGGGAATTTTTTTTAATATAACCCCGATTGTATTCATCTGAAAGAAGAATGTCATATACTCCTAGGATGACTTGAGGAGGAGTACATCATGGACTCATTTTAATTTTTGGGTGAACTATCCCTTTAAGGAGCAATCTTTGTCCCCTAAATTGACTTTCCAGTGCATTATTTTTAATAAATACATTTGTGACATTAATAATGTTTTAAATGTTTTAAAAAAAAGTTAAAGAATATGCAATGATTATAAAAACATTACAAAAGTGATTCTTTTAAATATTAAACTAAAACCGCCAGTAGGTGGCGGTAAGTCACTGTCTTAATGTGTGAGTCATCAAGTCATTCATTCAGTAATGACGCAAGAACATGGCTGGAGCTTACGTTGCAACACCCCCCCCCCCCCCCCCCCCCCCCCACCTGGGACAGTCAGATCACCTCTCTTTGTTCCTCAGACCCAAATATGCACCACTCATCAACCGTGTGAAGCCATCAGACCATCAAGGTGTGGCCTGCGGGGGCAGATTCCACACTCCAGGAAAGGTTTCTAAACACAGACTGGAGTGTGTTGCTTCTCAAGCCACCAGTGGCGCTCACACGGACATTGACTCCTACACCTCCTCTGTATTGGATCATATCAATACCACCATTAACAGTGTTACAACCCAGAAACAGATCACCACATACCCAAATCAGAAGCCTTGGATGAACAGGGAAGTGCGACTCCTGTTGAAGTCACGCAACACTGCCTTCAGATCAGGAGATGCACAAGCCTACAGCACATCCAGAGCAAACCTGAAGAGGGGCATCAAAAAGGCCAAGCACTGCTACAAGCTAAAGATAGAGGGACACTTTTCCAACTCTGACCCTCGACGCATGTGGCAGGGCATTCAGGCCATCAGTGATTACAAACCCACCCACTCCACCCCTGCAGCCACTGATGTCAACTTCCTGAACGAGCTAAATTACTTTTATGCTCTCCTTGAAAGAGACAACAGAGAAACTACCACCAAGCTCAAACCCTCAGCTGACCACCCACCAATCACACTCTCCTCCACAGATGTCTGCAAGGCACTGAGCCGGATCAGCATGCACAAGGCTGCTGGACCAGACAACATCCCTGGACGTGTTCTCAGGTCATGTGCGGAGCAGCTTGCTGGGGTTTTTACAGACATTTTCAACCTGTCTCTTGCCCAAGCAGCTGTACCACCATGCTTTAAACGCATTTCCATTGTGCCAGTGCCGAAACACTCTAGCCCGAGGTGCCCTAATGACTACCGCCCTGTAGCACTCACACCCATCGTTATGAAGTGCTTTGAGCGGCACCTAAAAGACTCTCTACCATCCACATTGGACTCACACCAGTTTGCCTATCGCAGCAATAGGAGCACAGAGGATGCCGTTTCCATGGCACTGCACTCTGTGCTCACCCATCTGGACCATAAGAACACCTATGCACGCATGCTGTTTGTTGACTTCAGCTCAGCATTCAACACTGTCATCCCAACCAAGTTAATAGCCAAACTTGGTGACCTGGGCATCAACACATCAATGTGTAACTGGATTTTGGACTTCCTAACTGACAGACCCCAGAATGTTCGATCAGGATCCACCTGCTCCACGTCCATCACACTCAACACTGGTGTACCACAGGGCTGTGTGCTAAGCCTGTTTCTCTACTCCCTCTTCACCTCTGACTGCAAGCCTGTGTATGGATCTAATTCCATTGTCAAGTTTGCGGACGACACTACAGTGATTGGGCTCATCAGTAACAACGATGAGACTGCCTACAGGGAGGAGATCCAGCACCTGGCCACATGGTGCACTGAAAATAACCTGCTCCTCAACACCACCAAAACAAAGGAGCTCATTGTGGACTTCAGGAAGGAGTCAAGAGGCACACACGACACCATCCACATCAATGGAATGGCTGTTGAGCGTGTCTCCAGTTTCAAGTTCCTGGGGATCCACATCTCGGCGGACATGTCGTGGACAACCAACACCTCCAGCCTGGTCAAGAAGGCTCACCAGCGCCTCTTCTTCCTGAGGACACTGAGGAAGAATCAGCTCTCCTCAGCTATCCTGGTGAACTTCTATCGCTGCACAATAGAAAGCATCCTGACCAACTGTGTGGCAGTGTGGTATGGGAGCTGCTCTGTTGCGGAGCGCAAGGCACTGCAGCGGGTGGTGAAAACTGCCCAGCGCATCACAGGGACTCCACTACCTGCCATCGAGCACATCCAGTGGAAACGCTGTCTGCATCGAGCTCGCAGCATCCTCAAGGACTCCTCTCACCCAGCCCACAGACTGTTTTCTCTCCTGCCCTCTGGCAGGCGTTTCAGGATCCTCCGGACCAGGACCAGCAGACTTAAGAACAGTTTTTTCCCCAGAGCTGTCTCTTTGCTGAACTCAAACCCCCGTTGATCCACTTCCCTCATATACTGCCAACTCTCCTACCTCACATCTTCCTTCACTTTGTTATTTGCACTACAAACTGTTTATTACAGTAACAACTGTTTACTTATGCATTTTGCACTACCTTAACTGGAATATGCTCATTTGCACTGCCGACTGTATTTATAGTACCTACTGTTTACATTTGCATTTTGCACCGTACTTCTAACTGTAATATGCAACCACTTTCCACTGCACTTTTACACTTTTTTTCGGATAAGCTCCGTCCATAATTTATTGCACTACCCTAATCCACTGCTATATTCCTCATTTAGCCTAACCTCTATCTGTAAATTCTGTTTATAGTAATAGCCATCTGTATATTATATTCACAGTACATATTCACCTGTAAATTCTGTTTATAGTAATAGCCATCTGTATATTTATTCACTGTACATATTCACCTGTAAATTCAGTTCTGTTTATAGTAATAACCATCTCTTTATTTATACATATTTATATATATTCAGTACATATCCATGTCCTGCACTTATGCAACCATTGTATATCCTGCACTTGCTGCTATTGCACTTCTGGTTAGACCTAAACTGCATTTCGTTGCCTTGTACTTGTACTTGTACTTGTGTAATGACAATAAGGTTGAATCTAATCTAATCTAATCTAATCTAAGAATCAATGACTTTCACAAACAATTCGTTCCGCAGATTCGTTCATGAAACACTGTGTTGTAGTTCTGCTGTGGCTTTTGTTGGAACAATTAATTTGTTGCAAAATATAGCAAATACTAAAATGAACAACACTTAATATTACCCTTTTGTTTGTTGAACTGTTGTGAAAAATCAGTCATGTTTACAGTCCTCTGGATATTTGGATTTGCATTCTTTCTCGTATAATATAACACAGTGCTTTTTTACGGCGTCTTTTTCAGACTGAAGTGCTGTAAATTACAGCATACTATATGGCTGGCCAAACAGTGAAATTAAAACAGTTTTGGATTTAATCAAATACGCAGATATTAACGATAGTTCTGCTATGAAAATGTGGTGTTTTGTGGCGTCCTTTTGTCTAAAACGCTGTAAAAACCTGCGTTTTCTGGACACCACGTGGTTAGTTAAGAAATATGACCCATTTGGCTTTCCATAAAAAGGCAGTTTTCTGTAGAGTACTGTCATTCATAAAGTACCGATATTAATAAAATTTCATATTGTACCGTTTTTTAATAGCAGGGTATCATGATACCTTTCTATTACCTGTATGTCGTGGTAACACTTTACAATAAGATTCATTAGTTAACTACATTAGTTAACATGAACTAATAATGAACTGCACTTATAAAGCATTTATTTATCGGTGTTAAAGGTCCCATGGCATGGCATTTTTCTATTATTTTACAATGTTTCCTGAGGTGTACTTAGATTAGATTAGATTAGATTCAACTTTATTGTCATTACACAAGTACAGGTACAAGGCAACGAAAGGTCTAACCAGAAGTGCAATAGCAGCAAGTGCAAGATATACAAAGGTTGCATAAGTGCATGATATACAATGGATGAATAAGTGCAAGACATGGATATGTACTGAATATATATTTAGTGAGGAAAATAAGTATTTGAACACCCTGCTATTTTGCAAGTTCTCCCACTTGGAAATCATGGAGGGGTCTGAAATTGTCATCGTAGGTGCATGTCCACTGTGAGAGACATAATCTAAAAAAAAAATCCAGAAATCACAATATATGATTTTTTAACTATTTATTTGTATGATACAGCTGCAAATAAGTATTTGAACACCTGTCTATCAGCTAGAATTCTGACCCTCAAAGACCTGTAAGTCTGCCTTTAAAATGTCCACCTCCACTCCATTTATTATCCTAAATTAGCTGCACCTGTTTGAGGTCGTTAGCTGCATAAAGACACCTGTCCATCCCATACAATCAGTAAGAATCCAACTACTAACATGGCCAAGACCAAAGAGCTGTCCAAAGACACTAGAGATAAAATTGTACACTTCCACAAGGCTGGAAAGGGCTACGGGGAAATTGCCAAGCAGCTTGGTGAAAAAAGGTCCACTGTTGGAGCAATCATTAGAAAATTGAAGAAGCTAAACATGACTGTCAATCTCCCTCGGACTGCGGCTCCATGCAAGATCTCACCTCGTGGGGTCTCAATGATCCTAAGAAAGGTGAGAAATCAGCCCAGAACTACACGGGAGGAGCTGGTCAATGACCTGAAAAGAGCTGGGACCACCGTTTCCAAGGTTACTGTTGGTAATACACTAAGACGTCATGGTTTGAAATCATGCATGGCACGGAAGGTTCCCCTGCTTAAACCAGCACATGTCAAGGCCCGTCTTAAGTTTGCCAATGACCATTTGGATGATCCAGAGGAGTCATGGGAGAAAGTCATGTGGTCAGATGAGACTAAAATAGAACTTTTTGGTCATAATTCCACTAAACGTGTTTGGAGGAAGAAGAATGATGAGTACCATCCCAAGAACACCATCCCTACTGTGAAGCATGGGGGTGTTTTTCTGCACATGGGACAGGGCGACTGCACTGTATTAAGGAGAGGATGACCGGGGCCATGTATTGCGAGATTTTGGGGAACAACCTCCTTCCCTCAGTTAGAGCATTGAAGATGGGTCAAGGCTGGGTCTTCCAACATGACAATGACCCGAAGCACACAGCCAGGATAACCAAGGAGTGGCTCTGTAAGAAGCATATTAAGGTTCTGGCGTGGCCTAGCCAGTCTCCAGACCTAAACCCAATAGAGAATCTTTGGAGGGAGCTCAAACTCCATGTTTCTCAGCGACAGGCCAGAAACCTGACTGATCTAGAGAAGATCTGTGTGGAGGAGTGGGCCAAAATCCCTCCTGCAGTGTGTGCAAACCTGGTGAAAACTACAGGAAACGTTTGACCTTTGTAATTGCAAACAAAGGCTACTGTACCAAATATTAACATTGATTTTCTCAGGTGTTCAAATACTTATTTGCAGCTGTATCATACAAATAAATAATTAAAAAATCATACATTGTGATTTCTGGATTTTTTTTATTTAGATTATGTCTCTCACAGTGGACATGCACATACGATGACAATTTCAGACCCCTCCATGATTTCTAAGTGGGAGAACTTGCAAAATAGCAGGGTGTTCAAATACTTATTTTCGTCACTGTATATATATATATATATATATATATATATATATATATATATATATATATATATATATATATATATATATATATATATATATATATACAGGTCCTTCTTAAAAAATTAGCATATTGTGATAAAGTTCATTATTTTCCATAATGTAATGATAAAAATTAAACTTTCATATATTTTAGATTCATTGCACACCTTATGTGTGGTCTTTTATTGTTTTAATACTGATGATTTTGGCATACAGCTCATGAAAACCCCAAATTCCTACCGCAAAAAATTAGCATATTTCATCCGACCAATAAAAGAAAAGTGTTTTTAATACAAAAAAAGTCAACCTTCAAATAATTATGTTCAGTTATGCACTCAATACTTGGTCTGGAATCCTTTTGCAGAAATGACTGCTTCAATGCGGCGTGGCATGGAGGCAATCAGCCTGTGGCACTGCTGAGGTGTTATGGAGGCCCAGGATGCTTCGATAGCGGCCTTAAGCTCATCCAGAGTGTTGGCTCTTGCGTCTCTCAACTTTCTCTTCACAATATCCCACATATTCTCTATGGGGTTCAGGTCAGGAGAGTTGGCAGGCCAATTGTGCACAGTAATACCATGGTCAGTAAACCATTTACCAGTGGTTTTGGCACTGTGAGCAGGTGCCAGGTTGTGCTGAAAAATGAAATCTTCATCTCCATAAAGCTTTTCAGCAGATGGAAGCATGAAGTGCTCCAAAATCTCCTGATAGCTAGCTGCATTGACCCTGCCCTTGATAAAACACAGTGGACCAACACCAGCAGCTGACATGGCACCCCAGACCATCACTGACTGTGGGTACTTGACACTGGACTTCAGGCATTTTGGCATTTCCTTCTCTCCACTCTTCCTCCAGACTCTGACACCTTGACTTCTGAATGACATGCAAAATTTGCTTTCATCCGAAAAAAGTACTTTGGACCACTGAGCAACAGTCCACAGCCCAGGTCAGGCGCTTCTGCCGCTGTTTCTGGTTCAAAAGTGGCTTGACCTGGGGAATGCGGCACCTGTAGCTCATTTCCTTCACACGCCTGTGCACGGTGGCTCTGTCCACTGCTTCCGCAGGTCCCCCGAGGTCGAATCGGTCCTTCTCCACAATCTTCCTCAGGGTCCGGTCACCTCTTCTCGTTGTGCAGCGTTTTTTGCCACACTTTTTCCTTCCCACAGACTTCCCACTGAGGTGCCTTGATACAGCACTCTGGGAACAGCCTATTCGTTCAGAAATTTCTTTCTGTGTCTTACCCTCTTGCTTGAGGGTGTCAATGATGGCCTTCTGGACAGCAGTCAGGTCGGCAGTCTGATTGCGGTTTTGAGTAATGAACCAGGCTGGGAGTTTTTAAAAGCCTCAGGAATATTTTGCAGGTGTAATTAGTTGATTCAGATGAGGTTAATAGCTAGTTTAGAGAACCTTTTCATGATATGCTAATTTTTTGAGATAGGAATTTTGGGTTTTCATGAGCTGTATGCCAAAATCATCAGTATTAAAACAATAAAAGACCTGAAATATTTCAGTTGGTGTGCAATGAATCTAAAATATATGAAAGTTTAATTTTTATTATTACATTATGGAAAATAATGAACTTTATCACAATATGCTATTTTTGTTAGAAGGACCTGTATATATATATATATATATGTGGCACTCTGAATCATCAGATAAAGCAATTAAGCCAATTTATGGCAAAAACTTGACTACGCCACCCCGGAAATGGGCCGTAGTGGCTGAGACAGATATCAGACAACAATGGAATGTTTTACATAATTGATTTAATAAACATTCAAGCACAATACAGGACCAGTCTCTTTAATGTATAAAAAGAAAACGCACTATTGTTCTGGTTGTCAAGGTATAATGAAATGAATTAGTTCTATCCGTAGAGTCACAGCAAATACATTGTCTGGTGCATAACAGTATAGCAGGAGAACAGTCGAGGAAATCAGCACTGAGAGAGAAAGGGACGATCCAAATCGTCCAAAGGAAAACGTTCCAGTTCAAGCATTCATTAGCACGTACAGATGATATGAATCGTGTTTCAGGAAGAAAAGTTACGGCGCCCACAAAGCCTGTTGCAACACTGATACCCCTTTTCCACCAAGGCAGTGCTAGAGCTAGATCGGAGCCAGAGCTAGTCCCAGTTCATAGTTGGTTCAACTGAGGAGCCTTCTAAGAACCGTTTGCGTTTCCACAGGCTAGAGAGCCACAACAGAGCCAGGTCTTACGTCACTGTATACGTCTCATCTTTCTCAGCAACGCTAGTGGGAAACACACACACACCAGGCTTGTTTGAGATGCATCTGCGCTACGCAGACCGATCCACGTATAACATTTAAAAAAACGCATGAGTGAATCAAAAGCATAAGGAGTCGTGTGCTCTCGCTGGACTCGTTATCATACGGCGATCGATCTCTGAACAGCACCGCTGCCAACAAGCCTTCCATCAACACTGCAAACGTTGTGTTACTATTGATTCACATGGCTTTACGATCCTACATCGGCATCAAAACACAACGAAAACACAGCGAATCCAACGCATTCGTGCAGTTCGCCGTAATTAGCATAGACGGAGATTACAAACGAGCAGCAGCTGTTAGCTCCATTAGCTGCTATTTCAACAATGGCGGATCTCAAGTCTGTGTTCGTCTTGTTGACCCCGCCCCCAGTGCCTGACGTAATCGGTTCCTATTTCTAGCCCTGTTCTAGCCCAGCAATGTTTTGGTGCTACTTAAGAACCACTTTTCCTGGCTCGGAGCTGGAGCTTTGGGTGTGGAAACACAAAGAACCGATTTGGAACTAGGCTCTGGCTCCAATCTAGCTCTGGCTCTGCTTTGGTGGAAAAGGGGTATGAATGACCCCCGTGTCACTAGTAAAACATAAGACATGTGTTAAAAATATAAATTACTGCCCCGCTAACCCGAGCATGAAAATACATATAGTGTACCTGCAGACAATGACTCCACCACCCCGCGCACTCAATGGCGTGCAAGCTGCACTGTTTTGCAGAGATAAAGCCGCTCGATGCGTCTAGCACACTCCTCAGCCACACTGTGAAATACATGGGTGTCAAATTACCCCTCCAACATATTTCAAACTACCGCTGCCACCGGTAGCTCTTACCTCCAGGATGTAAACACGGCGCACTAGAAATGACGTTAGCACAGAGACCCCAAATGACGTGCCTTAGATGTCAGAACCATTCCTCTTTATACAGGTGGAACGTACCATTTCGCCCTCATTAACAAAAAAAAAGGGTGGTCGCATCACCACATATATATAGTGAGAGAGAGAGAGAAAGAGAGAGAGAGAGAGAGATGGCTATTACTATAAACAGAATTTACAGGTGAATATGTACTATGAGTATAATATAATATCCAGATGGCTAATACTATATTTTGAAATATATATATTGAAATGAACTGATGATATCAAATGGCTATACAGCTTAATAAAATTATGCTGCATTATTTTCCTGTTTAACACTGTAAAGCTGCTTTGAAACAATCTACATTGTTAAAAGCGCTATATAAATAAAGTTGACTTGACTTGACTTAAGGATGCTGCGAGCTCAATGCAGACAGCGTTTCCACTGGATGTGCTCGATGGCAGGTAGTGGAGTCCCTGTGATGCGCTGGGCAGTTTTCACCACCCGCTGCAGTGCCTTGCGCTCCGCAACAGAGCAGCTCCCATACCACACTGCCACACAGTTGGTCAGGATGCTTTCTATTGCGCAGCGATAGAAGTTCACCAGGATAGCTGAGGAGAGCTGATTCTTCCTCAGTGTCCTCAGGAAGAAAAGGCGCTGGTGAGCCTTCTTGACCAGGCTGGAGGTGTTGGTTGTCCACGACATGTCCGCCGAGATGTGGATCCCCAGGAACTTGAAACTGGAGACACGCTCAACAGCCATTCCATTGATGTGGATGGTATCGTGTGTGCCTTTTGACTCTTTCCTGAAGTTCACAATGAGCTCCTTCGTTTTGGTGGTGTTGAGGAGCAGGTTATTTTCAGTGCACCATGTGGCCAGGTGCTGGATCTCCTCCC
The DNA here is from genome assembly GCA_023566225.1 of Romanogobio albipinnatus. Classification (NCBI taxonomy): domain Eukaryota; kingdom Metazoa; phylum Chordata; class Actinopteri; order Cypriniformes; family Gobionidae; genus Romanogobio; species Romanogobio albipinnatus. Next base: position 49,856,412 of record CM042244.1, read on the forward strand.
TATAGGCCAGGGGTCGGGAACCTTTTTTGACCAAAGAGCCATTTTTTCATTTTTGGTTAATGCATTTTTCCAAAAGAGCCGCAGTAAAAAATAATATTAAATTATTATTAAAAAACATGCTTTTTTTTCCCAATAAAATTTGAACAATAGTAATTATTAGGTCCATAACTAAAAACAAACACATATGCAGCAAACAATAAATAAGTTGCAATATGGAATTAATTGTGCAGGGCTTTGTGAGGTTGAGTTATAAATCCTCTTAGTGTTTGTGAATGCACACAGTGCTTACATCTACTGTGTTTACGTGAATACTCGGCTTGGCATTTTGATATATTTCTGTAGCCTATTAATTTGACGTGCAGCCGAGGACAAAGCTGTGCTTGTCCGTGTTGCACTCGGAGCATGTGCACAGCATCCTGTCAGTAACTTATCACGCTTTCGCGACTTATCACGCTTTTATAATTTATTTCCGTCAACTGAAATCTGCATGGATTATCATAAATACACATTTATTTATCACAAGGGTCTCTACGGCAAAAGCGAAAGTACCTGCGAGTGAAATGTTTCAAAATGTCTCTTTTCACAGCAGACCACCAGTTTCAATAAAAGGATATATTAACGTTTATATAGCCTACTTGTACATTTTCGCTGCTGTTCTAAAAATGGTTTTCGGTTACCTTTAACAAGCCACAGCTGCTTGAATCCCAGAGCAGAAGCTGTTACCACAGAAACGTACGTGGGTATTGATTGCTGTCGCGACTCGTGACACTCGCGAACAGCACTGCACACGCGCGGCCGGTACAACTTGAATATTAACTATTATCATACGTTTCATTAACGGTAGGCTGTACAACAAGGGAATTGTAATTGGCTGCTTTTTTCTGCAGAGAGCGGATCTCTGTTGATGTGTCTCATTTTTTTTTCTATCGATCATTTGTTGGTAAAGGGTGAGAGACCTGAGCCACATTATTTTTGTCAAAGAGCCAGGTGTGGCTCGCGAGCCATAGGTTCCCGACCACTGCTATAGGCAGTCTCATCGTTGTTGCTGATGAGCCCAATAACCATAGTGTCGTCCGCAAACTTGACGATGGAATTAGATCCATACACAGGCTTGCAGTCGGAGGTGAAGAGGGTTCCTCTTCAGAAGACTTAGCACACAGCCCTGTGGTACACCAGTGTTAAGTGTGATGGACGTGGAGCAGGTGGATCCTGATCGAACATTCTGGGGTCTGTCAGTTAGGAAGTCCAAAATCCAGTTAGACATTGAGGTGTTGATGCCCAGGTCTCCAAGTTTGGCTATTAACTTGGTTGGGATGACAGTGTTGAATGCTGAGCTGAAATCAACAAACAGCCTATGTGCATAAGTGTTTTTTTTGTCCAGATGAGTGAGCACAGAGTGCAGTGCCATGGAAACTGCATCCTCTGTGCTCCTATTGCTGCGGTAGGCAAACTGGTGTGAGTCCAATGTGGATGGTAGAGAGTCTTTTAGGTTTTCCAGGACCAGTCGCTCAAAGCACTTCATAACAATGGGTGTGAGTGCTACAGGGCGGTAGTCATTAGGGCACCTCGGGCTAGAGTGTTTCGGCACTGGTAAAATGGAAGTGCGTTTAAAGCATGTTGGTACAGCTGCTTGGGCAAGAGACAGGTTGAAAATGTCTGTAAAAACCCCAGCGAGCTGCTCCGCACATGCCCTGAGAACATGTCCAGGGATGTTGTCTGGTCCAGCAGCCTTGCTGCGTGCGTGCTGATCCGGCTCAGTACCTTACAGACATCTGTGGAGGAGAGTGTGATTGGTGGGTGGTCAGCTGAGGGTTTGAGCTTGGTGGCAGTTTCTCTGTTGTCTCTTTCAAAGCGAGCATAAAAGTAATTTAGCTTGTTTAAGAAGTTGACATCAGTGGCTGCGGGGGTGGAGTGGGTGGGTTTGTAGTCACTGATGGCCTGAATGCCCTGCCACATGCGTCAAGGGTCAGAGTTGGAAAAGTGTCCCTCTATCTTTAGCTTGTAGCAGTGCTTGGCCTTTTTGATGCCCCTCTTCAGGTTTGCTGGATGTGCTGTAGGCTTGTGCATCTCCTGATCTGAAGGCAGTGTTGCGTGACTTCAACAGGAGTCGCACTTCCTTGTTCATCCAAGGCTTCTGATTTGGGTATGTGGTGATCTGTTTCTGGGTTGTAACACTGTCAATGGTGGTATTGATATGATCCAATACAGAGGTGTAGGAGTCAATGTCCGTGTGAGCGCCACTGGTGGCTTGAGAAGCAAACATACTCCAGTCTGTGTGTAGAAACCTTTCCTGGAGTGTGGAATCTGCCCCCGCAGGCCACACCTTGATGGTCTTCACTGATGGCTTCACACGGTTGATGAGGGGTGCATATTTGGGGGTGAGGAACAAAGAAAGGTGATCTGACTGTCCCAGGTGGGGGAGGGGTGTTGCAACATAAGCTCCAGCCATGTTTGTGTAAACATGGTCTAAGGTTTTGTTTCCTCTGGTGTGACAGGAAACATGCTGGTGAAACTTGGGTAGCACTGACTTTAAGTTTGAGTGATTAAAGTCGCCTGCAACAATAAACGCAGCTTCCAGGTGATCAGTCTGTTGTTTACTGATGGCTGCGTGAAGTTCTTTCATAGCAAGCTTGGCATCAGCTTGGAATATAGGAACAGCAACATTCATAGGAATATAGGCTGCAGTGATAATGGTGGAAGTGAACTCCCGCGGTAGATAAAACGGTCTACATTTAACCATGAGAAACTCAAGGTTAGCTGAACAATGACTCCCAACAATAGCAGAGTTTGTGCACCAAGCTTTGTTAATGTAAATGCGCAATCCATCACCTCTGGTCTTACCGGAGCCATCTAATGTTCTATCCGCCCGGAGTGTGTGGCGTCCCGTTAGCTCAATAGCGGTGTCCGGTATTCCGCTGTTTAACCAGGTTTCCGTGAAGATTAGGACGTTACAGTTCGAAAGTTTCTTGCAGTGTGTGATGCTGAGTCGAATCTCCTCCATTTTGTTCACTAGCGACCGTACATTGGCAAGGAAAATGCTGGGTAAAGAGAGCCGGTGTGTTGTTAGCCTTAGCTTAGCTCTTAGTCCTCCGCGCTTCCCCCGCCTTTGTTTACGATCTCGACGCCGCCTGCGAGCACTTCCGCCTGGCCGGGTAGAGTGCAGCCTCGGGTGTCCTAGCGATCTCAGGAAGGAGTTGAAGATTGTCCATAAAACTGTCGGAAATTCGCAAACCAATATCCAAAATCTCACAACGGGTGTACGATGTAAAGGCACAACTGTTCTGCATGAACAGACCCGAGATTAGCAAGAAAATTACAGCAGAATTGCAGAATCTGTACTCGCGCCGCCATCTTGGGTGTATAGATACTTATACTTATCTGTACTTATATTGTTAGTATGATTTTACATAAAAAAATGTCATAATTTAGAAATAAAAGGCATTTTTTCTATACTGTTATTATCCCTCTGGCTGAATGTCCTGTTTCAAGGGGCGTGTCTGCTGTGAGACTTAAGTGAAAACGCCCACTGTTGTGATTGGCTGACATCTTTGCATTTGAAATGAGTGTTAGATTATGTTGCGGAGGGGGCGTGGTTTAGCGAGGCACTGCAGTGCACGCACGGACTGCATGCATGAGAGAGAGAGACTGAGAGAAACTGACTGGGCACTCGTGTACCACGGAGAGCTGGAGGAAGAGTTGTTGAGAGCACTGTGCTGTTAGTGCGAGCTTATTTGTATTTGAGAGTTCTGAATAAACAGTCCCAGTCATGTCGTCTTCTTCCACCTTATTCTACGAACTTTGTAACACATGTAATGTACCATTACAGCCGTCGAGATGAACCAATCGTCAAAGTATGGATTATAGCATTATTTTATGATCTATTCCTATCACATGAAAGGCTGCAGTGATGAGCATTGAGTACACAGACAGTCTGTTGATAGCGGGAATGCAGTGATCTCCTCATTGCAGCGTGTTTTCTCTCACAAAATGCTTTCACCACAACTAACAGCAAACACGACATCGACAGGAATACAGTAAGAGCTTTGTGCAGCATAACAGTGTCATTCATTATAATGGCAGTTTGGGCAAATGTGCAGATACACTCGCGACGTGTGATTGACAGATTGATTGCCATTTGCCTCCGGTAACCTGGACTAACCACAACACAAACAGACCGCGACCAAAGACAAAACATAATATGCAGATAAGTCCAAAAAACATCTATGGATTAATTTATCTGTTGTCTGTGTGTGTTTATAAAGGGGATTTGGAAAAAGATGCAATAATGGTGTGAATATGTGTGTTATGTATGCTACTGAAGCATTAACCTGACCCTCGTGTGCACCCAAGGGTAGGAAACAATAATCCAGGTGGATAATGGATCAAATGTGCGTGTAAAATGTAGTGCTGCCGTGATCGTGACAGAGCCCTCTGTCACACAAAAATTATAATGAGTGTTCTTTGATCGGGACGTGTGATTGACAGCTTCAGCCATTATAGAGAGTGTGTTATTTGATCGCTCTCTGTAGTTTAATCACTTAAAAAATGGATTTGTGTCATGCTACTAACAGAAACGATCGTTTTAGTCACTGGCTTGATTCACTGATGCATTACGCTTAGGGCATCAAGACGGCGATCATTAAACGATCTAGAAAGAAAGTCTAAGTGAACTTGAATGATTAGCTACACATCAGAAATCACTGATCACAGATCAGGCATTAATGAACACTGTTACTCACTGTTTATCACGGTGCTGTCGAATCCATATTGTAAAGTCTGTTTGTAAAGCCTGTGCTGACATAAACTGAATCCATTTTCTCAGAGTGCTCTGGGCGGGCAAAACAGAGGAAGGGGAGGTAACCTTTCCTGGTATGATGTCATAACGGCATTTTCTCAAAGGCAGAGAAAGACAGCCAGAACTCGGTTTACACCCATCCAAATTTCTAGCCACTTGGGGACCATATACAGGCTAGGGGAACTCATATTAATGTTAAAAAACCTCATAAAATGACATTTTCATGCCGTGGGACCTTTTATGTTAATTTCAACATTTAGTAATGCGTTATTAAAATCTTGTTAACATTAGTTAATGCACTGTGAACTAACATGAACAGCTGTATTTTTTATTAACTAACATTAACAAAAATGAACTAATGCTGAACAGAGGTGTTGTTCATGGTAAGTTCATGTTAACTAATGCATTAACTAATGTTAACTAATACAACCTTATTGTAAAGTGTTACCCTGTTTTCTATTTTAATATACTTTAAATTATATTTTATTCCTGTGATCAAAGCTGAATTTTCAGCATCATTACTCCAGTCTTCAGTATCACATGATCCTTCAGAAATCATACTAATATGCTGATTTATTACCACTGTTTTATAACCTGTGATACCTTTTCAGGAATCTTTTATTAAAAAGTCTTAAGTTAAAAAAGAACAGCATTTATTTATAATAGAAACCTTTTGTAACAATATACACTACCAAAATCTACACTACCTATTCTTATATATGTAATTTATTTTCTGTTTAAGTTATACAAGTGCTGGTCATATAATTAGAATATCATCAAAAAGTTGATTTATTTAGATTAGATTAGATTAGATTCAACTTTATTGCCATTACACAAGTACAAGTACAAGGCAACGAAATGCAGTTTAGGTCTAACCAGAAGTGCAATAGCAGCAAGTGCAGGATATACAAAGGTTGCATAAGTGCAGGACATGGATATGTACTGAATATATATAAATATGTATAAGTAGAGAGATGGTTATTACTATAAACATAACTGAATTTACAGGTGAATATGTACAGTGAATAAATATACAGATGGCTATTACTATAAACAGAATTTACAGGTGAATATGTACTATGAATATAATATACAGATGGCTATTACTATAAACAGAATTTTACAGATAGAGGTATACAATAATATGTTAGGCAAAGATGAGGATTATAGCATTGGATTAAGGTAGTGCAATAAATTATGGACAGAGCTATCTGAAAAAAAGTGTAAAAGTGCAGTGGAAAGTGGTTGCATATTACAGTTAGAAGTACGGTGCAAAATGCAAATGAAAGCAGTAGGTACTATAAATACAGTCGGCAGTGCAAATGAGCATAATCCAGTTAAGGTATGGTAGTGCAAAATGCAGGGACGTCACTAGGATTGGAAGACAGGGGGGGCTTAGCCCCCAGGGTATTTGTAACTTGTGTTTGCAAAATCTTTGCACTCACATCTAGAGCTACAATTATGTCAACAACCAGTCAAGAAACCAAGATGTTAACAAGTAAAACGTGACAGACATATCCTCTTCTTCCGTTTCTACTCTGTTAAAGAAAAGTTACTGTAATGTTAGCTTTTAGACACATCAAAGCTGCATGGGGGAATTTACTTAGGCCAGACTTTGCTCCTGATGAGTTACTATAAGCAATGACTTAAATGCTATCTGTCTGCTCATGTAAATGTATGATAAAGTAATATCTAATTCCTCTCTATATAAGATAAGTTGTCCACAGAATGCTATGTAGGATTGCTTTCATTTTAGTTTCACATGTGTATCTGTGGGCATTTGCTCATCTTTAGCCTACATTTAGGTAACATCTACGTATTTATTTAATTTATCACAGCCAATGAATGCAGAAAGTTAAATTGGTTAGAGAATATAGCTAGCATATATAATAAATATAATTCAATAATTTTGTTTAGGCTATGCATATTTCCTAGACCTGCCAACAAAAGCGTATTGTTAGAAGAAAACAAAACAATCCTTAGACCTATAGACCATTACTGACCTCAATCACACCGGCTCCCTCAGAATCAACTGGCCTGCTAATCTCCTGCGGCTGCTTCTCTTTCTCTCTGCTAAAATATCTTCGAATATCCATCTCATCTGCTCAATGAATTGAAGAATACAACAGTAATAGCATTAACAGGGACCCTCTGACATTTCGTTTTCAGTGACAACAACATTCTATGGGGATTGATATTGTTTTAGAATATGCCTATTATAGAGATAGCTTGTATTATTGGCAAAGAATACAGAGTTTTGATTAGCTTGCTAAGTTAACCATTTCTTGTATTTTGCTTGTTCACTCTAGCTAGACTACAGGTTATTATAGTTTTGCATTTTTCATTAGTTTTTATTTTTATTTCGTTTTTTTGTTTTCAAATTCAGTTTAGTTTTATTTCGCTTTTAAAGTGGGTTTGCTAGTTTAGTTTAGTTTAGTTTAAAATTTTTTTTAAATGCTTAGTTTTAGTTTAGTTTTTATTAGTTTTAGTCTTTTTTTGTAATTTGGGTTATTTGTCAGGGGCAAGATTCAAAAAGGTCAGAAAAAGTATTGTGTAATAATAACTCAACAAAAAAATCATACAATTTTAGAAAATATTCATTCAAAAATAAAACCAGTAACTTACATAAAATGTACATATGGGCACAAATATGTAAACAGTCACACTTGTAAGTGCAAAATGTGTAAGTGTGCCACTAAAAAAAACCTAAAGAGCCAACAGACTAAAGAAGACATACATGAACCGCATGTATTCAACCCATTGTTGAGCTAAAATACAAATAGCTTAACCTAAACCTAAATTGAGCTAAACCTACACAAATAGGCCCTACCACAGCTGTACAATTTTAACACCCTATACTAAATTTACCCTATACAATAGCCCACTCATCTAGACTGAAGCAGCAAACATTCAGTGTAAGAGTAAACTAATGACATTACATTATTTAATATTTGAATCACAGCTTATATCGTGTTTTGACATCGACAACCCAAGTGCATTTTACCTCAAATTTGCGACTAATTAACTTTCTAAAGTAGCCATCGCTTCTCAGGTCGACATTAACACACTGACAAAATTATATTCAGAATTAAAAATATTTTTATACCACTTTTTAATGTGTGATTGTGTGAAGGTGTTCACGAGATACCAACCTTTCGCGAACTTGCTTTCTACGTCGAACACTCGTTCTCATGGAGACGGCGGGCGGGTGTGCAGGGAGGGGAGGGGCTGTGTGTGTGTGTGTGTGTGTGTGTGTGTGTGTGTGTGTGTGTGTGTGTGTGTGTGGGGGGGGGGGGGGGCGCGCGTGTATGTGAGAGAGACTCGTGAGTGAGAGACGCAGGGAAAGGAAATGTAGCTGAACGTTATTTGCTCTATGAAATACATTGACAAAGACGAAAACTAAGGACATTTAATCTTCATTTAAACTTCCGACTTCTCGGCTATTTTTTGTACCTGGATATTGTTGCGTCTAAATATGAATGAGGATATGGTTATTGATAAATCGAATTATGTTGTTCTTTTTATCATTTAGGGGGGCTTAGGAACATTTTGGGGTAGCTTCAGCCCCCCTAAAATAGGCCTAACGACGTCCCTGGCAAAATGCATAAGTAAACAGTTGTTACTGTAATAAACAGTCGGTAGTGCAAATAACAAAGTGAAGGAAGATGTGAGGTAGGAGAGGAGAGTTAGCAGTTTATGAGGGAAGTGGATCAACGGGGGTTTGAGTTCAGTAAAGAGACAGCTCTGGGGAAAAAACTGTTCTTAAATCTGCTGGTCCTGGTCCGGAGGATCCTGAAACGCCTGCCAGAGGGCAGGAGAGAAAACAGTCTGTGGGCTGGGTGAGAGGAGTCCTTGAGGATGCTGCGAGCTCGATGCAGACAGCGTTTCCTCTGGATGTGCTCGATGGCAGGTTGTGGAGTCCCTGTGATACACAACAGAGCAGCTCCCATACCATACTGCGACACAGTTGGTCAGGATGCTTTCTATTGCGCAGCGATAGAAGTTCACCAGGATAGCCGAGGAGAGCTGATTCTTCCTCAGTGTCCTCAGGAAGAAGAGGCGCTGGTGAGCCTTCTTGACCAGGCTGGAGGTGTTGGTCGTCCACGACATGTCCGCCGAGATGTAGATCCCCAGGAACTTGAAACTGGAGACACGCTCAACAGCCATTTCATTGATGTGGATGGTGTCGTGTGTGCCTCTTGACTCCTTCCTGAAGTCCACGATGAGCTTCGTTTTGGTGGTGTTGAGGAGCAGGTTATTTTCGGTGCACCATGTGGCCAGGTGCTGGATCTCCTCCCTGTAGGCAGTCTCATCGTTGTTGCTGATGAGCCCAATCACCATAGTGTCGTCCGCAAACTTGACAATGGAATTAGATCCATACACAGGCTTGCAGTTGGAAGTGAAGATTTCACTAATTCCATTCAAAAAGTGAAACTTGTATATTATATTCATTCATTAAACACAGACTGATATATTTCAAACGTTTATTTCTTTAAATTTTGATGATTATAACAGACAACTAAGGAAAATCCCAAAAAATCTCAGAAAATTTGAATATTGTGAAAAGGTTCAATATTGAAGACACCTGGTGCCACACTCTAATTAACTCAAAACACCTGCAAAGGCCTTTAAATGGTCTCTCAGTCTAGTTCTGTAGGCTACACAATCATGGGGAAGACTGCTGACTTTACAGTTGTCCAAAAGACGACCATTGACACCTTGGACAAGGAGGGCAAGACACAAAAGGTAATTTCAAAAGAGGCTGGCTGTTCACAGAGCTCTGTGTCCAAGCACATTAATAGAGATGCGAATGGAAGGAAAAGATGTGGTAGAAAAAAAAGAGTACAAGCAATAGGGATAACCGTACCCTGGAGAGGATTGTGAAACAAAATCCATTCAAAAATGTGGGGGAGATTCACAAAGAGTGGACTGGAGCTGGAGTCAGTGCTTCAAGAACCACTACGCACAGATGTATGCAAGACATGGGTTTCAGCTGTCGCATTCCTTGTGTCAAGCCACTCTTGAACAACAGACAGCGTCAGAAGCATCTCACCTGTGCAAAAGACAAAAAGGAAAAAAAGTAGTTCAAAATTATGTTCTCTGATGAAAGTAAATTTTGCATTTCCTTTGGAAATCAGGGTCCCAGAGTCTGGAGGAAGAGTGGAGAGGCACACAAACCACGTTGCTTCAAGTCTAGTCTAAAGTTTCCACAGTCAGTGACTCGATGTTGCAACAGAAACTATTGACTCTCTCTTTTCCAGTACTTTAGACACAGTTGCTCCTCTGCGCTTAAAGAAGATTAAAGAAAATAGTCCAATGCCGTGGTACAACGAGCACACCCGGGCCCTTAAAAAAGCAGCCAGAAAAATGGAGCGCAGCTGGAAGAAAACAAAACTCGAGGTCTTTCGTAATTCGTGGAAAGAGCACATGATCACATACAGAAAGGCCGTAAGAACTGCTAGATCTGCTTATTTTTCAACTCTCCTGGAAGAAAACAAACACAACCCAAGGTATTTATTTGATAGAGTGGCTAAATTAACCAAAAATAAAGCTTCAACTTCGGATGATTGTAAACAGCACAGCAGTAATGACTTTATGAACTTCTTCACATGTAAGATTGATAATATTAGGAAGAAAATTTTAACCATGCAGCCGTCTACTACAGTATCACATCAGACAGAGCATTGTAGTGTCACTGAGGAAAAATTACAATCATTCACTGCTATAGGAGAGGAAGAATTGACTAAACTCATTAAATCATCAAAATCAACAACATGTATGCTTGACCCTGTACCGACTAGGCTATTAAAAGAGATGCTACCAGAGGTCATAGATCCTCTTCTTAATATCATTAATTCATCTTTGTCATTAGGATATGTACCGAAAACTTTTAAGTTGGCCATTTTTAAACCACTTATTAAAAAACCGCAACTTGATCCTACAGAATTAGTCAATTATAGACCAATCTCAAATCTACCCTTTCTGTCAAAAATACTTGAAAAGGCAGTGTCTTCACAATTATGTTCCTTTTTAGAAAGAAATGGTATCTGTGAGGATTTCCAGTCAGGATTTAGACCGTATCATAGCACTGAGACTGCTCTCATCAGAGTTACAAATGATTTACTCTTATCATCCGATCGTGGCTGTATCTCTCTATTAGTGTTACTAGATCTTAGCGCTGCATTTGATACCATCGACCACAACATTCTTTTGAATAGACTCGAAAATTATGTAGGTATTAGTGGAATTGCTTTATCATGGTTTAAATCATACCTATGCGACCGTTATCAGTTTGTAGCAGTAAATGAAGAGATGTCACACCGATCGCTATTTCAGTATGGAGTACCACAAGGCTCAGTACTAGGACCGCTACTCTTCACCCTGTACATGCTACCACTGGGAGATATTATTAGGAAGCATGGCATTAGTTTTCATTGTTATGCTGACGATACTCAGCTCTATATTTCTTCACGCCCTGAAGAAACTTACCAATTCACAAGATTAACGGAATGCATAGCTGACATAAAACATTGGATGACCAGTAATTTCCTGCAACTCAATTCAGAAAAAAAATATTTTTTAATTATTGGACAAAAAAGCTCCGCAAGTAGTAACCTAGAATACTGTCTAACACTTGATGGCTGCTCTGTCAAGTCTTCGTCATTCGTGAGGAAACTGGGTGTGCTCTTTGATACCAATCTTTCATTTGAAAACCACGTTTCTAGCATCTGTAAAACTGCATTCTACCATCTTAAAAATATATCTAAATTACGGCACATGCTCTCAATGCAAAATGCTGAACAGTTAGTTCATGCGTTCATGACCTCAAGGCTAGATTATTGTAATGCTCTACTGGGTGGTTGCCCTGCTCCCTTAATAAATAAACTCCAGCTGGTCCAAAATGCAGCAGCTAGAGTACCTACTAGAACCAGGAAGTATGACCATATTAGCCCAGTTCTGTCAACATTGCACTGGCTACCTATTAAACATAGCATACATTTTAAAATCTTGCTTATTACTTACAAAGCACTAAATGGTTTAGCTCCCCAATACTTGAGCGAGCTCTTAACATATTATACTCCATCACGTCTACTGCGCTCTCTAAACTCTGGCCAGTTGATCATACCGAGAATATCCAAATCAACTGCAGGCGGTCGATCCTTTTCCTATTTAGCTCCTAAACTCTGGAACAGTATTCCTAGCATTGTTCGGGAAGCGGACACACTCTGTCAGTTTAAATCTAGACTAAAAACACATCTCTTTACTGTGGCATACACATAAAACACTTTCTCAATGAAATGATTGTTAGGCTGCATTAACTAGGTCAGCCGGAACCGGGAACACTTCCCATAACACCTGATGTACTCGTGACATCATCAGAAGAATGGCATCTACGCTAATGCTAGTCTCTCTGTTTTATCCCGAGGTTTACTGCAGTCAGCCGGATCCGGGCCGTATCCAGATCAGATGGTGGACCTGCGCCCAGAGAAGACCAACGCAGGACCCCGAAGTGTCCGCAGAGACTGTGTCAATTAGCCTCCCCCTGCAACTGCCTCATCGACACGGCATCTTAATAAACCCGTCTTCAGCGTGATGACTCCGATTGTTCGAATAGTAAAATTAAATAATACTTAAATCGATATGTCATCCGAAATAAACCCGTCTCCAGCGTGTTGCCTCCGATCATTAGAATATTGCACTTTAATAATTATTTAATCAACATCATCCTCAATAAACCCGTCTCCAGCGTGTTGCCTCCGGTCCTTCGAATATTCTGATCTATTATGACCTCTGACCTGTACGGCCAGAATAATAATAATAATAATAATAATAATACACTATTTGTTAATTGGCCAGAGGAGAACTGGCACCTCGACTGAGCCTGCTTTCTCCCAAGGTTTATTTTTCTCCATTAGGTCACCTAATGGGGTTTTGGTTTCCTTGCCACTGTTGCCTCTGGCTTGGCGTGCTCAGTTGGGGACACTATATTTTTCAACTAAATATCGAAATAAATCTAATTAATAAACTAAATTAACCTTATAAACTAAATTACTGATCTAATTATTGATCTAAAGCCCACACTGTCACCGTATGGAAATTGAAATGAACTGATGACATCAAATGGCTATACAGCTTAATAAAATTATGCTGCATTATTTTCCTGTTTAACACTGTAAAGCTGCTTTGAAACAATCTACATTGTTAAAAGCGCTATATAAATAAACTTGACTTGACTTGACTTGACTTGATGGTTTGGGGTGCCATGTCATCTGCTGGTGTTGGTCCACTGTGTTTTCTGAGGTCCAAGGTCAACGTAGCCATATACCAGGAAGTTTTAGAGCACTTCATGCTTCCTACTGCTGACCAACTTTATGGAGATGCAGATTTCATTTTCCAACAGGACTTGGCACCTGCACACAGGACATGCTCATACTTTTCTTGTTCTTTTCAGTTGGCCAAGATTTCTAAAAATCCTTTCTTTGTATTGGTCTTAAGCAATATTGTAATTTTCTGAGATACTGAATTTGGGATTTTCCTTAGTTGTCTGTTATAATCATCAAAATTAAAAGAAATAAACATTTAAAATATATATATCTGTGAGTAATGAATGAATATAATATACAAGTTTCACTTTTTGAATGGAATTATTGAAATAAATCAACTTTTTGATGATATTCTAATTATATGACCAGCACCTTCAAAATGATTAGCCTGACGTCGTCATACTCAGATTCTAGTCAGAATCTGAGTCTGATACTGCTCCATTGGGCTGTGATTATAGGGCGAAAATGCTTCTGTACTCAATTGGATAGACCTTTAACCAATCAGAGCAACGGAGTAGTGACATATGATGAGAAACGTTACATCCACAACATTTAGTAATGCATTATTAAAATCTTGTTAACATTAGTAAAGGCTCTGTGAACTAACACGAACAAACCATGAACAGCTGTATTTATATTAACTAACGTTAACAAAGATTAACTAATGCTGAACAGAGGTGTTGTTCATGGTTAGTTCATGTTAACTAATGCATTAACTAATATTAACTAATACAACCTTATTGTAAAGTGTTACCAAGACTTTTAAAATATTCTTTGACCCTACATCTGAATCTTAATATATTTTGGAAACAGAGAATTGAATTCTGTTTGTTTGTTTTATTTTATTTATTGTGTAAGACTTTCTACACAGTCATTTAAAAATCATATTCAGTATTTGGTTGTAAGATTTTGTTTAGCATCTTTTCACATAGTTCATATGCATTGTGTAATGTACTTTAAATCATCTCAAGTAATGACGCCAGACATTGATTCAGTTGATCTTTTCCGCAGATTATATTCATACAATCAATGATTTATTGCAAGCAAACAGTACGCTGTGTAACTGTATTTTTATGAAAGTGTATCATGTATCAAGTTCACTTCAGCAGTGCCAAACAAATGTGATGATAATTTCTTATTTCAAGTAAGCACACATATGAAGGATCTATTAATTTTTTTTGAAGATACAGAGGAACTAGTGTGTGTGTGTGTGTGTGTTGAAATTCTTTGTTGCATGCAATACAATATAATGTTGAGTGTTCAATGCTTTTAAAATATTATTGAAGATCTGACTGGAAGGAAGGATGTCACAGTTCTCTTATTATTGGTCACTGTTGGTTGAAATTTTAGTTGGTAGTTCTTTTTGTGAATTTTCATTTTCTATGTGAATTCTTTTCTTTTCTTCCTGTTCTCTGTTTCTGTTCTCCGTGACAATTTTCTTCTTTTCTTCTTCTCTCATTTTCTCATAAAGTGTTTTGATTTGATCTGATTTGAACTCTTTTTCTTGTTGTAGTTGATTAAGTTGTCTCTCGACTGCTTCTTTTTGTGCTTGAACTTGTTTGCGCTGTTGCTCTGCGTAATATAGGTCTTGCTCTGCTCTTTGTCGTGCCGCTCTTTCTCCATTGTTCCCCATTTTCAGCAAGTCCTTCGATTTAAATACTGCTTCTGTTATGTGAGTCTTTAAAGGAAAAAGGCAGAGAACTTTTGTCACAAATTAAAATAATGTTTTTCACAAAATTCAAATTTCCAACACAAATGATTTTGCGGTTGTTAGTATTATATATTCATCAGGCATCTGTTGGTCTCCTGAAATGAAAAAAATGCAGATTAATCCACTATAAATGTATTTCCAGTTTTATTCTGTTTAAATGGCTTCTTAGCTATGTGGAATAGCATTTACATTTTAACTGTAATCAGTTCTACCAAAATAAAACTAAAGTCTCAAAGTTTTTTATATTTTAATTTTTTTTAATTTATTTTTTTACGTTGCTTAAAAATAATTAAAAGGTAACAACTAACAAGATTTTTTAATATCTTTAATTTACTGCCAAATATGGTATGTGGAGCTTGTAATTCAATTGCAAAATAACTATTAGAACCTTACATTTTTAACAAAAAGAGAAGAAATTGACATACATTTGTATTACCACTGTAAGCAACATACCCAGTTCTCCTTAATACCGTAGTTTTTCAGTGTCTTTGCCCCTTCAGAACGCAGCTGGAGTTTATACACTGCTAGAACATGACACCTTTATAGAGTGGTGTGGTGTTGCAATGCTGTGATTTGATAGATCAGAGGTCTGTCACAGACCAGCCAATAGGATTGCAATGTTAAAAGATTTTACATTTTAGCACATTTTCAGAAAGGGGGGGGGGGGGGGGGGGGGGCACATTTTGTGTTTGTGTATGCATGTTTGTACATGTGTTTGTGTGTGTGTGTGTGTGTGTGTGTGTGAGAGAGAGAACATAACATATTTGGCCCTTTTTTGCCTACTGTTATATTATAAGACTCAAAAACCTATTATTGGATATTATACAGCAACATACAGTTTGTTCTTTTAGCTTGCCAGTACTCATTGTCTGGTTTAAAGATTGCTACATGTGAATAGAGTTATTCTTTCCATTCACTGTATGTGAATTTATTGGCACACTAATGTTAACATAGTGCCTGTGCAGATTTATCCTTAATCATGATACAAGAGCACACAAAAGAGCCTTGTCAGGACAAAACACATTACGTGTCAAAGTCCTCTTGTATCAAGATTTTAATGGCCAGTGTTTCAGTGTATTGCCACAAGTATATAAAATGCATATTTAAACAAAACAGTTTATGGCAGGTAGTTTATATACCAGAACAAAACTTTTTATGGTTCTGTAGTGGAGAGTCTTTATTATCTATACTGTACATACATCAGAGTTGAATTAAAAAAAATGTTTTCTAGTGTATGTGACTCAGACCCCATTGGTCAACATCAGTGTCTGATCTCACTGATCTTCTTGTGTTTTGGGTTATTTGGCTTATTTGTTGTAAAAAAAATATTACATACACTTGCAATAAAATGTAAACTTTTCTTAAGTTTTAAATGGTTACAAAAATACATAACACTTTATTGGCATAGTAAAAGTGATGTTAATGTTAATACATTAATTAATTTTTAATTTATCAGTAATTTTTATGGGTTATATCAATTTTAAATTATATAGCTGTCATAATTTCCAACCCCTAATTTTCAACCCCTATCCGACATTGCAAATTATTAAATATTATTATAAAAATGATTTGTATATTAGGGTACTAATTTGTGTTAGAACACAATTAAGCATTTGGTAAACAGCACTTGAGCAGCTTTAGTTGTGACACATGCATTGAAGTGAAGTGAAGTGACGTGTGGCCAAGTATGGTGACCCATACTTGGAATTTGTGCTCTGCATTTAACCCATCCAAGTGCACACACACGGTAGTGAACACACACACACCGTGAACACACACCCGGAGCAGTGGGCAGCCATATTGCTGCGGCGCCCGGGGAGCAGTTGGGGGTTTGGTGCCTTGCTCAAGGGTCTCACCTCAGTCGTGGTATTGAGGGTGGAGGAGGGCGCTGGTTATTCACTCCCCCCACCGACAATTCCTGCCGGACCTGAGACTCGAACCTGCAACCTTCTGGTTACAAGTCCGACTCTCTAACCACGACTGCCCCTATGCATTGAAGTGAAGTGAAGTGACGTGTGGCCAAGTATGGTGACCCATACTCCAGTCCTCCAGTCTTTGTGCTAAGCTAGGCTAACGGTGGGTGCGTCAGACAGACTTCATGCCCAGACACCTTGAGGAAGAGAGCATAAAAGGTTGAGCTGAAAATGCTAAAATGAATTTGGATACACCTGCAGAGTTCTTTAAAGGAACACGCCAACTTTTTGGGACTTTGGCTTATTAACTGTATTCCCTAGAGTTAGATAAGTCCATACATAACATTCTCATCTCCGTACATCCCATAACTCTGTCTGACGCACCCACCGTTAGCCTAGCTTAGCACAAAGGCTGGAGGTAAACGGCTCCAGCTAGCCTATAAGCTCAATAAGTGACAAAATAACGCCAACATTTACATGTTCAAATCAAATCAAATCAAATCACTTTATTGTCACTTTTATTGTTGTGATGTGTATAGTCACAGCGTGTACAAATAACAAGGTTACATGAGACATCTTATCATCTTATAAACGTATACATACTGGGGACTATATTCTCTTATTGCTCTACTTCTGCGGAGTGATTTGCTCGCAGCACCTGAGAAGCCCTGTTGTTACTTCCGTCAGCAAAACCAGTGTGACTAGGTAGCTGTTTTTGCACAATGAACTCAGACAAAAATTAAAACTGCCCATCTCCCCTCCAATTCATTAGCAAGGTAAATGCTGCAGTCCAGAGAATTACCTCTAGCACTGCTCATTTGTTACTGTGACAGAGAGCGTTCGTGACAACACAATACTAACATTACAGGGGATACATGGAGCACGGGAACAACTGCAATACAGTAGTGACCACCCTATTCATGTAATAGTGTCACAGACATTACATTAGATCTAGCTAATGGTACTGTTACAGTAGGCTAGTCATCTAAAAACATAACAGAACACTTACCGCAGCCGCGAGTGCTCCGCTTGGTCCCGTCTGTACTACCGATGGGATGGCCGTATCCTTCAGCATTTCATGGTCCATGTGGCAAATTCCATTTTTTTTAAATGGTCCTCTGTGAAATGTTCAGAGCAAACGCGATGGTGCTTGATGATGACTACAGGTGTGTTTGGATCTAAATCCAGAGCAAGTAGCCATCGATTCATCAGGTCAGCGTTTTGGATTGGAATTCTATGAAATATCATTGTATTACCTGGTCTCCCCTGTTTAGTGTCTCAGTTCTTTACAATACAGCGAAACCATGTTTGTAAACTATCTAGTAATTGCTGACTCTATTACTCCAACTCTGAGCGAACTCTCTGCTCCTCACTGCGGGGCTTCTCAGGTGCTGCGAGCAAATCACTCCTTACTCCGCAGAAGAAAAGTAGTGCTGCGCCTTCTGAGAATATAGTCCCCAGTATGTATACGTTTATAAGATGGCTGTGTCTCATGTACTCAAGGGCACCTCAGTCATTTCCTGCCAGTATTGAGAATCGAACCTGCAACCTTCGAGTTACCAGTCTGACTTTCTAACCATTAGGCTGCCTCCAAAGTCTAAACGGTTAAAAGGTGCTTTACTGCTGCAGGAGTAAAAAGCTTGACCATGTGGCCAGCGTCATGGATTCTTTGTATCAGGCCATTTTTGACAAAGATGCATTCAGTGTGTAAACTGAAGCTTCACTCATTGGACTTTCCAGCAGGATAGTGATCCCAAGTATACATCCAAATCTACCAAAGCTTGGCTCAGGGATTGGGCCTGGAATGATCTTGAGTGCCCTGCCTCTTTGGTGAGATTCGATGAAAGCAGGGGCAGCATGGAAACCAAAGAACATCAGTGAGCTGGAAGTTTTTGCACACCAGTGTTGTACTGTTCCAGTACAGTGTCAGAAGCTTGTAAGCACTGACAGGCAACATTTATTTGAGGTAATAAATAGAAACAAATTCTCTACACTTTGGCATAATATCATTTTGTATATGTATGATTAGCCTTTTTTTCCCCACATGAACTCAAAGTCAACTTTATATTCTCAGAATCACTCAATTAATATATTGATAACTTTCTTTCACTTTAGGCCCCTCAGTGCCAATTGGGCATTGTTTAAATGCCTGAGCATTGTTTCTGACCATGTCCATCCCTTTATGACAACCATGTACCCATCCTCTGATGGCTACTTCCAGCAGGATAATGCACCATGTCACAAAGCTCGAATCATTTCAAATTGGTTTCTTGAACATGACAACGAGTTCACTGTAATAAAATGGCCCCCACAGTCACCAGATCTCAACCCAATAGAGCATCTTTGGGATGTGGTGGAACGGGAGCTTCATGCCCTGGATGTGCATCCCACAAATCTCCATCAACTGCAAGATGCTATCCTATCAATATGGGCCAACATTTCTAAAGAATGCTTTCAGCACCTTGTTGAATCAATGCCACGTAGAATTAAGGCAGTTCTGAAGGCGAAAGGGGGTCAAACACAGTATTAGTATGGTGTTCCTAATAATCCTTTAGGTGAGTGTATATTGTGTTACTGGATAGTAATTAAAGAGATATTAAAAGTCTCTCTCTCTCTCGCTCGCACGCACTCACTCACACACTTCAAGGTCATCTTTTAAAAATTAAAATTAAATGTGTAACTCAATCTTTTGCATACATGACCATCACATAATTTGCACTCTATACACTACTCAATGCTTAATAGTTTGAGCTGTGAAAGTAATTTGGATAGCTTAGCTCAGGTCTTGGGAAAATTCAATTAGAAATGTCTGAGTGTGTTATAAATGGATTTTGATATCAGATATTGGTGTCTTGGCAAATTTGAGCACAGTTTGGAGAGTTCAGTTTCTCAGGAGAAACACCTGAAAAGCAGGAGACTTTTAGTATATAAAAGTAATTTTATATTTAAAACATAAAAATACATGTATGCATTAAAATATATATTTTTATACTTTCTTAGATATTGTATTCACCTTTTGTAAATACTGCAGGCATTAACATTTACTCCAAGAGTCTAAATCAAAGCATGTTGGGAACTGCTGTAACTATTTTTGCTTAATAAAATCAATTTATCTTAACTGGTTTTCTGAGTAACTAAGGTATAGTAAACAAATAGTTTTACAGTAACAAATAAAAAATGTTAGTTAGGATATTTGTTAGGTTAGGTTTTACAGGATGGTAAATGTTCCTGGTCCACTGCTCATCCTTAACTGAAATAATTTTTTTGCACCATTTTGCTCCACCAAACCTGAGAGATGACATTCTACAAATCTCCACGGCACATCTGCACCAGATAATCATCTCTTTAAAAACTGCCACCTAAGAACCATTTCCCAGTAGACTGCATATCTTCCTCCTCCTGCTGGATTTAAAATGCTCTGAGATTCCCAATGCAATTTTAAAAGATAGTGAGAGAAAGATTGAAATATGTGACAGTAGATGAATTTGGATGGTGAAGGGACAGATAACACCAGTCAGTAAATGCACTGATTATCTGAACCGTGGGATTGAAGACTCTTGGTGGAAAATGCCGTCCACCATGATAGATACAGCCTCTTATTGTTCTTATGCATTTGGTGATGCAAAAAAAAAAATATCTAAGGCGTATTTCACTCCAACAAATTAAAAAATTTGAATTTAGAAAATGAAACCATTCAATTTTACGTAATTTTTTTTGTTGTGACATTATTTTTTAACATATTTCACTCCACATTCCCATTGTAGTTTTTTGTACAGTAATTCCCAATACTTTCAACAGTATAAAAAAATACTGTATAAAAATACTTTTCTCTTTTTTTGTAAGGTGAAATATTCATTTTATTGACATGTTTTGATTCACTCTTTTGTATTCTTATAATACTTAAAACTATATGTTCTGATTCTTTCTTATTTGACCCTCCCTCCTCTTTCTTTGTCTCCCCTCATTTGTGAGATATTAAATATAATATTTGATACATTTCAGCAGTGGAAAAGATGGACATTTTGTAAATGCATGACACATCCTATAAAGAATATGTGAATAAGTGAACAACATGACTGCACAAGGCATCTTTCTCTTCTCATGTTCCATACCAATTTTCTGTTTGGACAAGAAATAAGTTTATGACTCAATGAACACCCCAGGAAACACAGCTAACAGGAAGACAGACAACATGTGACCTGAACAAACCAAAATAAATAAAACCTCAAATTCCTGAACAAATAGACACCTCAGAATAGACCATTTAGTCTCTCTCTCCATTTGGGTTTTTCAATTCACTGAGTTTTACATCCGTTTGTTTTCAATTATTTTGAATTCCATATCCGGAGGAATTGTTCCTCTCCTATGTAAAAGTTTTGAACAGCCGCTGTCCTGTCACGTACAATCCTGAAAAACTTTGCTTAAACTTTGTGCTCTTGTCACATGCCTGTCCTGTCTTGTGGAGCACATGTGGTGTGTTGTTGTTTTGGGCTATGTGCTCTTTGTCTGATCCCTCCCCCTTGTTATCTGATTAGTGTTTGATTTCTTCCACTTGTTCCCTCCTGATTTCTTCCCCTTTATATAGTTCCCATGTGTTCACAGTCTTGGTCGGTATGTTGTGATGTCTATGTCTCCCTTCTGTGATCCGCTCCTTCCCCTTTTGGTATGTTTTTGTTCCAGTTATTATGTTGTTTGAGTTATGTTATGTTTTCCCCCTTGTGGGTTTGTTTTGTGTTTGTTTGTGTCTTAATAAATACCTTTCCCTGCACTTGAGTCCTCGCACCAGTTTCATTTGTTGGGGGATCGTGACAGCTCTGCTATAATGATTAATGATCATTTGACAAAATCATACCTAAATGCTTCAACATATCTTTACATCAATAAGCCAGTTCATCCAGATATTCCCAATTGGCTGTATGGGAATAAGCTTTTCCTGCCTGGTTTTCTTGTTGGCATGGTAAGGAATGAGTTTATATTGTATGTTTCCTGTGTTTGCTGGTCGTGTTTATTAAACTGAAGTGATTGAGTGGCTGCACATGTAGCCGCAGTTAAACTAGAACTTAAAAATCTAATCAGGCACCATCAAAGCTTTAGTGTGCACTAGAAACAGGAGTTTAATGAAAAATCTCTGTCAAAAACCCATCACATAAAGTCAAAGCATTTAACTAACAACTTGGTTGTCTCTCTCTTTCCATCTGAGCTTCTTCAGCAGGGCCTTGCATGGCCAGGAACCGGAGAGCTGGAGGAAAGGAACTTTTTTTTTTTCCTCTTTATGAGGTTAAGTGCTCACGGAAGAGCTGAATTTTTAGTTGACTTTTGAATGTTGTCAATGATTCTGCGTTTCGGATGGCCTTGGGAAGATCATTCCACCAGCTGGGAACGTTGAATGAAAATGTTCTGGAAAGGGATTTTTTGCCTCTCTGTGATGGTACCACAAGCCGTCGCTCCTTAGCTGAGCGAAGGCTTCTGGTGGGGGTGTGGATTTGTAGAATCGAGTCAAAGTAGGCAGGAGCTGAGCGCGTGGTGGCTCTGTCGGCAAGGGTCAGCGCTTTAAACTTGATGCAAGTAGCGAGTGGTAGCCAGTGCAGAGAGATGAAGAGAGGTGTGACGTGGGTCATTTTGGGCTTGTTGAAGACAAGACATGCTGCTGCATTCTGGATCATTCAAAGTGTTTGGATCGCACAAGAGGGGAGTCCAGCCAGAAGCGCATTGCAGTAGTCAAGTCTAGAAATAACCAGGGCCTGTACAAGAAGCTGTGTTGCGTGTTCTGTTAGATTAGATTAGATTAGATTCAACTTTATTGCCATTACACAAGTACAAGTACAAGGCAACGAAATGCAGTTTAGGTCTAACCAGAAGTGCAATAGCAGCAAGTGCAGGATATACAACGGTTGCGTAAGTGCAGGAATTGGATATGTACTGAATATATATAAATATGTATAAATAGAGAGATGGTTATTACTATAAACAGAACTGAATTTACAGGTGAATATGTACAGTGAAAAAATATACAGATGGCTATTACTATAAACAGAATTTCCAGGTGGATATGTACTATGAATATAATATACAGATGGCTATTACTATAAACAGAATTTTACAGATAGAGGTATACAATAATATGTTAGGCTAATATGAGGAATAGCAGTGGATTAAGGTAGTGCAATACATTATGGACAGAGCTATCCGAAAAAAAAGTGTAAAAGTGCAGTGGAAAGTAGTTGCATATTACAGTTAGAAGTACGGTGCAAAATGCAAATGTAAACAGTTGGTACTATAAATACAGTCGGCAGTGCAAATGAGCATAATCCAATTAAGGTATGGTAGTGCAGAATGCATAAGTAAACAGTTGTTACTGTAATAAACAGTCGGTAGTGCAAATAAAGTGAAGGCAGATATGAGGTAGGAGAGTTAGCAGTTTATGAGGGAAGTGGATCAACAGGGGTTTGAGTTCAGCAAAGAGACAGCTCTGGGGGAAAAAACTGTTCTTTAGTCTACTGGTCCGGAGGATCCTGAAACGCCTGCCAGAGGGCAGGAAAGAAAACAGTCTGTGGGCTGGGTGAGAGGAGTCCTTGAGGATGCTGCGAGCTCGATGCAGACAGCGTTTCCTCTGGATGTGCTCGATGGCAGGTAGTGGAGTCCCTGTGATGCGCTGGGCAGTTTTCACCACCCGCTGCAGTGCCTTGCGCTCCGCAACAGAGCAGCTGCGACACAGTTGGTCAGGATGCTTTCTATTGCGCAGCGATAAAAGTTCACCAGGATAGCCGAGGAGAGCTGCTTCTTCCTCAGTGTCCTCAGGAAGAAGAGGCGCTGGTGAGCCGCCTTGACCAGGCTGGAGGTGTTGGTTGTCCACGACATGTCCGCCGAGATGTGGATCCCCAGGAACTTGAAACTGGAGACACGCTCAACAGCCATTCCATTGATGTGGATGGTGTCGTGTGTGCCTCTTGACTCCTTCCTGAAGTCCACAATGAGCTCCTTCGTTTTGGTGGTGTTGAGGAGCAGGTTATTTTAAGCGCACCATGTGGCCAGGTGCTGGATCTCCTCCCTGTAGGCAGTCTCATCGTTGTTGCTGATGAGACCAATCACCGTAGTGTCGTCCGCAAACTTGACGATGGAATTAGATCCATACACAGGCTTGCAGTCGGAGGTGAAGAGGGAGTAGAGAAACGGACTTAGCACACAGCCCTGTGGTACACCAGTGTTGAGTGTGATGGACGTGGAGCAGGTGGATCCTGATCGAACATTCTGTGGTCTGTCAGTTAGGAAGTCCAAAATCCAGTTACACATTGAAGTGTTGATGCCCAGGTCTCCAAGTTTGGCTATTAACTTGGTTGGAATGACAGTGTTGAATGCTGAGCTGAAGTCAACAAACAGCATGCGTGCATAAGTGTTCTTATTGTCCAGATGGGTGAGCACAGAGTGCAGTGCCATGGAAACTGCATCCTCTGTGCTCCTATTGCTGCGGTAGGCAAACTGGTGTGAGTCCAATGTGGATGGTAGAGAGTCTTTTAGGTGCCGCTCAAAGCACTTCATAACGATGGGTGTGAGTGCTACAGGGCGGTAGTCATTAGGGCACCTCGGGCTAGAGTGTTTCGGCACTGGCACAATGGAAATGCGTTTAAAGCATGGTGGTACAGCTGTTTGGGCAAGAGACAGGTTGAAAATGTCTGTAAAAACCCCAGCAAGCTGCTCCGCACATGACCTGAGCACACGTCCAGGGATTTTTGTCTGGTCCAGCAGCCTTGTGAGCGCTGATCCGGCTCAGTGCCTTGCAGACATCTGTGGAGGAGAGTGTGATTGGTGGGTGGTCAGCTGAGGGTTTGAGCTTGGTGGCAGTTTCTCTGTTGTCTTCTGGGTTTGTAATCACTGATGGCCTGAATGCCCTGCCACAGGCGTCGAGGGTCAGAGTTGGAAAAGTGTCCCTCTATCTTTAGCTTGTAGCAGTGCTTGGCCTTTTTGATGCCCCTCTTCAGGTTTGCTCTGGATGTGCTGTAGGCTTGTGCATCTCCTGATCTGAAGGCAGTTTTGCGTGACTTCAGCAGGAGTCGCACTTCCCTGTTCATCCAAGGCTTCTGATTTGGGTATGTGGTGATCTGTTTCTGGGTTGTAACACTGTCAATGGTGGTATTGATATGATCCAATACAGAGGAGGTGTATGAGTCAATGTCCGTGTGAGTGCCACTGGTGGCTTGAGAAGCAAACATACTCCAGTCTGTGTTTAGAAACCTGTTAGGAACGGACTAATCTTCCTGATGTTGTGGAGCGCAAACCTGCACGAGCGAGCTGTCTTGAAATGTGTTCTCTGAAGGACAACTGATCATCAAATGTTACTCCAAGATTTCTGATTGACTTTGATGGGGAAATCAAGGATGTACCTAACTGGATGGTGAAGTCATGTTGTATAGTGGGACTGGCGGGGAAGATGAGAAACTCAAGTCTTTGCCAGGTTGAGCTGCAGGTGATGTTTTCTCATCCATGCAGAGATGTCAGCCAGACAGCTTGAGATTCGTGCAGCTACTGTGGGGTCGTCTGGTTGAAATGAAAGGTAGAGCTGAGTGTCATCAGCATAGCAGTGGTATGAGAAGCTATGTGCCTGAATGATGGGTCCCAATGAAGTAGTGTAGATGGAGATAGTGTAGTCTTGCAGTTCAAAATGCTTACGCTTTAATGCCTAAGTTTTAAATCTGGATATTTTTCTTACACAAACGCATCGTTTCGCTTCAGAAGGCCTTTATTAACCCCCCGGAGCCGTGTGGAACAGTTTTATGATGAATAGATGCACTTTTATGGACTTCAAAAATGAAACAACAATTCACTGTCATTATAAAGCTTGGAAGAGCCATGACATTTTTAATATAACTCTATAACTTTTATTCGTCTGAAAGAATAATGTCATATACACCTAGGATGACTTGAGGGTGAGTAAATTACGTGATCATTTTCATTTTTGTGTAAACTAACCCTTTCATTTATGCGGATTCATGAATATGCAAATTAGCCCCGTCCCCACTCACTCGCACAGCTCAGAAATGCAGTCAGTCAGCTTACTGAGGTAAACGCTGCTCAATGGCGCTCTTAACAACTTCAAACACGTGTAAGTAATTAATATAATTATAATTTTGCTTAACATTATTAAACAGCAAATCATGTAATGTTACCATTTTCCAAATCCCTTTTGCCATCTCAGTCTGCCTTCAGTGTCAGTCAGTATCCTTGCTTTGAAGAACTTCATCGTAATTTACATCATATACATAAATCACCCGCTATATTGCTAAATCTATACGATTTTTCCTATCAACAGATACCGGGATAACCTGGCTTCTATTGAGACTCCTTCCACTGCTTCAGAAAATAGTTAATGATATGCTAATGTCAGAAACACCAGCGATTTTAAACTGGTTTTAAATTTTAAGACTTTGGTTCACTGCCGTTTTAAAGAGAAAGTCCTAGACAATGGTGTTGACTTAAGAATTTGCACATGGTTTGTCTTAAAGCATATTAAAAACATCACGTAGACATGTAAACAACAATAAAAACTTGATTTTCACCACAAGGGGCCTTTAAAATAGCCTAGAATATGCACCCATCATGTTAATAGTTTGTCGCCATCTGCCAGTGCACTTGAGGTAATACATTGCATTGAGGGGGAAAGGTCTGACTAAATCTCTGGTAGTGAGAACAATTATAGCTTCGAGTTTAAAAAAGGTCTCACTTTAAAACGCTAAACATATTATACCATTTTATGTAGGCTAATTTTATTAAATATTTTAATTAAATATAAATTATTAAATTATATTATGCACTGTAAGTGCCTGAGCTTGACCAGAGCATAAAGTCTGTCATACACTTTCATATAGAAACACTTTCCTAAATTTCAAATCAGTCATATAATTTTGTTTTATTTATTTTCATTTTTGCAGAGCAGAAGGCACTGTATAGCAGGAATGACCGAAGTGGTTCCACTTCTGCTGAGGTAAAACAAAAAACAAAAAACAAAACAATAATAGTAATAATCATTCATTAATAAGAATTGTTGTTATGTGCAGTTCATTTTTCTTAATCTTTCAGTTATGATAAAATTTCCAGGGCTGCATTACAGTATGCATAGCATTAGCACTAATGGTCTCTGCGATTCGCCTAGGTGTACAATGTTTTTGGGAATACAGCCCTAGTGGATTAATACCTACCAGGTGTGTCACCAAATCTGAATCGCTGAGGGAGATATTTTTTCATTATGCTTCAAGAAAATTAATCTTTTTTATTTTAACTTTAACATATGAATACCATGGATATAATTTTTTTTATTACAAAATATATCCCTATACTGATAATCAGATCAGAAAATGTACATTAATGTCAGAACATCTTAGTATATGTCCCTTTTTGCTTAGATTCCTTGACAGTGATAAGAATCTATGTTTCAAAAAGCTTTATGTCATGCTACCAGCCCTTGTTCATACATACTTGTAGAACTATTTAAAACAGGCAAAACAAATTGATTCAAACAGCATCTAAACCACAAAAACAGCGACTTATGATAGCAGATAGGTATTCTTTGCTATTATATTATATTAATCATATTTGTTTCTTATTGTATATCACATATTTAATATACAAATTGAAATTGTGCTTGCTACACTTATTTGCACATGTTTGTAATGTTTAGAGTCATATGCTACTTTGTCAGTCCAAATCCGATTATTTGTGTATCCGATAGGAATCTGATCTATAATGATTGACTGTCCACGCACTGCCCACATCATTTTCATTTCAGGAGGGTCAGAGTGAAGGTTGAAAATAATCGTTTTTCTGTATAAATGTTTTGTTTTTTGTGCAAAAAAAAAAAAAACTTGATTAATATTTTTCACTTTATTAACATGTGAACATCAAGGAACATATTCAAATATATGTTTTTTTAAATCCATGTCATCATGACCCCTTTAACTTAAATGTAACTTTGACTTTTTAAATGCTGTGCCATCCAGAAGCAGGGTGTGTGTATCAGACAGTATGTTTGTTAAGAATGTACTGAAGGATGTGTTCAGAAGTTTGTATGAAATTATAGGATTGGTCGGACCACAGTGAGTTAAATCCTCTGTTAGATTGCTGCAAAACACAACAGTACACTTTGGACCAACTTAAAAAATACTCTAATTTGTTAAAGCATAATGTATTCGTTTTTCTCAAATTATATTTAATATTTGGTTAAAAATACCTTACATTTTTATTATAAAAAAATATTTTTCAAAGACAAAAACATTAATACGAATTAAAAAGCTTTATTAAAGACCATACACTGGAAAAAGTGTGTTGGATTTACATGATTTAATTATGCACATCAGTTCCACATGAATCTATAAAGTAACACAAACATAATTTGTACATGTAACATCATTGTTTGTTATTTTGAAGTCACCAAATCAAGTAGACTCAAAGTGATTTTATATGATTACATGACATGATTTAATTTGTTTATCTGAATATTTTTTGTCAGTTCCCTGAATTAAAATATAGTATTAACTGTTAGTGAGCAATAGAACATTATGTTAAATGCTAAATCTAAATTTTTTGTTCACCGAAAAATAAAAAAATACTCATGCCATCTCGGATGTATATGATTAACAAAAACAAAGATTTGTGAAGTTCATATAATGCAAGTGAACTCCGCACCCATTCACTTCCATTATATGGACTCGCAGAGATGGATTATCCATCCATCCATCTTCTTCCGCTTATCCGGGGCCGGGTCGCGGGGGCAGCAGTCTAAGCAGAGATGCCCAGACTTCCCTCTCCCTAGACACATCCTCCAGCTCTTCCGGGGGGACACCGAGGCGTTCCAAGGCCAGCCGGGAGACATAGTCCCTCCAGCGTGTCCTTGGTCTTCCCCGGGGCCTCCTCCCGGTTGGACATGCCCGAAACACCTTCCCGGGAAGGCGTTCAGGAGGCATCCGGAACAGATGCCCGAGCCACCTCAGCTGTCCCCTCTCGATGTGGAGGAGCAGCGGCTCTACTCCGAGTTCCTCCCGAGTGACTGAGCTTCTCACCCTATCTCTAAGGGAGCGCCCAGCCACCCTGCGGAGAAAGCTCATTTCGGCCGCCTGTATCCGGGATCTTGTCCTTTCGGTCATGACCCAAAGCTCATGACCATAGGTGATGGAGATGGATTATTTTCCTAAAAATCTTTGTTTCTATTTATCTGAAGAAAGAAAGCCATATACATTGGGGATGTATAAGTATCAATGCAAAATCATACTATTTAAGTCTTTATGTACCCATCCTCAGCCTAAATGCTTCACTTATCACCATAATAGTAACTGAAATGGTTCTAAAAACCAACATAACTGAACAACATCCACTATCAAGTCACCTGCTTTTCTCATCATGCTGTAAAAAAAAGAAAGAAAAAACAATACTTAATGTCAACATTTTTACTCTCCCCATTAAGTCTCATGCAAAGCATGCTGGGAACTACACGCTGTCAACATCAAAAATCATTTTTGAGTACTTGATTGGTTAACATTCGCCCCACAAAATGTAACATAGTTGATTACACATTTTAGAGAATTACATTAATTTACCAATTAACCAATATAAAAAATAATAACATTAAATAAATGACAGTATTTTTTCTTTTTTATACAAATATTTCAATGTAATTTGAATAACTATTGCTCACCTTTCTAAATATTGGTGACATTTCATGCATGCTTGCCATATGAATTTAATAAATGTATCGAGGCATGTGCGCTCTATTGTTTATGAGAGTGCTGCTGCCTGACTCTTTAGCATGTGTCTTGGCATTATGCTTTATGTGCATTTCTTCTAGTTTTAGTGTAAAGAGCTGTTGTATGGCATTGTGCTGTATAATTCCCAAAACAGTTTTTGCCATCTGAACCCCTATAACAAATATTATTAACTTGTAGTGCCCATAATGTCTTTGCATGTTTCTGATGTTATTTTTCTAATTCTTATGTCAGTGTACCTTTTTAATTAGATTTATTTTTTCTAATAAAGGTTTTCTTATTAGGTTTACAAAGTTTAAAAAAAGTTAAATCATAAATTGACAATCAAGTTAAACTGTTAAGTTTCTGTTTTAAAACAATATTACTAATAATACAAATAATTATGATCATTTCAATAG
Source organism: Romanogobio albipinnatus (assembly GCA_023566225.1). NCBI lineage: Eukaryota > Metazoa > Chordata > Actinopteri > Cypriniformes > Gobionidae > Romanogobio > Romanogobio albipinnatus. The sequence continues at coordinate 49,886,299 of CM042244.1, forward strand.
GTAGAATTAATTATAATACAATTGCTGATAACTTTTGAACAGCAGTAAATTATCATGGAATTGGGAACATTTCACATACTGACAAGCATTGTGGCAATACAGTATAAGATAAATCCATATTTCTTAATTTCAAAATGCTTTATGCCATACTAATACAACTTGCAATAATTTCTTTAAAACGTGAAGGAATTGCTTGAAATCATATATTGTGTTTTAATAGGATTTCATAGTATTTTACAGTATCTCAATGTTTGCATGATTTTGGAAGACTAAACACAAAGATGAAAAAACAAACATTTACATTGATGCTTCTATCCAAAGTAGCTTAAAGAGCATTTAAGCTTAAAAACAAATCTTGATAATTTCATGGATCCAAAACTGTTAGCACTATGCTATACCAGTTGAGCTACAGTATATGATTGTTATGGATTATTGTGAAATTTGACATTGTATCATTGCTAAAAACACAAATACAAGCATAAAAATACCTAATACAATTCAGTATTCTTGATGTTAAATGAGGATTGGTCCATACGTGAATGAAGCATTGTTGTTAGTTAAGTAATATGTTAAGCTAATTTTCAATTTTCCTCATTCTCTTTGATCTAATCAGCCCTTATTTTATTTAGGACATCTCCTGGCCCTCAAGGCAAGCACTTCCATCCTTTTGATCGAATGTTTCCTGATTGCTCTGTGACTGGAAGGTACTAACAGCTTTCTTCATTTTCATAATTTTCAGGGCAACACTTTGCATTCGCTTCTTTCTCTCCTTCATAATGCGGCGCTCCATTTCGAGCAAACTTTCTCCTTTAGCAATCTTTTCCAGGATGAGAGTTTCTTGTTTCATTTTCTCGAGTCCAACAACCCGGTCCTCAAAGCCAGGACTCTTCTCTTCCTTCTCAGTTTTGATCAGGATTTCGAGATATTCGGCTGTGGAAAGAGATTTTGGCTTCAGTGCAATCTCATCCAGTCTTCTTAGGCAATCTGAGGACAGTTTGATCAATTTCGTTAATTTGTGCTCAATTCCATTGAGTTGATCCTGAAGTTCATCAAGTATTTGTTTAGAGTCCATAAACTTTCCTTTTGCCTTCATGAAGTTGTCTTTCAGCTCTTTAATAGTTTTTTTCTCTATTTTTGTTTCATAGGTCCACATGAAGTTTTCCTTTGAATGAGCAGAGTAATGGCAGTTTCCAGGGCAGATAATGCAGTAGTCGGACTCCATCACAGCACAAGTTTGCACAGAATCTTCTTCAGGGAGGAAGCAGTTGGAGTGACATGTGAAGAAGCAGGTGTTGCAATTCATGGTAAAACAGTTTACAGGGGATCTTTTTGCATTCATCACCTCTACATCTTGCTCAAAATCCTCATTTTGTGCCATATTCTCACTCTCATTTTCCAAACATTGCTTGAATTTTTTTATCTCACTCATTTTAGAGAGCCCAGCAGTTATTTGAGGGGTTAGATTTGCCATGGCTTTCTCAAGGCGCTCTCGTTCCTCCAAGACTTTTATTGTCATCGTCAGATCTTTACTTTCAATGACTCCCAATGCCTTGAAAAAAGCCTTCATCTGTTTAAAGGTTTTGTCCCAGACAAGCTCAGTCAGTTTATCATCTTCATCATCATCATTATCATCTGAATCATTGTCAGAGGTAGTAGGCTCTTCTACTTTTTTGTCTGCATACACAGCTGAGTTGTTGAAACTGAAATGGGTGGGTTCTCCCTTTGTATTTATTTTACAGGGTAGCTCTGCTGCTTTGATGGCTTCTAGAACTGGGATCTTTTTACCATCTGCAAATGTCACCATAATCATGATGTTCTCTGCAATGTCTTTGCTAAAAATGGAAAGGATTGAGTCAAAGATGTACCTCTGATTGGCACTCAGGCGGGCAAGAGAGGCCTGGACAACAAAGCAGACTGCATCAATGTGATCGATTCCCAAAGGGCTACAAAGAAAGCTTTTGACCTGCTCTGTAATCAGTTTATCATGAGCGATTCCTCTTGTATCCCCAAATCCGGGTGTATCTACGATTGTGAGGGAATAGGGAATTTGAAAGCCAGGCTGATTGTACAGCTCATAAGATGATACATTATATGTCTGACTCTCAGCCTGTGTGCGATTGGTCACTTCATGGATTAGTTTGAAGCGATATACATCCTGCCACTTTACGCCCAGTATGTAATTGAGCATCACATTGACCAGCGTGGTTTTTCCTGCACCTGTTGATCCCAAAAGAAGAACTACTTTGTTTTTCACATCCTCAACCTTTCTTCCAAAGACATACTGATTAAAACTTACAGTGTCTGCCATTTTTTTGTGTAATGTCAGTGTATATATTGATGGATTGCCCTTTTTTATTCGTGAAGATTGATTCAAGAACAACCCACTCCCATCCTTATTTGATTGTTTACCCTTAAAACTGGCTGAAAACACGGTTTCAGAGCTGGAGAGACTCACTCCATCATTTCCACAGTTTGCAAAAACTCTGATTGTGTAAACTGTGTCTTCTTTCAATTCTTGAAGAGTGCACTCCCTGTTTGTAGATTTTACAAACTTCCATGGCTTTTCATTTTCCTGATCCTTGGTGCATTCTCTGTATTCCAACACGTATCCAGTGACCAAAACATCCTCACCCACAGATGTAGGAACATCCCAGGCTACAGTTGCAGACTCAGATTCTACTCGTTTCACTATAGGTGCCCCAGGAGGAGCACACGGACGAGTCTTGAAGAATGATGTTGTGTCACTTGTCAGACTTACTCCTGGACGACACACCGCCTTACAGTTGAAACAATATTCCTTATGTGATTTTAACTGTTTGACAGTGACCTGATCAGAAACCCCATCAGTAAACACCTCTGTCCATTCAGAGCTCTGCGCTGCCTGATATGAAATACAGTATGAGACCACAGAACTAACACCGTGGTCAGGAGGTTTGATTTGCAGATGTATGCAGTCATGCTCAGCACTCAAGAAGACTGGTTTTGGGGGTTTTGAGGGGAGCTCGTACTGTGAGTTTATGAGTCTCCCCTTTTCATAAACATGAATTGAGGAGGCAGTGATGAGTTCATCCGGGATTGATGCAATGCAGAATTCAATGTTCCTTCTTCCTTTATTGGCTTCTTTGAAATCTAGGAAGGCCTGTATGTTTTCTCTGTTAAGAGTAGTTACATTTCCAGAGGAAAACCATTTCTCTGTCTTTATTGAGGAGTCTTGATCATAACTTTCTTGCTCTCCATTGTTGCATGATTGTTTTTTTAGGTAATTCTCCAAGTCTGAAATGTACAGTTCCTTTTCATTTAAGGAGGAAAGTGCGAAAGCTATCACATAGTTATTGGATGCTTTCAAGACAACCTTGTCCAAGTCATTGCTGGATGAAAGAACAGGGACTTCTTTCATGATTTCGAGGTAAGATCTAACAACATTCATCTCTCGCTCTCGTTCATTTAGATATTTGTTTACCAGAGCACCCTGAAATGGGGATCTTTCTTTGTCATTGAGAGCATCAACAAGCTCTTGTTCTTCTTTTCCTCCCCCCCTTATAGAAGGAAGAAGCCTGCAGAGATGTTTTTGAAAAACTATTTTGTACTCTGAGCAGAGGTCCTTAAATTTTCTGATTTTAGTTTTGATTTCAGGGAATTGAATGGCGACATTGTCCCTCATCAGGTCTTGACATTGAATGTCACAATTATCCAGTTCATCCATGATCCGTTGGGCACGTCGTACTAGGCTTACACTGATCTCTCTGACTATCTGAGCAGCTGCTGAATCTAGTTTTTTCAGAGGGTAAAGCCACACAGTCATGGGCACAGCATTCTCTCCATGTTCTCCCAGAAGTTTTGGCAGCTCTGAGTACACCTTGATGGCATCTACATATGAAACCGGATTGTTTTCCAGAGCAAAATCTCCATGAAAAGTGCAGCTGAATTTGTTCATTTTCTCTTTTTCCGATTCACTCATTTTCAAAGATGCTTGACCTTCAATTGATATTAAAGGTATATTTTTGATTGATGCTTGGAGGTTTCCTTGTATCTCTTGATGGTTTTCATTGGATGAAACTTCTTGGTCAAAAATAAAGAACGCTTGAGCTCCATACAATAGAGCCGTAACAACATGTGTGGCCGAGCCCTCCTGAAATACATTGCAATGCTTTACATTCCCTGCTCCAAGATGTTCCATAGTTAACTGCTCAAAACGTGCCGTTGTCCGATACTGTAAGGTAACTCGAGATTGATGTTTGGACTTCTTTTTATCGTTTAAAAATGCAGCTGACCCTTTCACGCTAACTAATCCAGACAGAAAGCTGGCTTCAAGAGATGCAGAAACATTCAAAGCTTGTACTTTGTCTTCACTTGAATCTGAGGCAATGATTTTGAAGTCAGTGTTTGGCTGTGGCCGTACATTGATATTCTTCTGCAGCATCTCCGCATCCCAGAGAGTTATTCCTTGGGAAATTGTTTATATTAATCATTAGTTACCCCAAAGGTAAAGCATAAAATCTAAGTAATAAAATAGACCATTTTGATTGTTTTTTTATTACCTGGAATGAGGACATCTCTTCGGCAGTCATAAAGCATTCCCAACTGAAAAGGTCGGCCAAGACAAGCCAGTTCAATGGTTTCAGAGTCAGACATCTTTCTAGAGAAAAGGTCTTGGATTATAATTTTTTTTGGTAAATGTTAAACACAAAAGTATACAGCGTAAAAAAAAACGTCTAGGTTACTATTGTAACCCCTGTTCCCTGAAGGAAGGAATGGAGACGTTATGTCAAAAGTGAACTGACAGATTGGGATCTCGTCTGAGAGCCCAATCCCCTTCGAGTGTAAACTAAACAAGCCAATGGACATCTTCATACGGTGACGCATTGCTGCCACATACATATTATTTTTAACAACATCTTTTCTCGTAATAACGAGATCTTATGCCGTAAAAACGACAATTTTCTCATAATAACGACATATATTTTCTCCTATAAGGACGTGTTGTATAGTGATGTATATATATGTCTGTATCCACATTAGAGACTTTATTAAGCCCATCTCTTTTTCACTCTTGTTTGAAAAGCAGAAAAATAGGCTCATCCGCTGCCTGTATTAGTGGCAGTGGCCATAGCACGAAATTGTTGTAATTTAGTGATGCAGACTACAGTTCTTAACAGCCATGGGTAGCAGGTGCCATGGATCACTAATGATTAGCGTGTAGCTTTGACCTAATGACGGACCCCGGTGCAGCCACACATATCATAACTTTCTATAGGCCTACTGTAATTAAGACATTCAAGAAATGTATTAAAAAGCAAAACAACTGCAAAACAACACTCAATAAAAATCATGTCTCACCCCATTCCATCTCTCCAGACATATTGTGCGTCTTATAGCCTGTATCTTACTCATGCTCCTCACTTTTCATCATCAACATATGAAATAAAACAATAATATAATAGGCTAATATTTAAACATATAGCCTAACTATGAATCTAAATAGGCTACGTTTTGCATGTAGCCTACTCCACTCCAAACGCTTCAAAACTGTATTTTGTTTATTAAACGCAAAGTTTTTAATTTCAAATTTACTTTCCAAATTCAGGTAATATTTCGAACAAACGAAATTACGAGCCAAAATAACAAAGTGGTAAAAAAAAACTCTGCAAAAATGAAAAATATTAAAGAATTTTATAAACTAATGGCCTGTATATTTAATACATAAGAAGCAAAATAAGAATGCCGGGAATGTATTGACGTGCGTAACGAACCCACTGGCTTGTTTCCGGCCTTTGAGTAAGGCTGAAAGTGTCTTTCTTTTTAATACATTTCTAGAATATATGTATTACAGTATAACATACAATATATTACAGTAGGCCTATTATAGATAGTTATGATAGCCTATTTGTGCACCGGGTTGTTAATTTCTAGGTTAAAGTTATGCCACTGATGCGAACATGAGCGGTCCATGGTCCACAGTTTCTGTTCGTACAGTTTACTGCAGAACAAGTCATTAGGTCTGTGTGAAATAAACAGCTCAAAATAGTCTGTTTGTGCCTCAGTGGCTACTTCACTCTGAGAAGCTGTCAATCATGACGTCAAGCCCCCGTTTTTATAGCATCAAATAACTAACTAAAACCACACTTATTTTAAAAATACGAACTCTTGAACTTACATCAGCTAGATTAAAAACTACATAAAATGACAAACCATCTTTGGGAAAAATGTATTTGAAGTGTAATTTGATTGTTTAGTTTGTCTTGTGTCCCATTAGAATACTAGGAGGTGGCTGGATTTATGAGCTACACTGGGAACAAACACCTGGGGCGATTGTGACGCTTTGGCTTCACTTTTCCACTTTTCGCTGAGGATGTGAGCTGGAGACCCAGGCAGTCAGCAGTGGTACAGCAATGGTGGCAATGGGATGTAACATCTCAGTTCCCTCCTTCAGGGAACGGGAGTTACAATAGTAACCTAGACATTCCCTTTCAGTCAGTCACGTTCAACGTTATGTCAGAAGTGAACTGACGAATTGTGATCTCTACCAAAACACCTCTATTGCTTCCCCTTCCAGTGCTCTGCATAAGCTCCACCCGCACCTGCTGGGGACGGAAGATAGGACAGGGCTTAACGCAGAGAAGGTCAATCACTGCTGTTCCTTCTGACCCACACAGAGAGACTATTGGATAACACTGGGGAGGCGTGCCATTTCCAAGCGGAAAGGAACTTTATGGAGACAACATCCTACCAGTAAGGAGGTGTCAGGTGGAAATTGCACACATGGACTGACCATTAGGAAGGTATCTGTGGTAGATTCAGCCTGGCTAGGGTGAAGTTGATACCGAGCAGAGAGGCAGAGCGGAGTCTGCTTAGGGAAAGACACAGGCTCGTTGCACAAATCATGTCTTAAGAGGGGAATGGCCCAGCAAGCGAGACACTGAGCAGGTCTCTGTGTTTACTGGCTACTGGAGGTGAGTACATGGAAGGACACTGGTTCTACACAAAGGTTATAAAATCTGGTAAACAGGTTGGGTGTTGCCCAGCCAGCAGCTCTCTGTCAGCGAGGCACCGTGCACCAACGCCCAAGAGGAAGCAACACTCCTGGTAGAGTGCGCTCACCCCAAGTGGACACTGCAGGTCTGGTACGCCAAGACGATGGCATCCACTATCCTATGGGCCAACCTCTGTTTAGAGACAGCCTTTTCCTTCTGCTGGCCTCCATATGACAAAGAGCTGGTCTGAGGTACTAAAGCTCTGCGTTCGGTCCATGTACAGGTTCAAAGTGCAAGGGCAACAGGACAGAGCAGAGCAAGGGCTGGGTCTGCCCCTTCCAGTGGCAGCGCTTGCAGGTTCACCACCTGGTCCCTGAAAGGAGTGGGGGGAACCTTAGGCACGTATCCGGTCGACATGAGAGTCAGCCGGCCTGAATTTGAGGCATGTTTCTTTGACCAAAAATGCCTGCAGGTCCCCTACCCTCTTGATCGAAATAAACACAGTCAGGAGCACCATTTTTAACAACAGGATTTTCAGCTCAGCTGACTGCAGTGTTTCAAAGGGTGCAATGCTGTTAGCACTATGGAGAGGTCCCAAGAGTGTGCAAGGTGAGGGTGAGGGTGAGGAGGATTTAGCCTTCTCGCACCCCTCAGGAACCTGATGATCAAGTCATGCTTTCCAACAGATTTACAGTCTACTGCATTGTGAGGTGCAGCAATAGCTGCAACATACACTTTCAGGGTCAAAGGAGACAGCCTTCGCTCCAACCCTTTGTGCAGGAAAGAAAGCACGGCTCTGATCGAGCATCTTTGGAGGTCTTCTCAGTGAGAAGAACACAGCTCGACAAACAGGTTCTACGCAAACAGGCGTAGTCATACCTCGTAGAGGGGTGGATCACCTAAGTCCTCTGCGTCCCATCCAGAGACAAGAGGTAGTGAGTCTAACTTCATACCGAGAATAGAGATTCTGCATGGGGAAGTTTGCTCTTTTCCCAGTTGACCCAAAGCCTTAGATGACTGAGGTGCTAAACACCAAATTACTGTGTTCGCACAACTGCTTTTGCAAGTGGGCCAGTATGAGCCGAGGTAGTTGAGAATGCAAACACCCTGCTCCCTCATCGGAACCAGGGCCGCCTCCACAACCTTCGTAAAGATGCGAAGTGACAGGGCCAGTCCGAAGGGGTGGACTTTGTACTGATAAGCCCGAGCCTTGAACACAAAGCATAGGAACGATCTGTACCTGCAGGAGAGCCATGGCATGCAGGGCAGAGGCGACCTGTCCTGCGGCTCTGCAAGCCTCTGCCATCAGAACAGATGAGAATTTACAGGCCTTGGACGGGAGACGCAGATTAGTGCTCTGTGGACACAACTGCATTGCTACTGCATGCTCCGAATAACCGTTGGCCGCCCCGAGGTAGTGAGGGGGGAAGAGGCACCAGCTTGGTTTCGGGCAGAAAACGGTACCACGATCTGGTAACCTCTTCATCTACCTCTGGGAAGAATGGTACTGGGATGGGGCAGAGATGGTCAGCATGGGCCGCCTCGAGATACCAATCATCCAGCCTCGAGCTTTCAAGACATGGTGGCCACTCGAGCCCGATGCTCTCAGCGGCCCAGGAAAGCATGGCCGTCAGCTCTGGATCAACGCTACTCTCCCCGAAGGAGGGCAGCGCAACGCAGCCGGGTCTTCATCTCCAGAGTACTCTAGCCCACCCTCCGATGCAGCAAGGAACCCCGAACAAAATGGCTGGTCCCCCAGGTGAAGGACCAGCACGCACCTCCGGAAGCTCCACAGCAACATGCGGTATCGCACAGACCAAAACAAAGCAAAAACAGACATTCTGACATGGAAAGTACATTTCAAAGTAGAATAACTGGCTGTGGCATTGTTTTTCTGAGAAAGAAGTAGGTGAATTTAGCATGTTTCCTACATATCTGCAAGCATATAATGGTATTTTTATGCTTTAGTTAAGTAAAAAACTTGCATACAGCACCTTTAAATATGCGAGGCAGGGATTGTGACTGTCATACAGGGCCAGGTAACAACCGCATCCAGTGCTTCCTCTTTTAGGGAAATAAGCTATTTTTGGGTACTGAAGTGCACGGGAAATGATCACGCACAGCTTGCAGGGAATAGTGCAGTGTGCAATGAGTTTTCTGATGACTGTTTTGAAACAGCAGCAAATGCTCTTTCAGATTGTGACCACCACTGCAGTGCCATCACACCAACACCACTCAAGCTGAGCTATAATATAACTCGATGATGATTGCAGAGCTGAACAATACAAGCGCTCGCTCTGAAGCGAAAAGCTGAATGTGCGATTACACTCACTCTTCTTTATATACCCACTTCACAGGGCGGAGTTCGCAATGCAAATCTTGCATGCCAATGTCCATTGGCTCATTTAGTTTAATTACACTTGAAGGTGATTGGGCTCTCAGACGAGATCCCAATTCGTCAGTTCACTTCTGACGCAATGTCGAACTTAATGACTGAAAGGGAACATACATTTTAAAGAGGTTCTAGAGCATTTATTGGGCCATCCTCAAATATGGGTAAAATAATCGACAGTGCTGGTATATTTAGTGCTGGAACTATTGATGTATTTTTTCAATTGTATAATCTAACAATTATTTCAGTTAATCTATTGTTTATTTTCTGAATAGTCGATTAATCCAATAAATAATAACCATAACTAATCTGTGCATTAACCTGAAGGTATCTGAGCAGTTTGGGAACAATCCTGCTTACTAGTTGAGAAATCTGAAAAAAATGCTTCTTTCATTATAACCATTTAAAAATGTGCTCTAAAACACAACATTTGGATTCCTTAGGACATATGGACTATTTTACCCTGTTCAACCATATTGTCTCAGGCATTATGTTGATGTAAAATTCTGCATTTTACCAATGTGTTGGTGTAGCAAGACCATGCTCAGTAAGTGTCATTATGATGACGCTCTGAGGTTACCTGATAAAAAAAAATATATATATATACACACACGTGTATGCATTTTATATATATATATATATAATATATATATGTGTGTATATGTAATGATGCGGAGGACACGGAGGAATCCATTTGCAGCTTTATTAGAATAATCAACAAGCAGGGTAAAACAGGGGCAGACAGAACAACGGCGATGAACTTAGAGCAGAAGTAGATAACAGGCAAGGGTCGAGGAATCACAGTTCAATGGACAATCTGGGTCGAGACAGGCAGCAGGAGAATCAGTAGTCGGTAGAAACAATCCAAGGTCAGTAACAGTTCAGCAATCACAGGTAAAACGCTCAGAAATTGTACGCCGTGGCAATGCAATACTTCGCAATGAACGGGGTATATATGGGTGAGTGGATGATGTGCAGGTGTTTGTGTAGATGAGCTGCAGGTGTCTGTGTAATCAGTCCCAGGTAAGCGTCATGATGGGAAATGGAGTTCGTAAAAGTTAATATGCTGGTGAAAGTGTCCTACAGTAGTGAAGAGGTGAAGTGGAAGCCTGCTCTGTAACTGCATGTATGCTTGTTATCAAATATGTGTTAGATCATCTTTACACCATGCTGGTTAAAATGTATTGTTTAGTGATAATGTTTTTGATTAACCAAACCATGGGATGCATGGATGATTCCATCGTAAGGACGTTAAAGAAGAGCTGCAACTACAATAACAATCTGCTATGAATCTGCAAAGTAATATGTTGAATGTGTTTCACATCATAGCTTTATGATGGAATACTTTGTTGATCAATCAGCATCAGGACCAGAACTATCTGTTTTATAATCTGTATTATAGAATTCGTGAAAGTGTTTTGATTAAAAAATATATATATATTCAAATTAATTAATTGCCAGTCAAGAAAAAAAGCAATCAGACAGAACTACACAAATATTGACATCTTGAGTAATATGCTGTAAATCAAGCAACAAGAATCTATTTATAAAAGACAACATAGTTACCGTAATGCAGCTTATCAGGTCATTCACTAAGATACCTGCAAAAAAAGGGGAGAGACAAGTGAAGTACAAGTGCCTGTTATGAGCTAGAACAGTGTTTCAAATAGCATTTGCATTTACATACACACACACACATACGGAAAAATAGCTGTCACTGGTGTGATGCCCTTTCCAAAGGTACTAATATGCACTTTTAAAGGAACATTCCACTTTTTTTTTTTTTTTTTAAAATAGGCTCATTTTCTAGCCTGACGTCGTCATACTCAATTCTAGTCAGAATTTGAGTCTGATACTGCTCCGTTGGGCTGTGATTATGGGGCGTGTTTCAACCGAACCAGGAAAGACCTCAATTGGATAGACCTACAACCAATCAGAGCAACTGTGGCAAACTTGGCAACCCTGTCTGCACGCATGCTGGAATAAGTAAGATGAGTGCAAACGATCTTTGCCGGTGTTGTAAAAAAAAGAATTTAAGGATACATAGAGTCATGGGCGTCGGAAGCAAAAAAAAAAGTGAGTGGGTCCTTAGAAATCTTTTGCTGGAGTAGATGCCAATTACATTAAGTATAAATATGCCGCTTTGCTTGTTAAACGTCTAGTTCGGAAAGACAAAATTACGAAAATCGCCATATCATTGAGAGCTACAGTAGTGTAGGGGTAAGACGCGCGGCATAAAGTTTTGACAAATCGACCCGCGGTTCGAGTCCGCCTTTTGCCGAACTCAATCCTCTCCCTTTTCCCATCACATATCAGATCGAAAAGGCATTTATTTTCAATAAAAATGAAGAACAAATTAGAAAAGTGGATAAAGCGTCTAACATGTGTTTAATAATAAGTGTTTATCGATTAGGGATAGGTAAACAGACGTGCTGAATGTTAGAGATGATAAAAGTGAGTGGGTCCAATATCATTGATCGTAAAAAGTGGGTGGGTCTTGTCCCACCCACATACAATGGTTCCGACGCCCATGCACAGAGTACTTACCAACACGATCATAATTTCTGAGAGAAATAGTGAAGGTGAATGCATATACGAACAAGTTCTCCGTTTAGGATTAGAACAAATTCAACCCAAGCGCCTTTGATGACGTGGATGATTACGTTACTGTTTATCATCTGACCATCATCGTCTAAAGCCCGTCCTGATAATTTCATTGGTCCGAACAGTTTCTGTTCGGGCATTAATTACTTATCTACGGATCAAGTCCAGACCGAACTGCCCGAGTTAAAGTGTTGTGGGCGGGGCTAAGTTTGGCTGGCATCCAGGCTACTAATTTTCCAACTCCCCTAGAATTAAACAGTTGAGTTTTACCGGTTTCGAATCGATTCAGCCGATCTCCGGGTCTGGCGGTAGAACCTTTAGCATAGCTTAGCATAAATCATTGAATCTGATTAGACCTATTAGGCTAGGGCACAGTGTCACCTTTATGGGGTAAGTTGTCACTGTAGGAAACTGCTATTAATTGACAATTATTTGAGAACAATACTTTGTTTAAAATAAGATATAATTTCTGTAACATTAGATCCACTGCAGGCGAGTTGCAGATAGTGATGGGACATCTGAAGCGAGGCTCCGGAGCTTGTGTCGAGCAAAAAGGGGCGTTCCAGATGAAGCCCCGATTCGAGGCTTGTATCGTTTCCGTGAAAATCACGTGACGATGACAAACGAGGCCTCGGTTTCTGTTGAATACGTCATTGCTTAATTCGGAGTATCGCTTCCGGATAAAAGTGGTTCGAAATCTCGCGCCTCTTGTGGGGTTTGCAGTAGGCGTTTGCATTGGTGTTGAGGTGTTGGTTGTATGTAGTAGCGAGTAGTAGCATAGTTATCATTATATATCATAGCTTGTATTATATATTATATTACATTATACTTAGTTTAGTAGATTATTAGAGTAAATTATACATAGTTCAGTAGATTATTAGAGTAAATTAGCCTATATCTAGTTGTAATACCTATAATACGTAATTTTATATATATATATATATATATATATATATATATATATATATATATATATATATATATTATATAATATTATTATTATTATTATTATTATTATTATATATCCAAATTTATACAAGCTGGCACTGACGTTCTTATGTTGTCCAGCATAATCGGTGCCCTGTGAAAGGGTGTTTTCTAAGGCTGGAGAGGTGGTTTCCAAAAAGAGAAACCGTCTCAGTCCAAATACTGTTAAAAAATTGTTGTTTCTAAATAAAAACCAGTAAACACTTTTCCCATCTCTGTTGCAGTTTGCTGTTCCACAATTCCAGTCCCATAAGCACTGCACTATTGCACTCCCAGTTCCATAAGCACTGCACTATTGCACTCCCAGTTCCATAAGCACTGCACTATTGCACTCCTAATCCCATAAGCACTACACTATTGCACTCCCAATCAGCACTGCACTCACAATAATTTCTTTACAATCATTTGGGGCATTCACTGTCATCACTAACCCAAATAACTACTGAATAGTTGAACACAAAGTTGTGTGAGTTGTGTGTGCATAGGTTAATACAAGCAGAGTAAAATACTTTATTTAATACACAGGCAATAGAAAAAGGGGGTGCCCACACTATGACAATTTGGTTGCTCAGGATGAATAGATTTGTGTGCAATACATTGCTTTGCACAGCAGGTGTCACTAGGGAGCACACTGTTTCATGAGGCTTCGGGTAAATGAACCTTTTGGTGAACCAATGGGCTGGAAAGCCTCAGTGGTTCAGAAAGCCTCATTTGGCCATCACTAGTTGCAGAACCCAATTGCAGTTTATTTACATTTAACATAACATGAGCAGACACAAAAAAATAGACTTGGCTTGACTAAACTTGACTTGACACAAAATGAACTAAACTATAGTTACTCTATAGAGCAGGAACAAACTCACCAAACAACGGGTTACAACATCAATACTAGGCTTATGACAAACATATGAGGGTTTAAATACACAAGGACTAATGAGTAAGACAAGGGACACCTGTGAACAATCAAGACAATGAACCAATGACAGAACAGAACTAAGAACCCACAAGACTAATTGAACCAATGACAACTTGACACAAGATCACAAGAGGCATGGGAATCACATGACAACCTGGGGTCCATTCTTCGTACCTCGCTTAATACATCTGAGATGATTTGACAGAGCCCAGATCTTTTAATCGTGATAACTGATGGCTAATTTGGTTCTTCAAACGAATTTGCGGATTGGATTTAAATATCTGGATTAAATGATCTAAGATCACTGCGCGTTCTTGTTTTCCCTGAAGGGGGCAGATGCATCGATACTCGAAACCATGATCAGCAATGCAGCGATTGGCTGGCGTCAAGAGACGTAATGACATCATATAATTAAAAAAGCCACCTGGCAAAAAACTTGGCAAATTACACAAAAAACCCCACGAATATCTGGACCTTTATAAGGAAACAGCTAAACGACCAAACCAACATAAAAGTTATAATAGATCGATGATAAATGTTTTTTTTTTTTTTTTTTTACATGATTACCAATTATTTATATTCACGATTTTATACAGAATTTGTACACCCTTTACATTTTTATTTCAATGTTGTAATTAAATTTGTAATTAAATTTGAAGCAGATTTGTAACGTGACAGTATTAAAGTTTCTTAAGGGTCAAGATCAAATTCTCTGCATCTCCTGCGCTGCATCAAGCCATCCCATAATATCCGTCATCACTTAAATTAAAGCACGGCTCAGATTAACTGTACAACATGTGTGCAAACCTCCAATAAAATTATAAAGTAATTATTCCATCACAAATAAATCGCTCAATCAAGTGGCTGTGTCTATAGTATTATACACAACATTATAATATTATATGCATTCTCATATACATATACAATTTAAAATTTGTGTATTATTATTATTTAAAATGATTATTATTGCCCCTGGTTCAGTAATGAACTCTTGTAATAAAGTAGCAGTGGCTGGGACAGATTTTAAGTATCACCTCAAGATGCAATCTAATCCTGTTTAGATGAAATAAGCGTGCTTATTATCTTATCATCAGGTCATCTTTTCTATTTATTGCATGTCCTTACCATTAAGCGTAGTACTACATTTTAAAAATAAATTTATATTACTGTTGAATACATGTATATTTTGAGCTAAAAGTCAAACCTGATGTATCACACCTTGCTAGCTGCCAGTTATCAGCAATATTAGTAAAAATATTAGTAAAAATTTATAATTTTTGAAAAGATGTGACTTTGATCACGGCCAAATGGAGATAGCAAGACAATTGTGTCAGAGCATCTCCAAAACAGCAGGTCTTGTGGGGTGTTTACGGCATAGTGGTTAGTACCTACCAAAAGTGGTGCAAGGAAGGACAACCAGTGACCTGGGATCAGGGTCATGGGTGCCCAAGACTCAATGATATACACATGGGGAGCAAAAGCTCGCCTATCTTGTCCAATCACACAAAAGAGCTACTGTAGCTCAAAACAACTTAATGCTGTCCATGATAGAAAGGTGTCAGAACACATGCAGTTTGCTGATTAGCAGTAGACCGGACAAAGGGTCTATGATGACCCCTGTCCACCACTGAAAGTGCCTACAATGGCACTAGGAGTCCTTGCCTTGACCTAGCAGTTCTAATGCTGTGGCTGTGGCTGATATTGCAATTATTAAGTCTATTGTAAACTAAATATAAACATGTAATTTTTGCAACCAGATGATACCAAATTCATCTACAATAAATTGACAGAAATGCAGAGATGTAATGGGAAAAGACCCAGACAGATATAAAGAGTTATGGACAAAAAGAAACAAGAGCAGATGAAGAGTGTCTCCCAGCTGACAAATCAGTAAAGAACAGTGGAGGATTAAAAAAGAAACCAAAGGGAAAAAAAACAAAATACTGAAGGCCTCAAATTAGTTCGTTGTTACAATAGAAATTCATAAATGTATTCGTTTTTGAAACAAGTAAACACGTCAGTTTGACCCAGTCTTTACTGCAATACCTCTACTGTCTTTGACAAAATACCTTCTGTTTTTGTCTGTTACTGTTTTTCTCTACACTCTAAAAAAAAAAAGGTTCTATATGGCACCAAAAATGGTTCTTGGCTCGTAATCATAGGGGAACGTTTTTAAGCACTATATAGCACCAATTTTGGTGCTTCAGTGGTTCTTCAGAGGTTCTTCACCGGTTCTTTGACTGAGGTGCTATATAGCACCGCTACCATATACAGAACATGTTAAGATATGGTGCTATATAGCTATATGGTTCCTCTATGATTACGACGAAGAACCATTTTTGGTGCCATATAGAACCTTTTTTTTTTTTAGAGTGTACAGGTTACA
Source organism: Romanogobio albipinnatus (assembly GCA_023566225.1). Classification (NCBI taxonomy): domain Eukaryota; kingdom Metazoa; phylum Chordata; class Actinopteri; order Cypriniformes; family Gobionidae; genus Romanogobio; species Romanogobio albipinnatus. Next base: position 49,902,555 of record CM042244.1, read on the forward strand.
TTATGAACATGTGCCATTGACATTTTGTCCTTACTGACACAAACTGTCATTACCGCAGCAATGATTTATTTGAATTATTAATCAGATTTAATCAAAAATTATTTTAACTCTTCAGTAGAGATGATTTACACATTAAAATGGCAATATTTGTCATAAAAAGCTAAATATTTTATCTTTGGCATGTATGAAGGTAACACTTTACAATAAGGTTTCATTAGTTAACATTAGTTAATGTATTAACTAACATGAACTTACCACGAGCAGTACATTTGTTACTGTATTAGTTCATCTTTGTTAATGTTAGTTAATAAAAAATACAGCTGTTCATGGTTTGTTCATGTTAAATAACAGTGCATTAACTAATGTTAACAAGATTTTAATAATGTATTAGTAAATGTTGAAATTAACTTGAACAAAGATAAATAAATGCATTATAAGTGTAGTACATTATTACTTCATGTTAACTAATATAGTTAATTAATGTTAGCTAATGAACCTTATTCTAAAGTGTTACCATTTAAAATTATTTTTAATATCAGTATTTACAAAAATGGACAAATCTTGAAAGTAACTGTAAATGTATTACATTTGTATAGAAATTAAAAAGTAAAGTGTATAGAATTAACATTATTGTAATGTTGCAGTAAGGACATTTTGTAAGAAGAAGAGATGCAAACCATAAAAAATAAATATGTTCCAGATGAAAATAATATATATATATATATATATATATATATATATATATATATATATATATATATATATATATATATATATATATATATATATATATATATATATATATATATATCTTCCACAGCATATCTGTATTAACTTCTGGTATCATCTGTAGTACAGTTATGAAGCACAAAGCCTATGAAATGTTAAGCCTTTGTTTGGTCGACAGATATTGTAATTAATTTAATTGTATAATATAACAGCATTTAAAACACATGGCCTGACCTGAGCTGACATTTATGAAAAATACTGGTATCCATAGAACACAGTTCTATGGTGTAATTAAAATATTTGTTATATATTTTACTTTTGTTGGTTTTATTGTGTTTACTTATAATAATTATGATTTCTGAATTTTGAGGACAGAATCGACCATTTATTTTAATTTAAGCAACATACCTTTTTCCCCCTCTATATTACTGCAGAATGATTTGTCCTCTTCAGGTTTCATTTACATCTAAACACTGTGGTTTTATACAGTCAGAATAAGGGCCACTCCTTGCGACACTGTGATTGGGCAGGCAACGATTCTCAGTCAATCTATTTTCTCGTCTAGATCTGTAGAAGCCCAGCATTACAGTAATATCTTTCATAAAAAGCTTTCATTAAAAAAAGTTTCAGCAAATTGACAAGTCCTGATGGACTTGTTGGTCGGTCTGACAATATGAGCAGGTAGATAACTAAACAATAGCTTATGCAACTGCTGCATTTGGTCTTGTGTTTTATGAACTCACATCCCAAAATGTTGTGAAAGAAATAGGATCAGCATTTTCCCTTCAATCTCAAATGTCATTAGGATATATGGTGCTTCAAAGTCCTTTGTAAACTAGTGTTGTCACAATACCAAAATTATGACTTTATACACTGTAAAAAATGATTGTGATTTTAACTGTATTTTACTGTAAATATGTTACGGTGAAAAACATTTCCATACTACATACAGTGAATGACTGTAATAGATCTAACCTTACATTTCATTTAATTTTACAGTAAAATACTGTTAAATTTACAGTTTTTGGAAGTGAAAAAGAACAAGTCATTGTGTAATTTACAGTGAAAACCCGTAAATTGACATTCCCAGAATTCCCTGCGTGACACTTCGCATTTGATGCATTTTCATTGCAATAACTATGTTTCTTCTTTGTTTTTTTCTAATCAGTTATGTACATTACATTTTTGTTATTTTTTATGTGACATCTGATGTTGTTAAATTAATGTGTATTGCATTTTTTAAATTTCATGTGTTTTACCATGATGGTGTTTAGTGTTTGTGTGAAAGACACTGAGCAACTTCTATATATTAGTATTGTCCTCTTAAAAGCTGCTTGTAATGAGCTTTGATTCATCGCGTGATTCTCATCACCACTGTGATTGGTGGTTGTCCGTATAGATCAAAGGTACATAACAGATATTAGTATTTCAATAGGTTGGTAATTTAACAATTTTTTTTTTTACCGTAAATTGTTTACAGTGTAAACATAATCATTACATTATAAACCTTTAAATTATATGGTTTTGAACTGTAAAATATATATATTTTTTAACCGTAATTATTACATTATAAACCTTTAAATTATATGGTGCTGTCCCTAAAAACCTAAAACGTTACTGCCGTGTTTTTTACGGTAAAGTTCTGGCAACCACAGCTGCCGTTTTTTTACTGTAAATTTTACGGGGTTTTTTTTACAGTGTACCTGACTAAAATACCATATTTATACTGTGGTAAAAAAAACTAAAGCACTTACTGTGTTTACGTGAATACCAATCAGGCGCAATAATCCACGAAAGAGAACTGAAGGCACGATCGCATGCTGTCTGAAAGTATGGAAAGCCAAATGGGTCACATTTCGTCATTGACCAAACACCTGGGGCCTCGTTTATAGGACAGGCATGCACACAGATTTGATCTTAGAGTGTGCGTAAGCTAAAATCCAAGCCAACGTTCATATTTATTTTTTTAGCTTAGCGCTTAACCACTTCAGGTCCCAATCAGACATATGCACTTTTCCTAGTGGCAGAGAGTCAGAGTAAGGCCCTGATCAGACTGAACGCAATTTTATTTGCAGTGAGAGGCGCCCTGCGAGAGTTGCAGCACAGACCAACAGCAGGAGTCAAACCTCATTCATCACGAGAGCGAGGAGCTGACTGACAAGATGGTTGCGGAAGATTTGGTTTGAAAAAGCACCTATTTAAGTGAGTTTGTCATTGTACTGTTTTGTTGTAATGTTTTTCTTTAAGAATAATCGGCTAATGAACCCACGATTCAAGCAACCCGCCCCCGAATTGGCGCTAATTCTAAACTGAAAGTAAAATGCGGACGGCCGCGCTGTCAGTCATTCACGGTGCGTGTCCACTGGTACATTTTCAGTTCATTCCTATGGAAGCTCAACTATATGAGCTTTATTTCCATTTTGAATGCTCAAGTGGCCGTGCGCATTTTACTTTCAGTTTAGAATTAGCGATTTAAAAGCCCCAGTTGGGGATACTGGTATTACCGGTGTTGTCGCACGTTGAATAACCGGTGGGAAAATGTCCTCACTGTCCCATAGTTTCTATTCATCAAACCACTTTCCTTCATTGTATTAACTAAAAAAAATGTGACCCCACTTTATATTAGGTGGCCATAAGTACAATGTACTTACTGTGTTCAAATTGTATTGCAAAACACTTTTTCTGATATTGAGGTGGGATACGGGTAGGGTTAGGGACATGTGGGGTGGTATGGGTAAGTTTAAGGGTAGGGTTAGGTGTAAGGGAAGTGTCAACTGTGTAATTACAAATGTAACTACAGAAATTAATTACAGATGTAATTACATGCAGGTATTTTTTTAAATGTAAGTACAATGTAAAAACATGTATGTACACAATAAGTGCATTGTATTAAATTATTAATTAAAATGTTAGTACATAGTAGTTAAGGCCACCTAATATAAAGTGGGTCCAAAAATGTTTTCAATGAACTCACAATTTTAAGGCAACGAGGTAACTTTAAGTTAAACCAGTGATATTTTTTTAGTGCTGCTACACCTCACGTTTTTGAGTGCTCTGAGCGCCTGAAGATGAACAAAAAATCAACTCTGAGCAGAAAAGCGCCTGATGTAATTTGCGTGTTTTTCCCTATTGCCCAATCGAATGAATGGAGAGGCAGGCCTTTCGTTGTGGTGACGGTTACCTTTATTAGACTGACAGGACAGCTGATTGCCTAGCAACATAAAACAATGCAGCACACTGCTCTTTTATAAATTAAAAAACGTCAACCAAACAAAGGCAGTGCGGTGCGCCTCACGTCTTCAAACTTGAAAAACGCATTCTGTCTGATGCAGGTATTTGGAAATCTAAGCAATTCTTTCCGCTCACCATTCTCAAGTAAAGCGTTTGGACATTGACTGGTGCTCTTTTATGTGCACTGTAAAAAAAATTCAGGTCTCCAATTGAACATTTTCTAGTGACCGATCACATCTAAATTTTTCAGTTGGCCAAATTGAATTTCTGTGAATTGATGCAATTTTATAGCCTAGAAATCTAGACGCACCCTAGTGGCAGAAAATTTATTTTGCCGCGAGTGTAGTCTAGCAACTCTCGGTAGACCTGAGAGCTGGAAAAACCAAACTCTGGTCAGGCCAATCACAGAGTGTGTAGAGTCGGTGGGCGGGCTTAACATAATGACGGCACGTCACGGCAGAGTTGCGGAGGTTCTGCGTGCTACTCGTAAACAAAGAAGCTGATGTGCAGCGGTCTTTTGACTCTGGAAGACTTGGAGTTAAGCTTTTCTTTGAGAAAAGAACAAAGAACGGCACTGAAGTCATTCTTAAGAAAAGAAGATATGTTTGAAGTTTTGCCAACCGGATACGGCAAAAGTCTATCAACTAACGTTAGCTCGGCTTCACCTTCTTCTTTGCTCTGGTTGGTTGTGGCGTTCATGGCGCTATCCAATTGCATGCAGAGGGAATTTGAAAGACAACCATTTATCCTTGATGTGGGTCTGGCTTGTCAGGCTAGCAATTTTATTCACAGAAATTCAATTTGGCCAACTAAAAAATGTAGATGTGATCGGTCACTAGAAAATTTTCAATTGGAGACCTGATTTTTTTTTTTTACAGTGTGCTAATGATATTAATTAGGTGCCTTTTACGAGGCGTAGATCTGAACCTATTCAACTGCACACAATTTGAAGATCATTTGCGACTTATATAGGCTGAATCTGAAATTGCCCCTATACCCTTGAATATGGCATTATTTGAGGGGACAGCCGTTTGTAGTGGTGTCCGAAACCGTAGTGGATGTTATTGAGTGCACTCATTCTATCCCACATTGCACCGCAATAACTAGTGTACAGCCAATGTACACTTAACGGCTGTTTGAATTCGCTCACTCGTTTTCATTCACTCTTTTAAGTGAACTGTATTCGTGGACTAACGTAGGGAATAGTGATTGAGGGTTTAGGGGGTGATTGCCATAGATATTCAACTTGTAATTCGTGCCTCTGTATGCAGTCTGATAATGGTGAGTGGAAATTTACTAGTAGGCTGATAAGGAGAAGTTATTACAACTTGTTTTTCAGAAACTGAGAAACACATTCTTGAAACTATCTTTTGCAGAAGCTAGATTTGCCTGCTAGGAACAGAAGTGAAACATTTAACACTTTGATTACTTTTGCAAGCTTAATATAATAATGTATGTCCGTCTATATAGACACCACCCGGCCTACACTATAGGCGAGATTGAAGTCTGTTTGACAAGACATGACTGCATGAGAAGTGGGGAAGGGGAAGTGGGGTCAGCATGGAGAGAACTGATTCAGTGGTCGAGGTCAAACTTTCACTTTTCCTTCGCTGAATCAGTTCTCTCCATGCTGACCCCACTTCCCCTTCCCCACTTCCACTTCTCATGCAGTCATAACTTGTCGTCTGGTTAACCACAGCAGTTCCCCATTCTATTAAACAGCTAATTCTTCTTTGCAGGAAAAAAGAGCAAACGAGGCCGACGGCACGCAGCTGGCTCTCATCATCACTAATGACCGCGGCCTCGTCCCGCTCTCACGGTCCCTCAGCCTCACTGCTCGCCACAAGCAGTAAAATCTAATATAGAGTATGGTGTATAATAAAATGGTAACAAATTATTTGTCTTTTACTAGAAACTAAAATTACTGTAATATGCCTGTTGAAATCCTCAATGACTATTCCAGCCTCAGGAGTCCAGTTATTGAGTCCTGAGCTCATTCAACAATTGTAAACTAGTCTATTAGAAGTTTTCATAACTTAAAAAGATGCTGTAACGTATCTTTGTGTGGGTGAAGGAAGAAAGAAGACGGGGTCGGCTTAACTGGGACTGCACTTTATTTATCTCACGATCCTCAAAACTGTGGTAAGCGCTCAGCGCATTCAAAATCAAACTCATGAACTTCTCATAAACTTGTCACTTCAAACTTCAGACTCTCTCTCAGTTTACAGTCACTCTCAAGACGTGTGTCAGTCCCAGTCGTGTTCTCTCTCTCCCATCTCTCTCTCTCTGCTGCAGCTTATAAGCAGTCTCTCCAGCCAATTACTGCAATCAGACACAGGTGTTATTCATTTGCACTTGACCTACTTACCAACCGCTCGGCCCCACTCTCTCTCTCCTGCTACAGACCTTGCAAAACCACGCCCCCTCCGCCACAGATGCATGCAAACTGTTTTGTTAATTTTCTGTTGAATCTAAACATTCTTTTCCCAGAGTTTAATATCTGACAAATGTTACTCCAGTTTTTTCTAGGAGTTTATCAATCTGCAATGAAGATTCACACTAACTTTGAGGAGGCTAGCAGTCTCTGCACATGCTACATCTTTTGCAGATATCTTTTGAACTCATTGGTGAGATTGTGTGTATAGCATCAAAACCCTTTTTAAAGTGTTTCACTAAAACACACATTATTTTAGTTATTTGTGCTATACAGTTTAGGGATGCGCGGTATACCGGTACTGGGAAAATACCGGCATATATTTTATTTAAAACGGTACAATATCATGATTTTGCTCATTTCAGTATATACTGCTGTTCTGAAGTTCACCACTAGCTGGCAGTGCGCGTCCCAAACTGACATGAAACGTCTCGGATGTAACCCTCGTTCCCTGAGGAGGGAACGGAGACGTACCTTATGACTAACGAATGGGTGTTTCGCTTAGAAGCCTATCATCTTCGAGCATATAGAAAATGCCCAATGGCGTGCCAATGCCATGGGGCATGCGGAATTTGCATACGTAACTCCGCCTCACCGCGTGAGTATAAAAGGAAGTACGTGGCAATATCGCATTATGTTACCTGCTGAGGAGCCAAGACTGAACTCCGTGTTCAAGGTAGCACAGCTGATGTGGCAATGAAACGTACGTCTCCGTTCCCTGAGTTACATCCGTAACCGAAACGTTCCATTTCATTCAGTCACTACGACGTACGTTAGTGACTAACGAATGGGGGTTCCAATATAATCCCGCCACTCAGCTGTCTTCCAGTGCCCTGCGTAAGTGTGAGTTCCCTGCCGTAAGACTAATATGAACGAAGGACTCACGCTTAACACAGGATTACCAAGGTACACTGGGAAGCATATCCCAGTGAAGGTATGCAAAGATGCCTGCCCGTAGGGAGGACTTAAGAGTACACATATGACCCGTTAAGGGCTGCATATGGAAAACTCTAGGGTACCAACCGCAGGTGGATTTTTAACCCTAGGGGTGACAGGGACTTTGCCAAGGAAAAGACACCTGCTCGCCAAGGAGGCTTATGGTGGAAATGCACGTGTGGGTGTCGCCGGAGGGGAACCATGCACACGGGGCACCTGGCCGGACATGAGGGTCTGGCTCGTTAGAGGGCAGACACACAGGTATCGGCGTAAGCAGTGCTGGAGGAACTCAGGGCTCTCGGGGAAGCTCACCTGAGGGAAAATATCGCACATATCCAGTCCGTGGAGTGGAATGGCGAGCAAGCGAAGACACCTGAGCCTGGCCCATTACCGGCCCCTCGGGGGAGCGAGTACATTGTCGGACACTGGCTCCACTCGGAGATTGTAGAATCTGGCGAATGTGTTCGGTGTCGCCCAGCCTGCAGCTCTGCAGATGTCTGTTAGCGAGGCGCCATGCGCTAAGGCCCAAGAGGAGGCCACACTCCGAGTGGAATGTGCCCTGACCCCAAGGGGACATGGTCGACCTTGCTGCTGGTAAGCCAAAACAATGGTGTCCACTATCAAGTGAGACAGCCTTTGCTTTGAGAGAGCTCTTCCCTTCCGCTCTCCACCATAACAGACAAAGAGCTGGTCTGAGGTCCTGAAACACTGCGTGCTGTCTACGTAAGCGCGGAGGGCGCGTACTGGACAGAGCAGTGCCAAGGCTGGGTCTGCCTCCTCCAAAGGCAGCGCTTGCAGGTTCACCACCTGATCTTTGAACGGAGTGGTGGGAACCTTGGGCACATATTCAGGCCGGGGTCTCAGGATCACGTGAGAGTTAGCCAGCCCGAAATCCAGGCACGCTTCGTCAACCGAAAATGCCTGCAGGTCCCCGACCCTCTTAACAGAGGCCAATGCGGTCAGCAGAGCCGTCTTCATCGACAGGAACTTAATATCAACCGACCGCAAAGGCTCAAAGGGAGGCCTCTGCAGACCATTCAGAACTACTGCGAGGTCCCCGAGGAGGATTCAGTCTCCTCGCCCCCCTCAGGAACCTGATGACCAGGTCGTGCTGACTTACCTTTTTGTCCCCCAAGAGATCGTGGTAGGCAGATATTGCGGCCACATAAACTTTAAGGGTGAAGGGAGACAGCCTTCGCTCCAACCCCTCTTGGAGGAACGAGAGCACGGACCCGATCGGGCATTTCCAGGGGTCTTCTTAGCGAGAAGAGCACCAGGTGACGAAGAGGTTCCACTTCAACGCATAGGCATGCCGAGTGGACTCTGCCCTAGCGGAAGTGATGGTGGCGAACACCGGAGGCGGTAGGCCACTCAAACCTGCCGCTTCCCATCCAGGAGCCACACGTGGAGGTTCCAAAGATCGGGACGCGAGTGCCATAGGGTGCCCCGTCTCTGAGTAAAGAGGTCCAGTCTCAGAGGAATAGGCCAGGGAGGGGCTGTCACAAGGAGTATGAGTTCGGGGAACCAGGTCTGGCCGTGCCAGTACGGGGCGACCAGAAGGACCTGCTCCTTGTCCTCCCTGACCTTGCACAGGAACTGTGCGAGTAGGCTCACTGGGGGGAACGCATATTTGCGTAGGCCCCGCGGCCAGCTGTGCGCCAGTGCATCCGTGCCGAGCGTGCCCTCGGTCAGGGAATAGAACAGGCTGCAGTGGGAAGAGTCGTGGGAGGCAAACAGATCTATCTGCGCGTCCCAGAACTGTTCCCAAATCAGCTGGACCCTCTGGGGATGGAGTCTCCATTCTCCCGGGAGTGGCTGAAACAGTGAGAGCTCGTCGGCTGCACGGTTCAGGGCTCCTGGAATATGGACAGCACGAAGGGACCTCAGGCACTTCTGACTCCATAAAACGAGGTGGCGGGCGAGTTGAGACATACGGCGGGAGCGTAGACCGCCCTGTGGTTGATGTACGCTACTACAGCCGTGTTGTCTGTCCTGACAAGAAAATGTTGACCCTTCAGCAATGCCCGGGTGCGGGAAGGCGAACCGTACTGCCAGTAACTCAAGGCAATTGACATGCAGAAGGCGCTGGGGTCCTGTCCAGGAGCCAGCGGCTGCTTGCCCATTGCACATGGTACCCCAACCTGTGGCAGAGGCATCCGATACGACAACATGCCTGGAAACTCGTTCTAAGGGCACACCGGCCCGTAGAAAACTGAGGTTCGACTACGGGGTGAGTGTCTGAAGGCAGGCCCGAGTCACTTGTACCCGGAGCGTGCCAGACTGCCATGCCACCCTCGGGACTCGATCGCGCAGCCAATGCTGAAGCGGTCTCATATGAAGCAATCCGAGTGGCGTCACCGCGGCTGCAGATGCCATATGCCATACCCCCAGGAGCCTCTGAAACAGTTTCAGTGGAACCGCACTCTTGCCCTCGATTTGACGGAGGCAAGTCAGCAGAGACTGCGTGCGCTCGCTCGATTGCTGCGCGCACATGGCGACCGAGTCGATGTCCATACCGAGAAAAGAGATCCTCTGCAAACCAATCGTCCGGACGAACGCATTCGAAAAGGCGTTTCGCAGTCAACATCTTGAATGGAAGCCTGTGCAGGGTTCGGTTCAAGATGCGAAGGTCCAGGATTGGCCGTAACCCACCGCTTTTCTTGGGTACAATGAAGTAGGGGCTGTAGAACCCCGACTTCATTTCGGCTGGAGGGACAGGCTCGATCGCACCCTTCACCAGCAGGGTGGCAATCTTTGCACGCATGATGGGGGCGTTGGCCCCGATCTCAGTATAGCGGACTCCCCTGTAGCGGTGAGGAGCCTGCGCGAACTGAATCGCGTTGCTGAGCCTGATGGTCTGCGCGACCCAGCGGGACAGTCCCGGAAGCTGAAGCCAGGCTCCCAGGAACTGCACCAGCGGGTTCATACAGAGCACAGACGTACCCAGGATGGGGCAGCGAGGCAGCGCTACCGGCCCGGACAAGGGAGGCTGTTGGGCGTTCCGGTGTGGGGGCACGGTTAACGGCTGCGTCCCGACAGAGGAGACCAGGGAAGGATGCACGTTCCACTGGGGTCTGCTCTGAGGGGAGGCTGGCGACAGAGAGGGATGCGAGTGGCGGGACCCGGGGGTGGCACGCACCGTCATCACCGATCTCTGGGTTCCCCTCTGGCTCTTGTTCCCCTCTGGCTTTCAGCGAAGGCGGTCGCATTCTCTCCTCTCTCCCTCTCGTCTCCCTCCTCCCTCCTCCCCTGCTTGCTTCTCTCGTCTCGTCTAGTTTACTGTCTTAAACTTTGAGAGACTCTCCACGCACTGCTCTCCGAACTAAAAATGATGGTCTCTCAACGCAATTGACACCATCTTCTCGACGAGAAGCTTGGGTTCGGGGGAACCTGACTGCCCTGCCGGAACGTTTGCTGCTGGCTACACGATGGACGCGTGGGAGAAGTGGCATGTTGTGTGTCTAGCGGCTCTTTCCGTAGAGGACATCGAAGACATCTACCTATTCGGAATCATGATAACAGGGTTTCTGCTGATTGGATCAGGCATTGCCCTGGTATATCGAGGAATTCAGGAAGCGGTGACAGCTGTTCAAAGCTCCACAAGGCTGCCCGCCATGATTGAAGCAGTGGGCAGAGCGGTCATCTCTCAAACTGGGACTATTAACCGCAATATGGATAACATCATGGAGATGAAACGCAATATGGATATCATCATGGAGAAGCTCACGGCTTTGCAAAAGGATCGTTTCAGAGACCAGAACGAACTAAGAGAGTAGTCATAAATTGTGGCTACTCGCTCCCAGACCAAACAATTCCAATCTTATCTGCTTTCGGCTCCCTCAACCAGCACTGGCCTTGGCCAAGGCCGCTGTTGGGACAACAACTCCCCCGGAAGAGCACTGCAGGAAGACGCTCTTGCATTCATCCCCCAATCACCTGCTGACTCGGACTGGGATCTGATCAAGGAGCACCGAGATTATGGTGCCAGGCGTGACTCTCCAGGCCTACACAAACATGCACATGAACTCTACAGACACACACACATTTATGCACACACCCATCTCTCACCGCTTTGTACCCCCAGTCTGACAAGCGGGTCTGTGACCAGCGCCTAGAATGGCTGCAGGACCGGATGGCCGCCTGGCTGTGCTGGGACACCTCAACCCCCCACTCCTCTCCCCTGTTGCAAGTCGTGTTTCATGTTGTAATGTGTATGCTCATGTTGCTGAGATGTTTTTTTACTGTTCCCACACTGTGCTCCCGAAAGGAGCATAGTCTGGGGGTTGTTTTTTTTCTCTCTCATCTCCTCACCCCTCCTCTCCTCTCCTCATGTTACGCTGTATTTTTTCTTTCCAACTCAAGAGGCGCCGCAGAATGGCGACTCGGTGTGACTCGCACAACACCAAAACAAATTCCGTGTATGTGTAAAAATGTACTTGGCAATAAAGCTCCTTGATTCCTTGATTCTTGGGTGCTCAGGGATGGGATTGTCAGTTCTTTCTTTAACCACATTAGGGTGCTGCTGACCCGGGGGCCAACAGCTGAACAAAAGATTCTCCCTCGGCCCTCCACCGGGGGAAGGAGCGGCCCTGCTGCCGTCTCCTGGAAAGAACTGCCCATCCCTGAGCTGTCTGCGTCAGGAGCACCGCTTAGCCTGGTGTTTCTTCGCGGGCTGCGGGGCTGGAGCGGACTGGGACGCCTTCCTGTGGCTACCTCTGCGCGGCCCGGGTGGAGGCTGCTGCTTGGGTGGCACAGAGGTTGAGGGAACCGCAGGAGGGCGTCCTCGGCGGCGAGCAGGCTGAGGCAACTGCGTGGGCGGTTGGGTGGAGGCAGCAGCGGAGCGCCGGGGCAGAATATGTTTTATGGCCTCAGTCTGCTTCTGAGCGGCCGAGAACTTTTGGGCGAAGCTCTCGACTGCCCCACCGAATAGCCCACCCTGGGATATGGGGGCGTCGAGGAAACGTGTTCGCTCTCCGTCCCGCATATCAGCCAGGGTAAGCCATAGGTGTCTCTCCTGGACCACATTAGTGGACATCACCTGACCCAGGGAGCGCGCAGTCACCTTCGTCGCCCGGAGAGCGAGGTCGGTGGCGGCACGCAACTCATTGCTGAGTCCTGGATCAGCTCCACCCTTGTGCATGTCGCACAGCAACTTGGCCTGGTAGGCCTGAATAGTTGCCATGGCATGCAGCGAAGCGGCGGCCTACCCCGCAGCTCTATAGGTCTTCGCCACCAGGGACGACGAAAACCTACAGGCTTTTGGAGGGGTGCTTTGGATCACCGTGCCAGGTCGAAGCACTCTGCGGACACAGTTGCATCGCAACAGAGCGTTCGACCGGGGGGACCCCAGTGTACCCTTTAGCCACGGCTCCATCAAGGGTGGAGAAGGCGAAAGAGTTTGCCAAATGGTCGCGGGAAGACAAGGGGTTCTTCCAGGACCACGCGATCTCTTCATGCACCTCGGGGAAGAAAGGTATTGGAGGGGTGGCCAGACGGGTGTCCGGACGCTCCCCCAAAAACCAATCATCCAACCAGAAATGCTCAGGTTGGGGAGGAGGGTTCCACTCCAACCCAAGCGCTGCAGCGGCCCGAGAGAGCATGGCTGTCAATTCCGGGCCCGACTCGGGCAATGCTGGAACACCCGAAGGTGGCAGCACAGCCAAATCATCATCCTCGGATGACTCCAGCCCACCTTGCGATGCGGCGATGGACATTTCCTCATCCTCCGCCGTGCCAAACGCCACAGTCGGGACAGCATGAGCCAGCCCCGATGTAGACGCCTGAACACAGGGCGGGTCAGGTGCTTGAGAGGGGGGTGTGGGCCGAGGCATGAGCGTCGGCGCATCATTCCACACCATCACCCTCAGATCACCCTGGCCACCAGCCAAAGTGCAGCCTCACGTAGAGACCGCAGATTGGGGTGTGGCAGAGGGGACTCTCACTCCGGCATCAGCGCGAAGCTCACGGAGTCTTGATCGCAACACCGAGATGATCATGTTCCCGCAGTGAGAACATGAATCATCCACGAGCGCTGCCTGAGCATGCTGAAAGCCCAAACACGTCACACAGCGCTCGTGCCCATCAGAGGGTGAAAGAAATCCACCGCACCCAGAAGTGCATGGGCGAGACATCCTGAAAAGGACGTGCCACGCGCAAGCTCTTTTGTGAGAGGAAGCCTCGCAGTCGATGCCGAAGCGCCCAGGGAAGCACACACCAGCTGTCAAACGGACCATTGCGCAGATCAGCAGGCAGGAAGTATGTGATCACTGGAACGCGCTGTCACACCAACACCGACTGGAAAGCTGCTCGTCTCGAAGAAGCTGACAGAGTCTCAGAAGGCTTGTGAGGAGTGAAGAGGTAGGTACTCTTGGCTCTTGGTATGCAAATTCCGCATGCCCCATGGCATTGGCACGCCATTGGGCGTTTTCTATATGCTCGAAGATGATAGGCTTCTAAGCGAAACCCCCATTCGTTAGTCACTAACGTACGTCGTAGTGACTGAACGAAAGGGAACTGGTAAATGTGGCAGCATAAAACAAAAATAATACAGCAGTTGAATCTCACTCAACACGCCCAAAACTAATTAATAAAGAGAGGACTAGACGTGAAATTTTGAATTAATTTGCTTATAAAACTGATAAAGAACCATCAAACCTTGCCAAGCATCGATCACTTGCCCATCCTGACTTGTACAAGACATTAAGAGATCGACAGGTGAATGAATAATTCAAACTATCTAATTTAGACATTTCATAATATTTACATGCATACTAATGCACTATTTACATTCGTGTAAGCCATAACCAACTGCGTTTATGTGACTACTCACTAAAGATGGACATTTTTGACATAATTTTTTGTGTATTTGACTAAGGAAAAATAACTTAATTTGGAATGCATGAGCTCTTTAGGCTTGTTTGTTTGTTGTTGGTATGAGCACAAAGAAAACTCTCTCTTAAAGAGCTCCCATATCATGTATTACGAAATTCTGTAAAATCGCTTGCATGTTCAAATTGGCAAGGTTTAAAAAGACGTAGACAGTGATTTCCGTCAGCTCTCCCGAAACGACAGTGAAAGTGTTGAATCTGAGTGCGCAGATTGCTTTTATAGTGCATGTGCGATGTCTTTTGAAGCCAAAAGCAATTCGCTAATTTTTTAGAGCTAGAGAAGGGAGACGTGCAGTATTGCTGAAATTACTTCTCACTAGAAAGTTTCCAAATGACTGATTTGATGTGATAATCTGTGTTGATTAATTTAATAATACAGGGAGTGCAGAATTATTAGGCAAGTTGTATTTTTGAGGATTAATTTTACAACATTAATAATTAAACAACAACCATGTTGTCAATGAACACAAAAAACTCATTAATATCAAAGCTGAATATTTTTGGAAGTGGTTTTTAGTTTTAGCTATTTTAGGGGGATATCTGTGTGTGCAGGTGACTATTACTGTGCATAATTATTAGGCAACTTAACAAAAAACAAATTTATACCCATTTCAATTATTTATTTTTACCAGTGAAACCAATATAACATCTCAACATTCACAAATATACATTTCTGACATTCAAAAACCAAACGAAAACAAATCAGTGACCAATATAGCCACCTTTCTTTGCAAGGACACTCAAAGCCTGCCATCCATGGATTCTGTCAGTGTTTTGATCTGTTCACCATCAACATTGCGTGCAGCAGCAACCACAGCCTCCCAGACACTGTTCAGAGAGGTGTACTGTTTTCCCTCCTTGTAAATCGCACATTTGATGATGGACAACAGGTTCTCAATGGGGTTCAGATCAGGTGAACAAGGAGGCCATATCATTAGATTTTCTTCTTTTATACCCTTTCTTGCCAGCCACGCTGTGGAGTACTTGGACGCGTGTGATGGAGCATTGTCCTGCATGAAAATCATGTTTTTCTTGAAGGATGCAGACTTCTTCCTGTACCACTGCTTGAAGAAGGTGTCTTCCAGAAACTGGCAGTAGGACTGGGAGTTGAGCTTGACTCCATCCTCAACCCGAAAAGGCCCCACAAGCTCATCTTTGATGATACCAGCCCAAACCAGTACTCCACCTCCACCTTGCTGGCGTCTGAGTCGGACTGGAGCTCTCTGCCCTTTACCAATCCAGCCACGGGCCCATCCATCTGGCCCATCAAGACTCACTCTCATTTCATCAGTCCATAAAACCTTAGAAAAATCAGTCTTGAGATATTTCTTGGCCCAGTCTTGACGTTTCAGCTTGTGTGTCTTGTTCAGTGGTGGTCGACTTTCTGCCTTTCTTACCTTGGCCATGTCTCTGAGTATTGCACACCTTGTGCTTTTGGGCACTCCAGTGATGTTGCAGCTCTGAAATATGGCCAAACTGGTGGCAAGTGGCATCTTGGCAGCTGCACGCTTGACTTTTCTCAGTTCACAGGCAGTTATTTTGCGCCTTGGTTTTTCCACACGCTTCTTGCGACCCTGTTGACTATTTTGAATGAAACGCTTGATTGTTCGATGATCACGCTTCAGAAGCTTGGCTATTTTAAGACTGCTGCATCCCTCTGCAATATATCTCACTATTTTTGACTTTTCTGAGCCTGTCAAGTCCTTCTTTTGACCCATTTTGCCAAAGGAAAGGAAGTTGCCTAATAATTATGCACACCTGATATAGGGTGTTGATGTCATTAGACCACACCCCTTCTCATTACAGAGATGCACATCACCTAATATGCTTAATTGGTAGTAGGCTTTCCAGCCTATACAGCTTGGAGTAAGACAACATGCATAACGAGGATGATGTGGTCAAAATACTCATTTGCCTAATAATTCTGCACTCCCTGTAAACATTAGCTGTAATTTCCCACTTCATATAGGCCTACCCTAAACTTGCGAGAGTGAGTAAAATTATGCGCAATGCCCGTGGCAAATTCAGACCCTGTATGGTATCGATTTAATATTGGTACTTCCGTATTATATAGTGGTACCGTACTGAAGGCAAAATTGTGGTATCGAGCCATCCCTAATACAGTTATAGACTGGGTAAACCCAGCCTGATCTGCCGGCGATTTGATTTCGCCCTGCAACTCAGGCTGGAAACCTGTACATTTATTTCTACTGCTTCTGTTACACTTTTGCGAGAACCAATCACAGACTGGCTTATCCACCTGGCGCACTATTGGCGGGTTTAACACGATGACGGATAGAGAAGCGATGCATGGTTGCCTGTTGATCACACCTCTTGTGGTCTGATTGGTTGAAGGACTATCCAATTGCGTATAGAGTCATTTGAATTATGCTCGTTTATCACGCCTCTTGTGCAGTAGAAAATACATAGACTCCCCAGAACAATGTTCAATCTCAAATTGAGCTTGGTCTGGTGATAGCCAGACAAATACAGTTAGTGATGTGACCAAGCGGCAGCTTCCCGCAGTTACTCTTGAAGCAAATACGGAAGTGACATATACTGCAATTCATCGACTGGCCGCTAGGGACAGGCTCCAGAAGGGAGCAGAATCTCATTGAGCCCCATGTTAAAATGCCCAAATTTACAGCAGATTAAAACATGTTTATAGCCTGGTACAAATTGTGGTTTTTGTCTATACGGCTTATTTTGCCCTTCATGACAACTGTGAGGGGGGTGAATTTTTTTTATAACGCATTCGTTTACATTATATAAAGCATTAAAGTTCTGCATAATTAAGGGCGTGGCCACTTCGAGTGACAGGTGGATAGCCATTTATCTGCTGTATATTAGTCATCACGTCACCTCAGCTCCGCCCATGTCCCGCCTTATTGCCCATTTTCTGTTATCCGGAAGTGACGCGCGATGACGCGCTGCCAAGATGGCAACGGCCATCTCGTCCATACTTTGTGCTTCAGAACGGCTCATCAGAATCCTATGGGTGACGTCACGGACACTACGTCCATATTTATTTACAGTCTATTGGTATGACACAAGAAAAAAAAAACATTTAGAACTTAGAAGTCCTACTTTCAACCCTTTAACCAACAAACTTTCCATTTCTTTGCCAATATTTCCTTTACGTTCAAAACACTAACTTAAGCCTTTTGTTTAATCGGACACCTTTTTATTTAAAACCCCTTTCGGCTTTTCTGATACATTCACTCAGTATCGTCATCTAATTTTTGACCGAAGTGGCTTTTAGAGGCATAGTTTCCTTCTTGTGGCTAGTAGTTCAGATGCAAAACTCTTCATATGTAGACCGACAGCCACTAGAAGGAAACTATGGGTATTTTTAACACTGGGGAAGTTTCTCAATATGCGTTCTTGTCTGTACTTGTATTCTTATGGACTTGTGAAACATCCTCAGTCGCTGCCAATGTACTGTTCCAATTCAAAGTTCACCTCTATCCAAGTACAGTTCAAATCCCGGATGTGTCCTTGATTCGCCCCTTTTATCAAGGATGCATCGAGAGGTGACTTGTGCAGACTTTAGACAGCCAGGTATCCCAGAATGCATCTCGCACCAACCAGCAAGCGGCAATAGCAGATGAGAAAACCAGCATCATTTAAAAATACTCCTGTTATTGTGTTAGGAAATGCAGTTTTAAGAGTTTTTCAGGTGAGAATGTACTTGTTTAAAGTTCAAATTGGTGGTTTATTTAAAAAGAGAGTGCCTATTTGAACATTTTATCTGATGTTTTCAGAGTTGTGAGATCCAGTTGATCAGCGGGCGCTCAGCGCTCGTTAAACTCACAGAGAGCAGCCTTTCCTCGGCTAGTCCTTCTGACATTTGCCGCTGGCTCTGCTGTCTCTGAAGTGGTTAAACATGAGATATTTGTCTTATATAGATCTTACTTTGGTCTCATGAATCTATCATTTCTTCCCTGGCAAATTGTTTTGCCTGAGGGCAAAGTGAAGTTTCATAACTTTATTCTTTATTTTTTTTTTGGCCATTTAACTTAACCGTTGTAGCCTACTAGCGCTGACTTTGTTTGACTGAATTATTTGCTTTATTTCTTATTGTATAGCTTCTTATACCTTTTACTTATACTTTTATAATGGCTATTATTGATCATTAAAACATTAACAAAACATTAACAAAAAGAGACAGGGTTGTGTTTTATGTCATATTTTATTTTATTACTGTGAAGATAATCTATATACATGCACACTTATTGCATGAACCACATATGTATATGTTTAATATTTTTAAAATGTGAACGAAAAGAGGCAGGGTTGTGTTTTTTGTTTTGTTTTGTTATAAATATATATGCATTGAAGATAATCAATGTACGTGTTGCCTGAACCACATTTGTTTGGTTATTAATAGGTTTAAGATTTTTTTAATGAAAATTAAAAGAGGTAGGGTGGTGTTTTATAACATATTTTGTTTTATTGTAGCCTAAAATATACATATTGATATACATATTGTTATCAAGAAAGCTGCTGTTCCATTCAGAATTACCGGACTTGCGTTCTCCCGAGGCGAACTTGGCAAGTCCATAGTTTGCATACTTGGTATAGAGAAATAGCCTGGGACTAATGGGATGGTTAACGAGACAACAGGTGAGAAAAAAAAACTAATCAGAACACAGCAAAACTAGGGCCCCATTCACACGGAGACGCGTTTAGCTATATACATAACAATTTTGTACCATATCAGCGTTTCGTCCACACGGATCCGGCGTTTTGGGAGCATGAAACCGATATTTTTTGAAACCCAGGTCCCAGAGTGGATAAATCTGAAAATGATACCCTTGCGTTTTGGTGTGTACAGTCAATCCGTATATTTTGTGAAACACCACACCACGTCCCGCACAGGAAAGACTAGAAAGGGATACAACTACGGGCACTGGGCATGCGCACATAAATATTGCGTAATTTCATTACTGTATTTGCTTTATTCTAAGGGTAGGTTTAGGGTTGGGGTAGGTGTAGGCGTTAATAAAACATATCTGGTAAGTACCAATTTATTTATTGTTATTTTATCATGAGATTTTAGAATTACAGCGCCACAAACTGGCCTGGCATGTATACTACATAATTTTAGTTGTTTCCAGTGCTATCGTGTGTACGCAGATATTTCTTGAAACGACGGGAAAAAAAGATTGGATAGGGAAAGCTCTGGCTTCGTGTGGACTGGGCCTGGGTCACAGGAGAAACACAAAGGAACTCCCGGGAAGGCTGTGCTCTGTAATAGACAACTGAGTACAACTGAGGAGGGAGGACTATTTCCTTGGACTATATCTTTGTTTATGAACTGTTTTAAAATAAATAAAACATATTCATAAACAACAAAATAGTCCAAGGAGGAGTGGAATGTGGGAGAAGCCATGGTGTTGCCAACTTGATGGAAACCGACACCCTGGGGATGACCGACTGAGATGCAGCGACCAATGAAGGAGACTTGGGTGGAGCCAATGTGCCCGCACGCCGCTGAAAGGCCTTGAAGACAGAGGTGATACTGCGGCGACGAGCATCCGAGGTGGAAACAGAAATCAAGAGGACAGACGCTGAGCCAGTGGGACCGAGTACGGAGGCAAAGCCAGGAGGGAAAATGGAGCCAGACTGAGTCGAAGGTGCAGGCAGGTCGACGACCGACCAAGGTGGAGCCGGAGGGATGAGGTAGCCCGGAGAAGCCGTATGACCGATGGATTCCGGTGGAGCCGAGGGGGGGAGGAGCAGAGTGTCGACAGGCCAAGGTGGAGAGATGGGCCCGGAGGCTTGAGGCGGACACAGGGGATCCTCCAGGTTATGTGACGCTGATGGCCTGAAGACACTTGGCAGCTTCTTAACTCCAATGGGGGCTGCTGATGGATTTAAGGACAGCAGCAGAAGTGGGGTTGAAGAACTGGCTGTATGAGGAGGTGGGAGCGGGAGGCTGGGCGTGCATTCAGTTAATACAAGGGACACTGGAGATACAGAGGGAATAACTCACCAAACCAGTCTATTAGGCTCTCCTCAAAAATGTCCTTCAGTTCCTCATAATAATGATGGCCAGAGTCCATGGGCATCTCATCCACAGTGGTAGTACGGTGAGCGGTGGTTTCCTCCCCACCCTCAAGCTGCACAAGCACTCCTTCTGCGACACACTATGTTGCCGGCGTGAAAGAAGACGAAAGAAGTCTTCACAAATTTTGCATGATTTTATAATTCATTTAAATTAATCCATATTTTTAATAAGCTAATTTATAACATTTTACAAATTTCTAAATAGACTGATTTATAACATTAAATTAATTATGTAATCTTTTATTTTAAATTAATGTTTCATTTAATGTTTTGGTCCATGATATTGGCTAATATTGGTTTTAGATAAATTGTTCAGAGGGGTTTGACCTGTAATGTGATGCAGTTAGACAAACAATATTATATACAAGTCATCCAATTGCCCCATTCCGAGCCATTTCTAAGATAGGCCTACATTTGATTAATATTGTTAAATATAATTGTAAAGAAATTAGATGTCCATCTTTGTTGAAAGAATTCCTGCTGCCGTTCACTCTCATCCATTAAGATTCCATGTAGCATTTTCATCGATTCGTCGTCTCTGCTGATTGGTTGTTAACTTTTGACAGCATTTAATCAAGAAGCAAATTAATTACGGAGATTTGCGAATGCACAGGACACAGTTGAGCGTGCACACAATATTTGAGCAAGAGAAGAGGCAATTAAAAGAGGGTTAAAAACGGGAACAGTGGTTCCCCGTGTTACAAGGTGACACGCGGAGCGAAGGCATTTTGAAGGATTAATATGTTAAAGCTTGCTAAAACACTGGAGATGTTTGTCTCGCAAAAACAACTAATAGCATTTCTTCTATCTACAGAGTGAAGATGTGTTTTGAAGGATTAACATCAGTCTGATGAGTGTGTATGAAAGAATGGATAAAACCTATGATTGATTCAATAATAGACAAAAGGGATAGTGGCAAACTAACTTTATAGCATTTATTGTAGTGGAAAACTAATTCCTAATTCTGTTTTGTACGTTATATGATTCGTGTCTCTGCATGCAGTCTGCTAATGCTGAGTGGAAATTTACTGGCAAAAACTGAATAGTAGAAGATACAACTTGTTTTCTTGAATCCTTCACATCCTTGAAACTATATTTTTGTAGAAGCTAGATGACTGCTAGGAACAGAAGTGAAATTGAGTACTTTTGCAATCCTAATATGGTAATATGGCTAGACGAGGTAGCCGTTCGCTGCAAAGTCTGTATCTAAATATAGAAGGTATGCATTGTGTCACTTTCCCACCGGAATACGCCTCTTCAGCCGGGCTAAGTGGCAGAAGAGAAAATCCATGACTGGATTTAATAGGGCAAACTGCTAAAGCGCAGGTTTAAACTAAAGGTTGGACTCGATATAGTGTTTCTTACGACTTCCCAAAGATCCAGTGACCCATGGATATGACATGCAGCCAGTAATCGTGTTGGCTGACATTTATATGAGCCTGATTTCGACGCCAGGGAGATAAATAAAGCATATTTGCCTGTGAACACTTTAAATACAATATAGGTCTAAATCCGGGTGATCACTTATATTAATGTTATATACAGGTCCTTCTCAAAAAATTAGCATATTGTGATAAAGTTCATTATTTTCCATAATGTAATGATAAAAATTTAACTTTCATATATTTTAGATTCATTGCACACCAACTGAAATATTTCAGGTCTTTTATTGTTTTAATATTGATGATTTTGGCATACAGCTCATGAAAACCCAAAATTCCTATCTCAAAAAATTAGCATATCATGAAAAGGTTCTCTAAACGAGCTATTAACCTAATCATCTGAATCAACTAATTACACCTGCAAAAGATTCCTGAGGCTTTTAAAATCTCCCAGCCTGGTTCATTACTCAACCGCAATCATGGGTAAGACTGCCGACCTGACTGCTGTCCAGAAGGCCATCATTGACACCCTCAAGCAAGAGGGTAAGATACAGAAAGAAATTTCTGAACGAATAGGCTGTTCCCAGAGTGCTGTATCAAGGCACCTCAGTGGGAAGTCTGTGGGAAGGAAAAAGTGTGGCAAAAAACGCTGCACAACGAGAAGAGGTGACCGGACCCTGAGGAAGATTGTGGAGATGGACCGATTCCAGACCTTGGGGGACCTGCGGAAGCAGTGGACTGAGTCTGGAGTAGAAACATCCAGAGCCACCGTGCACAGGCGTGTGAAGGAAATGAGCTACAGGTGCCGCATTCCCCAGGTCAAGCCACTTTTGACCAAGAAACAGCGGCAGAAGCGCCTGACCTGGGCTACAGAGAAGCAGCAGTGGACTGTTGCTCAGTGGTCTAAAGTACTTTTTTCGGATGAAAGCAAATTTTGCATGTCATTCGGAAATCAAGGTGTCAGAGTCTGGAGGAAGACTGGGGAGAAGGAAATGCCAAAATGCCTGAAGTCCAGTGTCAAGTACCCACAGTCAGTGATGGTCTGGGGTGCCATGTCAGCTGCTGGTGTTGGTCCACTGTGTTTTATCAAGGGCAGGGTCAATGCAGCTAGCTATCAGGAGATTTTGGAGCACTTCATGCTTCCATCTGCTGAAAAGCTTTATGGAGATGAAGATTTCATTTTTCAGCACGACCTGGCACCTGCTCACAGTGCCAAAACCACTGGTAAATGGTTTACTGACCATGGTATTACTGTGCTCAATTGGCCTGCCAACTCTCCTGACCTGAACCCCATAGAGAATCTGTGGGATATTGTGAAGAGAAAGTTGAGAGACGCAAGAGCCAACACTCTGGATGAGCTTAAGGCCGCTATCGAAGCATCCTGGGCCTCCATAACACCTCAGCAGTGCCACAGGCTGATTGCCTCCATGCCACGCCGCATTGAAGCAGTCATTTCTGCAAAAGGATTCGCGACCAAGTATTGAGTGCATAACTGAACATAATTATTTGAAGGTTGACTTTTTTTGTATTAAAAACACTTTTCTTTTATTGGTCGGATGAAATATGCTAATTTATTGAGATTTTGGGTTTTCATGAGCTGTATGCCAAAATCATCAGTATTAAAACAATAAAAGACCTGAAATATTTCAGTTGGTGTGCAATGAATCTAAAATATATGAAAGTTTAATTTTTATCATTACATTATGGAAAATAATGAACTTTATCACAATATGCTAATTTTTTGAGAAGGACCTGTATATCATCATATCATCCAACCCTAAAACTTGTTTTCAGTGTTTATTAAAAAATATCCAATTATGCAGAATATACTATGGTAAATATTTAATTGATGAGTGTCAATACAATATATAACAAAACAATATATAGGGTATGATTTTACCCCAAAATTCAACATGTTGACACAAAATGATAACTGCAAATCCACTTCGCGGCCTGGAGTCCAGTTGTTTCTGTGAATTGCAGTGATCCATTTGCTTCTCTTCTCTGTAGCTTTCGGCAGTCTGTAAAAATATACCACGGATTTCTTGTCAAATGTATTTATACAGTCAATCTCAAAGCTCCTTCCCGTTTTGTGTGTTTTTCGAGGCATTCACGCTGAAAACCAATGCGGCCACTCAGTCTTTCTGCCACTCAGTGGGCATAACCGCAGTCACTCCAGCCGACAGTGACGTCACGTGCATACCCTCTATTGAAGATGAATGAGCCAATCAGAGTAAGTGTGGGGCTGCCGAAACAGGAGAAACACTGTTATGAACAAACAAATTAGCAGCCTTTTTACTCCCCCCCACCATCGATTTACTGTATAGACGGTTTCATCGGACGCATGCGCGTTGCCACGGTTACGCGCCTGGCCCGAAGTTAACTTCCGGTCTGTTTTTGTTTATCGGTCTGGCAAGGGGATAGTATGGCGCTCTACTCAGTAGAAACACATTTTTGACATACTATTCTTGGATAACATGATATATTAACAATCAAGCAGAGAGAATATGACACCAGCTCAAAAACAGTGTGTGCGACTCACCAAAAAGCCTTAAATGTTTCATAAATATCCAGTCATACGAGAGCAGTGTCTAATGTAATTTAGACTGTATGTCTAATGTAATTTACTTATTTATGTTGATTGTTATCGGAAATAATCTACTCTAGAGGAACTTATTCTGGCTGCGTTTACATTTGTTCACATCAAGTGGTCGCCATCAGGATAAATGATCGGATTTATGTTTCCCGCAAAATATTTATATGTGCCTTTATCACGGAGTGCAAAACAACTTTCGCTTTGTCCTCTATTAATGGCAGTGCCCATAGAGCACGGGATTTTTTGTGATGCATTCATATACACTCAATCTCAAATAGGGTACTTTATCTACAAGTTAACTTTCCCAAAATTAATCTTGTTATGCAACAAAGAAACATGTTATTCCAATGCATTGCATGATTGAAGGCGAGCACGCAAGCACTAGATACTGTACAGAAAACGGCATTACACGGTCCAAAGGGTTAGTTCACCCAAAATTTTAAATTCTGTCATTATTACTCTCCTTCATGTCGTTCCAACCCTATAAGACCTTCGTTCATCTTTGGAACACAATTTAAGATATTTTTCTTCTTCTCTACGGTCTTACGGGTTGGGGTCGACATGAGGGTGAGTAATTAATGTATGAATTTTTTGGTGAACTAACCCTTTAAGGCTGGCGTTTCCCCCACTCTATATTGCTGACAGAAATGGGAGATTATTTATAATAAACATGCTGAAACAATAAAAACATTTCAATTAATATAATGCTGCCCAATTAAAATGAAAGATGATAGCGCATAAGAAAGATAACGCAGCGTCTGTTGTTATCGGTTGTTATTGATTCTTTGCTGACGTCTACCGGAAGTTAAGTTTGGGCCACAAAAGCGCGCATCCGCAGTAACGTTTGTTTATGTTGTTGCCGTTGAAACCGTCTATACTAACTATTTTTGGCAGAAATGTGGTATATTATTTTTGAGTGTTATTACCGGTATGTTAATATTGTCATGTATTAGATTTGTTACAGGAGTAATGGAATATAATTACAGTATTTTTTGTTATGAAGCTATGGCAGTGTTTTGTTTTTATATTTATGGGTCAATGACAAATAAGGTTTTTAGATAAAAAAAAATAAAAAACATTTTTGATGGAATTTTGATGTTTTGCTTAAAACTATAAAAATGATTTGTATACATTATATAACGGTTTACAGTTATATTTCTTACTTCATTTTGCAATTGCAGTGGGAATTGATTCTTTTAAATGTAAATTTGCTGGTCGCACCACCTGACATTTCAAACTCAATTCATATCTAACAGGCATTAACCTAGACACCTATACAAATGTTTGACCGTATGCTCAAGGTTATACATCATTTTTTTTAATCAAATACACATTTTTATAATAACAAAACTTTTTCAAAGTTTTCCAGGGGTCATACCACCTGACATAAGTTGAATCAACCTCATCATTACTCAAAAATGTCAAATTATCTAATATTTATGAGAGGGTGACTAACATTGTTACTGCGTAAAAGGGGTCCTCTGGGGTCTTCTGTGTGATGTCATATTCTGTCACATGGTTTTCTTAAAGTAACATTGCATAAAAATGGCATTTTTATGTCGGTCGTCCTCCCTGACATTTGGAGAAGTACATTTTTCGGACAAAAGTTTTTTAAAGTAATAGAATAGTTTTGAAATAGGACTGATACTGATATTAAAGTAAAATCATGGCAAACTATCTGATTAAGAATTTTACTGAGAAAATTAACCTTTTTATCGCAGTTTTGTTTTCTGCTTTTATACGTTCGGACTGTCGCACCACCTGACCCTTGACCCTTATACTAAATATATTTAGGCTACTACTTTTCATAATAAAGTCTAGTTTAATTAGCCTAGAAATCTAGACGCACCCTAGCGGCAGCAAATCTAATTTGCCGTGAGTGTAGTCTAGCAACTCTCGGTAGACCTAAGAGCTGGAAAAACCAAACTCTGGTCAGGCCAATCACAGCGTGTATAGAGTCGGTGGGCGGGCTTAACATAATGACGGCACGTCATGGCAGAGTTGCGGAGGTTCTGCGTGCTACTCGTAAACAAAGCTGACGAACAGCGGTCTTTCGAATCGGCTTTGGCCGTGACTCTGGAAGACTTGGAGTTAAGCTTTTCTTTGAAAAAAGAACAAAGAACGCCACTGAAGTCATTCTTAAGAAAAGAAGATATGTTCAGAGTTCTGCTTACCGGATATGGCGAAAGTCTATCAACTAACGTTAGCTCAGCTTCACATTCCTCTTTGCTCTGGTTGGTTGTGGCACTCATGGCGCTGTCCAATTGCATGCAGAGGAAAATTGAAAGACAACCGTTTATCCCGCCCCTCGGATTGAGCCCTGTCAATGATGAGTTTCCAGACTCAACATCTTGATGTGGGTCTGGCTTGTCAGGCTGCAGTTTTATAGAAAATTGTCCCTTTTTATCATGGTAGTGAGGAGCCTGGTTTTACCTAGCTTACAATCACTACATTCTGCCTTAAGAACAAATGGTGCAACCAAATAAAGTACATAGTTGCAAACTAGCTAGTAGTTACTAAGCTTCTAATGTGGACTTTAATTGCTTCACAACACAAACATTATTTTCAATGCTAAAGACTCAATTTAGTATAAAGTACAGAAGTGCATACTAAACATCTAGTGTTCTCCAGTGTATTGACGTAAGAGGTTGTGGAAAAGAGAATCTGGATTGTGTACAATACAAAATGGATTGTATTGTCATTCAGCCATTGAATAGCAGCAAATTAATTGCATTCACCAAATGTATAATAAAAACGTAACTACTGTCTTTTATGGTTTATGAGTGTGTGTATTAGGATCAATCCCTAAGTCTATGGAAAAACAAACCTAAAATGATATTATGCATGTCATGCACAATTCAAAAGCTAGGAAGGATAAGAATTTTTTTTTAAAACTTGTTTTCGGAGGCAGTAAATAAGATGTAAAACTTTAATCTTTTTAAAACAAAGTGTTTACAAAGTGCTTTACTGTAGACATATGGAAGAAGAAAATAAATATTTTGGGTAATGTGCATAGATGATCTCTCTGTATGATGAATATAAATTTTTTTAAAAATTCAGTTTTCTGACATCCTTTCGTCCAATCTGTAGTCACATTTTCAAAACTCTAAATACAATTGGTAAAACATCCGTCTGTTGTGACCATACCATTGACAATTTATGTTGTTTTCACACAATATACAGTCAGTTAACACATTTCTAAAATGCTTAAATGTTTCTTTTTAATATCAACTACCAATACCAAAATCATGGATCTTTTTGGTCTTATTTACTGCTTAAACACAGCATGACAGAAATAAAGACCTAATGTTTCAAACCTTAAATATAGTGAAAAAACCTCTACTTTTGCAACAGCATCAGCTCAAAACAGCCTTTAGATCACTGACATATTGAGAAATAGCTGATTCAATCTCAGTCTGAGGCATGGTCAGGTGTTGAAGTTCTGTCACAAAATGTCACAATTCTGACTTTTTTTCTCTTTTCCTAGTTTATATCACAATTCTGAGAGGTGAAAAAGTCACAATTATCTTTTATACTTTTCTCTTTGGCAGAAACAGCTTCCATAGTAACCAAAGGCTATGTATGTTGGATTTGTCGTTGATCAATGGCAGCAATGTTTTATTGGAAGTGTTTCATCACCATTATAGTGATCAGGGTTTCCTTTAGTTTGGCAGTTTGCCTCTTGGCTTTTCATGTCAGTTTGTGGATTTTATGACAGTGTTTGCGAAAGCACATCATTTGTTACAAAGGAAACCTAAACTAAAACTAAACTAACTAAAGAGGCCACCCTCCATAGGGACACCATCGACACTACTCACCCACCCGCTGGAAGGCAATTTCAACCAAGGGGGCTTGAAGTTCTGGGTAGACAGTGGCTGCCTTGAGCAATTCTGTTACTTTTTTATTCTACAACAACTTGTTCACATCTAGATAGTATGTTGCCAATAATGCACTCATTCAACACTCATTCAGTCACAAAATGTAGAATGGCTTACAGTAAAAGGAAACTGAATTATAAAAAACAATGGATTTTATTAGCTGCAGGTAGAACTGAAATATGACATGACTGTTTTGACAGTCGTTGTGCAATGGTTGACTATATGTTCATGTTGGATACACTGTTAGACATTTATAAGAGATTTTACAGTAACTTACTGGCAACACTGTTGCCAGTAAGTTACTGTATTTGAGATTTACAGTACAATAACCGCATTTCAGTTTACAGTAACTACATGTTACTGTAATTTTGTAATACAGTACCGTTACTGTAAACCTTGGTTAACAGTGCATTAATCCTAATCCTATTCAATCATTAATACTTACTGAATTACATTAATTCTTACATTAATCTATCCTACAGAAGTAATCCAAACAGACAATTATTATGAAATAAATTCTTTATTTAAAACATTTTAAGTGCTTTAACTGAAACATGTAAATGTGTGGAAAAAGTTCACTTTAAAACATCCTCGAATCAAATCTTATTTTCAGAAAATCATGTATAAAAGTAATCAGAGTGCATTCAATATCACTTATTTTACATTTTATTTACATTTATGCATTTGGCAGACGACTTGCATTGCATTCAAGATACACATTTTACATTTTGTCAGTTCTTGCTTTCCCTGGGAATTGAACCCATGACCTTGCTAGCGCCACACACTATTGTTTGAGCTACAATTTTAAAAACTCTGCAGAAAATAGTTGGTAGAATACTGTAAATAGTTGGTTGAAGAATACTGTAACTTTGGTGCAAAATACACATATACATGAATAAAATATAAACAGAGCAAATGAATTCTGAAACAAGTTAACACAACACAACACAACACAAACACAAGTTTCATGTCTGTACCGATCTGTGCCATCTTCCACATTGGATGATTTCAAACAGGAACCAGGATTCTGCTCCATTATGGCAAGAAGTCCCTCTAGATAAGAATGATATGAAGTTAGTCATACAATTTGAGTATACAC
Organism: Romanogobio albipinnatus; assembly: GCA_023566225.1. Lineage (NCBI taxonomy): Eukaryota > Metazoa > Chordata > Actinopteri > Cypriniformes > Gobionidae > Romanogobio > Romanogobio albipinnatus. The sequence continues at coordinate 49,931,799 of CM042244.1, forward strand.
AAACTTTTTACACTGTTGGAATTTAATAAAAAATAATAATCCCATTACAATTCATCATAATGGTAAAATACTATTTTATAGACAGTTAACACTTTGAGGTACACCTAGCTCAACGTATGCTGTCTAGTCTAATCCAGTCCTACAATGCCTTCATGAAGATGTGAAATGAAATGTTCAGTTTTTGTTTTCGCTGGTGATTCAATGTTATGAATATTTTGAAGAATGTACTTTGTAGTGATGCTGAACCTGATTGCATATTAGAGAGGTGGTGTCGCTGTTATTTAGCTTAACAAAATTGATATTGAGTAAAAAACTAAAGAAAACTGTCAGTACATAATAGTAGCAGCAGCACAAACTACATGCTCCAAAAAAGTAATATTACTAAAATCACCTCAACATGATTTCACAAACTATTTAATCAAAAACAACAATGTAACCTTTTATTGCAGGATGGATTACATGTATACTGCATTAGCTTTAGTAAGGTATCCTCAAACTTAATGCTACATTCACACGGGGCACCGGCGTTAACGCTTCTCATTTACTTTGAATGGTTGACGTCATGCGTTGCTGAACTGAATTGTGGGTTCCGTCGCGTCGCTTCACTCACGTTGCAAGCGTCAGAAGTTGAAAGGTGTGTTGGACATCAGCTGTGGCTGGATGCAACCAATTGGCGAGAGTAGGCGCATGCAGGCGGGGAGGAGCTGCAAACGGAGACGTGAAGTCTGACACTTTCTGCTTCCCGCAGTGATGCTTGCACTGTGTTTGCACACTTTATCAGCTGAAGTTAAATAAATGCAATATTTGTCAATACACAGATGTTTCAGAGACATTTTTTGTCATGTAATACTTTATGCACTGCTTAATACAGCGTGTGTTTGTACAAGAATAAAGTTAACATACAAGCCTAAACTATCAATGAAGTGGGGTCTACGTTTTTCATCTGTTTTATTTTGATAAACATGACAATATAACATCGCGACTATGAAAAGAGGTTTAACTGTTATAAAAGAGATTTGTGCGCATTAGAGGAACTGAAGGTTTTAGAATGAACACGAAACACATGTGATCGCTGTCATGCGGAGAATCTGGCCAATCGTGGAACAGCTGTGTCATCATCAAAGTCCATGCAGTCGCTCTGGAGAAACTGCACCGGCTGTATTAGCCGACTGCTCTCGAATCGCTCTTGCGGTGCTTTGATGCCATACGTCACTGTCACGTGACGTCGGCGCTGTCTCAGGTCAGACAAAATTTCTAACCGGCATGACGCCCTGTGTGAATGCAGCGTAAGTGTCTGTGTACATTACATATCCTATTAAAAAAGTGTCTCACCTAGTCCAAGTTTTTCCATTCAAACTCCATTAGGTGGCGAAGGAAGGATGACACTCTGTTGTTGATTACAGTTGTCTTCCTGTTAACAACTTCCCCGGTCTTCCGACTCACTCCGGTTTTGGTGGTGCATCTTGTTCCCTCCTCTGGGTTTATCCTCACGAAAAAAACTTAAACCAAGAGAAAATTAAGAGAATAAAGATATTTTAAATTTCATCATCCTTAGTGCCTTTGCTTTAAATGTTTTTGGTAACACTTTAGAATAATGGTCCGTCATTAAACGGATAGTTCACCAAAAAAAAAAAAAAAGTAATTCCTGTAATTTACTCGCCCTGTTGTTCTAAACCTTTTAAAGAATGTTTGTAACCAGACAATTTTGAGGCACCGTTCACTTCCATAGTAGGAAAACATTACTATAGAAGTGAATGGTGCCTCAATCTGTTAGGTTACAAACATTCTTCATCTTCTTTTGTGTTCAGAAATGTATTCAGGTTTGCACTTGAGCAACATTATTCTAAAGTTTTGCCATGTTTTTTTCATAAATTATATTTCATCTGCCAAAATCATCCAAAAATTGTCCAGGACTGCTTAAATTCCAGAAAATAAAATTATAATCTGTCAGTCCTGGACAAACACAGTTTTGGATTATTTTAGTATAATATAATTTATGGGGGAAAAAAACATGGTACATGGCTAGTTACAGCTAAAAAGAGGTGGAAAAACGAAATAATTTTGTGATGCAGTTAAACAGACCCGACTAAAACATACAAGAAAAACTTTGAATTATCAGTAATATGTGGAGAAACAAAGAAGGGTAACGTTACTTACCGTTGTATGAGTTCCAGTGTCGCACAGGCAGGCTCCTGGTATTCTTATCTAAAATGTAAAATAAATCATGTCAATCCAAATGTAAACTTTGCTTGTTAACGACATTATTTTTGCAACTAGTGGCCAACGTTAATTTACTAACTAACGTCGTCCTAATGTACGCTTAATATGCTCGATAAACAAAATCTTCATTGTATTGGTAAAGTTAATTCAATAAACTCACTAACATTAAGTCTTTTTAAAAATAAAACGTTAGGTTTATGTTACCTCAGTTTTAGTACCAAAGCTGAAGCAAATGATAACCTAACGTTATGTAAAGTATGTTGTCCGGGCCGTGAGCTCTCTCCTCGGGCTGTAACGTTACACACGACGCTGGCTGCACTGGTTCCTAATCTAATTCAATAAACTTTTTTTTTTTTTAAATAAAACGTTAGGTTTGCCTCAGTTTTTAGCAGCAAAGTTTAAGCAAATGATAACCTAACGTTATGTAAAGTATGTTGTCCGGACTGTGAGCTCTCCTCGGGCAAAACTTACGACGCTGCACTGGTTCCTAATCTAATTCAATAAACTCACATTTTTAAATAAAACGTTAGGATTACCTCAGTTTTTAGCACCAATGCTGACAAGCTAAACTTGGGGTGCAGACAACCGCGGCTAGTACAAATCACACTTACCTTGCTTGTTTGCCGTTCTCACGGGGGATGAAAAAATCTTCGCAGGTGTCCGGACACAGCTCATTATGTTCTCTGAAACCGTGAGCTCTCTCCTCGGGTGAAACTTTCAACGCTGCACTGATGGTTCCTAATATAAATCTAAAGCAAATCCTGTCGATCCCAATTGTGCCAAAGAGGCCGTTGTGGTAAATACAGTATTATACTTTATTTTTTTTAAATACAGGAAATCACTGTATTTGGTGTTTGACGTCATAGAAAATACCCATGATGCAACGGGAATTACAGTTATTTACTGTAAAGAGAATTTACAGTATTATACTGGGTGATATATAGTAAATAACTGTACAAATTACAGAAATGTCTAACAGTGTAGTGTTTTGACAGAATTATTCCATTTTGAGTCGGGTTTGCTGTGTTTTGATAGAGTACATATAGCAAAAATGTGAGCAGAGGTGGGTAGAGTAGCCAAAAATCTGTACTCAAGTAAAAGTACAAGTACTTACGGAAATATTTACTCAAGTAAAAGTAAAAGTAACAATCTTAATATTTACTTAAGAATAGGAGTAAAAAAGTATTCGATGAGAACTACTCAAGTAGTTAGTTATAGTTACTTTCGATCTGATTGATAAGAAGCAAAAACCTTGAATTTCAGACTACTTGGAGAGCTTTCACACACCTCTCTGTAACACTTTACAATAAGGTTGTATTAGTTAACATTAGTCAATGTATTAGTTACCATGAACTAACCATGAACAACACCTCTGTTCAGCATTAGTTAATCTTTGTTAATGTTAGTTCATAAAAATACAGCAGTGTGTGTGTGTGTGTGTGTGTGTGTGTGTGTGTGTGTGTGTGTGTGTGTGTGTGTGTGTGTGTGTGTGTGTGTGTGTGTGTGTGTGTGTGTGTGTGTGTGTGTGTGTGTGTGTGTGTGTGTGTGTGTGTGTGTGTGTGTGTGTGTGTGTGTGATTAATGGTTAAACAGTGTAAATGAATGGTGTGCTGGGCTAACCAGAGCTCTTCTTAAAACATACTTTGTTCTTATATTTTTATAATTATAGGCTATTCTTTAGGTAGGAATAAAATACAATACCGTTTTTATTTGTATGCATGTTCTACACTTCAGACAGGTGTCTGTCCGGATTTGTGTATAAATGCAAGACGTCACATAAGGCTATTCAATTTGTTTCGTTTTGTGAAGAAAAGGATATGTAAATGTGCAGATGTGAACGTTTGTTCGTGGACGTGTGTTTGAAGGATTCAAACGATTTGTCATTGCTTGCACAAAAGCGCATATGAGGAAAACACTCGGACAGTGTGTGAAATGGTATTATAATAAGGGAAAATTTCCCATAGTTACCAAATGATCATTAATAGTGTTCAAATATAGGCATTGTGACACTTACCGCTACATGTTCTTTTCAGGGTGGAATTCTTGTATGCTGAGATGTCAGTTCGTTTTAGTGCACACAGCATGCATCGCATTATGAAACTATTCTTTTTGACATCTTGGAGTGAAAACACAGACTGAACCTGAGGCCACGGGTGATCTGCCTCCCGTAGCTCACACACATCTTCCTCTGCTTCGGCCATCATCTTCCGACTAAACGCGCGCTAATTATAAGCGGGTGATGCGTAGCCACCTCTCGCGAAGCAGCCTCTCCAATGTTTCGCGAGACTTGCGAAAGTAATATTAACTTATTTTAAAATATATAATATAATTATTACCATTTGACAGTAGCGGAGGAACGCCACCGAATGTAACTAAGTAAAAGTAGGGTAGAGTGGGGGAAAACGCCCCCCACCTGTTTTTCCCAAAATAACCACTAGAGGGAGTCAAGATACATTTTCACTGTTGCTATGCACTTCGTTGACAACGGGATAAACAAATCTCCTTGGAGAAGCTGACACCAGCGACGTATTTGAAGAGAAGAGGATTAAATTGCAAGCGCTATAATTTTCAGATATTAGTAAACAAGTGTTTAAGAGAATATTGGTCTGCAGGATATCACAGTGATGTATGATAGATGAACAGTGAAGTCTGTAGTTTGAGAGGAAATGTTATTTATAAGGAATATAATTATGTTTTAAAAATTAAACATTTTTTTAAAATGTCATAGCTTGTGGGGTAAAACACCCCCTACGCTGAGGGGTAAAACGCCCCCCAAAGGGCATAGTTTCTCTCTATCATAATTACTATAATAACTTATTTCTGTCTATCAAATCCTTTGTTTTACACTTAATGCAGTATAACTAGGTAAAATCAAAATATTTGAACAAAATAAAAAAAATTACCTCAAGTGAGCATTAGGCTAGCTTGATAGCACAGTTAGCTCACTGATGGAAGGTGGTTAGGTGACCCAATGATAAAACATAGTGGCTTTTAATGCATTTATTGAATATATTTCACTACATAAATAGTGATATTAAATAAATATTAATTTATATACATGTTGATACATTACTTGCCTTTTACTTTGAGAGATTAAAAACTATAGTCTGCTCATTTTGCTGTTGATCTATGAAGCAAACTGGTTGGTGAGAAAGGGGGCATTTTACCCCACCTTGGGGGGCGTTTTACCCCACCGCTGGGGCAAAACGCCCCCTTTGTACAAAAATATTTTCAGTCAAAATACTAATTAATTATGAAGGCTGCGCAATTTTAATATTTGGTGAATAACTCCTGCCATAGTCACTCAAAACCGGGATGGCAATTCAAGTCACATTTATGTTTTGTTTCACTGTAATGTCACATTTTCCTTAAGGGGGCGTTTTCCCCCACTCTACCCTACCGTTTTTTTAACAAGAAATTTACTTGAGTAAGAGTAAAAGTACCCATCTTTAAATATACTCTAAAAGTACAAGTTACCCAAAAAATTTACTCAAGTAAATGTAACGAAATAAATGTAATTCGTTACTACCCACCTCTGAATGTGAGTTTGTATTTATTTAACAAAATGTGGCTTGGGCCAGAAAATTACTAGCCTGGCTCCGCCCTCCTACGTACTGCGCTCAATTTTTATTTTCCTTCAGTACTCCGTCTGGGACTGGTGTATACCTAGGTTTTCTCCAAACAATTTTTTACCAGTCCAATCAGCGAACAGAGGTAGTGGCTGAGAACTATGACGTTGATGTTGTGCGCTAGTTTGAGTTGTAGTTCAGTAATGGCGGCGGAGAAAGATGCAAGTGAAGCCATTCATTCCATTGTGGCACCCCTGCCGAATATCCAGAAGTTAAAGCAGGAGCAAGAACAATCTTTGCTGAGTTTTGTTGGTGGCCATGATGTTGTGGCCCGGGAAAAGTTTGATTTTCCAGCTCACTCTGTTAGTGGTGAAGGAGTTGGCTGAAGCGGTCCGTTTCCCACCACCCACGTAAAAATCCCAGGCCGAATTACCTACTGCTTTTGACAAACACCAAGGTCGTATGGTAATTTAATTGCTCTCCGAATCCACATCTCTGAGTTTTCAAGAATATATTTTATTTATCTTTGACCGGAATATAACCTTTTTGACCACTGCAGAGCACAGTGCGGTTGCGTGCGCTGTAATTTGGATGCATTTCTTTAAATGCTGGCAAGTGTTTACGAGAGCAATATATTTCATCACCGCTCAAAAAATAAAAAGAAGAAAAGCACGTAAACATTTGAATTGGGCCGTTATTTACAGCAGCATTTATTCTTATCATACCAAGCATAATAACATTTTATTTACAGCATATGTAATCATGTTGCTTGTTAGTAATTATTAAATAAAAAACCTAACCCATAACCATCAAATCTGTTTTTCTGCATTTTGCTTCTCTATGTGAATTCTTTTCCTTTCTTCTTCCTCTTTACATCTGTTATCCTCGTTGATTTTCTTCTTCTCTTCTTCTTTCATTCTCTGCATGTTTCTCTCATGTTCTATTCTTACCAATTGTTCCTGGAGTGCTCGTCTTTCTGCTTCACTTCTGTTGCGCTCCGCCGCTGCTCTACACTCCTCTCTCGCTCTCTCTAATTCGCTTTCTAGTTTTAGTTTCTTAAGCTCATCCGCCATTCGCCCCTTTTCCCTTTCAGCCATGGTCTTTTGCTGCTCAGCTTCTTCAGCTCTTGCACGTTGTCTATCTTCACCTGAGTTATCATTTCCCATTTTCAAAGTTTTGAAGATGGAAATCTGTTATGCTAGGAAAGAGAGAAAGAGAGTCTATTTAAGAATTAGAAATCTACAAAGTACATTCATCACAAACGTCCTGTTAATATGCTATAAGGGGTGTAAATATTTACTATGATGACAATTTAGTAACGATTATGAAATTTGGTCATGGAAACTATGCTAACTGCATATATTTTCATACTTTAAAAAATCCCCATAAATGAAAATTGCATTTGTTTTTTGAAGAAATATTAAATGCATTTAAACCGTTTAGTCTTTATCTTGCACTCACAGGCATTCAATTCAATTCAACATTTTATTGTTGTCAATAGAATTTGTATGTCAACAAAAGAAACAAAACTGCATTTAAGATATTTAATAAGTGCACATTTTCTATATCTGTCAGGAAAGTGAGCATATAATCTGAGATTGCCTCTGCGTCACATGGAGTATTAAAGTAATTACACTGAACAAAATTATAAACGCAACACTTTTGTTTTTGCCCCCATTTTTTATGAGCTGAACTCAAAGATCTTAGACTTGTTCTATGTACACAAAAGGCCAATTTCTCTCAAATATTGTTCACAAATCTGTCTAAATCCGTGTTAGTGAGCACTTCTCCTTTGCCGAGATAAAACATCCGCCTCACAGGTGTGGCATATCAAGATGCTGATTAGACGGCATGATTATTGCACAGGTGTGCCTTAGGCTGGCCACATTAAAAGGCCACTCTAAAATGTGCACTTTTACTGTATGGGTGGGGTGATACTCGGGGTCAGTATCTGGTGTGACCACCGTTTGCCTCACGCAGTGTAACACATCTCCTTCGCATAGAGTTGATCAGGTTGTTGATTGTGGCCTGTGGAATGTTGGTCAACTCCAATAGAAGTTCAGCTCATGAAAAATGGGGGCAAAACCAAAAGTGTTGCATTTATAATTTTGTTCAGTGTATAATAGTTTTTTTATTTCTTTATCACTGCTTGAGTTTTCATTGTCAGACTGATGCAGTGGAGAAAATGGTAATTTAAAATAGCATGCTGGGCTTCTTTGTACTGTAAGATCGTATAATAATTAGACAACTTTTTAAAAACATTTTTAATTACAAACTAGAAACTAGCAGGTTTGACCTACACTGATAAAAATTATTCTGTGGTGAAGTAAAAAATGTCATTTCTACATGAAAAAGCTCAGGCAAGAATTCATGAAACAAAGTAAATTCTACATTACTACTCAATTCAAGTTATAAAATGAATTCTTATACTGGTGTTCCCATTGTGCACTGTGGCTTGAATAATCAATAAGGTGGATTCTTTTTGCTGTTTCCCAGTTGTATTCACACTGTTTTATCATTGCTTTTGTTAGGTTTAGTAACTTGTCATTTTGTGACATTTGAAGTTAATTTCTACACAAAATGACACATTCATACTCAAAATCAATCTATCGAATATTACCGTCATTGTGTACCAGGTATTGAGGTCTCAGTGTTCAACACTGAGTAGTAATGTAGATATGGTGTCCACACAATATTGTATTATTTACGTAAATGTTTCAGCATACACTTTAAAAATGTGGTTTTATTCACTGTTATATTGTTTGAGTGAAAAGTATTGCAAAGGAAACTTCAACTAAGTAGAAATTACTCAACCTTGTACTGAATTAGAGTTACTTATTTTCTTTGTTAATTTGACTTAACTTAGTTTAGTTTACTTAATTCCATATGTGATCCGTGTAAAAACTTGCGAAAGAAAAATGAAGTACATTTAACTTATTGTTTTTTTTTCAGTGTAGAATTGTTTAAAAGATCTGTTCATTTATTCTGTAATCATACAAAAATCAAAGCACTAAAAGCTAAGCTTTTATCATAACGTAGAAAATTCAAGTGTACCGTTTACTGATGAGCGTTTCTTTGTTCAGGTTTTCCTCAGTTTCCGTCTTCTGTATCCTGGAGGAGAAATTGATGCATGTGTTATGCAAAATAAACTGATATGCTAAATATTCTTTCGTTATAAATAGAGGTAGGAGTCATGCCTCATACACACACACAGGTTTACCTTTCATGTATTTTCATGACATGTAATATATTTTCATATTTCAACTATACTGACCTGTAATGCATTATGATTTGTTGTTGTAGAATAGATGACTTCCTGATTAATTATTACACTTACCACATTCTGTGGAAGTTGCAATATATATATATATTTTAAAATACCTACATCTATTAGAGCGTAAGTTCTAAATGTTTTTGTTGTTGCACAAACTGTAAACAACATACCTATTTCTTGTAGATTCTTCAGTAGTATTTGTGTCTTAGACCATCCAGTTCTCAGGGACAGCTGCTGTGTGTGAACTAGACTAGAGCATGACACTTTTGTAGACGGCTGAGGTGGGTGTGGCGATGCTATGATTTGACAGATCTGCCAATCAGACTGCAATGTAGTGAAGAACATGACGGGTGTGTTATTTTAGCATTTCTATTAAAATAAACAAGACAATCGTTTAACCAGTTAACTACCAATTTTAGTATTTCCTAAAAATTGCCTCAAACTTTCACTTAAACTTGTATGTAAACAAGCACTCAGCTCAGATTCACAATAATAAGTGTAGCCTACTCAAGTCAAGTCCCCCTTTTTATAAGCGCTTTATACAATGCAGATTGTTTCAAAGCAGCTTTACAGGAATAAACTGAAAAATAATGACCAATGATGCAAAAAGAGTTCAATTCTAAAAAAGGCAATAGTGTCATTAAAGTGTCAGTTAAAATCAACTTTTTCAGACCTTAGATAATTTACAACGTCATTGTTAAAAAACAAGCTTAAAAACTCAAGTGGTATAGCCCAACAAGCCAGACCCACATCAAGATGTTGAGTCTGGGAACACACCATTGGCAGGGCTCAATCCGAGGGGCGGGATAAACGGTTGTCTTTCAGATTCCCTCTGCACGCAATAGGATAGCACTACAACCAACCAGAGCAATGAAGAAGGTGAAGCGGAGCTAGTTGATAGATTAAACTTTTGCCGTATCCGGTCTGCAAATCTCCGAACACATCTTCCTTTCTTAAGAATGACTTCAGTGCCGTTCTTTGTTCTTTTCTCAAAGAAAACAAGTCTTCCAGAGTCGCGGCCAAAGCCGATTCGAAAGACCGCTGTTCGCCAGCTTTTTTGTTTTCAATTAGCACGCGGATCCGCCGCAACTCTGCTGTCATTATGTTAAAGGTGCCCTAGAAAAACTTTTTAATTAACCTTGCCATAGTTAAATAACAGGAGTTCAGTACATGTAAATCACATACAGTGAGTCTCAAACACCATTGCCTCCTCCTTCATATGTAAATCTTGTTTGTGAAAAACACCACAGGAAAAATAAGCAAATCTCAATGTAACACTGAGAATGATGCAATCGTCGGGATCATTAATATGTACGCCCCCAACATTTGCATATGCCAGCACATGTTCACTGTCAGGCGAAACTGCGCAGCCGAATCATCTGGAGTTCTGCAGGTCATGCGAGGATAGCGAACATGGCAGATCATGGAAACAAATGTTATGTTCCAGGATGTGCAGGGGATTTGAAGACGTTTCATACTCTTCCCACAGATAAAACATGTCAACAGGCATGGTTGATGTTTATTTATAATCGGATACCGCAACAATTTAATTCAAAGTTGTTAGTTTGCTCAGCCCATTTCACCACGGACAGTTTTTCAAACCTGGGAAAATATCAAGCAGGCTTTGCTCAGCGTCCAAAACTGAAGAAAGAGGCAATTCCAACCATATAAAGTTACCTGCAAGCAGTAAGTGATTTTATCCACTTCTTGACTGTCTAAACAATTTCTGATTAAATTGAAAGTTTCTTAGAGAGACAACATTAACGATAATATCCCGTTGTTGTCTAGATCCAACGCAAGATGCTAGTACAGTAACAATAGGATACTCCAAGTAGCTTACATAACTAAATGGCTAAATAAATCGACTTTTAAATCAGTACTCTACTGTCAAACTCAAACGTTACTGTACAAACAACATATTTAAGCGCTACCCAGTTCAGTTTGTGATTCAAAGTGAAGAAGCTATCATTGTAAAATCATACAGGGACACATTACAATAATTAAAATATGTTTACAATGCTAAAAAAGTTGTGACTGCTGATGTGTATATTTAATGCTATATGCTAGTTATCGTTTAGGGCTGAAGTTCTGGTTATGGACTTAATGATTTTGCAGGTTCCTAATTAAAATAAAGACTTAACTTACCATTCAGAAGTGTTCATTTCCAATCTCAAAACATGTTGTTGTTCCTCAAAAGCATCTTCGCCAGAAACAGGCTCAAACATATAAGGTTGAATGCCTAATCTCTCCATCATCATAACGGTCAGTATAGATGTGCCTGCTATCATTGAGCCGCAGTGAAACAGCCAATCAGAGCAGAACTCTGCATTAATATTCATGACCCTTCCAAATAGGGCAAAAACAGACCATTTCATCCTGGGGAAGATTTCTAGAGTTGTAAATGGACCTGTATAACCGTATCTGGACAATTATTGACCTTAAATAAGCCACATACCCTCTATGTAGATACCTGAGAACAATTTAAAATGTTGTTTCAAATAATTCTAGGGCACCTTTAAGCCCACCCACCGACTCTATACGCGATGTGATTGGCCTGACTAGAGTTTGGTTTTTGAAGCTTGCAAGCCAACAGAGATTACATTTGCTGCCGCTAGGGTGTCTAGGTTTCTAGGCTACAAGTGGTACTCACTGCAGAGTCTAATGACATTCAGCTCCTCCTCTCTGGAGCTCCAATAGGGTGGAGGGATAGAGTTGTGGGTAGGGTTAGGGTGTGGTTGGATATTCTAGCTCCACCCATTAGGCACAAATTACATTCGCTCCTCCTCTCTGGAGCTCTAGTGGGGACAAGCTACATGTACTGTACGCTCCACCCATTTGCTCTCCAAGAACTTGCTAGCTAGAGTAATGGGAATCGTTCTGCCTCCACCTAAGCTCCGCCCACAAAAACGTCACAATGTTTACTAACTGAAAAGAGCCTATTCAGCTGAAGTCCGTTCAGAGTTGATTCAGTTTTGTTGAAGAAAAGTTCATGGGATGAGGTCAGTTCAGCTAAAATCCGCAGAATAGTAACAGTGAAAGCAGAACACAAAACTTCAGTTCTCATCAAATAGTGTCAGTACAAGCAAATATTGTTCCTCCAAGCCAAATGCCACAGTGGAAAAGAAAGAACCCAAACTCCATCAGGTGACAGAAAGGGAAAAAGAAAAAACCAAGCTCAGGTCATGTATATTTTTCGGGTCATGTAGTTTTTTAGAAGATAAATGTAGCATTCTCTGATCTTAATATTAAAAGTTAGTATTAGTTACACATCATTTGAAACCACTTTCCTGTACTACAATTTTCCACGTAAGAGCTAGAGATCATTCCCCAGGCACTACACTGAGCCGATCCAGTCAGAATACTTTTAACCAACAATTCACCAACATTTATCATGGATTTACTGTGGTAACACTAACTATAACCGTGGTATCTAGTCAGAAATGTAATTAATTTGTCCCACTAGAGGGCGCCAGTTCCACTCAAATGGCCCTCGGAAAACTCCATTGATTCCCTACATATGAAATGCACGCATTCATCAATCCTAAAACATTGAGACCCAAACACAAGAAACCCTTATACTTAACAAAAAAGACATTCTCAGTCTGCTAGTTAAATGGCTGAGAACAAAAAAACATTAATCAGCAAATACAATTTCACAAATTCAGGACACATTATTATTATTATTAGTGGTAGTAGTAGCAACAGTACAATATACATTAATACATTTTATATTAAGTAATCAATATATATGCACAATAAAAAGCAAGTCTCAAATGCCATAGAGTCCTGAATGCCCCAGTCAGGAAAGTTGGGTTCAAAGAAAAAGAAAAAATAGGCTAAACATTTGTTTGATTTATAGTATTATAAACTAGGCTAAACATTTGTTTGATTTATAGTATTATATACTTTGATTACACAGATTGGTATTGAGAAGTATGAACATTAAGGTAAGATGCACAGTTTTGCTAGAGCTTTAGTTTCTCATTTTGTTTATAACTCATGCACTGACAAAAAAAATGGTGTAGAAACTATTTTCACTCGGAAATTGCTAGAACATTTCACAAACAATTACAAAGAAATGGCAAGTAAAATTGAATTAAATTTTGAAGTAAAAAAATGAAAATAGTATTTTAGTAAAATCTGTGTGCGCGCGCGCGTGTGTGTGTGTGTGTGTGTGTGTGTGTGTGTGAGAGAGAGAGAGAGAGAGAGAGAGAGAGAGAGAGAGAGAGAGAGAGAGAGAGAGAGAGAGAGAGAGAGAGAGAGAGAGAGAGAGAGAGAGAGAGAGAGAGAGAGAGAGAGAGAGAGAGAGAGAGAGAGAGAGAGAGAGGGAGACCTTGCATACAGTATGTTTACAGGGTGGGTCTCCGTGCTGTCAGTAGCAGATTTAAAAATATAAATATTACATATATCTCTGACAGGAAGATAGCCAGGAGTGTGTGTCTTATAGATTATAGCGAGGATACACCCTTGTGATTCATTGCCTCTCTCCCTCTCTCTCTGTCTTACACACACACACACACACACACACACGCACACGCACACACACGGCTGCATTATAGCCCATCTTGCTTCCATTAGGGCAATGTGTGATGCGCCTGAGCTAGAACATGCTGTCCTCTCTCTGTTACTGAGCTTTTTGATTACTTTAGGGATCATTATAGATAGATAGATAGATAGATAGATAGATAGATAGATAGATAGATAGATAGATAGATAGATAGATAGATAGATAGATAGATAGATAGATAGATAGATAGATAGATAGATAGATAGATAGATAGATAGATAGATAGATAGATAGATAGATAGATATTAAACAGGCACAGAGGGTGTGGGACATTGAGTCCTGTCATATCTGCTGTGGTGTAGTTTTCATTGCCCCCATCAGCACTTTCATGTGTATCCCGTGCATGTGAACGAGCCAGCGCAGGTTAATTGTACAGTTATGCAGATCTGGCACGTATTCTAGGAAATGCAGGACGTTAACAGAGAACATTGTCATTGTCACAACGGCATGTGGGTCGAGGGGATTCTTGGTAATGGTTTCGCTTTCCTGAGAAAATAAAACAAGTCTCGTTTATAAGGACAAAATGTTTGAATCGGATGACAGAACATCAAAGCGCCAAGCATATCATGAAAGATCTCATAAAAGACAACATGATGTGTTGTATGATGGCGAGCCCAGACTGGAACCACATTTATTATTACAGTGAATGTTCTAAAGAAGTCTGGAAATAACAACAGAACCAGATAATGTCTCAAGCTTTTGGTATGTACAGTATGTTTGAGTAAATCTACTTCTAGGAACAGCCAAATTACCAACAAAACAAAGTAGTTGCTAGAAAAAAACAAAAACGCCCCCTTTAAACGAGTCTGATCAAGTGTGTGTGGCTGTATGTGTGTGTGTAGGTTATTGCTTGAACACAATTCTCTGAAGATTGTGCAGAATTGTGCTCAGTGTCCCTGATGGATGTAGAAACCTGGTTGGATTCTCACACTGTTAGACTCATTGTAAAGAGCTCATAGTAGACTGGTGGCCTTCTGGGCAAATACTTCGCAAATCGCAGTTTGTCGTTCTGTCATTCTATCTATCCATTCATCCATCCGTCTCTCTGTCATTCTGCCCATCCATCCATCTATCAATCCATCCGTCTCTCTGTCGTTCTGCCCATCCATCCATCTATCAATCCATCCGTCTCTCTGTCTGTCTGTCGTTCTGTCCGTCTCTCTGTCGTTCTGTCTATCTATCTATCTATCTATTGGTTGTGTTTGTGTCTTTTATTTTGTAATTTATGCCCTTGCTCCTCATGTATCTTGCAATCATGTGATCATGTCTTTTGCCTTCCCTGTATGTGTCATGTTCTGATTGGTGGTTTTAGTCACTGTGTCCTATGTTCTTATTGGATCCTTGTATTATGTGGCACATTTTGATTGATTCATTGTTTCATTGTGTTCAGGTGTTTCTTGTTTAGTCATTAGTGTGTGTGTGTGTGTGTGTGTGTGTGTGTGTGTGTGTGTGTGTGTGTGTGTGTGTGTGTGTGTGTGTGTGTGTGTGTGTGTGTGTGTGTGTGTGTGTGTGTGTGTGTAGCCCTCATGTTTCATTGGTCTCTTGTTGTTTGTGTAATCCGCTGTTTGGTGAGTTTTATGTTATGTTATGTCAAGTCTTTTGTTTATTTTGTATCTGTTCATGTTGGGATTTTCAATAAACTGGGTTCTGCAAACACTCCTACAGTGGATGTTTGTTACAATAGTTCTATAGATCTGTCTGCCTATTTATGTCCATCCGTCCTTCTGCCTCTATTGTTTTAGAGCTTTTCAAGGATATATCTCATGGATGTGTGTGTATGTACTAGTGAGAATACTAGTGCTTCCCACAATTAAAAAAAAAAACCTGTCACATTTCAAGCAGTAGAGTTCCTACATTAGGGCATTGCATGTTTAATGACTGTCATCCAGGTATGACACACAGGCAAATAGGCACAAGGAACCTGTGAAGATCAGTAATGCAGTAACTTTTCAACCCAGTTTGCTTTGGATCTCTCACTCTTTCTCCCTTTGATTATTTACATGTGCATGCTGTTACTTAATAAATGTGTCTTTGAAAGGAAAATTAAACTTACAATTTGAAATGATATGTTGAGAGACTTAATAAGCTCCCAGGTATACAGTGCATCTGGCAAGTATTCACAGCGCTTCACTTTTTCACAATTTGTTATGTTACAGCCTTATTGCAAAATGGATTAAATATTTTTTTCCTCAATTCTACAAACAATACCCCATAATGACAATGTGAAATAAGTTTGTTAGAAATCTTTGCAAATTTATTTAAAAAAGAAAATCACATGTACATAAGTATTCACAGCCTTTGCTCGATACTTTGTTGAAGCACCTTTTGCACCAATTACAGCCTCAAGTCTTTTTGAGTATGATGCTACAAGCTTGGCACACAGATTTTTGGGCAGTTTCTCCCTTTCTTCTTTGCAGGACCTCTCAAGCTCCATCGGGTTGGATGGGGAGCGTCGGTGCACAGCCATTTTCTGATCTCTCCAGAGATATTCAATTGGGTTCAAGTCTGGGCTCTGGCTGGGCCACTCAAAGACATTCACAGAGTTGTCCCGTAGCCACTCCTTTGTTATCTTGGCTGTGTGCTTGGGGTCGTTGTCCTGTTGGAAGAGGAACCGTTGCCCCAGTCTGAGGTCCAGAGCGCTCTGGAGCAGGTTTTCATCAAGGATGTCTCTGTACATTGCTGCATTCATCTTTCCCTCGATCCTGACTAGTCTCCCAGTTCCTGCCGCTGAAAAACCTCCCCACAGCATTATGCTGCCACCACCATGCTTCACTGTAGGGATGGTATTGACCAGGTGATGAGCGGTGCCTGGTTTCCTCCAGACATGAAGCTTGCCATTCAGGCCAAAGAGTTCAATCTTTGTTTCATCAGACCAGAGAATTTTGTTTCTCGTGGTCTGAGAGTCCTTCAGGTGCCTTTTGGCAAACTCCAGGTAGCCTTTTACTAAGGAGTGGCTTCCGTCTGCCCACTCTACCACAAAGGCCGGATTGGTGGAGTGCTGCAGAGATGGTTGTTCTTCTAGAAAGTTCTCCTTTCTCCACAGAGAAATGCTGGAGCTCTGTCAGAGTGACCATCGGGTTCTTGTCACCTCCCTGACTTAAGCCCTTCTCCCCCGATCGCTGAGTTTGGCCAGGCGACCAGCTCTAGAAAGAGTCCTGGTGGTTGCAAACTTCTTCCATTGACGGAATTTTGAGTGTCATGGCTGAGAATATTGAATACATATCATTTTTTTTGTTTTTTTATTTTTAATACATTTGCAACAAACTTCTTTCACGTTGACATTATGGGGTATTGTTTGTAGAATTGAGGACAAAATAATACATTTAATACATTTTGGAATAAGGCTGTAATATAACAACATGTGGAAAAAGTTAAGCGCTGTGAATACTTTCTGAATGCACTGTATGTGTCCTGGTATACGCATGTTGAAATAGTATTACATAATAATGTAAGCAAGCTGAAACAGAACACACACACACACATACATTCATGGTATTTAAGTTATATCTCTCACAACAAAGAAACACATCACAAATCTGCAGAACCCCACCTTATAGGAACAGACTAGTAAAGAACTAGTCCAGACAAGTACATAAGAAATACAATACCTGTGCAATACATCAATTGATACAATAATGTTGCATCAATTTTGCAATGTTGATCCCTTATAAGGAACATTTCCCAATCACGTTTGACAGTTTTGCTGGGTTTACATAACTATGAGTAACAGAACAATGTGCTCTCACATTCAGGTACACACACCCTGGCTGAGCATTCAAACCTGTGCAGTCTTGTATGTCTTTTTATACTTCCATTAAATTCCATCTCATTAGCCATGTGTTTTGTCAGGCTTGGTATGATGGATCATGGGAAAATAGCACACTAACACAATAAAACTACATTACCCAAAGTTTCTGAGAGGAGACTTCTTGTCAAAGGGACAATAAGTAAGATAAGTAAAAAAACTAGAACAGTGTTATATTTTGTCGACTTATGTATTTACATTATCCCAAATGTTTCCAACAATGTTTAATCCAGAGAAGTCAGCAGTTTTAACCAGGACACGGACTGTGTCTGTGTGTCACCTATCAATGACATCATACTCTCGGTTTCCATAAATCCATGGAAACACCAAAGACGCTTTAATATATTAAGTGTTTTTAGACAGCTGAGCAACTGTTTGAAGATCCTTTATCAACAGAAAACGAATCATTGTTATATCGTTGTGTAACTTTATAACATAACTTTCAACATAGGCCTACTCAAATGTATTTTTAGTATGATTGTTCTGACCAAGTAAAACAGCTCTGCCATACCCCACAATTTTAATTTGTCAAATAAAGTGACCTGTATAATTCAGCACTTATTACAATAAAATAAAATACTGTGAATTTAAGTGATCAAACTTGAACAAAGTTCAAGTTCAAGGAAGGAGGAGGTGGGAACCGGCAAATGTTAAACATAATTTTAATCGTAAAATAAGCAAACAACAAAAGTAGGCTACGGATATGTCCAAAAATCGCCCTTTATAGCCTTAAACTGGGCACTATTTGAGGGGGCAGTCTTTTGTAGTGGTGTCTGAAAGCATAGTGGACGTTATTGAAGGCACTCATTCAATCCCACAATGCACAGCAATAACAAGTGTACAACCGTTGTACGCTCAACGGCTAGAGAATACCCATAATGCTCTAAGAGAGTCGCATGCCGAATGAATTCCCGCGTCTGACCAGAAGACGGCGCCTGCAGTTGAATCAATCATCCATGCATTTTCCAAACTGCTGGTCCAATGTGGGTGTAGCGTAATATCATATAGGTATAAATAGGAGTCCAAGATAAATCTTTTCATCTTACTACTGGAGCTGCCAGTTTGCTAAGTTTCAAATAATTATTAAACAACAAGCACAAACTATATGCAAAAGCAGAAGCCTTGAAGAACTACACTGTTGTTTTGTATAGTGTAAATTGTGTGAATAGCTTTTGTTTTGGAATTTTATATCAAGCTTACCAGTTAGATGCAAATGTAAATAATTTTTTGTCAATGTTGTTGATTTTTGTTTTTTTTGTTTATATAGTGCATTTATTGTGTAGTTGTGGGTATTGTCGAGTTATTTGTGATTGTGGAAGTCTTCCAGTTACTTTGTAGTCTTAATTTACCATGACAACAAAACAATCTCTGTGATTTCGAGTATGTTGTAAAAGACTATATCTCTGAAAGTGTGTGTGTGTGTGTGTGTGTGTGTGTTTACACACAAACAGTGTAATCACAGAAAAGTCACCACCACCACCACCACTGTACACACTCCCTCGCTGTATGTGCATGTTGGTGCATGTGTGTGTGTAAATGTACATTATCCATTCAAAGAGCCGATGGGGGGGAAATTACGATTGTAAACAGGCTGACATGCCACAGTGGTTTTATGAGGTAAAAATGTATGGGTTCAGGTTTGTGTACATGCTTCCAGGTATTTACTTTCAGTAGTGCTCACAGCAGTGTCTCTAATCCAAGGCTTTTATGGATGTGCAAAGCACAATAACATACATCACAAATTGATTCTGATCTCACCTCAAATGCCCTCCACACACTTGTTACTAGATCCCTGCTGTAGCTCTGATGATGAACATTTACTGAATGTTACACTGTTAAGGCCTGTTCAGACAAAGAACGATAACTACAAAGGTAACTAACGATATTAGCGCCCACAGCAACGAACAATAACATTCGGTTCATTATAAGTGAGCACTGCAAAATATTATGTTGTCTGCCACTTTAAATGCTCGAGCTCTTGGATTGGATTTTGATTGGCTGTCAATGTGTTTGCTATTAATAAGCTGAAAAACATTGTTCTTAAAGTGATTCCAATGATATTGTTCCTCTGTGATGTTATCGTTTATGGTGGGAAAATTCCTATTCTCAGAATTAGAATGATTATTAAAACTTCATAGTTATTGTTTTTGGTGCAAACAGGTCTTTAGTTTGAGCTTTAAAGTGTTAGGTAAATGCATAGACTATAAAATGATGGACGACACTCTCTTCCATTGTAGTAAGTGAAGCCGCCTTTGTCCTAATATGGCACTGACATCTTGAGTCTGCGCAGTAGTAGTCTCAGACGTCACGCCCACGGACCGTTGGCTGAACATCTGTTGTATATGACACACTTATCTGGAAACACTTCAGGAGTTTCAAAGTCATCATCTGATTGGTTAAATTCTACAGGATGCCCGCGAGACGTGTGTTGCGTTCTTTAACGGTCCACTTGAAAACAAATGCCGCGGCTTCAAATTCCCTCGTTGAAGAAGAACACCGTCGTGTTTACAACTATGACAATGAGCGCTTACCAGGATCAACTAAACACTGTTTTTTCAAAAGTATGTGAACGGCGTCTGCTATTGCAGGGACATCAACTTTATATTTTCACTCCCCTAAACATGACGCGGAACAAAACAAACTGTGATTGGTTGCGTTACACGTCAATCAAACATCCTCTTGGGCGGTCCTTGACCAATGAAAGCTATGATAGAGTACCACTGCACGAGACTAGCGCAGTAGTGAGCGTGAAGTGAGTCGCGATATCAAGGCCCCGCCCACACTCCAGCGGTCTCTATTAGTACAGTTTACTGCAGAACAACTCATTATGTCGGTGTGAAATAAACAGTTATGGAAATGTAGAAATTAAAGTCAAAGCTTCAAATCCCCCCTAAGATCCAGGAAAAAAAGTCAGTTGACCCCTCAGTGACGACTTCGCTCAAAGAAGCTATAACTCTCCGCTGTCAATTATGACGTCACACCCCGGTTTTCTAAAACCAAACTTATTTACAAAACGAACACTTGAACTACCATCAGCGTGATAAAAACTGCCTAAAGTGAAAGAAACCATCTTTGGAAAAAATTATTTGAAGTGTATAATTTGTATTGAGCTAAATCTCAGGAATGGGTCTCAAAGAACTACACTTCCCAGAGTGCACCAGCAGCTGCAAACTGGCTGCTTATAACCTGTGCTGTGTTCCAGTTCATTTTTATTATGCCCTTCACTCGTTAACTTCCCTCCGTCTCGTTCACTCGGATGTGCGTCATTGCTTACATTGCATGAGTGCCCACTACTGGAGGAACATTTGCAATGGACTGAACTGGAACGTCCTAAGCCCTTGATCACTTCGAATCCACTATGGAGTTGATTTATTATTTATTTTTTTCCTTTATGAAATTGTTTAATGCAACATTCTATATGTATATAGGTGTATTTGGGTTGTTTTAAATATCATAGAGTTGTTTGTGGTGGGGTAAATTAAACGCAATATGCGGTGACGTCACAAACGTGTTGCATTGTGGTATATGAAGCTGCCTGAAGTGTACATATGAAGTAGACTCGCTCCCTCGGTCAAAATCAAGGGATATAAACCATATACACTTCCCTTGTCCACTTCAAAATGGCGGCGGGGATTGCCCGAGGGGAAGTGCTTAGGGAAGTTCGCAAGTGTGTGTCTAAAACTGGAGTGGAACGCAGCAAGGATCAGTCATTGTCACTGATTGAAAGCATCTGTGAAGACATGGAGGTTCTCAGTCATTCAGACAAAGGGTGCGTCTCAATCAGCTCCCTAGTTCAGTAGTCAGGGCACTGATCAGGGAGTCAGCCCATTGAGTTATGTCCTGATCAGTGCCCTAACTACTGAACTAGGGAGTAATTGAGACGCACCCAAAGAAACTTCAGAGAGAAGACACTCCAAGTTCACTCATAGGTTCAGTCCAAAGACACCAATGGTCGGTGGAATGCTTTATTTACTTTTATGTTTGAAATGCTGCTTAACATGTTCAAGTTTGTTCAGCTGCTGTGTGGTTAAGGAACACATTGCAGCATTGACTTCATTGATTGTGTCATTGATTTTGTTATTAACAAAGTTAGAAATGTTAAAATTCTGTTAAATGTTAATTTTACTAAAACATTTGGAAAATTCATGAAATTAGATTTTTCTTTTCCATTTAAAAGGCTTAGATGGTTAATTTAAAATGTTTAATAAAATGTTTAACGTTTCATTAAAATGTTTAGTTAAAATGCTAACTTTTGTTTTTCTGTCTTTAAAGGTTTACAACCTAATTTACTGAATCAACTGACAAAGCCAAAAAGAAAATTTAAAGTGATTGAGTCGGAAATTTGAGTTGTCCTGGTGTCCTTTGGATGTTGAATAAAGCCGGGTGCACACTGTGCGATTTTGGCCACGATTTGGCCGTCTGAGACAAATTTTGAAATCCTAAAAGATTTCTCTGATCCTGGGCTTAAATCTGAAGTCTTTGATCCTTAGTTTGACATGTGCACCGACAACCCATTAATGACCGATGCGATCACATTTTACCTCGGACAAAATTCTGGCAGTGTCAGAAGATTTGAGGCGCAATCCTGCAGTGTGACTTCTCCTAGGACGACCGTCAAATCAAGAACCAATAGGAGCGCAGAACCTGATGACGCATTTCGTGCGACAACATCAAATCACAACAGGGAACATGTCGAAAAATGCCACCGCTTGTTTTTGTTGTTTGCTGAACACTACCATTGCGTCTGTGAATGCGGCTCACCATTACCGAACGTCTCACGGATTGATGACGTAAAACTCAGTCCGTGCGAGTCTCTTGCTTGCGTCCGTTTTTCGCGTCTAACTGTCGTACAGTCTGACATAATGACTACTGAGATCCTACAGTGTGACATGTATTACATCGGGGATCATGTTCGTACAGTCTGACAAGCAACATTCGCAGAGGATTTTGAAAAATCGCACAGTGCGCAGGACCCTTAAGAGGAGGACTTGACAATTTGATTTAGTTTGCCTCATGTCCCATTACATTACATTACATGGAGAGGGTGGGGTTTATGAGCTATACTGCATCCAGCCACCTGGGGGCGATCAAGGCGCTTTGGCTTCACAAAACTGCTCAAAATGAATCCTGTGAAAAGCATTTTGAAATTGGATATTTCATTACCATGGAAACAGTACATTTAATATTCAATGGAATTGTGGGTATCGCCCGGTGGCTATTTTGGGTATTACGTCTAAACAAAATCTCGAACTTCAATTTGTGATATCAACTTCAAATTTGGAACACAACTTGGTTAGATATCATATGAGCTTTGAATTCACAGCAATTTTGGAGCATGTTTTTTAAATATTATTTGTATTGAAATAAAAATGTTTATCACAAAAAAAATGTTTTATTCAACTTCTGTGAGATGGTGAGATGGTGAGATGGTGAGATGGTGGTCCAGTGGGTTAAACCATGGAACTGACACTCAGAAGGTTGCTGGTTCGATCCCAGCGGTCACCACCAGTGTGACCTTGAGCAAGGCACTTTACTCCATGTTGCTCCAGAGGGATTGTCCCTGTACGAAGGGCACTGTAAGTCGCTTTGGATAAAAGTGTCTGCCAAATGCATAAATAAATGTAACTTCTATAACTTTTTTTACACTTTCATTTTATTACAGTATTCTGCATTCCAAATAAAACATTCCTGAATAACAACGTGTGTGTGTGTGTTTGTTTTTTCTCTCCCGGTGGGGACTTAAACCTGAATGCACACTGACTCATGGGGACTAGTGTCACCGTGGTGACCTAAATTGAGGTCCCCATGAGGAAACCAGCTTATAAATCATACAGAATGAGTTTTATGTTGCTTTTGAAAATGTAAAAGTGTTCTGTGATTAGTATAAAAACCATTACGTGTGTGTAATTTCCTACATGAAATAGACTTAAAATATTACTTCCTCAATGCAACGAAAGGGGTATGTTTATATACCTCCCCAGAAATAGCGCCAACTACAACCCACCAATCATCACCCAGAGAGGCACACCGATAACCAATGATAAAGCAGATCTGCTGACTGACGCACCCAGCGGGTGGAGTTGAAACGGTGGGCGAGGCACTAGCAGCACCCCTCTGATTTGTCCGCTTACCGCTGGTGACGAAGCTCAACGTGTTTTCGCTTGTTTTGAAATGGGAAGTTTGCAACTTCGCAGCGCTTCTGTGCAGCCGAGCGTCCGCTAAAGAGAAACAACCTGTTGCCTTGCGTCCGTGCATGAAGACACGGCGGGAAATCGCCTTTTCCAGGTTTTCCAGCTGGGTTTGACAGATCTGCGCGTGGGAGGGATATGGATGTTATTCCCATGTGCAGTATATTCCAGGAGCTGCAGAGTGTCCTTGACACGGGATACCTGTCCGCTCTACCATCTTTGGAGGAGTACTGGCAACAGGTAACGCTACTGTAAACGTTTAAGCCACTTGTTTTATATATCGAATACTTTTGATCAAACATATGAGTAATAAAAGCAGATACAATATCGGATTTATTTGTATATAATATTTCCTAACCTTATGTTTTGCCTGTAGTATTGAAAATATTGTGCTCTTATTACGGCTGCATTTATTTGATCGAAAATACAGTTTTAAAAAAGCAATATTATGACAATATATGGCAAAGCTGAATTTTCAGCATCATTACTCCAGTCTTCAGGCACATGAACCTTCAGAAATCATGCTAATTTGCTCTTATTACTATTAATGTTGAAAACTGCTTCACAATTTGCTGGAAACTGCGAAACATTTTATTTTTAAGACACTTTGATGAATAGTAATATAAGTTTTTGTAACATTATGGTCTTTACTGCCACTTTTGATCAGTTTAATGCAATTTCTTTCTTTGTTTTATTAAATCTTACCGACCCCAAACTAACGTTACAGTACTAGTGTATAACTTTGATAAAAATTCATAGGAGTGACCAGGGCTTGTTGCCATACTTTTTTCTCCAGTGAAGATTTCTTTTTTTCTCCAAGTAGTTTTACATACAGACATATAACTTAAAGTCTTGGCTACAAAGAATGTGGCATGCAAAAATGTAAAAATTCAAAAAATAAAAAAAAATCTACTCATGTTCGTGTCATTTCATACCTGGTATTTAGTTTTGCTGAATCTCAGAGGTGTTCTTTTCCAAAATGCTGTAGAGCTCCAAAAATGACCATCACCTATAATGTGAGGAATAAACAGAAATATATTGAACTGCTTATGTTTACTTTGTCAATTTTAGAGCTTTTATACTTTCTTAGTATAGAAAAGGACACCACTGATATTATGCTAAACCTCACATTTAGTGTTCCTCAGAAGGAAGTCCTACATGTTTAGAATGACATAAGGTGAATAAATGATGACAGTATTTTATTTTTGAATTTGTATGCTATTTACATGCTTATAGTGCATGTTTTCTGGTTGGTGTTTGTGTCACTGATTGCCTTTGTCTCTCTTACAGACTTGTCTTGAGCTTGAGCGCTATCTGCAGAACGAGCCCTACGTCTCTGCAGCTGATCTAAGTTCAGTGTGCGAGTGTGACGATCTGTGGAACCAGTTTCTGCGGTGCTGTGGGACTGGAGCGAGCTTGTCTCCGGCAGAAGCTTCCGTCCCCAGTCAGGACGGGATGTCTATGGCTTCCCATTCGTCAGTTGGCAGCTGTGAGAAGATCACTGCCTCTCCTGATGTGGTCACACACCCACTGGGTCAGCAGCATGTCACCACACACACACCACAGACGCCGCCCTCCTCGCCCTCCCTTTCTCTTATGGAGGTTAAAAAAGAAGCAGAGGAGGTGAGAGGTGAAGAGGTCCAAGGTGAGGGGTCCTCCGAAGGACGAAGGAGAGCTCATAGATGTTACTTCAACGGTTGCAGGAAGGTGTACACCAAGAGCTCTCATCTGAAAGCACATCAACGCACACACACCGGTAAGCAGTTTCTATGTGACGGTCTATAATCCTACCTGTATTTTGACTTACTGTTGCCACAACAGTTTTTTCAGCTTTGGGAAACACAACATCTCTCATTCGGATCGTGCTGAAAGTCACTCCGATAAATCTGCCATACAACACTTTTTTAAAATAAAATGACTCCTAACCCTGTAAAGCTAACTGTATTGATATGCAAATTTGTAAGGCCTCTAAATTATTAAAGGTGCGCTAGAATGATTTGAAACAACATTTAAATTGTTCCCTGGTATCTACATAGGGGGTATATAGCTTATTTAAAGGGGTGGTAAAACACATTATTTCGAAGGCTTGATTGTGTTTGTGGGGGGCACTGTAACATGTGTTCATGCTTTGTTTAAAAAATTGCATTATTTTTCATATATTTTACCTTTATTCTACACTGCTCTGTCCCCGGTCTGATGGTTTCCGGGTTGTATGAAACCGGTCCCTCAAAAATACGCAATGGGCTCAGATTGGTTAGCTGGCCCAGTGTGTTGTGATTCGCTAACCGCCTAGTGCACGTTTGTCGGAAATGTCACGCCCCTTACCTTTACCGGTAGACTGTGCTTTGGCTAGTATTAGAAACAATGCCGTCTATAAAACCATACCAATTTGAGCCCGAATCAGACCCAGAACATTTCAACCTGTTCAGTCCTCAAGAGTAAAGACTGCGGATCTATAGTGATCGCTACTGAATGGCACTGTTACTTTTGTATTTTTAGAACGATTATAGCCAAATATCAGTCGCAAGAACGAACACTAAACATTGGCTTTACTAGTAGCCAAATCAAATACAAAACCATGTTTAGCATGCCTGTTGATAAACAATACATAAAAGCTCTAATCAAAGAATAATTTACACTAATGCCAAGTTCGCTGTTGAGATTTTTAAAAAAGTTTGTAACGTTAGGTGTTTGTCGGATAACGTTAAGTATGAATGAGCATTTAACAAACTGGTTTGCAGAGCCAAACAGCGTTGTCATCTGTTTACTTCCTTGCTACAACGTACAATTAACAATACAAACTATTACAGGAAAACACATCGACGAAAAATAAATCATACTTACAGGTTGTGGCCCGTAAACAGCTTCTGTTTTTAAATCCATATTTCAGGACAAGCCGTTGTGCGAATCGTTCATTGAACTCGCGAAGATTGTGGAAGCTTTCCTCCGTGAAATGTGCAGCGGGAGCCGCGCGCGCCCGTCGTGCATGATTCACACTGGCAGTGTTTGTCTCGCGCAGCTGAACCGCAGCTCGTGTATTGCAAATACAGATGAATGTTGTCCATTATGTCACATTTTCCGGTCTTCTCCTCCGACCCCTGTCTGTCTCGTGCTTTGATTTATGATGGGCAGCATATATCTGCTGCAAATGTGGCCGTGTTCCCCTCTGTCTCATACACACATGCATATAACGTTGTATGTTAAATGCACTGCAACGCACCCCCGTCCCTAGGAAGGTTGAACAAAGTGGACCTGCAATCCGGATGAAAATAACAGCGTTTCGTCGGCATTGCGGCAACAACACTCCAGCCCTCTAACTATACCACAACAGCTATTCCCCGCGGCGATACAAAATGGTCTCACCCCCCCCCCCCTTATTTCATATTCTCGGAGGAGGGGTTTATGTAAATATTGGGGCTGGTGATGTCAGCAACCCTGGAGGAATGTGTAGTAGTCCCTAGCGGCCGTTTGCTGTAGTCCTTAGAAATTGATTTCTTTAAAAGCAAATATCTCCCTTTGCTTTAAACTTTGAACGTTGTAACTTTGCAGATGTTGTTTACGTTCAAACAGCAACATTACACACTAGCTAAAGTTAGAAAAGTGAAATCGTGGTTTACCACCCCTTTAAGGTCAATAATTGTCCAGATAAGGTTATACAGGTCCATTTACAACTCTCGAAATCTTTCCCAGGATGAAATGGTCTGTTTTTGCCCTATTTGGAAGGGTCATGAATATTAATGCAGAGTTCTACTCTGATTGGCTGTTTCACTGCGGCTCAATGATAGCAGGCACATCTATACTGACCGTTATGACGATGGAGAGATTAGGCATTCAACCTTATATGTTTGAACCTGTTTCTGACGAAGATGCAGATTTTGAGGAACAACAACATGTGGACAACACCTGCAAAATCATTACGTCCATAACCAGAACGTCAGCCTAAACGATAACTAGCATATAGCATTAAATATACACATCAGCAGTCACAACTTTTTTAGCATTGTAAACATATTTTAATTATTGTAATGTGTCCCTGTATGATTTTACAATGATAGCTTCTTCACTTTGAATCACAAACTGAACTGGGTAGCGCTTAAATATGTTGTTTGTACAGTAACGTTTGAGTTTGACAGTAGAGTACTGATTTAAAAGTCGATTTATTTAGCCATTTAGTTATGTAAGCTACTTAGATTATCCTATTGTTACTGTAGCATCTTGCGTTGGATCTAGACAACAACGGGATATTATCGTTAATGTTGTCTCTCTAAGAAACTTTCAATTTAATCAGAAATGGTTTAGACAGTCAAGAAGTGGATAAAATCACTTACTGCTTGCAGGTAACTTTATATGGTTGGAATTGCCCCTTTCTTCAGTTTTGGACACTGAGCGAAGCCTGCTTGATATTGTCCCAGGTTTGAAAAACTGTCCGTGGTGAAATGGGCTGAGCCAACGGACAACTTTGAATTAAATTGTTGCGGTATCCGATTATAAATAAACATCAACCATGCCTGTTGACATGTTTTATCTGTGGGAAGAGTATGAAACGTCTTCACATCCCCTGCACATCCTGGAACATAACATTTGTTTCCATGATCTGCCATGTTCGCTATCCTCACATGACCTGCAGAACTCCAGATGATACGGCTGCACAGTTTCGCCTGACAGTGAACATGTGCTGGCATATGCAAATGCTGGGAGGGCGTACATATTAATGATCCCGATGATTGCATCATTCTCTGTGTTACGTTGAGATTTGCCTATTTTTCCTTGGTGTTTTTCACATACAAGATTTACATATGAAGGAGGAGGCAATGGTGTTTGAGACTCACTGTATGTGATGTACTGAACTCCTGTTATTTAACTATGGCAAGGTTAATAAAATTTTTCATTCTAGGGCACCTTTAACATGATCAAAACCTTGTTTTACTACACATTCGTTCATCTCCACAGCTGTAATAGTAGAAAAAAAGTAGTAAAATTATTCGTTCCACATGTAATACGCATTTCAAATGCAAAGATGTCAGCCAATCACAGAAGCGGGTTTTACAACAGACACACCCCTTCAAACAGAGCATTCAAGCCAGAGGGCTAAAATCAGGATAGAAAAATGCCTTTTATTTGTAAATAATGCATTTTATGATGTAAAAATCATACTAACAATATAAGTACACCTCAGGAAAAAAAATCACGTCATGGGGCCTGGATCATATTTGATGCATGAATTTTGAAGGCCTCTACATTATCAGCAAGATCAAAACTGCTGATAAACCTGTTAACAGCCCACAATCTTCTACATGCCTTCTGGCATATTATTGAAAGTTCATAATAAAATTTAATTAAAAAAAGCAATCAAAAAGGCCTTTTAGTATAATTTGCTGTGAAATCTTGAATGATTTTTTATAAAGCAAACTTTATAACTTTTTATATTATTAGTAATATTTCAAAATTAACACTTACTGGACTGAAGCAACGTAGGTTTACTTAATTATCTATACGTAATTTGATAGAAAAATCATGTATATATGCACGAGTATCAAATATGATACATCAGGGTTTTGAGGAACATTTATTTTTTCATCTCTCAATCACCATTGTATTGCATTGCATTATGTTTTGCCTGCCACAGTAAAATCTTAAGAGTTTAGATCATAAAAATATATATAGATATTTATATGCATTTTATGCAAGTAGTCTGCTGTACTGTTGTAAAGATATCATTGTTTTACATTACATATTAACCTAATCTTACTTTGTGGCCATATAAATGCACTAAATTGCGTATTTATGTTCAGTTTGGACCTCAAATAGAGTTGCTTTTTTTCCCCCTCCTCCTCCTCATATATCACACTATTATGAGCCATAAAAGTCTGATGTATCAAATATGTTGCGCAACAAAAAACACTTGTATTTTTAGATTGTTTTTAATATTTTGTCTGAAGCTTCAGTAAACTCCATTTAAGCTTCCCAAATTGATACTGGCCAGAACTACAGTGATTCCCAGGGCGTGAACTGATCAAATGTATACTTTGAATGCAATGTATGTCGCTTTGACTAAAAGCTCCTGCCAAATGCATAAATATGAATATAAATGTCTCCTCTTCACAGTTTCAGTCCATGCACAATATGCGTTCATTTCCATGTGGCTCAGCTGTTGCATCATGCTCATTGTTTGAATATTTAGTACGCAGAGGCTGTGACCTCCTCCTCTGCAGGCAAATGTTTGAAGAGTGTGGTTTGGTGACTCCCTGCATTCTTGAAATGCTCATTCTTCAAGATGCTGTCATACACTCCAGAAACATAGATTACAACACTGTGTGCATTAACCCTTTACCCACACTCTTCATCTTGCATGCAATCTCAAAGAATGTTTGCAAACTTTACTGACTTTACTAAGAACTAATAAAGATCACGAGGAAACCCAGATCACATCAAAGAACACCATGTAGACACGGGTATGGATTTGCTCCGACATGTTGCACTTAGTGATTACATACAAGGTGAAGCAAGATTTGCTTTTCTTACTATCCTTTGTTTTTTTTCAAATGTTCTCTAAATACACGAATTGACAAGCCTAAAAATAAAACCCTCAAAGAATTGGTGACGCCACAACAATGTGTCAAAAATAAAGGTTCCAAAAGGGTTTTTTTTTCGCAATGATGCCATAGAAGAACAGTTTTTGGTTCCTCAAAGAATAGTTCTTAAAGGACAAAAAAAAGTTCTTAGCATAAAGAACTAAAAGAACCACTATAGCACTATAAAGAACATTTTGTGCAATGTAAAAGTTCCATGGATGTTAAAGTTTCTTCATGGAACCATCAATGTCAATAAAAATGTCTTTATTTTTTAGTGTAACCTGGCGCACGGATCCCAGTGACATGTCATTTTTCTGTCTACACCAAATGCAAGAAATGCTGCCCAACAAGGCACAATCATAGCCTGGATGCCAGACGAACTTAGCCCCGCCCACACATTTTTTTGCACGGGCAGTTCAGTCTGGACTTGATCCATAGAGAAGTAATTATGCCCGAACAGAAACTGTTCGGACCAATGAAATTGTCAGGGCGGGGTTTAGACGATGATGGACAGATGATAAATAGTAACGTAATCATCCACGTCATCAAAGGCGCTTGGGTTGAATTTGTTCTAATCCTAAACGGAGAACTTGTTTGTATATGCGTTCACCTTTACTATTTCTCTCAGAAATGATGATCGTGTTGGTAAGTACTCTGTGTATCCTTAAATTATTTTTTTACAACACCGGCAAAGATCGTTTACACTCATCTTCTTCTTCTAACTTGACTTATTCCAGCGTGCGCACAGACAGGGTTGCCAAGTTTTTACAGCAAAACTCGCCCAATTGCTACTCAAAACTAGCTAAAAACAAGCCCAATAGCTTTCCGGGAGGGGGGGGGGGGGGGGGTTCTCTGGGAAAAATGGCATTTGGGGGATAAATATGTGTTATTTTGGCTGGACTGCCTGCTAAATTTCGCATTCCTGGGTCTGTATATCACATAATTGGGGTCGCTTCAACCCGCGGACTTGGCAACACAGTGCAGTTGAGTTCTGTTGACATTTGACAACTAACGTTATGCGTTGCTCTGATTGGTTGTAGGTCTATCCAATTGAGGTCTTTCCTGGTTCGGTTTAAACACGCCCCATAATCACGGAGCAGTATCAGACTCAAATTCTGACTAGAATTGAGTATGACGACGTCAGGCTAGCACAATCATAGACCGTAAAAAAATATGGACGACGCGACTTCATTGGCTTCCGCTGACGAGAGTTGAAGCTTTCGGAGGCCCGCACACGGCGTTGATATCTTACGCAGATTTGGGACAGAGTCTGCGCAGTAGTGATCTCTGGACCGGAGTTGCGCAGTAGCGAGCAGGAAGTAGAAGCGCGATTATCAAAAGCACGCCCACACTCTCACAGATGCAGAACAATTCATTATGTTGGTGTGAAATAAACAGTTATGGAAATGTAGAAATTAAAGCTAAAGCTCCAATATCCTCCCGAAAATCCAGAAAAAAGTGCCTTAGTGACAACTTCACTCAGAGAAACTGTCAATCTCAACTGTTGATCATGACATCACCCCAACCCCCGCCATTGCGCCATATTCACATGCATTTTCTGGATTATTTAAGTAATTCTGTCATCCTGTTATCCTTGAAGGTCTATTATAGTTACTGCAAGCAATGCCAACGATGTAAAGCGAAACATGCTAATGTTCCTGAGTGTTCATTTGCGATAGAAGAGACCGTTATTATGGATTGAATGTGTTCAGTTATCATTAATGCGCCATCTTGTGGGCATTTATAGAATAGCTGCTCTATTTACCTAGTAACTGTATAAAGGGCTCTAAATTGTTGTTGAATTCATCTATGTAAAGATAATTGTGTTATAATCACACTTGAAAAATGTTAAAGTAAATTCATGTATATTTCTGTATTTTGTTCCAGAACAACACCTGTTAATTTTGAATAATCATCAGTAAAATCATTTAAAGAGATTCTGGAGTCTACCGAGTGAATTTCCTCCACTTCATGTCATTACACAGTTCTGACCGACTGTCTGCAGCGGTTCGAATCAATACGAATTAGCACATAATCAAACCTCAACTACAGTAGGGTTCAGTTTCAGAGAGCAGTGCTGCAGTCTTGGGCACAATCGATGCAGTTCACAGTGTAAAACCTGGTCCTGTACTTAGCATTTTCATGACCTTTTATAGTTTTTCTTATGAAACTTGATGGATATGTCATATATCCAATGTTTCTTAAAGGAACACTCCACTCTTTTGAAAATAGGCTCATTTTCCAACTCCCCTATAGTTAAACAGTTGAGTTTTACCGTTTTCAAATCCATTTAGCTGATCTCCGGGTCTGGCGGTAGCACTTTTAGCATAGCTTAGCATAAATCATTGAATCCGATTAGACCGTTAGCATCTCGCTCAAAAAATGAAATTTTTCCTATTTAAAACTTGACTCTTCTGTAGTTACATCGTGCACTAAGACCGATGGAAAATTAAAAGTTGCGATCTTCTAGGCCAATATGGCTAGGAAGTATACTCTCATTCCTGCGTAATGATCAAGGAACTTTGCTGCCGTACCATGGGTGCAGCAGCAGGGGCGCGGGAAGTGTATTGCAAATGCAATGCAAATTTTTGTTCATTTACATTTCTTCATTTTTAGCATTTAGTAATGTATTTATAATAAGCACTTTAAGTGGCACTTTATGTTGTTAAAACATACATGAGGTCATATTGTGACCGTTGCGGTGTGTGTAGAAAGAATGCGTAGTAGAGCGGTAATAGGCACTCCTCCAGAGTGTAGAGCACCTTTCTGAAGATTCTGTTCATGAGCGCCGCACGCTCAACCCAGAATGCCCTTTGTGACATGCTGGTTCCAATATAGGCCTGTCTGAAATAAGTAGGGCTGCCCCAACTAAAGGTGTTTTCTAGTAGTTTAGTCGTTGCTCATGCATTTAAGCCGTTGTTCACGCGGCACTGGCGCATCCATGTCAGTGTCTGCTATATTTGCTTATTATTTATTAAATCCAGGCTGATAAAACATTGATTAAAATTAAGATACAATTTATAAAAAACGAAATACACTTTAAATAAAGGCTTTCAACAAAACAACTTAAGTATGTGTCCTGTTCACTTTTCATAATCGCAAATGAAATAAAAAAATGACATTATAATAAACATATTAAACTAAATACGTGTTTTAATGGCTACAACAAGTATAGTAGGCTACATACAGAGAAATTTAGTTTAGATTTGAGCACACGTCGTTTTACTGGTGAGCGGTTCATAAGTGGAGCTCTGCTCCTTTTCGCTCACATGCTCTGGTAAGGTAGGCTTTTTGCGTTCATTTTTATTCCCTGTCGCTGTGCAGGCTCTTGTACTGTATATGACAGTGTAAACAGTTCAATAACCCTTTTATTTAAAGGTTTAATGTAGGCCATAGTCCATTGTATTACAATTGCAAGAAGGATCAATAATGTAAAAAATGTGATGTGCAGTCAAATGTCTCTGCTGTTTAAACGAGTTTTCCCACCGATATGCTTGTTGTGCTTCGTGTTTTATAGACTCGATATTGATATTGTTCAGCAGAAAAGTCTTGAAGTTGAGCAATAGAGTCTTTGGACATGCCATAGTAAGAGAGTTGCAATAATCCAAACAAGATGTAATAAGCTCATGGATTGCAATCTCTAAGGTTTTCTCGGAAAGAAAAGATCTAGTCTTAGAGAGAAGACGTAGCTGGGAAAAAAAGAGATCTGATCACCGCAAGCATTTGTTTTTCAAGGACGAAGTAAATGGAGCAAGGTAGTCCAGGTCAATGCTTCTGCTCCCAGAGTTTCCATGAGGGCCAAAGACTATAACCTCGGTTTTAGATTCATTCAGAAATGAGAAATTTTGAGAAAACCACAGTTTCACTTTATCTAGGCATGCAAAAAGAGATTTCAGAGCAGCATGTTTGTTGCGTTTCAGAGGTAAATACATTTGAGCATCATCTGCATAGCAGTGAAATGATACACCATATTTTCTGAAGATGGAGCCCAGAGGAAGTTAATGCAGAGAAAAAAGAATGGGTGCGAGAATTGAACCCTGCTGCACTCCACAGGAGAGTTGAGCAGGCGAGGAACAAAAATTACCCAGTCTAACAGAGAAACTTCTATTCGTTAAATATGATTTAAACCATCTGAGGACAGTTCCCTGAATGCCCACAGAACATTCTAGTCGGGATATGAGAATTTTATGGTCAACTGTATCAAAGCTAAGGAAAGACAAGTTGAATGAGAACAGTTGAATTGACAAATAAATAAATAAAAAATTAGATTTAAGTAATTTTAAATTAACTTAATATAACTTCAAAATAGTCAGTAACAAAGAAACACATTTCCTCTGGGCTCCATCTTCTTCATGTCACATGACATGTTAACAAATAAAATGTCATCTTTTTTATTAAGTGTTTATTATTCTTTTTAACAATTTATTTGTTTTAATTTGACATTTTTATGAACCAAGTAATTATTAGATTTTCATTAATTCATGAACCCCATTTTGGGAGTCCTTGAATTAGCCCATGTGTGATGTTATGTTTGCTCGTCCCCTGCAGGTGAGAAGCCGTACAGGTGTTCGTGGGATGGCTGTGAGTGGCGCTTCGCTCGAAGTGATGAACTGACAAGGCACTTCAGAAAACACACTGGAGCAAAACCCTTTAAATGCAGCCACTGCGACAGGTGACCGCGAATGTGTGTGAGATCAGACACAGTGTTTCAAACTCTTTTGAGCTATTTATAACCATCGTCTTCTTTCAGGTGTTTCTCCCGTTCTGATCATCTGGCCCTTCACATGAAGCGACACATCTGAAGGAGGGGGAGTGAGGGATGGACACACAGCACAAGAATTAACAGAATGTGTGCGTAAGAATCACAGAGACCAGCACAGCTGGTTTTTTTATGAATTCTTTGAGTGTCAGTGTTGCACCTTCTTGCCAATTATATGCTTTCAGCAAAAGGGTAATAGATTTTGTTCCCATGCTGGTGACATTTGACTTGTTAAATCAAGTTAGCATATCTATGAATGCGTTGACAATGCAAACAAAGTCTGGTGCTGAAAGTTAACATATTTGCAGGCCTTGCAAATATATTCATTTCACTCTGCTTTATAAAAATTAAATAATGGTCCACACAGAACATGCACTAGCAAAAACTTCAGTTTGACACATTTTACCATATTCAAATCTGCATGCTTTTCCATTCTGTACTAAAAATGATCCACACCACAAAAAAACTACAGCTTGTATTTTGTAGAAATTATATAAAACTATATACATGTATAAAGAAACTGCACCAAAGGCGTTACAGTATGTATATATGCACAAAATAAAGCTTTATTTTGTATGAATTTTAAAAGTAACACTTTGCATTAACACACTGAAAACTCTCTGCTTTATTGTGCAGC
The DNA here is from genome assembly GCA_023566225.1 of Romanogobio albipinnatus. Lineage (NCBI taxonomy): Eukaryota > Metazoa > Chordata > Actinopteri > Cypriniformes > Gobionidae > Romanogobio > Romanogobio albipinnatus. The sequence goes on from CM042244.1 coordinate 49,967,389, forward strand.
TGACATGTTTTTTTTTATTCAGAGCAGCTGTGTGTCCATCCACGTAGTTTATAAGAACACATATTTGAGATGAATAAAAGTGTTTAATAATTGCTGTTTATTACATCTATCATCTATAGTTTGCATATCACCTGCTTCATCCAGCAGTTACAGGTTCATTAATTGTGCTGATATTACTGGTAATAAAACCCCTTTAACCACTAAAGCAACAAAATTGCTAAGGACTAAGAACTTCGTATTAGTTCTTTAAAATTATGCTCTTGAGCTGAAATATGAGTCCTTTATCAAGAATTATTTTGGCCAGTTATAGTTCAATTTTGGCCTTGAAACATTGGATGAAATGGGGGGAAAAAACTATACTTGTTGGATAATGTATATTTTGTGTCATAACAACAGGAATGTCTGATTTGTTTTATTGAATTGCTACCTAAAGAGAGGAACTGGATTTGCTACTGTGTAGTATGCTGTCATTTTGTGTTTTTTAAAAAAAGCATCAGGAACTTTCACTGGCAGTTTTCTGGTTACTGTGAGCACAGATTGACATGATGTTGGCGGGCGGCTCAGATGAAGCTCTTGCATGTGTTGTCCAGATGTTTAAAGCCCTGCAGGTGTTACAGAGATGAGGGTGTTCACTCAGGGAATGATAATATGAAAGCTGTTGATGTGTAACTGGAATTCGCAATATCTCTAGAGGAATTTAATATGCACTCTAATATTATCTCTTAAAAATACGCAGTATCTTTAGGGGAATTTAATATGCACTCCAATATTATCCCTTAAAAATGCTTTGCATGTTGAGATTTTTAAAGGTTATGAGCTAAATAATGTAACAAACATTTTACTTTTGTTTCATGCTATTTGAACAGTAGTTTGAAATGTGAGTTTTTCCTCAATTTCCTGTATACCGTGATCATTAACATGACTTTTGTAACCTTTAAAATATCTCTGCCTAGAGGGCCTGATGTAATGGATTTGTTTTATTATAAAAAATGGTACTTTTGTTTGTGTCTGCTCACTTGTTTTCTTTGTTAAAAGCAGATCTATATATAAAGCAGCAATATAGTATATCATTTTTATTCTATCGTTGTAAATTCATTTTATACTTCAACAATAATAAATGATTTTTATATACCTGTTTTGTAGTTTATTAGATTATACATTAGATTATCATTACAGGCCTGGACGGCTGCACTTCATGTTTTAGAGATAAAAGAGCGATCCTGTATCAGAGACAACAATAAAGATCCACAGGAGGACTGTGTGGAAACAGTAAACAAAGACTCTTCTGGAACATTGTGCTCACCAAAGTATGATGCACTGTTCAGTGTTACAATAAATGTTCAGTACTGTTCATGGGAGTGTTTTACAGACTTGTTCCTCTACATGAACTTAAAACACATCTGTGAGATGAACGACAAGCTCTACAGACCCACCCTCAAACACAAAAACACTGGGAAAGAAACATTCTTTCAAATTCTGACTTAAATAGGACTGTCAGTAGATTTCAGTTCTGAAAAGGAAAACAAATAAATGTTTTGTAACATTAACAGAAAATGCTAAATTCAATAAACTGCAATAATTGAATAATATGAAAGCATCACACATGGACTTTGTAATAGACTATGTAAGTTGTATAAAATGACAAACACAGATTCTAATTTATCAATTTGCAGAAATTGCTAAATTCAGTGTAGGCCTAAATCTGCAGTAATTAAATAATATAACCCTTACGAAAATAAACCATGGTTTTACTACAAATAAAACCAAAAAAAACATGGTTATTGTAGTAAAACCATGGTAACCGCAAATTAACCATGGTTTTGCTTCTCTAACCATGGTATTTGTGGTCAAACTGTAGTTATAAATGGTATTCAATTTGCCAAAAAAACCATGGTTACTACATTTTTACTACAATAAAACCATGGTTAATTTGGTTAAATGGACTTAATCTTCCAATATGTAGCTAATAAAGATGCCCTCGCATAAATGGAGTAAGTAGAGTAACCATATTTGCTTCACTTAAAGCTTCAAATAAAGATTGTATCAATTAGGCTACATCGTGGCGACATTAACAATATAGGCTGCGTCACTAAATTATTAATTCAAGAGATTTGTTCAAAAACGATTATTCATCCAGTAGTTAAACAAGTGAAGACATTCATTCAAACCGATGTTTTTTATACTGTAGCAGTTAACATTGTCAGAGCCTCGATGGGAAGAAACCATGGCAATTCTTTGTAAGGAAAATTCCCTCTAGAGTCTAGACCTTATAACCGATAACAACCTTATCAGTTTAAAAAACGTTTTAAAATATTTAATGCTAATGGTTAACTCCCCAAAAAGTCGATTTTGTAGCTCCCTCCCTTCTTTTCTAAGTGCTTGACCCCTTTTTACCGGTTTCTACTGACATCTGCTGGTGTTAAATGGTCAAACGTTCAAATATTTAAAAACCATGCATCCTGTATTCCATCTCATTCGTCTTAAAAGTATAACAGTTGAAATAAAACCGTGTTTTGTATGCTCAAGTTTACAATTATTTTAGTGTTTTTCATTATTATTGCCCATACTTTTATTTTGTAGCAGCAGCGTTCTTAGCAGTTGAGAGGTCGCGTCTAGTGCGCATGCGTTGTGTACAGCATGCCATGGGACATGGAAGGACAGATCTTTTATCGTAACGGAAACATGACTCTATGGACTCACATATAATACGTTTTAACGTTTAAATCTGCACGGAAATCGCAGAAGTTATTAGAGACAACAGATTTGAACATCTAAAATGTTTCGTCAAAGTAAGACAATCATTAGGAAACTCACAAATTTGAGGTGAGTAAAACTACACATCTCAATTGAATTAAACTTCAGTCCTTCGGTTTCAGACATGCGCGTGGTCTGATTTAGGGCGTTATTAAAATTTTAACTGTCATTAATTTATCAATTCAGGCCATTGCTATTAATTATCATCATGTTTATAGGTCTAACTTTGACGTGTGTGATGTAGTCCGCTGAGAAAAGCTCAGTCATGCTGATTCGTGTGATGTAAGTCTGATGAATGAGGGGTTTGTAGTTTGCAGGGATCATGGAGGTCGAGAGGCAGCTCTGCTGTAGAAAGAGCACTACAGTACACAGTGGGACAGAAGATCCAAGGATTCACTGTTCAAGAGGTAAAGAAAGAGTAAACAAATCACGAAAGTACATGTGATTATTGTATTGTTTCTGTTTCATCACATACAGTGAGTTAAACCTTCTCAGTCTGATAGTTTCTCTAAAACTAAGACAAGATTCAACCAAGATCCATTGCATTTTGCAAACTAAAATCCCTGTAATGTGCAATGCATCTCTAGTGGCTTGCTGTAGTTAGTAAAGCCTTACATGTGAAATAATAGTTTTTTTTTATTATTGGAACAGTTTAGACAAAATATGAAAGGCATTTAAAAGAAAGCCTTTTTTTAAAAACATGCAAAGAGTCATATTTGATACGTAAGGCTCTTGTGGCTCATGTAGTATGATATATGATAATATGGAGCATTGGCGCAAGCTGAGCAAAAGTATGCTATTTGGTGCAATTTAAATTAATTAAAAGGAAGATGAAATTCTGATAGCTTGTAATGTAAATCAATGAGATGCTTATTACCGTGTAGCAGACTACTTGCATAAAATGCATATAAATATCAGTCACTGTCTTTCAATAATGTCTTAGATGATATTTAAATGCTTAGTTGTATCAAACCTCAATATCAAACATAATACAATTCAATATATTGATGATTGAAAGCCTGATGGATCATATTTGATGCATATTAACATAATTTTTCTAAAAAAACAAATATGTTTGGATAATCAAGCAAATCTAAGTTGTGTAAGTGTTCATCTTGAAATATTACTAAGAGTATACAATTTATTTGTATGTTTATTTCATAAAACTTATCAAAGATTCACTGTGCCCCTACCTGAAGGTGGATGTTTTTTGCTAAAAAAAAACAATTATGCACTAGCAATAATATGCTAGAATGCATGTAGTAAATTGTGTTCAACAGGTTCATCAGCAAAGTTTTGATCTTGATGATAATTTAGAGGCCTTAGAAATGCATGTATCAAATATAGGTTTTATAGGGTTAATTATTTTCTTAGCTGTTATGCTATATCTGTCAGACTCGGAGGAATTTCAAATGTCATCAATGATAGTCCTCCAGACGGTCACAGCCCTTCTGGACATTTTGTATGGATGTCAAGGTGACCTTGTGCTAACATTGACTGTGATTTCTAGGTTACAGCAGTACCGGATTTGTTCCTAACGGCCGTTAAACTCTCCCATGACGCCACAGGAGCTCAGTATCTGCATGCAGCCCGAGATGATTCCAACAACCTCTTCAGGTACAGTCTGCCTGCGTCTCGAGATTGATATGCTTTGAAACATCTGAGGATTTAATTTGAACCCCATTAAATGCCTCATTGATGTGCATATCCCTTTGTGTGTGTTTTGCATTATAGTGTGCAGTTTCGTACCACACCGATGGACAGCACCGGTGTTCCTCACATTCTCGAGCACACGGTTCTGTGTGGCTCTCAGCGCTTCCCCTGTAGAGACCCCTTCTTTAAGATGCTCAATCGCTCTCTTTCCACCTTTATGAACGCCTTCACAGGTATTTATACATATATAACCACCAGGTATTAAGGCTGTGTTCACACTTGTAGTTTGGTCCGAACCAAAAAAAAAGTAGTCTTGTTCCGCTTAGCGTTCACATTGGCATTATAACATAGAACCTAAAGATACCGAACCTAAAAGCATAGGGATACGTTCACAACCCGATTGGTCTGCTTTCATGACGTATATTTCATGACGAAACTTGCCGAACATCCAAAATAATGCTGTGTGCTGAGATAAATGCGGCCATGTATGTGCATAGCCTACATATGATGGTATTTTGACCAGCTGAGAACTCGTGAAGGGCTTATAAAATGTGTAAAGGGGTCAAAACATCAGCAGGACGAAGATTTGCAGTGAGGAGACGCGGTTCTGATGCCTGTACCGAACTGTGATGGGCACAGTTATCTTTGTTTATAGATGCTCAGAATTACTATGGTAATTGCATGTTTTACACAGTTTATACATGTAAGTTAATCGCTGTTCTTGTATGCGCTGATACACGCACAGAGACAGCGCGCGCAAGCCCCGAAGCCAGATCACTTTCACTTGCATCCTCACAAAGCTTTGTCATTTGTATGTGTTTTAAGGCCTGCCAGTTTGAACATTGAAGTGATTTTAGTCCATCAGATGTGTATTATGTTGATCTAATGCCTGATATATTGTGACACACGAACACTCACAGACAGTAGCTCGCACATCAGGCGAAGATCGAGCGCATAGAGGAGCACAGAAAGTCATTGTCAACGCTTTCCTGTGATTTATCACAAAGAAACCGTTATAGCATAGATTTGTCTAACTTTGAAGTAACTACAAACCACAGCCTCATAATAAATAGAGACGGTATGACTAATTCGCACACACGCACAATCACTCTCTCATTAATGCATTCAAATAAATGTAATGTAGGCCTACTGTGCTAATATAGAGACATTCTAAAACGCTTAAAACACATATATCTGAATCTGATGTAGCCTACAAAAAACAGAAATCTGCCCCATAGACAATAACTGCTGAAAAGTGAACCGTTTCCTTCAAGTATTTTAAAATCACAAAGATATGCACTTTTTCATTAGAAAAAAATATCCCACCTTTTAATAGTAGAACATATTTACAGTAGAGATCGACCGATAGTGGACTTTACCGATACCGATAACTAGGTTGGACCGCACATGCCGATAACCAATTCATCGACCTAAAGTAAAAAAAAAAAAAACAGTACTGATCCATGAAAATGTGCTAAATTAAAAACATATAAATATGAATATTAAAATAAGTTTTAAGTGAACAAATTCTTTAGAAAATAATTTAAATATTAAAATATAACAGGTCAAATTTGTTTCTTTACCTATAACCTAGAAACATGCATGTACATTTCATAGGTAACACTATGCAAGTCCCTATGCAACAAGGATGTGTTAGCGTACATGAACTATGTGCATTATGGATATGTTTTTACAGCATGTATTAATATGAGCAATACAATTGTAACTTGATCATTTTTGTTAGTTCATAGTGCATTAACCAAGGTTAACAGATAAAAACAAAAATTCTAACTCAATTTAAAGGTCCCGTTCTTCGTGATACCACTGTTCAAACTTTAGTTAGTGTGTAATGTTGCTGTTAGAGCATAAATAATACCTGTAAAATTATAACGCTCAAAGTTCAATGCCAAGCGAGATATTTTATTTAACAGAAGTTCCCTTTCAAAGCCTACAGCGAACGGCCGGCTTGGACTACATCCTGGTACTTCCTTCTTTAATGACGTCAGTAGAACAGTAGAACAGACTAACCTCCGCCCACAAGAATACGCGAAAAAGGGGGCGTGGTCTTGTTGCTGTCCCACGCGGAGAAGAGGAATTGTTGCGTTTGAGTGTGTTTGTCGCCATGTCGTCGAGACGCTGTTATTTTCATCCCGGAGTCAAATCACCTTTGTTTGGCTTTCCCAGAGACGCTGTAGAGATCATTAAGCGCATACATCTCCCCGTTAAGAGGCGTGACCTTTCCACGTGCGCTAAGCTGCTGTCGAATCACAACACGGGAACCGCTGGCACAATCAGAACTCATTACGTATTTCTGAAGGAGGGACTTCATAGAACAAGGAACATCAGCCCGTTTTTAGGAGAGTGAAAACAGCGGTATACAGATAAGTAAATTGTGTGAAAAATACTGTGTTTTTTTACACGCGAAACATGAACACGTTATATTGCACACTGTAAACACAATCAAAGCTTCAAAAAAACATGAAGAACGGGACCTTTAATGTTGAAATGAACATACTAACAATGAACAATACTTCCACAGCATTTATTAACCTTAGTTAATGTTACAAATGGAATCTTATTGCAGTGTTACTGTTTCATATAAATCCAAACAGTCTGCTTTTTTAGAAGGTGATTATCTAATAAAAAACGAATGCTCTTCTGCTTTGTTTTATGTTTCTGTCGCAGCATGACGATTCAGTTTGGTTCTCACATCACTAATTTTATATATGCAACATTTAGGTCTGGCTTGCGTGTGTTTTCATCACATTGTTTTAACTGCTTGAGGTAGCACTAATGTTAGCGTTCTCTCAGCCTCGTTGACAAACATTCACACTGCTGTTCTTTACCTGTTAATGCAGCATCTAGTCAAAAAATTAATTACTTTTAATGATTTGGAAACAAGAACTGTAGTGTTCTGTATTCATACCGTTTCGCTGTCATGTTTTAAACGCCCATCTGATGTGTCAATGCTCTCTCTCCGTGCAGCACCATGCGCTGCCTCACGTGTGAATGTAAACACAAGGCGTCAGTGAGTTTTTTTCGACCTCTAGAGGCGGCGCTGCTGCTATATAATGCCAGCAGCAGGCCCTTCTCAAAGTTCTCGTACTGTGTAATGGCAGCACACCCGTCTCAGTCGCTCCAGCAATGGACGCAACACAGAAAAACTATCGGTGTGGATTTTTGCCGATAACTGATTGCTCCACCAATCAGCTATCAGTGCCGATTAATCGGCAAAACCGATGAATCGGTCGACCTCAAATTTACAGTACAAACCTTATCAGTGAACTATGAGGGGACAAAAAGGAAAGAAAGAAAAAATAAAGAGCAAAATAATCGTAATCAAGGTAAAATGTTCAATTAATCGAGATTTTTATTTTTGGTCAAATCGTTACAGCCCTAACCGAGACCCATCTTTTCAGCAGTATCGGTCCGCTTGTACACCAGGGTTCGGATGGCAGCGTTCACACATGTTCAAATGAACCGCACTTTATACCCCTTTTCCACCAAGGCAGTGCTAGAGCTAGATCGGAGCCAGAGCTAGTCTGTTCATAGTTGGTTCAACTGAGGAGCCTGCTAAGAACCGTTTGCGTTTCCACAGGCTAGAGAGCCACAACAGAGCCAGGTCTTACGTCACTGTATACGTCTCATCTTTCTCAGCAACGCTAGCGGGAAACACACACACACACCAGGCTTGTTCGAGCATCGGCGCTGCGCAGACCGTTCCACGTATAATATTTTAAAAAACGCATGAGTGAATCAAAAGCATAAGGAGTCGTGTGCTCTCGCTGGACTCGTTATCATACGGCGATCGGTCTCTGCACAGCACCGCTGCGAACAAGCCTTCCATCAACAATGCAAACGTTGCGTTACTATTGATTCACATGGCTTTACAATCCTACATCGGCATCAAAACACAGCGAATCCAACGCATTTATGCAGTTCGCCGTAATTTGTATAGACGGAGATTACAAACGAGCAGCAGCTGTTAGCTCCATTAGCTGCTATTTCAACAATGGCGGATCTCAAGTCTGTGTTCGTCTTGTTGACCCCGCCCCCAGCGCCTGACGTAATCGGTTCTTACTTCTAGCCATGTTCTAGCCCAGCAATGTTTTGGTGCTACTTAAGAACCACTTTTCCTGGCTCGGAGCTGGGGCTTTGGGTGTGGAAACACAAAGAACCGATTTGAAACTAGGCTCTGTGTCCGATCTAGCTCTAGCACTGCTTTGGTGGAAAAGGGGTAACAGAGCAATCGCACCAGGGTTCGCTTTAATCGTACCAAACATGGCAAGTGTGAACACACCCTAAAAAAGTGTATGTGTGTATAATTCGTCTCTGATTATGTCAATCTCTCTCCCCAGCGAGTGATTACACAATGTATCCGTTCTCAACTCAGAATGCCAAAGACTTCCAGAACCTTCTGTCAGTCTATCTGGACGCTGTTTTCTTCCCTTGTCTCAGAGAACTAGACTTCTGGTAAAGGCCATAGCTCAGATAATGTAATTAATTGCACATAAAGTGGTTTTTGAAAAGGATTTCATGTTTGTTTTGTTTCTCAGGCAGGAGGGATGGAGACTGGAGCACGAGACCCCCACAGACCCCTCGAGTCGTGTGGTGTTCAAGGGTGTGGTGTTCAACGAGATGAAGGGAGTGTTTGTAAGGAAACTCCTCTGTTCGTCTGATTTCAAAAAAATATATCAGTAATATTCTGTTTCAATTAAATGTTGTTCTTTTCCTCAGAGAATCCTGAAAACAATGTGTCATGGTTTCCTCAAAAATATTAAGCAGCACAACTGTTTTCAACATCGATAATAATAAGAAATGTTTCTTGAGCAGCAAATCATCATATTAGAATAATTTCTGAAGGATAATGTGACACTAAAAACTAAGTAATGAGATATATATACACTATGTAACAACACTCTGTAGATTAATAAGATGAAGCATCATTGCAGCCATTATGCCATAGTGTAAAAATAAATATCTGCTAGGGGTGGCACGGTTCACAAAACCCACGGTTCGGTTTGTATCACGGTTTTAGGGTCACGGTTTTCGGTTCTGTACGGTTCTTTTTTTAATCGTTAACAATCCAGAAATTTACTTCAGCATATGATGTATAGCTTAATCATCCTCAATTTAGGATACAGTATTAAAAAATTGTTATATCATGTAGAAGTTGTTTCCTAACTGGCTGTCTACCGAGTCCGACACATTGGCGTAACATTTTTCATGTTAATCATGTCAATTTTGATCAGAACAATGCACTGTGGCTTTAATTCAGCTGATTAACAAATTTCACCATGAAGTGTTCCGTGTGTTTCACAATCACCATATGACATCCAGCGCTGTGAAAAGAAAAGAAAAAAATACACGAAAACACAACACTGCCAGAAGTTTTTGCCCAAACTTCAAAGGCATGTTTAAATTATTAAAACTAGACGCATATCTTACCTTTTAAATGTTACATTTATCATGTGAACTAATACAACATGTTATATGCATGTGTGTATGAGACAGAGGGGAACACGGTCGCATTTGCATCAGATGTATGCTGCCCATCATAAATCAAAGCATGAGACAGACAGAGGTCGGAGGAGAACACCGAAAAATGTGACAGAATGGACAATATTTGTCTGTATTTGCAATACACGCAGTTCAGCTGCGTGAGACAAACACTGCCAGTGTGTGAATGCACAACGGGCGCGCGCGGCTCCCGCTCTCCATACGCACTGCATCTGCCCTGCCTGCTATACGTCGCTGGCGCATCCTCCAACTCCAGGCAGCCTTCCTTATCTCTCCCACTTGCATTTATACACGTGACGTGACCTGCAGCACTCCACTTTTACTTTATTTTACTGTATGTCCACACACACGCACCTCTTATTTTGCGCGAAAAGGACACCCACTGTCTGAGGTAACATACGGGCACGAGGATACATTGCGCATGCGTCGAAACCGTGCGACGCACACGCTCCGAACCGAACGGTTCGTTTTTTTCATGTACCGTGCCTCCCCTAATATCTGCATATGCCAATACAGTATCAGTGCATTTCTAAATATGCATACGATGCATAATGCACGCTTCCATATACAGAATATATCACTCTGTCCATAATTACAAATAGCATGAGTTGTTACATTTACCTTTATTTGATTTTTTTTTGATCTTATAATTATTTTAGACTAACAAATGCTTCTTTTGTATGTTGTGTGTGTGTAGTCAGATAATGAGCGTCTATACGCTCAGCACCTGCAGAATAAACTCCTGCCGGATCACACATACTCTGTTGTATCCGGAGGGGAACCGCTAGCCATCCCTGACCTGACCTGGGAACAGTTGAGACACTTCCACGCCACACACTACCACCCCAGCAATGCACGGTACACACATAAAACACTCTGACTCACTAAGTGAATGTGTAATGTGTGCAAAAAAGCAGACAATGCTCATTGCCTGTTCTGCGTGTTTATTACAGGTTCTTCACATATGGGGACTTACCGTTGGAGCAACACCTACAGCAGATAGAGGAAGAGGCTCTGTCTAAATTTGAGAGAACAGAACCCAACACTGCCGTTCCTCCCCAAATGCTCTGGGACAAACCCGTACGTTACACAACACACACATGAGAAGGACCTGTAAAATAAACATGTTCAGTCCAAACGCACTAAAAATGTTTGTGTTTTTGCTCAGAGAGCGGATCATGTGACTTGCATGCCTGACGCACTGGCTCCTGACCCCATGAAACAAAATACACTCTGCATGAGCTATCTGCTGGGAGAGTAAGTGGACAAATATTTAGTTTTTTTTTTTTTTTTTTTTTCATGTTATGTTTTAGTCCTTTCTAGTATTGTTATGGTACCAAAAAGGCAGTAGTTTTTACCAATACCAGTCAACTGTCATGCTTCTCGTTACCAACAAATATAGCTACCAATATTGTAACTATTTTATTTCGATATTTTTAAAAGCAGTTCATTACTAATGCTATCAATCATTCTAAGTAAATAATACATTAAAACATTAGCATGTAGCCTTCAAATATTGTTTAATTGAGAAAATATTGCATTCAAGTGCCATAGGTTTACATGCCTCTAAGGTAAAAAAAAAAAAAAAAAAACACTTTAGTTTTCTCATAATATACACTGCACCTCACCTCTTTTCTCACATTGGGCCCTATCATTCACCCAGCACAATACGACGCCTGGCGCGACGCTAGTGTTTTTTGCTAGTTTCAGCCCGACGCAGTTATCACTTTCATGTCCAGCACCATGTTGTTTAAATAGACGTGCTTGGTCTGAAAACGAGGTGTGTTCAGCAGGCGCATTGTTGGCGCGTTGCTATTTTGAGGCAACTGAAAACGACTGCACCGTTGACCAACAAAAACCTGGTCTAAAGTCAATAGTGCAGCATTTTTTTTGTTATTTAAAGGGCGCTTTAGTAATAAACACCTATAGACGGGTGCACAACGTGTGTACAATCTGCTTATTACACACACAGCAGCACACAAACATGTTTAAATATTAAAAATAAAAGGATTCCTCTCTGGAGAAGTGTTCAGTCTTTCAAGCAAGTTCCGCCATGTAAATAATAATTCCGCCATGGTGCAAGCGCAACTAGCTTTTAAAGGGAACGGGAGATGAGACTCTGATTGGTTTATTACATGTTACGCCCAAAACACACCCATGACTCATTAAGAGACTAGGTACAACCCTTTAGGTCCATACACCTGGCGCACCAACCGTTTTTTCGGTCGTTAAACTAGCAAAAGTGGATTCTGACACGCCCTAAGTGCACCGCCCCTATGCGCTTCAGACCATGCGGTCAGATCGTTAAAATACGGCCCAGTGTTTGAAGTGGTTCGATAAAGGATGTTGTGATTGGTCTATCGCTTACAGCGCATGTTGAAAACTAAACGCCTGCTACCATATCTTAATTTTAGCTCCGGAGGCTTCTTCAGCGCTTGAAACACAGTTATACAAACAGTTCAAGCCTGAGTCTCATCCTTTGGAAGTGTATGCAAGTGTATGGATTTGCTTGCGCAGAGCAGAAGTCGCCAACTTTCTGCAGTCAATATATACTTTAATTCAAATTATGAATGGGTTATATATTGAAAGCGATCAAAGAGTAGTTCAAGGACTTTTGACAACATTAGTCATTTCATTTTTTAAATGTGTAGTTTATCTCTCTAACCTCATGTCTACATGTGTTTCAGCATCACAGACACGTTTGAGGCGTTCACACTGAGCCTCCTCTCCTCTCTGATGATCTCGGGTCCAAACTCACCCTTCTACAAAGCCCTGATCGAGCCCAATATTGGTTCTGACTTCTCCTCTTCAGTGGGGTATGTTGTTTGGCAAGACTTTAAAATCACTTCCTCGCTCTGATCAGTGGTTTGGTGGAGTGGAGCTTTATAAATGTGTGATTCGTGCAGGTTTGACGGCAGCACTAGACAAGCATCTTTCACCATCGGTCTTCAAGGCATAGCGGAGGCAGACACTGAGGCGGTCAAACACATCATTGCCCAAACCATCGATGATATAATTGCGTGAGTGTAGATTGGCTGACTGTTTTATTTGCCTTACTACAATAAATATTTTTTTTATGAAATCAAGCTTTTGCTGAAGCTGCACTCAGTTTTGACTTTGAGAGAATCTGAATTTGCTTGTGATGTTCACTTTGGATAAAAGCACCTGCTAAATGAATAAATGTAAATGAATTGCTGTTTCAGAACTGGTTTTGAAGAGGAGCGGATTGAAGCTCTGCTGCATAAAATCGAGATTCAGATGAAACATCAGTCCACCAGTTTCGGCCTTGCTCTCACTTCAGTGAGTAAACTTGCACACAAACGTGTACTTGTATTATTTTATTTTGCTACTTTTATTGAATGTTATAGAAAAGGACAAGAATGTTTTCTGCATAAGAAATATTGATTAGCATGTCAGAACATGCTCTTGCCACCAAGCCACGGCTCTGACAACTTCTATTGTTCACCAAAAAAAAATTCTTTGGTTAATATTTGAAACACAAATTAATATTTGAAGACTTAAAAGTAGGGGTGCAACGATCCGATATTAGGATCGGATATCGGCCGCGATACTGACAAAATAGCTGGATCGGGGAAAAATAAACAGATCCACAAGCCGATCCAGGTGTTTTTTTTTCGTCGCAGCAGAACCTACGTCATTCGTCAGCTTCACGTGTGTTGCATGCTAGAAGCAACATGGAGCGAGCCAGAGAGTCGGCTGTGTGGAGGAGATATTTCACGCTTGCCACGCCAACTAGTTCGTCGGCTGTTTGTAATGTCTGCAAAGTAACTTAAATGTTTCGAGGGGAGGTGGTATTACTGCAAAGTCAGGGTTTTTCCTGCATTGAACATTTTGTGACGGCCGCCAAAGCCTAATTTGATGAGTTGTTGTGATTTACAAGTGATGTAGAATAGATGCTGCGCTTGTGACTGAATGACAGAGAGAACGATCAGAGAGCTCCTCCCCTGCGCACACTCTCTGGGTCTTCAAAATAATCAGTGTTAGCTGTTAGCTCTTTCTCATATTTCACATATTAATCCAAATCAAAAGGTCGGAAGACCGAAACCATGTTGCACGTGACACATTCGGACAATTTTGTCCTTGCTGGTTGCGCTCAAAAAATGTTGACTCTTCTCTGACCAGCTGACATAAAGCATACTTTCAATAAACGGGAGACAAATTATATTCAGTTATGAAGTGTTTTCTGTGTGTTGACTTCTTTCGCAATGTTCTAACAGACGGGATTCGCACACAACGCGTCTGCTAATGTCCGATTCGCGACCTAATGACTCCTTTGAACCGAATCATTTTAACGACTGGTTAGAACAACTGATCTGTCCAACACTGAACTCATGAATCAGTTCATTAATTTACTCAGAACGCATCTGAAATGAGAACACAAGTGTGCTTACCCAATTTAGCAAGAGTAGGTAGTAAGAATTATTTTTAATTATCAACAGTATTTCAGCTTATTTCTGTTGACAATGTGTAGTAAAATGAATAGGCCTAGCCTACAATCATTTAGACAGGAGTGAGGTGAAGCCAGAACAAATTTGTTATTAGCTAGCTGATAATTTTTATTAAATTGCATATGGCAGAAAATTAGACTATTTGTTCATTTGTAATGCTACTTTTTAATATTGATATGATTATATACCAAAACAATTATCTGTAATGTAAAAAATGTTTGGTAACTGTCAGATTACTATTGTTTGTTTGACCAATACACTGTTTTTTGTTTCCACTGCTACATTTGATTTATTTAAAGACGTTTGATTACATTCTATTTTAGATTTGAATGCACAATTGTTTTTTAAATAAATAAGAATTCAACACTTTACATACATCTGTTATTTTGTCTTAGTTATGTTTAGATACATTTACATTTACGCATTTGGCAGACGCTTTTATCCAAAGCGACTTACATTGCATTCGAGGTACACATTTAACATTTTGTCAATTCTTGCTTTCCCTGGGAATCGAACCCATGACCTTGGCGTTGCTAGCGCCATGCTCTACTGCTTGAGCTACAGGAAAGCTAGTTAGTAAAGTCTGGTGCCTTTAGTCTCTTCAAGGAAGGTATAAGGTGGAAGATATACAGTTTATTATTAATTCAACAATAGTATCGGATCGGTATCGGGTATCGACAGATACACAAAGCCCAGGCACCGGTATCGGTATCGGGACTGAAAAAGTCGGATCGGTACACCCCTACTTAAAAGAACTACCTATTTACAGGTACATAGGTACACTATGCAGATTATTAGGATTATGGCGTCTAGAATGTACTGCGTGTGATTTACGGGTGTATGTGGTAATAGTAGAGATTTGAAAGCACATAGTGAAAATGGTTCAGAGAAATAAACAAATGGAAACAAGCAAAATACAAAAGTGGACAAAGTAGAAGGAAGGCTATACTCAAGTGCCTTGTCGGTGTCCTTGCTCGAGTGGAGTCGCGTAGAGTCGAATGGTCTTTACACTCTTCGGTATTCACGCGATGAGGGCTTCACACGAGGGCTGCCGCGGAGTACCACTCTATTTATACACACTCTAAGTGTCGTTATTGAATACAGCTGGCTACGGCTAGCCGAAACTTTGTTTACTGGCGTGTCTAACGAGAACTTCCCAGACCGCGCAAGACCATAATTTCTATAATTTCTTCTTTCTGATGAACACAATCGGAGTTATATTAATAAATATTCTGATGCTTCCAAGCTTTATAATGGCAGTGACATGGTCCATTGAGTTTAAAGGGCTCAAAAAAGTGCATCCATTCATAATAAACGCACTCCACACAGCTCCAGGGGGATTAATAAAGGCCTTCTGAAGCTAATCGATGGGTTTTGTAAGAAAAATATCCATATTTAAAACGTTATAAAGTAAAATATCCAGCTTCTGCCAGACTGCCCTCCGTATTCAACTTACGAAAAAAGCATAACTGGTGTGACGTATCACTAGAATGTAGCGTAAGCTACATATGGCAATTTATCTGTTCAATGAAAATATCTTACTCACTTTTTGAATAATAAAAAAAAAAACATCTCTGCGTCGCCTTTACAACATTTCAAATCCCTCAGTTCTGGTTTTATTAGGAGCTTTGTCGTATTCTCTTTTTGCCAGCAGACTCTCCTCTGTTCTGTTCGGAGGTTGGAGATTTAGCGGCTCCATGTCAACCATTCAACCGTTGTGACAACTAACCTATGTCAATCCCACACCATAAAAAGTAGCAGGAGCAACTTTTCTCTGTTTACGGATATGGCAAGACGCACACAAGTGACACCTGTATGCAATTTCCTGTGAAAACTGTCCCGACATATAAACATTCATAATAGGCTTACCATAGTGAATCATATTTAAAGAAGGTTGGATGATTTAGTTAATTTTGAATAAAAAAAAGTTACATAGTGTGCCTTTTTAACTTTAGATTTTTTTAAATATATATGAATATTTTCAAGTAATCAAGTTTTTAAGAGATTTTACTAGATTTTTGTATTTGAGGGCAACTTTCAAAAACTTTTACTCACACACTTTTACTAAAAAAATATAACTTGCTTGGCATCTCACTCTCTCTCAAAACAAACACGCAGTTCATCTGCCATCAACTCACACTTTTGTAATGAGTTTTGAGAACATGGTTGGTCTGCGATTTAGTAGGACGTGCAGTGGGTTAATGTGTCGAGTGGTGAGAAAAATTATATTCATATCATTGTTTATATTCAGATGATGTTGTCGCAGGCCTGCTGACACCTACACTACATCTGCTGCTAACACCCCCACACAAACACACACACAAAGACACACACGACTGAGACTTCAGTTTGCCAAGTGCGCATGGTTTAACTCATAACGCTGCACTTTTAAACTGAAGTGAGTTAAACTACAGGCTACAAACAAAAAGTAGCAAACTACTTTAAGCAACTTTTGAACACTTCACAATAAAGTTAACAAATAGAACTAACTTTCCCAGTATTCTGTTTTTGGGGCCGATACAGAGACCGATTTTAACGAACAATTATTGGCCGATACCGCTATTTGTCACTTGCCCTCTTATTTATATAAATAGTGTTTTATGTTTTAAATCAGCAAACTTAATAAAAACATACATTAATCATAGCCTACTAGCTGGTTTATTTTGCTGCATTATCAAATCCTTTCTAATGAACACAGACTGGATCATTTAACATTCATCAGGCCAACATAAATAGAACAGAAGATAATAAACAGGGCTTTTTAAGTATGTTTAATGTTAAATAACACTGCATATTCTTCACTGTATAAATTAAATGCATATAGTAGTATTACATTGAGACGTATCTAAATTCTACTGTACAACATTAATATATTTGTCACAATTACTTTGTTGAACTGAACTTTTATTTTGACTTATTTTATCTCCCTCTCCCTCTCCCTCTCCCTCTCCCTCTCCCTCTCCCTCTCCCTCTCCCTCTCCCTCTCCCTCTCCCTCTCCCTCTCCCTCTCCCTCTCCCTCTCCGTCTGTCAGTATATTGCATCCTGCTGGAATCATGATGGTGATCCGGTGCAGCTGTTGAAGATCAGTGAGAGTGTGTCTAGATTCCGGCATTGTTTGAAGGAGAACCCTAGCTACCTTCAGGACAAAGTCCAGCACTACTTTAAGGTAATATTCATTCTTTCTTTCTTTTTCTTTCTGTCAGACTAATTATAAATGTTTGTTTTTGTTCTTGAAAACTAAAATTAAATGAAAACAGCTGTATCAAAAATTAAAGGGTTAGTTCACCCAAAAATGAAAATAATGTAATTTTTTACTGACCCTCATGCCATTCCACACCCGTAAGACCCCCGTTCCTCTTCGGAACACAAATTAAGATATTTCTGTTTAAATCCGATGGCTCAGTGAGGCCTGCATAGGCAGCAATGAAATGTACACCCTCAAGATCCATTAATGTACTAAAAACATATTTACATCAGTTCATGTGAGTACAGTGGTTCAATATTAATATTATAAAGCGACGATAATATTTTTTGTGCGCCAAAAAAAAAAACCCAATTTTTTTAAAACCGATTTCAAAACACTGCTTCATGAAGCTTTGGAGCGTATCGAATCTGCGAGTCGATTCAGCAGTTCGCAGCGCCAAAGTCACGTGATTTCAGCAGTTTGGCGGTTTGACACGCAATCCAAATCATGATTCGAGTCGCTGATTCGATACACTCTGAAGCTTCATGAAGCAGTGTTTTGAAATCAGTTATCACCTATACAAGCCGTTATTTCGGGGGAGTTTTTTGCCACACAAAAAATATTCTCGTCGCTTTATAATATTAATATTGAACCACTGTACTCACATGAACTGATTTAAATATGTTTTTAGTACATTAATGGATCTTGAGAGTGTACATTTCATTGCTGGCTATGCAGGCCTCACTGAGCCATCGGATTTCAACAAAAATATCTTAATTTGTGTTCCGAAGAGGTTTTAAATACTAACATAATTGGAATAACTAAAACCAAACAAAAAGTTATTTTCATTACTCCAAAGCTAACTTTAAAATAAATAAAAAAGATCAGTGATACATTTTTGCTTTCGAAAAGTTTTTATTTTTTTTTACACCTTTTTAAAACCTGCATTTATTAAGCATGACAAAATGTGCTAGATACACTATAATACCATAATACCATAAGACAGAGAAAATAAAATTAAAAACAACACTCAATTTAAAATTATTATGGTCATAATAGGGAGTGCTCTAGAAAAACAGTATTTATAACAGTATATTTGTTTCATGATTGCAGTTTTTTAAATGAATGTTTGTTGCATTCAGTTGCTTTAAAATAAGTGTCTGGGTTTTGTGCGTTTCAGAACAACACGCATCAATTGACCCTTTCCATGTGTCCTGATGAGAGATTCTTGGAGAAACAGGCTGATGCAGAGGAACAGAAACTACAGCAGAAGATACAGATCCTCAGCGATGCAGACCGCAAAGACATCTATGAGAAAGGTACGCTCATGAGACCAGGAGAATGACTCATTCTCATTCATGTCTCATTCTGTTGCAAAGATTAAACCATGTTGTTGTTTCAGGTTTGCAGCTGTTAGCTGCTCAGAGCACAACTCAAGACGCTTCCTGTCTACCTGCTTTAAAGGTGTCTGACATTGAGCCGATCATTCCCTACACACCTGTACAGCTGGGTAGCGCAGGTAAAATGCGCATGCATGTAACAAGCACATTCAGAGTTGAAATTATGGTTGCAAAATCCATTTACTGTATTTACATTTACCATCTCTTTCTGTGTCTGTAGGTGGCGTACCTGTTCAGTACTGTGAGCAGCCCACCAATGGCATGGTTTATTTCAGAGCCATGTGCAACCTCAACTCCCTCCCTGAAGACCTCAAGATCTACGTTCCTCTGTTCTGCAGCGTCATTACCAAGTATGAAACACTTTGTGCTGCTACACACTGTAATATAGAGTGTAGAGTATCCAACATCCATTCAGACCAGTCTGTGTGAAAATATGCTATATATAAAGACTAAGACTTTGATAGAAGTCTCTTGTGCTCACCAAGGCTGCGTTTATTTGATCAAAAATGCAGTAACAATTAATATTGTGAAATATTATTACAATAACTATCTACTGTTTGAAAAAACTTTTTCCCTGTCAAACACGTAATTTTCCATTATTTGTGAGAAAACGCTTCCTGCCAAACACTGAATTTTCTGGGGTTTTGTGTTTTCATTGTTATATAGTAGGGGGCGCTAGGACACATTTTCTGAAAGAGTACAGAAATCTCCAGATCAAAACACATGCAAAGAAGATGCAGAAACAAGCGATAGCATATGTAATCATATGCATATATAAAATAACGCGGTCACCAACATTAAACAGCATATAAATGTTGTTTAAAACTGCCTGATGTTACTGAATGAAATGTCGACCCAGGATGAGCTATAGGACTGTGCAAACATTAGGGGTGTTGATGGACTCAATCTACACCATCTGTGTTTTGATCATCGTTCTGAATCCAATCCAGATGTAGTCTTTGACAAAAAACTACTGCTACTTTTTGCTCAAAATGTACCGCTTTTTTTAACTTGCATTCAAGTGTTGATTAAAAAAAGAATGCATGAAGCAATAAAACAAGTTTTTTTTTGTTTGTTTAAAAGCAGAGGCTCGCTCTATTGATATACTACATGTTCAGATATTCAAGGGTTAGTTCACACAAATGCGTCGTGGTGCTTCGTGAGTTCACGTCAGAGGCCCAGAATAAAGTCGCTATTTTGATTTTTTGTTTGCGCACAAAAACTATTCTCGTCGCTTCATAAAATTATTGTAGAACCACTGTAGTGAGATGGATTTTGTAACTACGTCTTTAGTACCTTTTATGGGTCTTATGAGTGCAAATTATATTGCTTTTTCTGAGGCCTTTCTGAGCCATCGGATTTCAACAAAAAGATCTTAATTTTTTGTTCCGAAGATGAACAAAGGTCTTACGGGTGTCGAACGACATGAGGGTAAGTAATTAATGACAGAATTTTCATTTTTGGGTGAACTAACCTTTTCATACAACAAAATATTCTGGGGGCCATGAGACTTTTGTGAAAATGCAGACCTGCCAACATGTACGCATTTATCGTACTCGGCACGCATTTTGACCCTTTGGTACACTTGTACGATTCGCTGCTCTCTATGTACGCATTTTGTTGCATCTCGCATTTCGCCAGTTTCAGTGCAATCTATAACGTAGATTCTGCTGCAGTCACAGCGTGTAAGTGGAGTGAAAAGCTTTCTGCAAATCAGAGCGCTTCATTTTAACCCTCCGCTTACATGCCCATTTCAATTCAGTGCTTCAAGCAAGCCAGGCAGGCCGGATAACGCAGGCTTGCATGCCATGGCTGTACGCCTCATAGAGATACGCTGTTGGCGGTTGCAGCCGCGGAACGACGTGACAAAAAATTATATTTTAATTAAATTCGGGCGGCTGGCGGTTGAACCAATCAAATGAAAAAAAATATATACATTGTTAAATATTGTTACAGTGCACTAAGCAAACCTGCAAGCTATGAGCCTAGCTGTCAGTATGGAGGCCTACTTCTCGTAGATGAGACTGCCTGGGTTATTTTGTTATGATATTAGTTATATTTTAAAACAGCCAGTCATTGTAGCCTACCACTCAGGGAATAGGCATTTAAAAAATAGACAGATTATGGAGTGATATAAAAATGACATCGAGCAATGGCAGCACGAGATGTTCAGAAGAATGCAAGAGCT
This sequence comes from Romanogobio albipinnatus, assembly GCA_023566225.1. NCBI lineage: Eukaryota > Metazoa > Chordata > Actinopteri > Cypriniformes > Gobionidae > Romanogobio > Romanogobio albipinnatus. The sequence continues at coordinate 49,988,558 of CM042244.1, forward strand.
AAACTTCTACAAGCTCAATAACATCCACAGCAAAAAAAAAATAAGCTAAGATAAATAGTCGAAAAACTTTGCCCATCGCTTATTAGCAGATGTGCAAGGCAAGCGGGCAAGTTTAGGGGTTATGGATAATTATAACGTGAACATGCACGTTGTGCGGTGGACTTTAAGCAAATTTCAGTGACTGAATAGAGTTGGCGTTTCTTTAATATCAAAGCTCCATAATTTGTTTCTTTTGTATGATTTTGTTAGGGCTGCTGGTATAAAATGAATTAACGTAACTGTTGTTGCGTCGCTTCTCGCCACATCCAATGTAGAAAGCATTGCTTTCGCTTGAGGGTGCTTAACTCGCACCAGGTGTAGACAAAGCGTTACCTGATTGTGACTGATGGCCGAATTCACATGACACATTATAAATTATTAGCATTATAGTCTGCCATAGCCTACCCTACAGTATCAAAAAAGACCAAAGCCCTCTGATGCAGGGAAGATGAAAAATGGGGATAAAGACAGAGGTAAAGTGATGTTATGAATGAACAGTTTATCTAATTACATAGTATTAAGATACTAGTAAATTAATGGCCCTTATTTTAACCTTAAACTTTATGCAAACAATTGTCCTGGGTTGTCTAGAGGCACCAGACAGTGTGACTTTGTCAAAATCTTGTCAGTTTTTTTTTTAACGCATGTAATATCAGTTTTTTATTAATGTTTTTACTCTACAGTTGTGTAGTTTTGTGTAGTTGTGTTAAATTAAATAATTTTTATTTATTTATTAATATATTAATAATTTGATCAAATATTAAATTAAATTTACATGTAAATTAGTAATATTTTTATAATAGCAAAATTTTATGTCAAATTCTAATAAAAGAGCTACTACTCCGTTTCATTCATAGTGAAAATGTGAAATGTGCCATAGTTTAGTGGAAGATTGCTGCCATCTACTGGAAAACAAACACTTTTGCTAGTGCTATTGAATAGTTTGTTTTTAATCTTGCTATTTGTGTTTAGTCTGTCTTTGGTTGTATTTTTGTATGACATTTAGCCATCATCAGCCTTTTTTGTTTATAATATCCTGAACACAATGATGGGGGTGCAGTAACTGTATAACATTTATGGTCTACTTGTATTTGGTTATGGAGTAACTAATAAATTGTAAGTGGTGAAAGTATATTATGTATTTTAGTATTAGGTATCTCATAGATTTCTTACTGGTGGGTGGACAACGGTGGAGCGTACATTGGCGGGGGGCTGTCGGGTGTGCAGGGGGCCCGCGGGTAGGGGGGTGGGTGGGCGTATTGGCAGGTCTGAAAATGATTTTTTTTTAAAAGCACTAGCGGGGAAATTTCATAGTCTTCAGAGTCACATAACCCTTCAGAAATCATTCTAATATGCTGATTTGCTGTTCAAAAACATTTCTTATCAATGTTGAAAAATGTGTGATCTTTTTTTTTTTTTTTTTTTGCAGGAACAGCATGTATTTGAAATAGAAATATTTCAGAAATATTAGAAATGTCTTTGTAAACTTTTGATCCGTTAAATGCATCCTTGCAGAATAAATTTATAAAAAAAACAGATCCTTTTATTTCTTTAAAAAAAAAAAAAATCTTGCTGACCCCAAACTTTTGCGTGGTAATGACACTAATGTAATGATGATGTAATCTCAGGTTGGGCAGTGGGGAGCTGAATTATCGTCAACAGTCCCAGCGTATTGAGCTGAAGACTGGAGGCATGTCTGTATCTCCACAGATCATTCCAGACACTGAAGATCTTGATCTGTACGAGCAGGTATCGTTCTTTCTTCCTCAGCTATCATCTGAATTTATATAAATATGATGCTCTTTTGTTTTCAAGCACATGTGCATTGAGGTAGTCAGAAGGTGGGATTGAAAGCACATTTTTCATTTGAACTTGTTACTTTCATTGGAGTGAGTGTGCAATCTATGCCTTTGTCATTATTTGTGTTTTTTAGGGTATTATCCTGTCGTCTTCCTGTCTGGAACGGAATCTACCTGACATGCTTCAGCTGTGGAGTGACATATTTAACTGGTTAGTCTTGTTTATAGAGACAATTTAAATGAATCTTATAAATCTATGTGCAAGTATAATTATTTTGAGCTTAAATTTGCGTTGTACATCTCCAGTCCTCGTTTTGATGACGAGGAGCGTCTGCGTGTGCTGGTCATGATGTCAGCTCAAGAGCTGTCCAATGGCATCTCGTACTCCGGTCACATGTACGCGATGACACGGGCGGCTCGGTCACTCACGCCCACGGCAGACCTGCAGGAGACCTTCAGCGGGATGGACCAGGTGAGGGATGAGACATCGTGGTGTTGTTCTCCAGCCTTTGAGGGAATAAATAGTTTCATACATTTATGATATTTTAATTTTAGGTTAAGTTTATGAAAAGAATCGCTGAGATGACGGATCTGACTTCAGTTTTGAGGAAACTTCCCCGGATAAAGAGACACCTTTTTAATCCTGAGAACATGAGGTAAGCATCAACCACAGTACATAACAATATATGTAGCATTATATAAGCTAATGCTATAAGCTATTTTGTATTACACAGGGAATTTTACCAATTTATTTTGGGGTATTAGCTGTGGAAAATCACGAGTTACCTCAAAAGGCTGATTACTTTTTTTTTTTTTTTTAAGCAATGAAGAAATGTGACAAAAGTTACGAAACAATTAATACTTCATTTAATTTAGGCATATTACTAATAATAACCACAGTAATTTCTTCTGTGAAATAGTGTAGTTATTTACAGGTTGCAATTACTATTTTTCTTCTTTTTAATCTTTGAACGAGAAAGTCGGTATTAATATCTTAGTTATTTTTAATTTAGACAATGTAGAAATGCATTGTATTCATATAAAATGAACTGCCGAAATACAATTAAATTATTGACTATAAATGTATTAATACAATTGACAGATTAACAAATGCACTTAAAGGTGCACAGTGTAATTTTAGCGACATCTAGTGGTGCGTTTGGGAATTGCAGCAGTCCACCGCTCACCCCTCCCTTTCAAAGCACACAGAGAAGCTGCGGTGGCCGGCACAGGACAAAGATGTCGTCTGAGACATTAGAGACTAGCTAGTGCTCTGTATAGCAGTTTGTCCGTTTAGGGCTACTGTAGAAACATGGCGGCGCAAAATGGTGACTTTATTGTAAGTGGACCCAAGGTGTATGTAGATAGACATGACTCATTCTAAGGTAATAAAAACATAACAGTTCATTATGTAAGGTCTTTATACACCATAGTTATGTATATTATGTTGCATTTCTGTCAGTAGATCCTCCTAAATATTACACATGGCACCTTTAAATGTGACTATGATGTCATCGTTTCAGGTGTGCCGTGAACGCCACGCCCCAGAAAATGTCAGATGCGGCTGGGGAAGTGGAGAGGTTTATAGGTAATATAGCAGCTAACAGGAAGGAGCGCAAACCTGTCAGACCAACCATTGTGGAGGTGAGAAACCATACTTTTCTTTTTAGAAGACACAAGCTTTCACAATTAATTAAAGGGTTAGTTCACCCAAAAATGAAAATTATGTCATTAATTACTCACCCTCATGTCGTTCGACACTCCGTTCATCTTCGGAACACAAATTAAGATATTTTTTTTGAAAGCTGATGGTTGAGAAAGGCCTCAGATAGGTCTCCATTGGCATTCAGTACATTCACACTCACAAGACCCATAAAAGGTACTAAAAACGTTCATTCTTGGGTGAAATAATCCTTTAAGCATATTAATATTCCAGTAGATACGGAACAAATGGTTGAGCGTGGCACTAGCAATGGTTATCGGTTCAAATCCCAGGAAATGCATGAACTGATAAAATGTGCTTTAAATGCAATGCATGTCACATTGGGTAAAAGAGTCAAGTACATACATGTAAATGTAATATTGTAGCACTAGCAAGCAACACCAATGTCATGGGTTCAATTCCCAGGGAATATGGGAACTGATATAATTAGAATATATTTTGGATAATTCAATTTTTCAATAGCTTTAGTGCCTTAAACACCCAATGAGGTGAAGGTTTTTAGCTATCCTTGAAATTGTGTATGTTGCAACGAGGGATGAAGAGATAAACACTTTAATAAATAAAAACTAGATCAAAAAAAGGATTTGACTCAAAAGAACTATTCATTCATGAATCGGATATTACAAGTTTGTTGTGTTTTGATTGGTTTGTTTATTCCCTCATAGAAAGCATTAGATCCTAATGCTGGATCAGCTGTGAGTCGTAAACTCATCTCAGTAAGTGCCACTGTACAGCATTACAGCAACATTCAGATTCCATTCATCGGTAGCATTCTCACTGGTCTCCCCCTTCATTCTACCAGGAGCCTAATTTCAAACCCTGTCAGATGAAGACGTATTTCCAGCTTCCGTTTACTGTGAACTTTGTCAGTGAGTGTGTGCGCACGGTCCCCTTCACCCACGCCGATTACGCCAGGTACACACTCATGCACTTTTGTAAAAATATGGTCATTATGCTCACTTAGGACTCCATGATTTGCTGATTTGGGGGTAGGGCCAAAAATGTTGTGCTTCTAACAATATGAATATAATAATAATAATATTTATTATTATTAATATAATAGTAGTGATTTATTAGTATTGGCTCCATGCAAGATCTCACCTCGTGGGGTCTCAATGATCCTAAGAAAGGTGAGAAATCAGCCCAGAACTACACGGGAGGAGCTGGTCGATGACCTGAAAAGAGCTGGGACCACCGTTTCCAAGGTTACTGTTGGTAATACACTAAGACGTCATGGTTTGAAATCATGCATGGCACGGAAGGTTCCCCTGCTTAAACCAGCACATGTCAAGGCCCTTCTTAAGTTTGCCAATGACCATTTGGATGATCCAGAGGAGTCATGGGAGAAAGTCATGTGGTCAGATGAGACCAAAATATAACTTTTTGGTCATAATTCCACTAAACGTGTTCGGAGGAAGAAGAATGATGAGTACCATCCCAAGAACATCATCCCTACTGTGAAGCATGGGGGTGGTAGCATCATGCTTTGGGGGTGTTTTTCTGCACATGGGACAGGGCGACTGCACTGTATTAAGGAGAGGATGACCGGGGCCATGTATTGCGAGATTTTGGGGAACAACCTCCTTCCCTCAGTTAGAGCATTGAAGATGGGTCGAGGCTGGGTCTTCCAACATGACAATGATCCGAAGCACACAGCCAGTATAACCAAGGAGTGGCTCTGTAAGAAGCATATCAAGATTCTAGCGTGGCCTAGCCAGTCTCCAGACCTAAACCCAATAGAGAATCTTTGGAGGGAGCTCAAACTCCATGTTTCTCAGCGACAGGCCAGAAACCTGACTGATCTAGAGAAGATCTGTGTGGAGGAGTGGGCCAAAATCCCTCCTGCAGTGTGTGCAAACCTGGTGAAAAACCAAATACCAAATATTAACATTGATTTTCTCAGGTGTTCAAATACTTATTTGCAGCTGTCTCATACAAATATATAGTTAAAGGTCCCATGGCATGGCATTTTTCTATTATTTTATAATGTTTCCTGAGGTGTACTTATATTGTTAGTATGACTTTTACATCATAAAATGTCATAATTTAGAAATAAAAGGCATTTTTTCAATACTGCTGTTTGCCCTGTGGCTGAATGCCCTGCTTCAAGAGGCGTGTCTGCTGTGAGACTTCAGTAAAAACGCCCACTGTTGTGATTGGCTGACATCTTTGTATTTTAAATGAGCGGAGGGGGCGTGGTTTAACTTGGTCTACGAGGCACGAGCAGGCACGAGCTGCTGCCAGAGAGAGACGGATGGACCTGAGTTCACTTCACATCAGTTCTCAGCATGTCTGAACTGTTGTAGTTACAGCATATACTTCAGGTTATTAGTCTATTTCTAGTCGGAGGGACTGTCACTCATGTCAGAAAGTTAGTAACTTTAGTAAATTATGGATCAGCGCTGACTGGAGACGCGAACCGTTTAGAACGATTCAGTCCGATTTGGTGAACTGATTCGGTTCACTAAAAAGAACAGGTTCAAAAGAAAGATCGTTCGCGAACCGGACATCACTAACGTACCAGAGACGGAGCTCAGCGATCGCTAACAAAGTTATTTATAGTACCTACTGAGTTATGAGAGCGCTGTCAGTCAGCGCGAGTTTATTGTGTTTGTATCTGAGAGTTCTGAATAAACACGAGTCCCAGTCACACCGAGTAGGGATGGCGAAAACTAAACATTTTCTTGACCGACCACCGAGCCTCATTAGCCGGTTGAAACCGGTTAACCGATTAGTTAAAAAAATATGCTGCGCTATTTGAAATAACAGCCCGCAACTCGCGAGCCGCGCCTGCAATTTCGCAACTCTGTCGCATCTCTCTGCCACTCTGCCTCCCGCTCTCACACACACACACACTCACGCACACACACACACACACACACTGTCCAGGCGCCGCCGCCTGCCTTCCACTCACGTCAATTTTTTTAAATCCCCTACAGCGCGAAACATGAGTCCCGCAAACGCGGCGCTGAGGAGCTTGTTTGTAATCGGAGGACAAATGGCTCCTTAGTTTCGAAATGGTTTGGGCACAAGGTGATCGCGTTGAAAATAAAGGCTATTTGTCTAGCGTTAGAAGCTCATTTGAAACATTGCCGCGACTCATTTAAGATAATGACAGCTCCGAAGAGACGCCGCTTTAGTTCGAGGTAGTGCTAACAATAATAAAGAAAGATGATGATCAACACCTTATGTGTTACCACTGAAATGTAGATGTAATATATTTAGATGATGTGCTACTACTGTATTTAAGCACTGTATCACACAAGTTGCAACTTACATCTGTGTCGTTCTTTTTGGTGAAATGGTCCCACACACTACTTTTCTTTGCACGCTTCATACTGCCGTCTAACCTCGAGTGTTTTATTTAGCCTGTTTACTTTTTGCAAACCTTGTGAGCGCGCAAACCCAAACGCTGTGACTTCGCGCCAAATGTTTTTATTGGTTTATTAAGTACAAACAGGCGAGTTATGATAAATTGAGTGTGAGGGATTTGTTCACTTCACACAAAAAGATTTTGGAATGAGATGGCTAACTGTAGTAGCGTTTAGTCCACTGTCTATAATAGCCTAATTTAGAGATCACTTTTTCTTTTTTTTTAACCGACAACCGACAACTTTGATCGGTTAACGTTGATACGGTCAACCATCGGTCAAACGGTCATCGGTTAACATCCCTAACACCGAGTCCGTCTTCATCATTATTACCAACTTTGTAACACATGCAAAGTACCATTACAGCTGTCGAGATGAACGAGTTAAAAGTAAGTGTTGATAATAGCATTATTTTTTAAATAAAATAAAAGCGTCAGTGACGCGCGTTGAGTACACAGCGCAAACAAAGACACAACAGCAGTAATCGAATGTAATCCAGTTTATTGTGGGGCTAGGCTGGCTAGCCCGAATATGCTCACGCTTACCCCCCTTCTGCTTAATCTCACGCCGCGTTTGGTGCCTCCGCTGTGGGCCAGATGCAGTACTGGGGGTCGGGGATGTTGAAGGCCAACGGCCAGTGCAGCCCGAGCTTCGGCGTGTGTGAGGCCGATGTTGAGCAGAAACTCATGACTGTATGCACATTTTAGAACCGGTAGACGCGACGAGGACGTACAAAAACACTGACTCACAAGATAGAAAACACGAAAACACCGTTCTGTCTGGAGAGAGAGAAGCCGCATTGTGTGCACGAATAATAAATAATTAGCTACACATCAGAAATTACTGATCACAGATCAGAAGGAACTGAAAAAAGACTTCTGTTTTCATTTGTACATCCAAACACTGAGAAACTGCCAGCATTCACTCGTTCACAAGGAATGATCTCTCGAGCGTTTGCATGGGCGTGCCAGATTCTCTGGGCGGAGGAAAGGGAGGTAACCGTTCCTGCTTGGACGTCAAACCAGGAGACTTCAGGATTGGCTCGTCTGGCCTGTCATTTTCTCAAAGGCAGAGAGAGACAGCCAGAACTCGGGTTTACACCGATCAACATTTCTATCCACTTGGGGACAATATTCAGGCTAGGGGAACTCATATTAATGTTGAAAAACCTCATAAAATGAAAATTTCATGCCATGGGACCTTTAAAAATCATACATTGTGATTTCTGGATTTTTTTTTTTAGATTATGTCTCTAACAGTGGACATGACAATTTCAGACCCCTCCATGATTTCAAAGTGGGAGAACTTGCAAAATAGCAGGGTGTTCAAATACTTATTTTCCTCACTGTGTGTATATATATATATATATATATATATATATATATATAAAATTACAATTCTAATATTTATGACTGTCTACATTTCTTCATTTTCAAATGTTAATCCATCAAGCTTTTATTTTGGCAAAAAAACAGCTGTTCATAATTGCTTCTCATATAACTGTACGCAGTGCATATTATAGATTTTTATTAAATGGCAGCATTTGTGATTTTATAATTAGATTGTCAAATTGCTATTACAGTTTTATTTCGATTGATCATACACTCATTTACAGTTTGTCATCTATCTGTCTCTCAGTCTGTGTATTTTAGGAAGGATGATGACTGCTAAATTCCTCCATGGAGAGATCAGAGAAAAGGGCGGGGCTTATGGAGGTGGGGCAAGAATGGGAGGAGGCGGCCTGTTCTCGTTTTATTCCTATAGGTGTGTATGATGCTTTCATTGTGACACAGTGTTCTGTTTAATGTGTTTGCTTATATATATATATATTATATTATATATATATATATAATATATATATATATATATATATATATATATATATATATATATATATATATATATATATATATATATATATATATATATATATATATATATATATATATATATATATATATATAATTATCTGGTTGTCATCACTTAGAGATCCAAACTCCACCCAGACGTTGTCGGCTTTCCGTGGTGGAGTAGATTGGGCACGAGCGGGAAAGTTTACGCAGCAGGATATCGATGAGGCCAAGCTCTCAGTTTTCTCTGCCGTCGATGCACCTGTTGCTCCCTCAGATAAGGGTCAGTCATTGAGAGCACATCCTGAATGATCTGTCGAATGTCTTTTGATGTAAATGTTAAGGAACGTTTTTATGTTTGCTGTTGAGTTTGTGTTTTGGATATTTGCTTTCTGGTTCACAAAGCCCCTGTAATTGTGCTGCAGGTCTGGGGCGTTTTTTAAACGGCATTACAGATGAAATTAAGCAAAAATACAGAGAGAGACTGTTCGCTGTGACCGACAAAAACCTGATTGACGTCGCTGGCAGGTAATGAGACCTTAATGTATGTACAGTAGTGGTGAAAAGTGATGTCCGGGGGATGTTTGGTTTATGACCTATCAAAATATGAGGAAAATATTTAATGATTTTTTAAATATGAGGGGAAAACAAAACACAAAACTTGTTAAGGAATTTATCGGACAAAATGATTTGCTAAAAAAGCCAAACTACAAATACAGGTTTTATTTTGCTATGCAAAAAAATATATTGAAAACCAAAAAGCTCACAGGAAAAAGCATATGTTGACTACAACATTCATAATTTTTGGCCAGGCTGTCACACAAAGAAATGATGTCCACAAAATGTGGCATGTTTAATTGCATAATAAAACAATTGAATATTTAAATAAAGGGTGGAGATGTCTTAGGCTGGGCATCACTATTGTAATTATCTGATAAAATTCATATGAAATAAAACAAATATTATAATATTTATGCATGATTGCTGGTGTGATATTTATATTAAGAAATTTTACCTATTATTATTATTTACTTTTACAGGTATCTAGGTATCGGGCAGCAGACATGTGGAGTGGCTATTTTAGGCCCAGAAAATGAAAGCATCAGAAAAGACCCGTCCTGGGTGGTCAAATAGACATTTCTTTCCTCTGAGCTTATGATTAGGATTGTGAAAGACCCGCATAAACTCCTGGATCACGCACAAATCGACAGCTTTCCTCATTACAGGAGTCATTTGATGAACAGAAGTGCTCCTATACAGTCAAGTGCTGAAAGTACCTGAATTAAAGGAACACGGTGACTTTTTGGGACTTGTTCACCGTATTCCCCAGTGTTAGATAAGTCCATACATACCATTCTCATCTCCGTGCGTGCCATAACTCTGTCTGACGCACCCACCACTAGCCTAGCTTAGCACAAAGACTGGAGGTAAACGGCTCCAGCTAGCCTACTGCTCAATAAGTGACAAAATAACATGTAAATAGGAAAATGTTGGTGTTATTTTGTCACTTATTGAGCAGTAGGCTAGCTGGAGCCGTTTACCTCCAGTCTTTGTGCTAAGCTAGGCTAGTGGTGAGTGTGTCAGACAGAGTTATGGCACGCACGGAGATGAGAATGGTATGAATGGACTTATCTAACACTCGGGGATACGGGGAATAAGCTAAAGTCCCAAAAAGTCAGCATGTTCCTTTAAAGTACCACTTAGTAGGCCAGCAAATCCTTTGTTTACAATGCACATTATGGTGGACTCCATGTTTTTATAACAAGGTCAAAAACAGCTCATTCATTCTGAAAGTAGTTTGTGTCCGAGACTTCTAAAATAGAAAATTATTATTTATGACATGTATAGAATTATAATAAATGTGACCATGTTGAATTCTAATGGAAAACTTTTTCTATTAAAAAAAGGTGTTACAATTTTTATTTTTTATTTTTTTTATCCTAAATCATTATCCAATTATTATTATTAACCTTCTGGTGCTCTTCAGTCATTTTTGACCACAACATTTTACGTTTAATTTTTTTTTTACATTTGTTACTTCATCAGAACGGTACAACACTTGGTAACGGTACTTGGCACTTGCTACGTGAATACAAAAATGGACTTGATTCGAAAAAGTTAAATGGTCCTGAAAAAATAGTCACACTTTACTGTTCCTGGTGACAAATGAGCGCATTAGAAATGAATGGAAGATTAATTTCATCTAGTGGAAACATTTGGTACTGCACCCAAACAAAATCTTACAGAAAGCCCTTTTCTTTTCTTTTTTTTCTTTTTTTTAGATATCAACCTCAAATTTGGAGCATAAATTAAGATTTATAGCTTCTAATTTTCTCACAGCTTTAGAGTTTTTTTTCTTCACAGCTCTAATATATATTATGTCAAATTTAAAAATAGTATTTTCCATAGTAATAGACTTTATTTTTAAAATTATGACAGTTCAAATTGAGGCATTTTTAGGTCTACAAGTGGTTAACCGGTAATAAATGGATCATAACTATTCCATAAAAATAAAATTTAGTACCATAAATTCCCCTAAAAATACCAAATATTAAAAAAATATCAAACTGAAATATAGTGCATTGATTTAATTAAAATAATTTTGACTGCCACACGAGCAGCACCAGAGGGTTAAATGTGCTTTTGTATTTTTTAATATGGTATCTACAGTCTGAACAACTGCTCAAATGAAATGACAAAGCACACATTTTACATTCTAAAGGGAGTTTATTCAGCAGAAGCAGATACGCACGTACATCATGACAAACACATTAACACAATATCTGCTTTGGTACAAAGTGACACACAGAACACACACAGAATAGCAGCTTGGAAGACTTTCAGACTCCATTTCAACTAAAACAAGGTGCAGTTGTGGGATTACGTCACTACAAGCCAGTGGAGATGGATCGTTCATTCAGTCAATGAAAATAAGCTCTATTAGAATAAATATAAATATGGAAATCTTGTATATTAACAAAAAAAAAAAATACCACTTGGCCCCATTTAAGGGATAATCTAATCATTTGAGCATATGGATTGTCAAACACTCATCTACTATATGTAAGGATTTTGTGGCTGTGTCTATGGTCACACTTTAATGTGAACTGCTTTACATGGACTGCATATGATTGTTATTCAACTCAAGACAGATTACTACAGATCTGCTATGGAATCACAGGTCCTCGCCTTGAATAAATACATTTATACTTGCAAGACAACTAGGGTTTTTACTTGGGCTGGTTTTAAATAGCAGAGCCGTCTTAAGCTCTCGGGCGGACGATGTGTTCAAGCTGGCCTGAATCGGACACGTCATAGCTGGTTTTGTATTTGGCCAGAATCTTCATGAGTGGACGCAGTCTGAGCCACCACTGCTCTTTTGGGATCCTGTGACTGAAAATAAAGAGTACTGAGTCAAAAGCCAAGTCTGTATCATCTTGGAAAAACTTGCTCTTTAATGGGTCATGACACGAGAAATCAAATTCGCCTTGATCTTTTGACATGTAAAAGGTCTTTGTAGCATTAAAACATCCTGCAAGTTTCAGACTATAAGCGTCCTCCCTATAAACAAAGCATATTTAAAATCAAGTCCAAAAATCTGGTTTTATATGGATAATGTTTTCAAAACACTTACTCACATATATGTCAACTTTATTAACATACGCAAACGTTAAGGAACATAAATAGATAATTAAATTCCATGTCATGACCCCTTTTAAAATAATTAAAGGATTCATGAAAAGAAATGAAAGTTTATGAGGAAAACATTTTTCCAGGATCTGCATTTTCTCCATGTAGTGGACTTAAATTGGGACCAACGGGGTTGATTTGGGGTCCAATTTGCAGCTTTAAAGGTTCTTGTCTTCTGAAATTATCAGTCATTTTAACGTATATACTTTTTAACCATAAATGCGATGCATGTCCATGACTTCATGCATTACATAATCACGTTGTGATCTTTCCAGAGCAGAGCTAGTGCAAGAGGATCATTTGTGATTAAAAAGTATATACGTTTTTGTTTTTTTCTTCTTCACATGACCGATCGATTTGCTAGATAAGACCCTTATTCCTCAGCTCAGATCGTGCAGAGCTCTTTGAAACTGCAATTTATACCATCAACTCGTGTTTGAAGTCAATGTTTTCCTCAAAAACCATTTCTTTTCGACTGAAGAAAGACAGACAAGAGTTTATCAGGACATTTTTATTCTGGAGTGAACTAATCCTTAACTCTTTCACCGCCATTAACAGGATTTTCCTAGCCTAGAAATCTAGACGCATCCTAGCGACCCACCCAAATATAATTTGCAGCCAGGGTGGTCTAGCAACTCTCGGTTGGCTTGCGAGCTGGAAAAACCAAACTCTTGTCAGGCCAATCACATTGTGTATAGAGTCGGTGGGCAGGCTTAACATAATGACGGCAGAGTTGCGGCGGTTCCGCGTGCTACTTGTAAACAAAGAAGCTGGCAAACAGCGGTCTTTCGAATCGCCATTGGCCACGACTCTTGAAGACTTGGAGTTAAGCTTTTCTTTGAGAAAAGAACAAAGAACGGCACTGAAGTCATTCTTAAGAAAGGAAGATGTGTTCGGAGATTTGCCGACCGGATACGGCAAAAGTTTAATCTATCAACTAGCTCCGCTTCATTGCTCTGGTTGGTTGTAGCACTATCCTATTGCGTGCAGAGGGAATCTGAAAGACAACCGTTTATCCCACCCCTCGGATTGAGCCCTGCCAATGGTGAGTTCCCATCTTGATGTGGGTCTGGCTTGTCAGGCTAGGATTTTCTAGCAATCCATGTTTTCACTGTTATAAGGTAGGGGGCGCTATTATGCATCTTATGAAAGAGTACTGAATCTCTGCATCCGAAAACAAAAAGCAGAAACAAGTGATAGAGTATTGCTTATGCGCATGTAAAATAACGCGATCATCAAACATTATGATGAGCATTATGCCAGCATTAAACCGCCTAATGTCACTGAATGAAATGTCAAACCCATGAAGAGATAAAGGACTGTGCAAGCTTCGGGGGTGTTGATGAACTCCAGCTATGTTTTGATCATAGTTCAGAATCTAACCTGACGTAGTCTTAGACAAAAATGCGATTTTCTCAGCTTTTCGTTCAAAATGTTGCTTTTTTTTTTTATGAAACTTGCCCACAATCAAGTGTTGATAAAAAAAAGAATGGAAGAAAGCTAGAATTATTTTTGTTGTTGTTGGTTTAAGAGGCTCTCTTCTTTCTTTTGATATATTGCATATATTCACAAACACAATATTCTGGGGGCTGTGAACATTATCGCTGACTGGCAACTGTTTTTAAAAACACTGGTGGGGAAAGAGTTGATGTGTAATGAAAACATAGACAACTCAAAACCCCTGCTCAAGTAGTGACCTTTGCAAATTATTTGTTTCAAACCATTGATTCGGAGCGTGTATCAAACTGCCAAAGTCACGTCATTTATTTGTTACGATTAGGCTTTGATACATCTCAGTGAGTCTGCACGATTCATGGGTTCACAGAGATCATCGCCCCCCAGCAGTGAACCGTTTTCAATGGTGATGACGTAACAAAGCCTCTTTTACTGAAATCACGTGACTTTGGCAGTTTGATACACGCACCAAACCACTTATTCAAAACAATAGATTCATAAAGGTTTCGAAGCTTCATGAAGCAGAAATCAGCGATCACAAGGGCGATGTGAACTGCATTAACCAGTGTCTGTTTTTCTTCTTCAAACTTTGTACAATTTTAGTCCTTTATAAAAAAAAAAGTATGATAAAATGCTTTTGTAGAGTTTTTTAGTTGCATTTTCACAGTTTTGACCAGCAGGTGTCACCAGCGTGTGGCGTTTCGAGCGCTTTGAAACAGTGAATCATTTTTTCGAAGAAACTTAGCCTGGATGCCAGACGAACTTAGCCCCGCCCACAAAAATTTAAGTTCTCCGGGAAAAATGGCGTGGGGGGGTAAAATATGTGTTATTTTGGCTGGACTGCCTGCTAAATTTCGCATTCCTGGGTCTGTATATAACATAATTGGGTTCGCTTCAACCCGCGGACTAGGCAACACAGTGCAGTTGAGTTCTGTTGACATTTGACAACTAACGTTATGCGTCGCTCCGTTGCTCTGATTGGTTGTAGGTCTATCCAATTGAGGTCTTTCCTGGTTCAGTTTAAACACGCCCCATAATCACAGCCCAACGGAGCAGTATCAGACTCAAATTCTGACTAGATTTGAGTATGACGACGTCAGGCTAGAAGAAACTGGTTTAAAACAGTTTCTCCTATCACTACTCTCAAGTTCACCCAGACCATTCATTAAAAATAAGCAGAAGACATTAACATATCCCCCTATTTACATGTTCATGGCTGTTCAGTATTTAGAAGTCTTAAAGGCACAGTATCAAACACAGCCTTTTTAATTCTAAAGGTCAGAGAGATAATGTCAAGTAAGACTAAATTATGAACCTTAACATTAAAACTAGACTTCTGAGGAAAAAGTAAAATGCTACAAAATAAGAGTTGCCTTGGAAACCAACATTATGACATCATTACTAAGATATTAGTATCAGCTTTGTGAAGATTGTTTGTTGTCTTACACGAAATCAGTCTCATCCTTCAGTTGTACGACGGGCTGGAAAACCAGAGCCCTGCGCCGCATCCCCAACAGACACGCAGAATCCTCTGTGTTCGCAAACACACGGCCTACCAAATACACAAAAAATATGCTATTGCATACAGTCTACAAGCAGTGCAAAAACATCAAAGTTACAATCATAATAACGTTGCACTTAAAAAAAAAAAAACTCTTTATATTTTTGGGATGCAAATCATTTACCTTCATCTGAGCCAACCAAGGAAAGCAAAAGGCAAAGGGCAAAAGAAAATAACTCAACATGACGTTAGGAAAATCTATACGGTCAATACCGAACAATTTTATATTTGTAAGACTTTCGTTCATCTTCAGAACACAGATAAAGATCTTTTTAATGAAATCTGAGAGCTTTCTGTCCCTCCGTTGACAGCTACACAACTACCACTTTGACTCTTCAAAATAGACACATAGAATAGACACAATCGCTTTATATGATGAACAGATTGAATTTTGAAGCTCAAACGTGTTGCGTAACACGAGAATGAACCTCATTGGTTCTCACATGTCAAGCGAAGCGAATATGCTTGAGCTTCCGTTTAGCAGATCTGACGTGTGAGTTGATGAATGTTTATGTGAATAAAAGCCTAAATTCAATCTGTTCATATAAAGCAATCACATTTTACAATCTCTTTACGAACTTTTTGATGCGTCAAAGTGGTAGTTGCGTAGATTGTCAACGGAGGGACAGAAAGCTCTCAGATTTAATTAAAATATCTTCATTTGTGTTTTGAAGATGAACGAAAGTCTTACAGGCGAGTAAAAACGGTGAGTAAACGATGACAGATTGTTAATTTTTAAGGGAACTATCCCTTTTAACTACATTTGTTAAAATGAACAATGAACAACACTTCTACAACTTTTAATAATCTTAGTTCATTTTAAATATTAAAATGTACTAATATGTGTGGCGGGCAGCGAGGCTGAGGGACTGTGAGAACGGGACGAGGTCGCGCTCATCAGGTGGATGGGCGCCAGCTGCGCGCTGCAGCGGTCTCGTGTCTCACGGAGGAGTGACGGAGCATAAAGGAGGAGCGACGACAGTGAAGGACGAGAGAGGACCAGGCCTGGATTTTCTCTTGTCCTTCACTGTCGTCGCTCCTCCTTTATGCTCCGTCACTCCTCCGTGAGACATGAGACCGCTACAGCTCATCCACCTGATGAGCGCGGCCTCGTCCCGTTCTCACGGTCCCTCAGCCTCGCTGCCCGCCACAATATGCTTTTAAGATCGAAATGTGTCTGTTAGCATTAGTTAATGCACTATGAAGTAACATTAACAATTTTATTAAATTATAATAACAAAGTTTAATACATTTTGTAAAAATATATCATTTTTTGTTAGGTCAAACGAGACCATATATTAAAGTGTTACCATATATTATAATATATTACATGATTTATTTAATACATTTGTTGTTTATATAAATTGAATATATTAACAATAAAATGTAATTTGTATATACAATTTATATGTAAACTGTTTTACTATTATTATTACTATTAATAATTTGTTTATATATATATATATATATATATATATATATATATATATATATATATATATATATATATATATATATATATATATATATATAAAAATACATTAATAAAATAAAAATATACATAAATTACTTTACAATTCATTATTAATTAGGTTTTTTTATAATATATTTATATATTTTATATTGAATATTATATTACATTTTACATCCAAATCTGTGCAACCCATAAATATGACAAACACATGGCACTGAATGTAAGTTTGCTAATTAAAATGGCAATCTTAGTTAATCAAGATAAATCTGTATAATTACAACATTTCATAAATGTATCTGGTGCAGAAATGAGATCTGAGACTATCAGCATGTCATTTCCTGCAGCTGTGTTGAATATGCACTTTTCTGTAGCTGCTGTACCAAGGACAGTTTCAGAGTTTACACAATCCCAGACTGCATCTTTACAGGAGAGATTTCTCTTTACCTTCTTTGTAAAACTCTTTGAGCTTCTTGGAGATCCATAGCATGGCTTTAGCAGCGATCTTGGTGCCAAAGTTCCTGTCAAACGGTGAAGGAGCACCACCCTACAGGACATCATAAGGTGGCAAATGAACAATATTCTGATCGTGGACACAATGTTTGTGTGTGTGTGTGTGTGTGTGTACCTGCTGCATGTGTCCCAGTACATTCTTCCTGCAGTCAAAGACTCCTTTGCCCTCTTCAGTGTACAGCTGGTAGATGAAGTCAGTGGTGTAGTTCTCACTGCTGTTCTCATTCCTGTAAAACACACACATACAATCATGATACAGCTGAATGAAATCAGTGTGGTGTATTAATGTTGTGTGTGCGATATCATACCTGAGCACTAAACCTCTCTGGATGCTAGTCTTCATCTTCTCAGTTAAATGTTCGACGTTAGACTGAAAAAAAGAACACTCATAAAAACTCAGCATGTCTCTCTCTCTCTCTCTCTCTCTCTCTCTCTCTCTCTCTCTCTCTCTCTCTCTCTCTCTCTCTCTCTCTCTCTCTCTCTCTCTCTCTCTCTCTCTCTCTCTCTCTCTCTCTCTCTCTCTCTCTCTCTCTCTCTCTCTCCCCTTAAATAGTACACACTGCTAAATATTCTTGCTTGCGCGTGGGACAGAGCAGACAGAGGACGGGGAAGGAGAGTACATGCCTGTGTCTGACAGAAGGGGGCAGGCAAAGTCATTAATTACTAGCAGCTAATTACATCTTCAACAGAGTAATTAGATTACTGTACTAATTATTTGTTCTAAAACGTATTATATTACTACATCGATCAGGCATAACATTATGTCCTAATATTATGTTGGTCCCCATTTTGCTAAAACAGCCCTGACCCATTGAGGAATGGACTCCACTAGACCCCTGAAGGTGTGCTGTGGTGTCTGGCACCAAGATGTTAGCAGTAGATCCTTTAGGTCCTGTAAGTTGCGAGGTGGGGCCTCCATGGATCGGACTTGTTTGTTCAGCACATCCCACAGATGCTCGATTGGATTGAGATCTGGGGAATTTGGAGGCCAAGTCAACATCTCAAACCCTTCCTGAACCCTTTTTTCTTTTTGGCAGGGCGCATTATCCTGCTGAAAGAGCCACCAGGGAATACCGTTTGGAGGTGTACATGATCTGCAACAATGCTTAGGGAGTTGGTATGTGTCAAAGTAACATCCACATGGATGGCAGGACCCAAGGTTTCCCAGAAGAACATTGCCCCAAGCATCACACTGCCTCCGCCGGCTTGTCTTCTTCCCATAGTGCATCCTGATGCCACGTGTTCCCCCATGATGTAAAAGAAAATGTGATTCATCAGACCAGGCCACATTCTGCCATTTCTCCGTGGTCCCAGTCTGATGCTCACGTTCCCACTGTTGGCGCTTTTGGCGGTGGACAGGTGTCAGCATGGGCACCCTGACTGGTCTGCGGCTATGCAGCCACATACGCAACAAACTGCGATGCACTGTGTATTCTGACACCTTTCCATCAGAACCAGCATTAACTTCTTGAACAATTTGAGCTAGAGTAGCTCGGGTGTTTGATCGGACCACGTGGGCGAGCCTTCACTCCCCATGTTCATCAATGACCCTGTCGCCGGTTCATCACAGTTCCTTTCTTGGACCACTTTTGACTGATACCGACCACTGCAGACCTGGATTATTCACTTCACCTGTCAGTGGTCATAATGTTATGCCTGATTGGTGTATATTACTTTTTAAATGAAATCCCATATCTACCTCGACCAGTTGAACAATACAAGGACAGACATGAAACTGCTCTTTTAATTTATTCAAATAAACAATACAAAATTGCATAAATTATTCTTAAACTGACCCAAGTATTTATATGGAGAAGGTTACATAAACACGTTTACATCCATCTACTATTGTTTTATGTAGAATTGTTCTAGTCTATACAGTATTTAATGCAATTACATCATAAGTAACTGTAATTAAATTACAGAAAAATTAAGAGTAATCCATTGCTTTACTTTTTCAAGGGAAAAGTTGTTCAATTACAATAATTAATTATAATGAATAATTGATGAGTTACACCCAACATTGCCCTCATACATCAAGAATCATTGGTTTGGCTATTGCTACCGTATGTTCATAATGAAATACTACCTATCTACTTACTAAATATTAAATACTAAAATTAAAAATATGTCTGAACTCTTGGCAGTCTGATCAGTCTTTCAAATAATGGGATACAGTATTCCACACATGTAAGCTGTTATATATTACACATTTCACACATGTTATCTGGGTATTCTTTGCAAACAATAATATTGTATAGGAAAAAAATACTTTTATTCATCAAGAGTTCATTGAATTTATCAAAAGTAACAGTAAAAACATTTCTAAAGTTACAGATTTCAATTTCAAATAAATGCTGTTCTTTTGAACTTTCTATAAATCAAAGTTTAAAGGAACACGCCGATTTTTTGGGACTTTAGCTTTCACTTTGCTGCCGTTCCATGGGTGCACAGACGCAATGATATTATGCAGCACCTGAAAATAGTCCCCAGCACGCTCTCTGTGCAAGCAGGTTGTCACGTTGGTTATGTTGACGGAAGTTAGCCTATTTTCAGGCGCTGCGTAATATCATTGCGCCTGCTGCACCCATGGTACGGCACAAAGTTCCTTAATTACTACGCAGGAATGAGAGTATAGTTCCTAGACATATCAGTCTAGAAAATCACAACTTTTCACGATGTAACTATACACATCACAACATGTAAATAGGAAAATGTGGGCGTTATTTTGTCACTTATTGAGCCGTAGGCTAGCTGGAGCCATTTACCTCCAGTATTTGTGCTAAGCTAGGCTAGTGGTGGGTGCGTCAGACAGAGTTATGGCACACACAGAGATGAGAATGGTATGTATGGACTTATCTAACTCTGGGCGATACGGTGAATAAGCTAAAGTCCCAAAAAGTCACCGTGTTCCTTTAAGCAACCCAACTACTTTGAACATTGATATTATTAAGCACCAGCAAATCAGCATATTAGAATAATTTCTGAATCATGTGACACTGAAGACTGGAGTATTTGAGTGATTACCCTATTCATATTCACCATATCTAGGACATTTTAATGTACTTTCTTCACAGAATACAATGATACTATCATGGTCCAAAAAATGTTTTAGGGTCAAATTTTTTTTGCAAATCTAGGTCACAAGCTGAATCTATATATAGATGCAGAGCTATATTCAGCAGGACATTCAATCAATCACCATCCATTCCATACAGTTACACTGCAAGTGTAACATAGGTCTATATTTGAAATATTATATTCAGATAATGCACTGCAGTGAATATGGACAGAAGTACGTCTCTCACCTGTAGGTCTCGGATGTCAAACGGCTCTTCATAGATGTAGGCTGCATCCGCTCCGGCCGCCAGCCCCCCCACTGTCGCCAGGTAACCGCAGTAACCGCCCATCGTCTCAATGATGAATACGCGACGCTTGGTTCCGCTGGCGGACTGCTTTATACGATCACACGTCTAACACACACATTGTAATGGTTTAAGAATGAAGCATATCCATTACTCATGCACACACTTCATTAGCAGACTGACACACATGTAAACTCAGACATACAGGACATTACAGAAACATTCAAGTATAACACACATACTGAAGCATGGTCCAAAATGAACTGGCCATTCGGTGGGTAATTTATTTATTTATTTTCAAATATTTATTGAAAAAATATGATATGATATATAATATATTAAACAGCTCATAAAACTGTTCTGTGCATTATTTGTCGTTCAAAATATATATTTTTGTGCCTATGACAATACATTATTTAGTACTTTATTAGAGTTACATTTTTTAATTATTCAAGTGACTTCAGAAATGGTTCAAATCATTATCAAAGGATTAGTTCACTTCAAAATGAAAATCTCCTGATATTTTACTCACCCCCATCTCATCCAAGATGTTTCTTTCTTTCTTCAGTAGAAAAGAAATTAAAGCTGCTGTCCGTAACTTTTTTGTGTTCAAGATTTACAAAAATCATATAATGAGAATGTACAACATGAATCTATTTTCCAAAGCGTGTTTTTGTCTTACCCTGAATCATTATGGTGCACTTATAAAGTGTTTATATTGGGACTATTTCAGACCAGACTGGTAGGAAGCGCTGCGGAGGAGCACAGTCCCTGCGTGACTCGCCATAGACATAAACAGAGAGAAGTAGCTCCGGCTGCAATGTTCTTCCGCAAGACGCATGCAGTTCTGTTTATTAACCGCTAGACCGCAAAAAGTTACGGACTGCAGCTTTAAGTTTTTTTAGGAAAATATTCCAATATTCTCCCCATTATAGCCTTCCATTAGCCTGATGTCGTCATACTCAATTCTAGTCAGAATATGAGTCTGATACTGCTCCATTGGGCTGTGATTATGGGGCGTGTTTCAACCAAGCGGCAACCTCCCGCAGTTTCTCTTGAAGCCAATACGGAAGTGCCTCAAACTGCAATTCATCGACTGGCCGCTAGGGACAGGCTCCAAAAGAGAGCAGAATCTCATTGAGCCCCATGTTAAAATGGCCAACTTTAGAGCAGAATAAAACATGTTTACAGCCTGGTACAAATTGTGCTTTTGGTCTATACGGCTCATTTTGCCCTTCATGACAACTGTGAGGGGGGTGAATTTTTTTATAACTCATTCGTTTACATTGTATAAAGCCTTAAAATTCAGCATAATTAAGGGCGTGGCCATTTCGAGTGACAGCTGGATAGCCATTTATCTGCTGTCTGTTAGTCACGCGTCACTTAAGCTCCGCCCACGTCCCGCCTTTTTGCCCATTTTCTGTTATCCGGGAGTGACGCGCGATGACGCGCTGCCAAGATGGCTCGTCCCTACTTTGCGCTTCAGAACGGCTCATCAGAATCCTATGGGTGACGTCACGGACACTACGTCCATATTTTTTTACAGTCTATGGTTTCAACCGAACCAAGAAAAGACCTCAATTGGATAGACCTACAACCAATCAGAGCAATGGAGCGACGCATAGTTGCCAACAGAACTCAACTGCACGCACGCTGGAAGAAGTAGAAGAAGAAGATGAGTGTAAACAATCTTTGCCGGTGTTGTAAAAAGAATTTAAGGATACACAGAGACAGAGTACTTACCAACACGATCATCATTTTTGAGAGAAATAGTAAAGGTGAATGTATATACGAACAAGTTCTCCGTTTAGGATTAGAACGAATTCAACCCAAACGCTCTTTGGTGACGTGGATGCTTATGTTACTGTTTATCATCTGTCCATCATCGTATAAAGCCCCCCCTGACAATTTCATTGGTCCGAACAGCTCCTGTTCGGGCATAGTTGCTGCACAACGGATCAAGTCCAGACTGAATTTCCTGAACTCAAATGTGGACGGGGCTAAATTCGTCTGGCATCCAGGCTAGCCTTCCATGGCAACCAAAATGTTGAAGGTCCAAATCAATGCAGTTTCAAAGCGCTTCGAAGGGCTTCAGAAGCTCTGCATGATCCCAGACGAGGAATAGGGTCTTATCAAGCCAAACCATCGGTCATTAAAAAAAATAAAAATGAATATACTTTTAAACCTAAATTGCTCATCTTGCGCTGCTCTGCGACGTGCCAAATATTGCACAATCACGTCATAAAGGTCACGCTCGACGTAGGCAGAAGTACCGCTCCGTGTTTACAAAGCACTCGTGCGAAGAGTAATACAAACGCCCTTTAGACAAAAAAAGGTAAAACAACAATGTCGGACGATTTAAGGTGAAGATGGAGTGTTTTTTGGTAAAGGGCATTTGTATTAGTCCTCGCACGTTACTTGGGGCGGTACTTCCGCCTACGTATAGTGTGACCTTTCCGACGTGATTGCGCAATTTTTTTTTTTTTAATGACCAATGGTTTGGCTAGATAAGACCCTATTCCTCAGCTAGGATCGCGCAGAGCCTCTGAAGCCCTTTGAAACCGCATTGATTTGGACCTTCAACATTTTAGTTGCCATGGAAGGCTATGATGGGATCCTGGAATGTTTGCCTCAAAAAACTTTATTTCTTTTCAACTGAAGAAAGAAAGACATGGACATCTTTGATGAGATGAGGGTAAGTAAAATATCAGGAAATTTTCATTTTGAAGTGAACTAATCCTTTAATTCAATTTTCACCATATTTAATGTTGCATTTACGACCAACTTTTTACTCAGTTGGCACTTGTTAATTTTGGACCTGTGTGCAAGACATCCCATGCACGAGGCGCAGTCTATTTCACAACAATAACATGCATGTGGTTCCAGCTCATAAATAAGTGCTTTTTGTGAGGATCCATGTTTGCCATGCAACATGGGAAAATATACACACGTTTCAGATCAGCATATAAATCTGTTCCTGTAGTGGACAAACACAGTTCGGTATGTTATATTACCACAGATAATGTATCTAATCTGTATCGAAAAATTGTAAAAGGGCACTGAATTGTTTTTTTCACTTGAAAAATTATATTCTTATAAAATTATAAAAAAAATATAAATATTTCTTGTAACTCCCAGGCATAGTCGTAAAATCATAAAGGTGCACATTTAATACATTTAAAATGTTTTTTTAATTTTTTTATTGTACCTAAAAACAACCATCATATTGAGATCACATGACCAGTTGAATACTATACTCACTTTAGGTGCGTTCGATTTCATGCAGCGCTGCACAGAGTGATCGGCGAGAGTTACCGCTTGCAGTCAGGGCGGAATTGAAAACGGACCCGTCAAGTCGGACACTTTCTGCTTCCCGTAGTGACACTCGCACGGTGTTTGCCTACTTTATCACAGACGAAGTGGATTAGATGCAACATTTGTCAAATACACAGATGTTTCAGTTTCTGAAGCAGCAGAAACACTTTCATGTACTGCTTAAAGCAGCGCCACCTGTACAATAAAGTTCAACATAAGCCTATACTCTTTAAAGTGGGTCTATTTTTTTATCAGTGTTATCTTCATATACATGCACTCTAAAAAATGCTGGGTTAAAAACAACCCTGCAATAGTGTTGTTTTAACGTTTTTGCTTGAAGCAACCCAATTGCTGGGTTAAAACAACCCATTCACTGGGTTAAAACAGCCTAATTGCTGGGTTAGTCCATTTTCAACCCAACTTGGGTTGTTTCTAACCCAGCATTTTTTAGAGTGTGATACAATATAACATTATGGTTAGATACAGGGCTTGCCATTAACTTTTTTGCTCACCAGCCACTGTGGCTAGTGATTTTCCAAAGTTAGTAGCCACTCATCTTTTCACTGGCCACAATTTTGACATCGATACCATGAGGAAAAACTGCCATATCAATATTTTAATATCATCTCATAATTTGGCAGCAGGTATATTAGGCTGCTGTCACTTTGGCCGCATTTACACTGCAGGTCGTGATGCACAATTCCGATTTGGTGACTATATCCGATTTTTTTGACGACCCGCTTACATCATCTTTTAAAAGCGACCCGTATACGATATTTGCAGCGCAAGACGTTCTGACCTGGAAAAGGAAGTAAAACGGCGCGATATGCAATGTATGTGTAACCCCTCCTGTTCGAACCGCCCGCTCCAAGCGGGACTTGAATCCGGGTCCGCCGGCATGAGAGTCAGACACTCTAACAAGGAGGCTAAAGGCTGCAACCTCTAGCATCAGTCGCTAGAGCGTCTCTTGAGATCAGAGGAGAGAGGTTTACTCACACAGCAACTACTAAGCAACGGAGAAAAAAGAGGAGAGCCCTTGATCACAATTCTTGTCCAGCTGAGTTGACGTCATTTGCCTCCGTCCCTTTTTCAATGACGTATGACTCACATTTACTGGGGAATATACGATTTGACCTCTTACATGGCAGACGCAAATGCACGTATCCGAATCATTTCGGATTTATTGCCACATATGAATGAGGCCGGAATCCGATCTGAGGATATCGGATATCGGATTATAAGAGCACAAAATCTGCGGGAATGAGTAAAATGATGCGCAATAAGCACAATCCCACGCCAAAATTCGAGGCCTGTAACACCAACAATATTAATCCAGAGCAAATGAAACGAGTGAGTGAGGGGAGGTGGTTTTGTGTGTAACTCGCTGTCGGAGAGATAAGAGAGCAGGAAAGCGCAGCTGGTATTGTATATATATTCAGTGGGAATATATAGTATATACATATATAGTTTCAGATACTTCATATCGATATGTATCGAAAAATAGATATTTTTGACAACACTACATTGCACTTAGTTTATTATTTCAGATGCCTTTTTAAAAGACTACAATTTAAAAATGTAAAGAAAATTCCAAAGTGGCTATTCTGAGTGACTGTTACACTCCACTGGTGAAATCCACCCGCATTTGGAGGGTTGGCGGGTGTTAATGTCAAGCCCTGGTTACATGAAACAAGTTTTTACTTTTATAAAAATACTGATTTGTGAGCATTAGCAGAACTGAAGGTGTCAGAATAAACACGAAACACACATTGTTGTCATCTGTGAATCCGGTCAATCTGAGCTTGTGTAGCCGCTCTGGAGAAGCTGCTCTCGAATCACTCTCGCAGGATTTTTGATGCTATATGTCAGTGACGTGGCGTCTGCTCTGTCTGAAGACAAACAAAATTTCTTACCGACATGCATTGCTTCAAGTCAGACGCCGATCTGTCTGCGCTGCACCGCATGAAGTCGAACACACCTTTTATCTTAGTAAACCCCCAATTATTGTACACTTCCTCTTGGAATAAATTAATCATGTATGCGAAGGGGGAAGTTCTACAATGGTAGAAGCTGAATCCACACCAGTAGGTGTCAGTATAATCTAAAAATGTTTTTTTGTTTGTCTCAATCTTACATTACTTAAAATGACTTAGTGCACCTTTAAAGATACAGTCTGACAAAATCGTTTTATTTCCACTGTACTAATCCTCATGGTAACATCTGGCATTCCGGAGGAGGATGGTGTGTCTTACCTCCACTATGGCATTGAGTGAAGTGTCAGCGCCAATGCTGAAGTCAGTGCCGGATACATTATTACTGATGGTGGCGGGCAGCATGCACATGGGCACACAGAACTCCTCATAACTGCTGCGGGCATCGACCAGCTGAAGCAAACTCTCAAAGGCCTGCAGCAGTGCACATGCATTAGGACGATTGCTCACTTACTCTTTTACTAGTGTACACTAACCAGGACGTCCTTTCTGATTGTTTTGACGGGGAGAAAGTGTTTCCTGTCTGCTCAAGATGACTAGATCGAAAATATAGTGGACCACCAGATCCTCGTGACGTGGGCATGGCATTGGCTAAATGGTGACTGAGGGAAGTTATTTAGATAGCAGGAAGCCTCACAAGTGTGACCGACTGCACAACCAGACTAAACAGTAGCACAACCAGACCTTAAACAGCACAACATAACACACACACGCAGACAGAAACACACAAGACATCAGGCCAGGCCCAAAACAGCATGCAGTTAGTTGCACTTCCATTTGAACAACTTCATTTCTATGGACAGCATTATGTGACATGAATTTCAACTGTGTGCCACAAAACCCAGCTAACAAAGAATGTTCTCAGAACTAATGCTCTGCCATTCTTCCAGTAACGTTAAAAGAATGTTTGTTCAAAGTCTGGTCTTTAATAATGTTCTCAAAACGTTAGCACAAAAGCGTATACATCGTTCAGGAATGTTTTTTTTTCTGAAACGTTTTAGTTGGATGTTGGTCTAACATTTTTTAAATGTTACTACTTGTTTCAGAATGTGCGGAGAACGTTTAAAAGTAACGTTTGAAGAATGATAAAATGTAATGTTTCCTTACCATTGGCATAACCTTTTTAAAAACTGAACGTTTTGAACGTTCGGAGAATATTCACAAATAATGTTTTCATAACTTAACATTAGCATAAGCAAACATTTTCTTAGAAAATTTTTTTGTTAGCTGGGAATTCTGTCCATAATAATAATAATAATAATTTGTTACATTTATATAGCGCTTTTCTAGGTACTCAAAACGCTTTACATAGAAGGGGGTAATCTCCTCAACCACCACCAATGTGCAGCATCCACCTGGATGATGCGACGGCAGCCATATTGCGCCAGATCGCCCACCACACACCAGCTGATTGGTGGAGAAGAGACAGAGTGATGAAGCCAATCGTATATATATATCACCTAAAGAATTATTAGGAACACCATACTAATACTGTGTTTGACCCCCTTTCGGCTTCAGAACTGCCTTAATTCTACGTGGCATTGATTCAACAAGGTGCTGAAAGCATTCTTTAGAAATGTTGGCCCATATTGATAGGATAGCATCTTGCAGTTGATGGAGATTTGTGGGATGCACATCCAGGGCACGAAGCTCCCGTTCCACCACATCCCAAAGATGCTCTATTGGGTTGAGATCTGGTGACTGTGGGGGCCATTTTAGTACAGTGAACTCATTGTCATGTTCAAGAAACCAATTTGAAATGATTCGAGCTTTGTAACATGGTGCATTATCCTGCTGGAAGTAGCCATCAGAGGATGGGTACATGGTGGTCATAAAGGGATGGACATGGTCAGAAACAATGCTCAGGTAGGCCGTGGCATTTAAACGATGCCCAATTGGCACTAAGGGGCCTAAAGTGTGCCAAGAAAACATCCCCCACACCATTACACCACCACCACCAGCCTGCACAGTGGTAACAAGGCATGATGGATCCATGTTCTCATTCTGTTTACCCCAAATTCTGACTCTACCATCTGAATGTCTCAACAGAAATCGAGACTCATCAGACCAGGCAACATTTTTCCAGTCTTCAACTGTCCAATTTTGGTGAGCTTGTGCAAATTGTAGCCTCTTTTTCCTATTTGTAGTGGAGATGAGTGGTACCCGGTGGGGTCTTCTGCTGTTGTAGCCCATCCGCCTCAAGGTTGTGCGTGTTGTGGCTTCACAAATGCTTTGCTGCATACCTCGGTTGTAACGAGTGGTTATTTCAGTCAAAGTTGCTCTTCTATCAGCTTGAATCAGTCGGCCCATTCTCCTCTGACCTCTAGCATCAACAAGGTATTTTCGCCCACAGGACTGCCGCATACTGGATGTTTTTCCCTTTTCACACCATTCTTTGTAAACCCTAGAAATGGTTGTGCATGAAAATCCCAGTAACTGAACAGATTGTGAAATACTCAGAC
The DNA here is from genome assembly GCA_023566225.1 of Romanogobio albipinnatus. Classification (NCBI taxonomy): domain Eukaryota; kingdom Metazoa; phylum Chordata; class Actinopteri; order Cypriniformes; family Gobionidae; genus Romanogobio; species Romanogobio albipinnatus. The sequence continues at coordinate 50,017,163 of CM042244.1, forward strand.
CGGTCCGTCTGGCACCAACAACCATGCCACGCTCAAAATTGCTTAAGTCACCTTTCTTTCCCATTCTGACATTCAGTTTGGAGTTCAGGAGATTGTCTTGACCAGGACCACACCCCTAAATGCATTGAAGCAACTGCCATGTGATTGGTTGATTAGATAATTGCATTAATGCGAAATTGAACAGGTGTTCCTAATAATCCTTTAGGTGAGTATATATATATATATATATATATATATATATATATATATATATATATATATATATATATATATATATATATATATATATATGTATGTATGTATTATTAATTGTATTATGTGGGGATGATTAGGAGGCCATGATGGACAGGGGCTAATAGGCAAATTTGGCCAGGATCTGCATCCTGGCCAAGTTAAACCCCTACTCTTTATCGAAGGACATTCTGGGATTTTTAATGACCACAGAGTAAACCTCGGTTTAACATCTCATCCGAAGGACGGATAATCATTAAAGGGTTAGTTCACCCAAAAATGAAAATTAGCCCATGATTTATTCACCCTCAAGTCATCCTAGGTATATATGACGTTCTTCTTTCAGACGAATAAAATAAAATCGGAGTTATATTAAAAAAGTCCTGGCTAATCCAAGCATCATAATGGCAGTGAATTGTTGCCTCGTTTATGAAGTCCATAAAAGTGCATCTATCCATCATAAAACTGCTCCACCTGGCTCCGGGGGGTTAATAAAGGCCTTCAGAAGCGAAGTGGCGCATTTGTGTAAGAAAAATATAAATTTTTTAAACTTTATAGACTAAAATAAGGAACTTCCGGCGGAAAGCCTTACGCAGTTCGACTTACGGCAAAAGAGTAACCCCTGACACGATGTATAGGAGCATCGCAAGCTTTGATGCCTCTCGCGGATAGGGCTGGGCAACAAACTCAAGCCCCTCTTCTTTTATATCGAAATTCTTTATATGTCGACTCTAATTCATGACCGGTGTTTTGTTTTGCTCTATCCTCTGCGCTTCTGAGTTCGTCAATACGCATGCGTAAAGGGTCAAGGGGTTACTCTTTCTTACAAAAGTGAAGCAACAATTCACTATAAAACTTGGATTAGCCAGTACTTTTTAAAAATAACTCCGATTTTATTTTATTCATCTGAAAGAAGAATGCCATATACACCTAGGATGACTTGAGTAAATCATGGGCTAGTTTTCATTTTTGGGTGAACTAACCCTTTAAATTATTCCACAACATTGATAGGAAATAATTTAAAGTTGAATGAAGTTTCATTAATATTAATGAAACATTTTGTTTTGATTTTTGTCCACTAAATGGTTTTATTTGTTAGTGATGTTATTCACTTTGTCAAATGCTTTTGAACTCAATTTCTAATAGTTAGTCCCAGGACGTTAATTCATGTGTTCATTTGTTTAGAAGTATTTATTTATTGGAAACTGCAGAACTGAGCTCAAAGGTAAAGATGAATAAGTATATTAATCTTAATCTCACAGTGCATATAAAAGGTATATTTATAAATGAAACGGAATAGAAAACTTTCAGATCATGTTTGGCAGCTCATGCATTATAATCAAACATAAAATGTTGCATTGTAGATCTCAGTATGATACTTTGTTGGGCCAGGCCTGCAATATAAACACACACAAAAGGTGCAAACACACAGTTATACAATCAGATGCAGGACTGGTTGACAGGTTGTGCTGTGTGACCACATGCGTTTGTCTCTAGACACCAGTCAGACCACAGTGACCACCAACCTCTGCCCATCATCACACACAGCGATATCCCACCCGAACAAATGCAGCTCTATTTCATGCTACAAAACAAAGCTCTACCCAGAGAGCACCGTAAGCATGTCTACACACACTTCGATTTCAGTCGTACTAAAGTAATTTGATACTTTTTGTCATGTACAGCGTGAAATTAAACTACACAGTAAAAAATTGTTGTGATTATGATTATTAAAGTACATTTTACAATAAAATACTAATTCAGTATTTGTACTTCAAAATATCAGGGTTAATTCAATGTGTTATTTGCAGATTCTTTGTCATTATTTGTGAAATTTACAAGCAATTTCGGAGTAAAAATTGTTTCTATGCACGTTAATTGGACTACAATTGGCCTCAATGTTGTGTGCAGGCTCTGAAAGGCAGAGGTGATACACAAAATGTATTTAACCCTTCCAATATTATATCAAGGCCATAAGTAATAATAGTAATAATCTTTGGGTAACACTTTATTTTACAGTGTCCTTGTTACATATGTTACATGTACTTACAATAGTAATAACTAAATAACAATTTACTAATAGTAAATTATGCACAATTACATGCAACTAACCCTCCACCTAACCCTAACACTATAGTAAATATATAATAAATATATAATTACACTGTAACAATGACATCTTAAAATAAAGTGTAAGGATCGTTAATCAGTTTGTACTATTTGCAAATAGTATTTTTATTTTAAAATATGCACACATTAACTCTTATTCCAAATATAGTATGTCTTAAAGGCCTCTGTTAAAGGGTTAGTTCACCCAAGCCTCCATAGACAGTTACGTAACTACCATTTTGAAGCTTCAAAAAGTTCATAAAGAGATTATAAAACTAATCCATATGAATTGAGCGGTTTATTCCAAAGTTCCTTGAAGAGACTTGATCGCTTTATATGATGAACAGATTGAATTTAGGCTTTTATTCACATTTAAACATTGATTACCTAATAAACACCCTGTTAAATGTAGCTTGTAAACTTAAAAACATAACTTGTAACTTAAAAACATAACTTTACCTCACCTTAATGCATAGAAACGCTTCGGTTACTTATTGTAACCTCGGTTCCTTGAGAAGAGGGAACGAGTATTGCGTTTAGCTAAACGCTAGGGGAATTTACTTTCCTCGAGATTTTGAAGCAAATTTTTATCCTGAAAATACCATGTAAAATGCAGTGCAGCTGCACAGCTCTCAGCAGGAAGCAGCTGCGTGCTGATTGGCTGTGCTGCTGCAACTGCAGGAACCTATGACTGAGTGAGCTATTATGAGCCAGTTGTCAAGATAGTTGAGAATTCTTATTCCCCGAAGCCTCAGCGGGGTTAGCGCCGCTTCCATGCACTTCGTAAACGTGTGGGGGGCCAGAGATAGACCAAAGGGTAGCACCCTGTATTGGTAAACTTTCCCCTCGAAGGCGCAAAAGCGCGGTGGTCTGCGAGCAAATTGTAGCAAGTAACCTTGTTCTATTATGTTCAACACTCATTTTGAAATGCCGGGAATGGCCTGCCAGGCCTCGGCCTTCGAAGCCAGGGGCTCAATTAATTTGTGGGGCGAGTCGCAGAGCAATAGGGACTCGGTGGCCCGATAATGTTGTGTTAAAGCGCGCGTTTGTTTACGGGCTCGTTGGCTGTGTATGTAATGTGCCCAGCGAGTGCAGGGTCCTTCAGGACCTCGGTATCAGGGACAGACTCATCCAGGGAACAGAGGAGTTTGGCCTGGAAGACCTGAAGCACAGCCATAGAGTGTAGCGCTGAGGCCGCCTGGCCGGCGGAGGCGTATGCTCGATCTTAGATGGGTGTACAGCCTTTGACTGCCATCCCCTGGCGGAGGGCGGGCAAAGGTGTGCAGCGACGGCTTCCTCGAGGGGAGGAAGAGCGTGATATCCCTTTTCCTGAGCACCATCGACCACCGAGAGAACGGGAGAAAAAGAGTATTTGGCGAGGGATGAAAATTGCGCCTTCCATGACTTCTGACTCCATGACTCCTCGTGGACTTCTGGGAAGAAGAGAGCAGGTTTTTGAGTGGTCGGGTGGCGGCGGTTCTCGAAAAACCACTCTTCCAGTCTGCTTCTCGTGGGCTCCTGGGGTTGAGACCAGTCAATACCGAGATCGTCCACAGCCTTAGTGAGCAGGCGCATAAGCTCAGCGTCAACTAGGTTCCTGCATTGCAGCGGCACAGCCAATCAGCGCGCAGCTGCTTCCTGCTGACAACTGTTCCGCTGCACTGCGTTTTACATGGTATTTTTAGGATACAAATTTGCTTCAAAATCTCGAGGAAAGGAAATTCCCCTAGCGTTTAGCTAAACGCAATACGAGAGTACTCTCGAAAGGGAACCTCATTCCACCAAATATAGCTCTATCACACTATCATTACGCACTGCATAAGGTCTACATTTGCACAAGGTCTAAAATTATCGAGGCTGACTGCCGATATCCACGAAATGTCATTTAACCTTCAAGTATTTTGAGTATGTCCTGTGTGTTTCCTGACAGGGAGGTTGGTAATCATCGGCCCTGACCTTTCAGCATATCTTACTGACAGTGCTCTTGACAAACAGATATACAATCAGCCGACACACACACACACTCTCTCTGACACGAGTGTGTGACGTCTTACGTCCGTGATGGCGTTGAGGGCCGTGTCTGCCCCGATGCTCAGGTCTGAGCCGGGGATATTGTTGGACACAGTGGCCGGGACCATCACCATGGGAACACAAAGCTCTGTGTGTTTGGAACGAGCTGCTTGCAGCTCCATCAAGCCCAAATATGCCTGCGGTCAGAGCAAGAACTTATGGGTCACTGGCTAGAATTATGGGTAATATTAAGAAGGGGAAGAGAGCCATGCCCACTTTGATTATGAAGGTAAAAATAAGTATTTATGTAGAAGTTTTAAAGTATGATTGTAAAATGACAGATGAAACACAAAACAATTGAAACTCTTACTTTCTTTTTGGTATGATATTATAAAGACCAGGAAAAAAAGACATAACGTGTCATCATATTGATGAAGAGACTTTATGTAACAATACTGTATATTATAAGATTGCCGTGAGTAATTCATAGGAATTTATTGCATTGACTATCTTTTGTTCAAAAGTTTGGAGTTAGTAAGATTTTTTAATGTTTTTGAGAAAAGTCTCTCATGCTCACCAAGGCTGCATATATTTGATTTAAAACAGTGATATTAAGAAATAGTTCATTTAAATAATGCATAATTATACTGTAGTGAACTGTAGTGTATGATGTAATGATTTTAATGTACTATAAAATATGTATTGTTAAAATAACAAAATCTCAAAATAAACAAATGTCGTGCCTCAATTATTAAAATAAATGTTATTTTGTTACAAACTAATGAATATCTGGTTAGAATAAAAAAAACTGTAAATTACTGTTTTTCACCTGTAAATAACAATTTGTATTAAATATTATAAAACAGTAATATGATATCATCATGACATCCTTTAAAGGTGCAGTTGGCGAATTATGAGAAACGCTGTTGAAAGTAGATCGGACCAAGCACCAAAACACATGTGTAGCCAATCAGCAGTAACAGGCGTTGGGGCCTGTGTTGCAGTGTTTGAGAATTTGGGGGTGGGGCTATCAAGATAGGGGCGTGTTTGTTTTGGTGATTTCAAATATCAACAGTGATTCTCAGAAAGTGCTTACTGCACCTTTAATAAGAAAAAGAGACATTATGGAAAATGATGAATAATGATTGGCATTGGGGGAAGGAGAAATTGGTTTTCAGTAGAAACTTCAAAATAATAGAATTATTAGAATTATGTTATTTTACTTATTAATACACAGCAAAATATGTACAAATATTTAGACAAATACTGTAAATATTACATCACATACCTCAAATCCTCCAATAAGCAGTAAAGCGTTGATGTTGTGAATCCTCATTTGTTCTGCAATTTTATCAATGTGTTTTGCTGGGAGAGTTCTGAAAAAGATATTTCAGGATATTAGAAAGCATCTCATTCAGTGCATAAAGGCATATCAATGCCTTTTTATTGACAATGGGCCCTTAGGAATATAATCTTACCTTTTTGTGCCTAGCAGGGACCCGCCCTGGCCTGTCCAGCCCCCAACATCACCCCACTTGATTTCTTTTATCTGCAGAACAAATCACAAGTTAATATGGGATCAAGGGCCTTTACTTGAGTTTTCAATCTTTTATCTCTTTATAAACTGTGCTATGCTGAAAAGGAGTATGATCACTGATACTCAATACTGTAATCAAGTTTAATGTGTTGTTTAGGGGCAATCGTGGCCTAATGGTTAGAGAGTCGTGTGTGTGTTCACTACTGTGTGTGTGCACTTGGATGGGTTAAATGCAGAGCACAAATTCCAAGTATGGGTCACCACACTTGGCCACACGTCACGTCACATCACTTCACTTTTTTTTTCACTTTTGTTTTTCTTTCTCATAATATACATCCGAGATATAAAGCATTAAATTCTTACACAAAGAAACCTTGTGAAACCACTGGAAACATCCAATCTCATTTAAGGGGCAAAAAAACAAGAAAAGTCCTAAAACTTGCATTTAAATGGAATTTACATTGAAAACACGCACGCAGCATTAGCACCTTTCCTCTGAATGAGGCAAGCAGTATAGAGTGGATCTGAAATGCTACACTAGGTTAAATGTGGCACAGCGCACAATGCAGCAGAGGATTGTGGGAAGGATTAATGGGCTTACTGTAATCATGACTGTTTATCTCATTTGGCAAGGGACAGAGTCACATGCAATCTATATGCAGTCTCACATTTATAGACTGGGCAGCCAACAGATGCTTTGCCAAATGAATAGGTCAAAATATCATGCAATTTCTTATCTTAAATCATGCATTGTATTTGATAACATTGAACATTAAACAATTTGCTGGGCTCATCTGTCTTGCAACGGCTAATTTAAAGCTGCCTGTCCATAACTTTTTTTGTGTTCGAGATTTACAAAAAATATATAATGGGAATGTACAACATGAAACCATTTTCCGAACCGTGTTTTTGTATTGAATCATTATGGTGCACTTATAAAGTGTTTATATTGGGACTATTTCAAACCGGTCTGGTAGGAAGCGCTGCGGAGGAGCACAGTCCCTGCGTGACTCGCCATACACATAAACAGAGAGAAGTAGCTCCGGCTGCAATGTTCTTCCGCAAGACGCATGCAGTTCTGTTTATTAACCGCTAGAGCGCAAAAAGTTACGGACTGCAGCTTTAACAAAATACACACATTATATTTGAACACTTTTTGTATAATTTGACAAAATGAAATTACAGCTTGATTGGAAATCATGCACAATAAATGATAGTGATGATAATAATAATATATTATCTTTACCAATACTTTTGTAACTTTGTGAATGGCAAAATTGTTGGTTGTGATGAAAATGATGCCACAACGATGTAATGTGCGAAAATTGTGTATAAATAAATAATCTACCTTTACATTTATTTCACTCTTTGTTTAGATGATCAAACTTTCTTTTATCAAATATTATATAATATTTTTCTGCATTTCCCTATTTTAAAATTGAAAGTTTGGCTCCTCAACATAAAAAAAGTGTCCATATTTAAATAAACACCAATTATACATAAAGGTATGTTAGTTTGCGTTGCGTTACCTGTCCCTTATAGAAGCCCTCGAATCCGTCACTAACAGCAAACATAGTGTGGCCTTCTGTGATCCCGACCCTGATGGCAGACCGCACGGCTGCATTCATGCCAGCTGCAGGAGCGCCCACATTCAATACGGCCACATTAAATGAACTCTAGAGAAGAGCATCACGCACCATAAACATAATGAAACACAAAACCATTTAAGTGAAAGATTTAATTAACCAATCAGAAGTCAGGCCTGCTTCTCAAAATGAGTGAGGTGAGCTCAAAGTATCTGCTCCCTGCTATTACACAGACCGCATAAGACATGTAGATATGTTTGTAGAACAATACAGTCAATAATCTAATCTGATACAAACAGACTTTGGTCTGTGGTCTCCTAATTTAAACCTTCTTCACGTTTAGGATATAATGATCTGTTTTTATTGTCTATGCTAGTACATACGAATCTATTCTATAGAGTGCATGTTTTGTTAAGTTATCAGTGGAAGCCTCATGTCAATGTGATTTCAACTGACCGAGATGACAGTCTCCCTAAACTTATACACAAACAACTAATACACTGTCGTTCAAAAATTTGGGGTAAATAATTAGTAAAGAAATAAATAATTCCCAAACTATTACGGTTTTACTGTATTTTACTGCATGATCAAATAAATGTAGCCTTGATGAGCATAAGAGATAATAATGACCACACATTTTTGAACAGTGGTATATTTTCATATAAATAAATAAATCAAAAGCTTGTGGAAAACATAAATAGGAATGTTCAGAAACCTAATCAGGGGACAAAGCACTGAATATTCTATATTCTATTCTATTGTATTCTATTCTATATTCCATGTACAGTACATACATGACAATGGCCTTCCTGCGTTCCATCCTCATCCCCACAAAAGAAAATAAATAAACATGTTGAGCTGTCAGTGTCACAGAAAGTGGCTAAATCAGACCAAACATGCTGTGCAAAATATACATTATGTCTTGTTCGCATTATGACTTACATTTGGAAGTTCAGTATCAATTTTGTGGTGAGACAAGAGTTTATAGGTATTCAGGTTGTTTTCAAAACTCCTAAAATACAAAAAAAGGAGAAAAAAAGGTTCTAAAAGCCAATCAGACATTTCCTGTTGTGATTACAGAGTAGATGTCAACGCACTGTTGAATAAAATTGTGATTTTTGTGTTTTACCTGCCACGCAGTTTTACGGCATCTTCAAATCTCATTTCATCCATGGCCTTCTGGACCTCCTGCGTCTGCAGTATGAAAAACATTCAAACTGTCAACTCCAAAACTCCCAAACAGAGCATCAAACTACTTAGCAAATACTCTATTGATTGAACTAAACTGAGATTCAGGATTGGCTGTTAATACTGTTAATATGGACCACGCTGTCTGTATGCAGCAATAAGGTAAAACACTGCAATTTTATTTTATTTCTCAGAATAAAATCTAACCTCTTTTAGTGATACAGATGTGGAAAGAGGACAGGAAACAGGAAGTTGAGCACGTCGTGCACTAACCGCTAGACCAAAGCTCCCAGATTTAATAAAATTTACCATAAACTTTAGGGGCCCTATTATACACCCGCAATGCGACGGCAGGCGCAAGTGTTTTTTGCTAGTTTCAGCCCGACGCAGTTATCATTTTCACATCCAGCGCCACGCTGTTTAAATAGCCACTTGCGCCCATCTGTTTGCCCATGGGCGTGCTGCTCTGAAACGAGGTGTGTTCAGGCGCATTGTTGGCGCGTTGCTATTTTGAGGCAACTAAAAGACGACTCCGCCATTGACCAACTGAAACCTGGTCTAAAGTCAATAGCGCTGTATTTTTTGTGTTATTTATTTTATTGCGTTAGTAATATGCACCTATAGGTGGGCGCACAATGCATGTACACTCTGCTTATTACACACACAGGGACGTGCAGCAGCACACAAACATTTTTAAATATGAAAAATAGAAGGATTCCTCTCAGAAGAAGCATTCAGTCTTTCCGAATTCGCCATGTAAATAGTGAATTCGCCATGGTACGAGTGCAACTGGCTTTTAAAGGGAATGGGAGATGAGACTCTGAAACCTGATTGGTTTACTGTATGTTACGCCCAAAACACACCCATGACTCATTAAAGGATTAGTTCACCTCAAAATGAAAATTTCCTGATAATTTACTCACCCTAATGCCATCCAAGATGTCCATGTCTTTCTTTCTTCAGTGGAAAAGTTTTTTAAGGAAAACATTTCAGGGTTTTTCTCCACACAATGGACTTCAATTGCAACCAAAATGTTGAACGTCCACATCAATTCAGTTTCAAAGTGCTTTGAAGTGCTTCAAAATGGTACTGCGTGATCCCAGCTGAGGAATAGGGTAATTTTCTAAAATAAATTCAAATGTATATACTTTTTAACCACAACTGATCGTCTTGTGCTGGTGTGCAACGAGCCAGGCATTACGTAACGTACGTAGAAAAGGTCACGCCGAACGTGGGCGGAAGTACCACCCCATTGTTTAAAAGTGTGGAAAAGGAGGATCGTATGCTGAATGACATAAGTATTATTTAATTTATCATTGATTTACCTGTTTTGTTAAAAAAGCGTTTGTATTAGTCTTAAAATTAGTATTAGTCGTGACCTTTTCAACGTAAGTTAACCAGCACAAGACGACCAATTGTGGTTAAAAAATAAATACATTTGAATTTTTTTTAGAAAATGATTGTTTCGCTAGATAAGACCCTATTCCTCAGCTGGGATCGCGCAGTACCATTTTGAAGCACTTCAAAGCCCTTTGAAACTGCATCGATGTGGACGTTCAACATTTTGGTTGCAATTGAAGTCCATTGTGTGGAGAAAAATCCTGAAATGTTTTCCTTAAAAAACTGAATTACTTTTCCACTGAAGAAAGAAAGACATGGACAACTTGGATGGCATTGGGGTGAGTAAATTATCAGGAAATTTTCATTTTGAGGTGAACTAATCCTTTAAGAGACTAGGTACAAACCTTGTGGACCATACGCCTGGCACTCCAGCATTTTTTTCCGTCGTTAAACTAGCAAAAGTGGACACGCCCTAAGTGCACCTTGTGCCGTGCGCTTTAGACCATGTGCTCAGATCGTTAAAATAGGGCCCAAAAACCAAAAAGACCAAAAGTCTGTCCAAAAGTCTGTCATTAATTGAGTTACTTTCTCACCATCTGAACGCACTCCATCAGAGGCACCCTGACAGCCTGGTTCCCACACAGAGACACCACACACGCTGGAGTACCAGGAGATGCTTCTAACAGGGCCAACACGGCTTCCACTCCCATACGACTGGCCTACGGAGAGATAGAGAACTAAAGAGAGTGAATACAACATGTTAAAGTGTGTTTTGTCTAATACAATAAAATACAGTCAGTACAGGACCATACCAGAATGCGGTCAAAGGCAGAGGGTGTTCCTCCTCTCTGGACGTGACCCAGAATGGTGACCCGCGTGTCAAACCCCAAACAGCGCACAACCAGCTGCAGTAGAGAGTCAACACAGTCTTCACTTCAACTGAAATACAGATGTTTCTCAAACACATCCAGCAATATCATGAACTTAAGAGTTTAACGACAGACACAGACTACTGTTCAAATGATTTTTTTATGTTTTTTGAAACAAATCTACCATTTAGTGGATCAAAAATACATTAAAACAGTAATATTGTGACATATTATTGCAATTTAAAATAACTGTTTTCTGATTTAATATAGTTTCAAATGTAATTTATTCCTGTGTTGCAAAGCTGAATTTTCAGCATCGTTACTCCAGGTTTCCGTGTCATGTGATCCTTCAGAATATATCATTCTAATATGCTGAAACATTTCTTAATAGTATCAATGTTGAAATGTGATGATGCATAATATTTTTGTGGAAACTAATATATTTTTTAGAATTCTTTGAGGATTACAAAGTTCAAAAGAACAGCAAAATAGCCATTTTTGATCAATTTAATGCATCCTTGTTGGATAAAAACATTAATTTAGTTGAAAAAATCTTTTGAACGGTAGTTTAGTTGGATTTATTATTAATTATAACTTGGAAACCAAGCTCAAAAAGCCAGCATGCACCCAAAAAGCAATATTTCTGAAGGGGTTTTTTCTAAAGGCAAGCACAGCAAACATAACCACAGACATGCATGTTGTAAGAGAAATGTGTGTGACTTAAAGGCTTTAAAGTAAATGACACACTGATGACAACTGTTACAATCAGTGTACTAAATGAAGGGAAGTATCACATGGAAACACATACAATTGATACTTCCACAAAAGCTCAAATCCAAAACATGCATTTATTATTACTTCAGTAACAAAGTTAGGACATAGAAAGTCAAATATCTGAAGTACTTAGTTTACTAAGTGTAAGAGAAGGAAAGCAGTGATTTATAGGCTCATTAGCATGAATGGGCTGTAGCTGTGCATTACTCACGTCCTTTATAAGGTCTGTGGTTATGGGCTTGTTGTTTTGGTCTATTGCACCTTCAGCTACTATGATGATATTAAGTCGTTTCTTATCAGCACGATTCTACAAGGGAAGAAAGCAAGCACACACGCATCCGTACATACATACACACTGGTGAGAACAGGGATCAGAAACTCACCTCCTTCACTGCATTAGAGCTGATGGGGTTTCCATGTCTGTCTGTGGCTCCCTCGGCCACTATGATTATATTAAGACGAGAACCTCGCAAACGGCTCTGCAGGACAAACACTGGAGGACTGAAACAAGCTGTGTGTGTGTGTGTGTGTGTGTGTGTGCATTGGCATGTATGGATGATTGAGTTGTGTGAATGTGTTCATATGTATGTGCATGGCTGCTTGGGGAAACTGTAGCAAGCTAAACCACAAGCTATTTTTAGCACTAGTACTATCAAGTTATTCTTTAGGAAAAAGTGGCTTGCTACACTACAAGCTGCTAAACTAAAAAAAAATAGCTAAGTACATTGAAGCTATTAAATCATCTAAATATCCGATTATATGATTCAGTTAAAAAGAGAGGCATTTTTCTGGCACAAAAATAATAGATCAATTAGTGACAGCATCTAAACGAATAAGAAAACACTCATTTATTTATTAAATACAGTATTTCATTAATCTTTCTTCTTTCTACAAAAAGATGATGTAAAACAATGCAAGAGTTCTAGGAACACAAATGAATGATGATTCAATGTATCAGTAAATAAAATTTTTTTGAACTAGCTCATTAAAATATATATATATATATATATATATATATTTTTTTTTTTAAATGTATGTACTTGTCACATGTTTGTCTGTCTGTCTTTGTTGTGTTTTGATTCAGTCACATGTTCCTTTGTTCATTTTCCCGCCACTCCTGTGTTTCCTTGGTTACCCTCAATGTTAGTTCTGTTCAACTGTGTCTCATTAGTTCTCTGTTTGCCATGTGTGTAAATGCCCTGAACTTCAGTCTGTTCTTTGTCTTGCGTTGATGTTGTTTAAAGGTATTGTGGTTTGTTCTGTTTACTCCAAGTTTTCTCCTACGTATCTCCTCGTTTGATTCTCCAATTAAAGGACTGTTTATGCACTTGCTGAGTCGTGCACTTTCTAATAGCCACATCCACCGTGATAGAATGCAAGACCGAAACAAACTGCAGGGGGATGAATTTCTCAGCACTGCCAAGGACAGTGGTCTCAGTGCCTCCAAATTCAATACTGCAGCAGATACTCAGAACTGGGCTGAAGACTATCTGCTTGACATTCAGCAGTATGTGGAGGAGTTTCTGCATCCTTCCCATCTGGGATAATTCTATGATTAATGCCTGCTTCCGGATGGGACTGGATGATGATGATGATCTTTTTCGATTCCTGTCCTGGTGATTGTTATAGATCCGTAGCGGACTTTATTAACTATTAGGGCTGTCAAAATGTCTGAAGCTAAATTTGAAATTCACTTTTTAAAGTGCATTAACTTTTCAAACAATTATTATTAAATAAAATGTAATTTCATTAATGAGCATGTAAGGAAAATTGGGAAACAAAAGTGCATAAAACTGCTAGTGCATCAGTAACCTGAGAAAGCACGCTTCAACAGACAACGTAATGTGAACACAAAATAGCAAACTGACATTCAGAAACAATCCATTTCCACTCACTAAACATCTACATGCCGTTTGTCAAAAACACCAAACGGTCAACTTGACCTGCATCGAGTGCTGAGAGTTTTTTGCTGACGTATGATCAAGTATGTCTTTGACAGCTGCGCAATATGTGGATACATATATACCGCATGATTTTTGCAACCAACTGAGAGGATTTTCATCAGCAGATAGCGTATCTTCTTTCATTTATATCCATCTCATGCTCCAAAGCCCCGATTGCCATCTTCTGCACTGCTCTGTGTCTGACTGTATACGCCGTCGAACAGGTTGCCCATTTTCTCTCCGACTCCGAGTCTTTTTTCATATTAACAACACAGCTGCACTGCGCCGTACTGGATAAACAATCCGCGTCAGTTACATCATCATGTCTTGCGCACCTCTACCAAAAATTTGAATACATGTGTTTTGCATTCAAATTTTCTTTTTTCACATTTTTATTTTGACACATTTTTATATTTTTATGTCCTCAATTTATGTGGTTCTGATTTCCCTGTTGAAGTAGCTAAGGAAAATCATCATTCAGTTCCTATCCGGAAGCATGTGATTGCTCCAGCTCACCCCAAGCCAGTACTCTCCACATGCCTCTCCAAGGGCCACCTCCTCCTGGCCACCCGTGTTTCCAAGGGCCCGGAAACTGGTCTCCAACAGCCAGTACCTGGGGGCAAAGGTGCGGGATCCTGCGTCTACATCGGTTTAGACAGCTTTGAAATCAGCTTCCCTTCCCTGGCCCTCAGCCCCAACACCCAAAGTAATCTTCAGCCAAGAGAAAGTGACATCCCCCATCTTCGTCCAGAGCCCAGGGACGTCCCCAGTCCACGTCCAGAGCCAAGCGACATTTCCAGCCACAGACCAGCGTCCAGAGACCAGAGGTTTCAGTGCCACCAATGAAAATGGTCACAGCGCCACCTAGCCAAATGGTCTCAGTGCCTCCCGGCCTGGGGGGGGGGCGCCTAAAGGGAGGCCGAACCTGAAGGGTCTGAGCCACCATGGCCCCTTGAACTCCCTATGCTGTCATGGCCACCTGAACTCCCAGAGCCATCATGGCAACCTGAACTCCCAGAGCCGTCATGGGGACCTGAGCTCCCGGCGCCTCCGTGGTATCCCGAGCTCCTGGTGCCTCATTGGTCTCCTGAGCACTGGCACCACCATGGAGGCTTCCCAGCCAGTCAGGGCCTAGTTCACCTGCCTCCAGGGTGCCCACCCCCCCACGGATGCGCCTACTGGGAGGGGGGAGTAATGTCACATGTTTGTCTGTCTGTCTTTGTTGTGTTTTGATTCAGTCACATGTTCCTTTGTCATTTTCCCGCCACTCCTGTGTTTCCTTGGTTACCCTCATTATGTTAGTTCTGTTCAGCTGTGTAGTTAATTAGTCTCATTAGTTCTCTGTTTGCCATGTGTAATAATCATACACTGTTTGTTAATTGGCCAGAGGAGAACTGGCACCCCGACTGAGCCTGGTTTCACCCAAGGTTTATTTTTCTCCATTATGCCACCTGATGGAGTTTTGGTTCCTTGCCACTGTCACCTTTAGCTTGGCTTGCTCAGTTGGGGACACCAAATATTCAACTAAATATCCAAATAAATTTAATTACTAAAGTAAATTAACTATATCATCAACTAAATTACTGATCTGCCCACATTGTCACTATATGATAATATATAATCTAATATATGGCATGTGTCGATGTTGTTTAAAAGTATTGTGGTTTGTTCTGTTTTTTCCTACGCATCTCCTCGTTTGATTCTCCTATTAAAGGACTGTTTATGTACTTCCTGAGTCGTGCACTTTCTAACAGCCACATCCACCGTGACAGTACTCAATTAATATTAGATAATGAAAGCTGATAATATTTATACCATTTATTCTAATGACAAACATCAGTCATTAATTTTTTTTAAACCTTTTATAAATAAATGTTTTCATAAATCTATTTTTTACAATGCGATGAACAGTAACTCATCTTCAAAAGGCAACAGCAATTATGAACTAAATAACAGCAAAAGTATAATGATTATAAAACGGCAAATGGAAAATAGAGAAATAATAAAATAAGTGTATTAAATATCATCCTAACTATATTTACATATGTGCATATTATTTACATACTAACTGTAATTAGTGTTTGTTGCACATGTCACAGATCACAACTGAGTGTCTCTTGCAAATTGGATGATTGCACTTTGTGCAAATGATGCTTGTTTTTACATCCCTTGGCAAGCACCTTTGGAAAATATGTGCTAGTG
Organism: Romanogobio albipinnatus; assembly: GCA_023566225.1. Taxonomy (NCBI): domain Eukaryota; kingdom Metazoa; phylum Chordata; class Actinopteri; order Cypriniformes; family Gobionidae; genus Romanogobio; species Romanogobio albipinnatus. The sequence goes on from CM042244.1 coordinate 50,032,953, forward strand.
TGTGTTTAAGAGAGCAACACAGTGTGAGACTTTTGCATTTTGGATATGTAACAATGTCTTCCCCTTATTTTTGATATACTGATTTTATTTCACATTCTCAAAAAGTTATCTGTTACAGTCTCACCAGTCTCACATTTCTCTGTGTGTGTGTGTGTGTGTGTGTGTGTGTGTGTGTGTGTGTGTGTGTGTGTGTGTGTGTGTGTGTGTGTGTGTGTGTGTGTGTGTGTGTGTGTGTGTGTGTGTGTGTGTGTGTGTGTGTGTGTGTGTGTGTGTGTGTGTGTGTGTGTGTGTGTGTGTGTGTGTGTGTGTGTGTGTGTGTGTGTGTGTGTGTGTGTGTGTGTGTGTGTGTATGTGTGTGTGTGTGTGTGTGTGTGTGTGTGTGTGTGTGTTTTGCACTCTTGATGTTTTAGAGATTCACCCCTTCACTGTTCTGTGCTTTTTTTATGTATCGTGGCTGATTTGTAGATCGTACGCACAAACAAATCTCTGTATTTTCGTATTCTTGCCAATTTCCCATTCATTTCCTATGGTGGTCACGTTTTCAAATCCTGCCCCCAATTTTGTTGTGTGTTCATATACCAAGTACCATAAAAGTCCCCACGTTTCGTACCATTCATACCACAAATGTATGTAAAACTTTTCGGTCTGAAGTGACCGAAGAACCCCAGAGGGTTACACTTTTTTTTAAAGTATACATACAAAATAATATATAATACTATTATTTATCTCTAATATAAATATCTTAATTCAATATAATATATAGTTCTCTCTTTCTCTACATTTGAATTTGAACACTTTGCACTACCTTGTGTGCTAATCTATTTCACACTTGAAATTTCCGTAAATATTGTTGGCTCTGATGACAAATAGCATGAATAAATGTAAATGACTTCCTTAGCTTGCTCGATTGCAAGTCAACTTTATTTATATAGTGCTTTTTACAATGCCGATTGTTTCAAAGCAGCTTCACAGTGTTTAATAGGAAAATAATGCAACAGAATTTGATTCGGCTGTACAGCCGCTCTGGAGAAAACAGTAATGTTATCCAGCTCATTTCAATTATCATATAGTGACAATGTGGGCAGATCAGTAATTTAGTTGATGATATAGTTAATTTACTTTACTAATTAAATTTATTTGGATATTTAGTTGAATATTTGGTGTCCCCAACTGAGCAAGCCAAGCTAAAGGTGACAGTGGCAAGGAACCAAAACTCCATCAGGTGGCATAATGGAGAAAAATAAAGGCTCAGTCGGGGTGCCAGTTCTCCTCTGGCCAATTAACAAACAGTGTATGATTATTACTCTGGTAACTTTACAGGCCAGAAGTCATATTAGATCGGAATATTCGAAAGATCGGAGGCATCATGCCAGAGACGGGTTTATTGAGGATGACGTGTTGATTAAAGGGGTACTTCAGCGCTGGGAAGATGAATGTGTATTTAAACTGGGTCATTTATGTAGTAGAAATGTGAAATTATTTTTGAATTTGGTGCCTTCTAGACTGAGAAAAGACTTGAAAATGTATGTATTTTTTTCTCATGTGGATCAGGGCTTGACATTAACGCTTGTCCGGGACAAGTGGATTTTTTGAAGGGGCAAGTGAAAGAGAATTTTACTTGCCCGACCGGACAAGTAGGCTGATAAAACACCATAAAAAAAAAAAAAAAACTAGGGAATCACCAAAATGCAAGAATGATTCTGCATTCATTAGTGTAAGTTGCGATCGATAGTGGATAATATTTAATGTATAATGAACTGACGGTAACTATAACATTGCACTGTTGACGCTCGCGCAGCCATCTCGAGGAGAAATTGAACAAATGTGCACCGCTCACACAGAGAAAATCAGTTAACACACTGCCATAAAAATGTAGAAATGTGGAGTACATTTATAACATGATACAGTTGCAACATCACACCAAGAGTGCTGTGTTCCTGAATAACATCACGACTGAAACTGACACTGATTTTATATGACAGTTCAATAAACAATTATTAACATTAAGTCACTTACATTTTAGATGCAATATTGAGTGTTTTTCTTCTATTTCAGCAGCGAAAATAGTTCCAAACAAAGATCACAGCAGAACGCGTGTCACCGCAACAGTGTGTTAGTGAATGATTCAGCGTTTCGAATTAAACGGTTGAATCAAAGATTCAATTACCTATTCGTAAACGACTGCCTCAATCTTGAATGAATCAGCCGTTTGAACGAATCGACTCAATGGCTCGCTCATTAAGACGGTCACCTGCCACCACCTACTGCCTTTTTAGTTTCATGTTTAAACATTCTTTCCAACTTTTATTATTTATATATTTAAAAAAAATTTAAAACAATCTCAGAACATTATTTAATGCAGTTGTAATTTTTCAGTGTAAATTATTTAATTTGACTGGTAAAAGCCAGTGTCTTCTTTTAATTTAATTTATTGATCAAATATAAGAATATAAAAGGAAAGCTGAAGCATAGCCTATATTTAATAAGATTAGGGAAAATATCACAAATATGCAGATTTAAATATGTCAAAGCTGATTGAACACTGGTGAGAATATTGCTTCAGAATAAATTTTATTTACAACGCAAAAAAAAAATATCAAATTTTTTCCGGACAAGAACATTTTTTACTCGGACAAGTGAATGGCAGATTTACTTGACAGAAGCACGCAAACAAGCTTAATGTCAAGCCCTGTGGATGAAAGACAACAACTCCCAGAATGCACTTGCTTCGCCCCCACCATCGTTTTGATCTTCATAATAACACAATAATTTCGTTCAGTTAGAGAATAAACACTACAATTAAAAACTGAACGTGTCTTTTCAATAAAGTGTGAGTGAGCCGAACGAAAGTCACAGGACAAACGCAGCAGGAGTCAGATTTCATTCATCACGAGAGCGAAGAGCTGAGCTGAGCTGAGGTAAGCGCGGCATTCATTCTCAGCGCGTGTCCAGTCTGGCGTGTTTTCAGATCGCATATGGAAGCTAAACTTTCATAGGAATTCATTAAAAAGTTGAACACTTTGCTCTGCACTGCTCTGTTATTAATGCCCGATCCGAGCGGCAGCAGCCGTGCACATTTACATTCTGTGAGTGTGATCCCACCCCGGTTGAAAACATGCGGCACTAGCTCCTTCTACTGGCTGTGATGATATTTGCGTCATCTGAGGATTTTTTCCAGAAATAGAATGCATAATTCTCTCGTCTCATATATGAGACGGGATATGAGGGGGGAAAGTACCATAATTTGAATATACTACCGGGTTTCTACTGATAAAAAGCTTAATGCTAAATCGCTGAAGTAACCCTTTAAACAATTATTAAATAGAAATATTCAAAAGATCGGAGTCATTACGCCAGAGACGGGTTTATTGTGGATGCCGTGTCGGTGAGGCAATTTCAGGGGGGAGTCTAATTGACACGGTCTCTGCAGACACTTCAGGGATGCGTTGGTCATGCAGCATTTAAAACAGTGATGTAATGTTTGGTCACACTACACTGCAACTGCTGTAAAAGGTAGCTTGTTAGCTACACTGTTTTAGAGCCAACTTTCACGCTACTGAACAACGTAGTTAGGTTGGTAGTCTCTCTGTTTTAGTTAGTTTGAGCGTGGCTGTATGTTTCTATGTGTGCGAGTGTTACCTCTGATAGTTTCTGACACATCTGTTCCTCCCAGTCATCTTGGGGAGGCAATTCTGGAATCAGCACCCAGTCGGCTCCACACGCAAGAGCACTGACTAATGCTAGATATCTACACACACATAAACACACTCGGTTTAATGCTGATTTCAAGTATAACACGTTTCTCTTTGAGTGTTTCTATTCAAGGGTCTTACCCGCAGTGTCTACCCATGACCTCCAACACAAAGGTCCTCTGATGGCTAAAAGACACACAATATGAATTAAAAAAAACTTGATTTATCTTTAATGAGATGCTTAAACGGATAGTTCACCCAAAAATGAAAATTAGCCCATGATTTACTCACCCTAGGTCATCCTAGGTGTATATGACATTCTTCTTTCAGACAAATTCAGTTCAATTAAAAAAAGTCCTGGCTCTTCCAAGCTTTATGATGGGAGTGACTGTTGCTCTGTTTTTGAAGTCCATAAAAAATGCATCTGTCCGTCAAATAACGTGCTCCACGCGGCTCTTGGGGGTTAATAAAGGCCTTCTGAAGCGAATCGATGCGTTTGTGTAAGAAAAATATCCATATTTAAAACTTTATAAAGTAAAGTTCCAGCCGATTGCCTTCCGTGGCAAAGTGTTGAAAGTGCTTCCCGCAATTCAAGATGTGTACGTGACGAGCGTACCTGGTAACGGAAGCCTTATGAATGGCAGAGGCACTTTCAGCACTTTTTCCGTAAATGCAATACGGAAGGCAACTACTACTGCCATTATAAAGCTTGGATTAGCCAGGACTTTTGTAATATAACTCTTTATTCGTCTGAAAGAAGAATGTCATATACACCTAGGATGACTTGAGGGTGAGTAAATCATGGGCTTATTTTCATTTTTGGGTGAACTATCCCTTTAAAGTGTTCACCACCATGTATAATGTATTTGATATTCAAAATGTGTTTACTTTATGCATCTGGCAGACATTTTTATCCAAAGTAAATTGCATTTAATCAGTTCAACGAACCCATGACCTTGACTTTGCTAGTGCCAGGGCCAGATTTATACATAGGCATTCTGGGCACATGCCTATGCTCGCATGTCCGGGGGGTAAATCATTACTATTGGTCACCCTTTTTACGTCTCTCTGTGGGTTTTGCAAATATTTAACTAATTAAATGTAATTTTTAACTTATGACTAAAACTGTCAGTCATAACTTCGCCCCTCTTCTATCATGAATGAAGTGCGGTACAGTTTGTAGTGACTTTGCCTATATATAAAGCTAATGTTTGTATGTATTTGAGGAGTGGAGAAGAGAGTGTCTTAGTCTAGCATTTGTCATCAAGTCACAGTAAATACTGTCAAGCCTGTGTGAAGCACATCATCTTTAATAACATGAAATTTTTGACAAATGACAGTAAAAACTGAGCGCCAACGTAGATACAGTAAACTTTATAATCTGTAAGTTGATGAAAGAGTAATGCATTGCACTTACTGCCATTCTAATGATGGACAAAACATGTATGTCCTACATTTGCTGGTCAAAAACCTCATGACACGATTCAAGCTTGATATTGGTAGAATGAGGTCGACCGATATGTCAGGCCAATATTTGTCATTTTGTAATATATCGGCATCGGCCGATATCCGTGTTTAGTGGCACCGATTTAAAGTCAGGAATATCATTGCAAGAGTCAAGTTTTAAATAGGAAAAAATCGAAACTCTTTGGTCATTTTTTGAGCGAGATGCTAACGAGATGCTAACGTCTAATCAGATTCAATGATCTATGCTAAGCTATGCTAAAGGTGCTACCGCCAGACGCGAAGATCGGCTGAATGGATTCAAAAAAATTGTGTGTTCCTTTAAGCACACCCACGCGTCTCACAGAGCGTGAATATTCATACAAAATTATGTCAAAATGCCTGTCTTGTTGAGTAGCATCGTAAACATAGTCGGTTATGTCTTTTAAATGAACGTAAACATGAAATATGCCAGTCACCGCCAGCGTTTTTGTCATTTTCACAAGTTTCATGGTCCACAGTATGAATACCACTTCATGCATTATTTTATCAACACTTCAATGTGTCATGAAAAAAGCAACATTTTGAGTAATTTAACGTTACATCTGGATCGGATTCATAACGATGAAAACACAAATGGAGTAGATGGAGTCCATCAACACCTCAAAGCTTCACAGTCCTATAACTTGTTCTGGGTCGAAATTTCATTCAATAACACAGCCGTTTTGATTTAGATGCTATTCATTACTGATGAGATTGCGTTATTTTTCATATGCATCTGCTTAGCCTATATGAGATTGATCGCTCTGCTTCTTCTTCATCTGTGTTTTGATCAGGAGATTCTGTACTCGTTCAGGAGATGCGTCATAGCGCCCACTACCGTATAACAGTGAGAACGTCTCGGTTACGTATGTAACCCTCGTTCCCTGAGGAGGGAACGGAGACGTATCGTTAGTGACTAACGAATGGGGGTTTCGCTTAGAAGCCAATTACCTTCGAGGAGTCTAACAACGCCCAATGGCAGTGCCAATGCCATGGGCATGCGGAATTTGCATGGGTAACTCCGCCCCACAGCGTGGGTATATAAGGAAGTACGCTGGCAACATCGCATTATATTATCTGCTGCGGAGCCAAGACTGAACTCCAGGTCGTTCCAGCAGTACAGCGGATGTGGCAAAGGGACGTTACGTCTCCGTTCCCTCCTCATGGAACGAGGGTTACATACGTAACCGAGATGTTCCCTTTTGTTCAGTCACTACGACGTAACGTTAGTGACTAACGAATGGGGGTCCCAATACAGTGACGCCTGTCTTCCGATGCCCTGCGTAAGTGTGAGTACCCTGTCGTAAGACTAGTACGGATGAAGGACTCCCACTTATCACAGGAATGCCAAGGTACACTGGGAAGCATATTCCAGTGGAGATATGCCAAAATGCCTACCCGTAGGGAAGACTTACAGAATACACATATGACCCACTAAGGGCTGCATATGGAAAACTCTGGGGTACCAGCCGAAGTTGGATTTTTAACCCCAGGGGTGGCAGGGACTTGCCAAGGGAAAGACACCTGCTCACTGAGGAGGCTTACGGTGGAAATACACATGTGGGGGTCGCCGGAGGGGAACCATGCACACGGGGCACCTGGCTGGACACGAGGGTCTGGGCTCGAGAGGGCAGACTTACTGGTGTCGGCGTCGACAGTGCTGAAGGAACTCAGGGCATTCAGGAAGCTCACCTGAGGAAAATGTCGCACATATCCAGTCCGTGGAGTGGAATGGCGAGCAAGCAAAGACACCTGAGCCTAGTCCATTACCGGCCACTAGTGGAGGCGAGTACATAGTCGGACACAGGCTCCACTCTGAGATTGTAGAATCTAGCGAATGTGTTAGGTGTCACCCAGCCTGCAGCTCTGCAGATGTCTGTTAGCGAGGCGCCATGTGCTAGAGCCCAAGAGGAGGAGTGGAGTGGGCCCTAACCCCAAGGGGACATGGTCAACCCTGCTGTTGGTAAGCCAAAAATATGGTGTCCACTATCCAGTGAGACAGCCTTTGCTTTGATAGAGCTCTTCCCTTCCGCTCTCCACCATAACAGACAAAGAGCTGGTCTGAGGTCCTGAAACACTGCATCCTGTCTACGTAAGCGTGGAGAGCGCGTACTGGACAGAGCAATGCCAAGACTGGGTCTGCCCCCTCCAAGGGCAGCGCTTGCAGGTTCACCACCTGGTCTCTGAACCTTGGGCACATATCCGGGCCGGGGTCTCAGGATCATGTAAGAGTTAGCCGGCCTGAACTCCAGGCACGCTTCGTCAACCGAAAAATGCCTGCAGGTCCCCTACCCTCTTGATGGAGGCCAATGCAGTCAGGAGCGCTGTCTTCATAGACAAGAACTTAAGATTGACTGACCGCAAAGGCTCGAAGGGAGGCCTCTGCAGAGCATCTAAGACTACTGAGAGGTCCCAAGAGGGAATGAGGGGAGAGCGAGGAGGATTTAGTCTCCTGGCTCCTCTCAGGAACCTGATGACCAGGTCGTGCTGACTTACCTTTTGTTGTCTCCAAGAGGTCGTGGTGGGCAGATATTGCGGTCACATAAACTTTAAGGGTGGAGGGAGACAGCCTTCGCTCCAACCCTTCTTGGATGAACGAGAGCACGGCAGCACAGCCGAGTCATCATCCTCGGAGGACTCGAGCCCACCTCGCATCCACAAACGCTGCCTGGGCATGCTGAAAGCCCAAGCATACCAGACAGTGATTGTGCCCATCAGAAGACGATAATGACCGGCCACACCCAGAAGTGCACGGGCGAGACATCCTGAAAAGGACGTTCCACGTGCAAGCTCTTTTTGTGAGAGGAAGCTTCGCAGTGACGGTGAAGCGCCCAGGGAAACACACACCAGCTGTCTAGCAGACCACTGCGCAGATACAGTACAATCTATGGTAAAAATCCCTCACTTGTCTTGACTGAATAACTTTTATAAGAGTTTGTCTATATTTATACAGTGAAGACTATGCAGTGATATTTTATATTTGATTACTATTTCTGTACCTGAAAATCTAGTTTAGAGAAAAACCAGAAAATAACTGTTTTTCATTTGTATTTTTGTTCTGTTGTATTGATTTGTGTTGTTCCTCGTAATTCTATTATTTGTTAATTTCATTACAGACCGTGTTTTAACTATATTTAAAATGTATATGAGTTAGGCTTTTTCGAGTCAACCTTATGTATTAAGGTTACATGGTTAAAAAACAATAACTAGGCCTATTTTATTTTATTTATTACTTTTTTGTGGTGGGGCAGTAAAAAATAAGTCAGCTGACCCGACTAGGCCAGTAGAAAAAAAATCCTTAGCGCTGAGCCCTGAGCCCTGGTTAGTGTGACATTTTAGCATGCAAATAAAGGGGAAAACTTCAAGATATCAGCCCTAAAAATCGGCAGCACATATCGGCCATCAGCTGACCCTGACCTCTAAACATCGGCCTCGGTTATAGAAAAACCCATATTGGTCGATCATGCAAGTGTCTGACCATAAATAAAGCCACAAAATGAACTTTGACAACACAGTGTTTAATTGTTTTTAAAAATCCAGGGTTTTTTTCTCCCCATTTCTTGATAGTATCGATTTTGGACATGAGGTTTCTGCCCCAACGGCGACAATATATAGTTTACTATGTATGTAAGTTTCGGGGGGGGGGGGGACAAAAAATTTATTTTTTATAGACAAAAATTTATTTTGTCTGTCACAATATGAGGTAAATCTGGCCCTGGCTAGCACCATGCCATGCTCTACTGTTGGACAACAAAAATGTTTGCAAAATTAAATTAATTGGAATAACTGGGATTTTTTTAATTTTTATATTTTAATTGTTAGCATATACCTTTGTGCGGTGGTCATTATGGCGTCCACCACCTCTATGATCCTGTGCAGTGCTGAGTCAGTGCCAATGGTCATATCTGTCCCGCAGAAATCATTGTCTATCGAGCCAACCATCCCAACGATATGCAACGTAGAATGAGTTTGGGCAGCCTCTTCACTGATTTGACCTGGGAGAGAGAAACAATCATAGATACAGAGAAAAATACACAGGTATTATGTTATTCAATACAGTTACAGATGACAAATCTTGGTCCCATGTATAAGCTCCTCCTACTCTGCTACCTGACTGGACAAGCTCATTCAACAGTCCGCTCCACTCCTCCCTGAAGAGATTAGCTCCGGTCAAACTGCCATCTCCACCAATCACACACAAGTTAGTGATGCCATGCTGCACCAGGTTTAGAGCAGCACGCAAACGTCCCTCGTGGGTACGGAAATCCTTACAACGGGCGCTGCCAATCACAGTGCCACCCTGCACACACACAGTGATACACTGTTGTCACATAAAATCACAGATAATATTACTTATGGATCATCCATCACACCAGAAATGGAAGGTAATGAAAGTGTTGATTGCAAGCAGTATTTGATGCATACAGAAAATGGGTATATTTGCAATGTATGCATACATATACTAATATACATGCAGTTAATCTAAATTCATTATGAGACAAACTAGAGCTGCATGATTAATAAATTAATAAATTGAAATAGATGTGTAAATTAACCATTGACAAGTAGATCACATTTCAAAAATTGTATATATATATATTGTATATATATATAAAATTATATTAATTATAATATTTCAATCATGACAACTCTCGGAGTGAAATAGATTCAACCAGCATTTTATTAGCATAGAGCATGGAATGTACATAGGCTTGATTTTGGTTTCTTGATTTCTGCTGCTGCTGCTGAGCAAATACATAATGTTCAGCTTAGTCAAGATAACAACAAGGAAGGCTGCTACAGAATGATGTAACCCCCAAGCAGATCTCTACAGGTGGCGTTGGGGAGGAGGTGGGATTATCGGAGTTCTCATAATTGCACAGCATGCGGATAGCTGCTAGGATACGGTATAAGTAAAGCCACGTAGATGAGGAAGTACCTCCGATTGGTTGGTGTCGTAGAACTTAAAGAACCAATCGGTGATTGAGTTTCATGACTGATTTTTGTATTAAATCTTTTTGAAAAATTAAATATAGAAAAATATTATATTATTCTCTCTCATATAGTTCTCTCTTAATTCTATATAATATATAATTATCTCTTTCTCTGCATTTCGGCATTTGAGGTTTGCTATAGCTAGTATGCAAATCTAGCTTAAATCTATCTTAATTGAACATGATTCCAGCCTTCGTCTCCCTGTCTTGTGAAGTCTCTTTTGTTATTTCCTGTCTTGTCATGTTTTGTAGTCCTTTGAATTTTTTCATGTTGATTAGTTCTCCCAGGTGTTTCCCATTTAGCCACTCCCTCTTGTTATCTTGTTATCCTTCTTTCCCTTTGTGTATTTATACCTCTGTGCTTCAATTGTTGTTTGTCGGTCGATATTCTACTGTATGTGTGTTCTTGTCGTTGCACTCCTGCCTGTTTTGGATACCCTTGTTCATCGATTTTCTGTTAATGTTGTTTGTTATTAAATCGTTCATGCTACACTTGGATTCTCACTCAGCTTCATCACTGTTCACACGGTACAGATCGACCGACCACAATGAATCCAGCAGCAAGAATCCTGTGTCTCCGTCAAGAAGATCGTCCTATTGAGGACTATGTAGAGAACTTTATTGAGCTGGCACATTTGACTTTAATGGACGAGGTATGCCTAATGATATTTTTCTGGGGAGGACTATCTGAGCCGCTCAGTTTGATCATGCCTTTGCATGATCCAAATTGGTCTCTGAAAAATCCAGAGCCCAGGGACGTCTCCTGTCTCCGTCCAGAGCCCAGGGACGTCTCCTGTCTCCGTCCAGAACCCAGGGACGTCTCCTGTCTCCGTCCAGAACCCAGGGACGTCTCCGTCCAGAACCCAGGGACGTCTCCCGTCTCCGTCCAGAGCCCAGGGACGTCTCCCGTCTCCGTCCAGAGCCCAGCGACGTCTCCTGTCTCCGTCCAGCCACTGCCCAGAGTCCAGGGATGGCTCCAGCCACTCCCAAGAGTCCAGGGATGGCTCCAGCCACTGCCAAGAGTCCAGGGATGGCTCCAGCCACTGCCAAGAGTCCAGGGATGGCTCCAGCCACTGCCAAAAGTCCAGGGATGGCTTTGTTCCTCGTCCCTGTCCTGAATTCCGAGAGGACTCCGCGTCCTGTCTCCAGTCCAGAGAGGACTCCGCCTCCTGTCACGAGTCTCGAGAGAAGACTCCGCTTCCCGTCCCCAGTCCAGAGAGGACTCCGCTTCCCGTCCCCAGTCCAGAGAGGACTCCGCTTCCCGTCCCCAGTCCAGAGAGGACTCCGTCTCCTGTCCTTTTCCAGAGTCAGTAGGGCCTCCCAAGAAGTTTTTTTTTTTCTACCCATCTATGGAGGCTGGCCCTGAAGGGTCTGTGCCGCCATGGCTCTCTGAAATGCTCCACGGCCCAGGTCCGCCCACGCTCCCATCGATGCCATGCCAGGGTCCTTGTCCTGTTGCCCTCCATGGGCCTGGACCACCATCCCTCCCCCGTTCGGACTCCGCTCCACCACCCTCCTGGACTTTTTTTGTTTTGTTTCACGAGTGTCTGGAATAGTGCGGGGCTCTGTCATGATTCCATCCTTTGTCTTGTGAAGTCTCTTTTGTTATTTCCTGTCTTGTCATGTTTTGTAGTCCTTTGAATTTTTTCATGTTGATTAGTTCTCCCAGGTGTTTCCCATTTAGCCACTCCCTCTTGTTATCTTGTTTCCCTTTGTGTATTTATACCTCTGTGCTTCAGTTGTTTGTCGATTTCTCCTGTATGTGTTCTTGTCGTTGCACTCCTGCCTGTTTTGGATACCCTTGTTCATGGATTTTCTGTTAATGTTGTTTGTTATTAAATTGTTCATGCTGCACTTGAATTCTCACTCAGCTTCATCACTGCTCACACATTACATTAATCTAGATATTTCTGCAAATATTGATGGATCTGATGATACATTTTATGTGATGTTCCTCATTTTTAGGTCACTTGGGATAATGCAAATATATGTAAATGATTTTATCATCTTGCTATGTTGCAAGGCTCCATGCACAATATAATGTGACATTAAAAACAGTGATGTGCTGTTTTCCCCTTCTGAATCATGGGAGAATCATGACCTCTATTGTAAACAAAAACAACCTGATTCTCAGTTTATCCAGAAACGTGTAGCTCTATGCAACAACCCTGCAATGTATCTTCCCTATGTTCGCTCAAATTTGTGTGCTATTTTAGCTTTTAATTTAGTACGGAATTTTGCTTACCACTTGTAACATACTGGAAACACTTTCCCATGATGCCTCTTTGATGTTGTCACCACCGTCCACCATGCCCTGGTAGCCCTGAGGGGGAAAAAAACATTTATTGTGACACCATAAATAAGCTTAATTCATTATCCTTTCTACCGAGGCAAAATAGACACCCTTTGTCTGTCGCAAGCTTTCATGTGTGTCCTTTGAGATCCATAAAAACAAAGCTGCTTGTTTGAATACTTTATTTATCACTGCGCAACAAATGCCATAGATGCAGCCATGAAATGCAGCATAGTTGAAGTCACCAGGAAATCAAAATGGACAATTCTAGTTTTAGTGGAATATTGTAGTATTTACTATAAGTGATTTATCCGTGCACATCAATATTTTTTTAATTCATGTGGCCTCATAATCTTTGATCATTTGATCATCACTTTGATTATTTTTAACCTCCCCTCCATCTTACATCGACATCTCTTCTCTGATGAGGGCGGGACAACTGTCACTCAAATGAGATCTACCAATAAAAAAAACACAACCATCCAACATTACATTGTTTCTTGTTTGAGAAGCCGTTGTGGTGAAAAATCAGATCCTCCTTAAAATCAGTCTCTGTTAGGACCCCAAGTGATCTCATTGGTTCAGATTACTTTTAATTGGTACTCTCTTTAGCGCCTGATTACAATTCCTACAAAATCATGTTATGATAAAAGCTGTTTAACTACATTATAATGATCATTAATGTCTGTAGTTAGCTTAGGTACTATAGCATACAGAAACCCAATTAGCCTGATAGCTTAGTTTATACATGCATTTGCACTTACCCTACATATATTCACAATCATCTTTCATGACAGAATCTTTGGGGGAAAAAAATATTTGAAGTGTAATTTGATTGTTTAGTTTGTCTCGCGCCATTAGAATACATGGAAAGGCGGGGGTTATGACTGCTATACTGGGACCAACCACCTGGGGGCGATCGAGACATTTTGGCTTCAGTTTTCAACACAAGTGCGGCATGCTTGGTCACAATAGAGAAGAAAAGACTCTCAACTTACGTTTAATGTTGTCTTTAAACAGTCAATGTCATGCATACATTTCACAGAGCATACATATGAATATATGGGTTCACATAGACAGACATTTAGATCTTGGGAATCAAAAGAAAAATCACCTCATGGACGAAATAAACTTTTGCCCCTACGTAGATTCCCATTCTGACCACTGCCCTCACAGCGGCATTCATTCCTACATGAAGAAATACAGAAAAGACTGGTTATTTACAAATTCGGATGCACCAAAACAGTCATTTTAAACAATCAACAAAAATCAGACCATTTGTGGCACAAATAGAGGAACGAAAGGTGGAGGCTCTGCTCAGTATGTTGCCTAAAGTGCTGTGACCTGACAAGTTTAATCAAGCATCCATTCCTCTGAGGCTATTTCCAGTCTAACCCATAGTGATGGGAGGGCTGCTGCCAGGAAACCGTTGCTAGGAAACATATACCATCATCATATGAACAGAAAAGGGTCAAAAGTAAGGTGACCAGACGTCCCCGGAAATGTCTCCGTTTTACAGCTTGTTAAAAACAACCCGCAGCTGAATATAGGAACAATTGTGTGGTGATTATTTTCACCAGCAGAAGGCGCTGTGAGATACGCTGCCTCTACATGGTCGCGCTCGCGCGCCGCTACTAACGTTACTTCATGAAGAACGTAATCGAGAGCAGAGCACCATTATCGTCAAATATAAAAAGAAACATTGTTATCGCTTTCAAGTTAGTAACACACTACCTATTCATGTTAAATTAAAGTAATTTGTAGCCGATGTGCTTAATAACAGAGCCTCAACAGGGTGCGGGATTGTTTTGTCCCCAAAAGTTACGTAGTCACAAAAGCAGTGATTACCATGTACACATCTGAACTATAAAAAACCTTAACAATTACACTTGCAACAAATACATGTGCAGAATACACCTACTTTCTGCTTAAAATAAGCCTAAAATGCCAATTAACAAGTATTTTCAAGCACAAACGTAACAAAACATTTGATGTAAAAAAAAAAAAAAGAGTAATTTATATAGTATAAACTTGCGAAAATAAAAATTTTAAATTATAAAATTATTATTTATCATATTTATGCTGGGTTTTTTTTGTAATGTTTTTGTTAAGTCGTGTTATAATATTTTTTTGAACTGCTTGTTATATTTAGAATGGTTTAAAATTTGTATTTTTTATTTTGCGGGTGCGTTGAATTGTAGCTATTAAATCCAGACCAAAAATCCTAATAATCTAACTAGCTAAATCATAATAATTATTAATGTTAAAATAATATAGGGAGCCCACAACAACAACAAAATCATTAAACAATTTATTGTCCCTGTTTTTTTTTATTACAAGATAACAAATGAGATTTTAATGATATTTTGACCACTCAAATAGGAAATTTCCCCGGTTTCCATTTCATAAATCTGCCTGGTCACCTTAGTCAAAAGTGGAAACAGGGGTTGCTGCACTGCAGCAGTACTTTAAATACACAATTTTCCTATGAACTCCCTTTATATAATACATTCTTGTAGGCCTATATAAATAAATATACAACTATTGTTAGGCTGGTGCAGGAAATGTGCATACGCATTCAAGATTAAACAAACAGACAATGTTTCGGAGAATACAAGTGTCTGTTCTGAGATGTGGCGTATAGGGGAGAGCGGGGTTGGTTGGCACACTTTTCACTCTCCGTCATATTTCTCAGTCATGCTATATGTGAAAATAGTCTAACCAGTAAAAACTGAAAGGTTAAGATCTCAGCTAATCAACAGATACATTTAATGTTCTCAAATGATTCCTTTTTTGTTATTTATTCATAATTAAAGTCATGTTGTGCACTTGTGCCAACCAGCCCCAGTATGGGGGTTGGTTGGCACATGCAATGGGGCTGGTTGGCACAGATGCTATAGTTACATAGAATGAGGCGACAAATGTAAATAACGTGAGAATTTAATTAAAAAAAGAAAAACATTCAACAGAATTTCTGCCCAATTTCTCCCCAGATTGTATTTATTTGAACTAAACAGTTTGTAAGCATGGTGTGTGTGTACGAGTGGCACTGAAGGCAAACTTCCCCAGACCGGCTATTCCTTTAAAACTCAAAACAAACGAGATTGTATATTATTTGAACTAAACAACAGTTTGTGTGTGTGTGCGTGTAGGTTAGGGTTAGGTGTGTGTGTGCATGTAGGTTAGGGTTAAGAGGGTTAGGAGAGTTAGGGTTAGGGTTAGGGTTAGGATTAGTGTTAGTGTTAGGGTGTTGGTTAGGTGTGTGCGTGTAGGTGTGTGCGTGTATGTTAGGGTTAGGTGTGTGTGTGTGTGTGCGTGTAGGTTAGGGTTAAGAGAGTTAGGGTTAGGGTTAGTGTTAGGGTGTTGGTTAGGTGTGTGCGTGTATGTTAGGGTTAGGTGTGTGTGTGTGCGTGTAGGTTAGGGTTAAGAGGGTTAAGAGAGTTAGGGTTAGGGTTAGGATTAGGGTTAGTGTTAGGGTGTTGGTTAGGTGTGTGCGTGTAGGTGTGTGCGTGTATGTTAGGGTTAGGTGTGTGTGTGTGCGTGTAGGTTAGGGTTAAGAGGGTTAAGAGAGTTAGGGTTAGGATTAGGGTTAGTGTTAGGGTGTTGGTTAGGTGTGTGCGTGTAGGTGTGTGCGTGTATGTTAGGGTTAGGTGTGTGTGTGTGTGTGTGTGTAGGTTAGGGTTAAGAGGGTTAAGAGAGTTAGGGTTAGGGTTAGGGTTAGTGTTAGGGTGTTGGTTAGGTGTGTGCGTGTAGGTGTGTGCGTGTATGTTAGGGTTAGGTGTGTGTGTGTGTGTGTGTGTGCGTGTAGGTTAGGGTTAAGAGGGTTAAGAGAGTTAGGGTTAGGGTTAGTGTTAGGGTGTTGGTTAGGTGTGTGCGTGTAGGTGTGTGCGTGTATGTTAGGGTTAGGTGTGTGTGTGTGCGTGTAGGTTAGGGTTAAGAGGGTTAAGAGAGTTAGGGTTAGTGTTAGGGTGTTGGTTAGGTGTGTGCGTGTATGTTAGGGTTAGGTGTGTGTGTGTGTGTGTGCGTGTAGGTTAGGGTTAAGAGGGTTAAGAGAGTTAGGGTTAGGGTTAGGATTAGGGTTAGTGTTAGGGTGTTGGTTAGGTGTGTGCGTGTAGGTGTGTGCGTGTATGTTAGGGTTAGGTGTGTGTG
Organism: Romanogobio albipinnatus; assembly: GCA_023566225.1. Classification (NCBI taxonomy): domain Eukaryota; kingdom Metazoa; phylum Chordata; class Actinopteri; order Cypriniformes; family Gobionidae; genus Romanogobio; species Romanogobio albipinnatus. The sequence continues at coordinate 50,049,566 of CM042244.1, forward strand.
TGTGCGTGTAGGTTAGGGTTAAGAGGGTTAAGAGAGTTAGGGTTAGGTGTGTGTGTGTGTGTGTGTGTAGGTTAGGGTTAAGAGGGTTAAGAGAGTTAGGGTTAGGTGTGTGTGTGTGTGTGTGTGTGCGTGTAGGTTAGGGTTAGGTGTGTGTGTGCATGTAGGTTAGGGTTAAGAGGGTTAGGAGAGTTAGGGTTAGTGTTAGGGTGTTGGTTAGGTGTGTGCGTGTAGGTGTGTGCGTGTATGTTAGGGTTAGGTGTGTGTGTGTGTGTGCGTGCGTGTAGGTTAGGGTTAAGAGGGTTAAGAGGGTTAAGAGAGTTAGGGTTAGGGTTAGGATTAGGGTTAGTGTTAGGGTGTTGGTTAGGTGTGTGCGTTTGTGTTTGTGCGTGTATGTTAGGGTTAGGTGTGTGTGTGTGCGTGCGTGCGTGTAGGTTAGGGTTAAGAGGGTTAAGAGAGTTAGGGTTAGGGTTAGTGTTAGGGTGTTGGTTAGGTGTGTGCGTGTAGGTGTGTGCGTGTATGTTAGGGTTACGTGTGTGTGTGTGCGTGTAGGTTAGGGTTAAGAGGGTTAAGAGAGTTAAGAGAGTTAGGGTTAGGGTTAGGATTAGGGTTAGGGTTATAACCAAATGGCTATACTGGGGTTGGTTGGCACATGTGTCAACCAACCCCGCATCAGTGTGTCAACCAACCCCTCCCCCATTAGGACACACCTCTTTACTGACAGGATGCTAGCCACATAGCATAGCTCATCAGAGACTGTTAAATTTCATATCAAAATATTGATAATTCCTATCTCTATCAACTGAAATCCTTACATTTTATATATCTCTATCTATTATAGTTCTAAAATATATTAAGTGGAGGGGACTTATTTTTTGTTTTGCCACTGTAAAATTGATATTCCACCAATGGGCTTAAGTTTTATAGGATTCCGACAGGATCACGGCCGTTTCAGACATAATAAAAAATGCTCGCGTTGGTTGATTATTATGGCGTTCCGAAGGGTTCTTTAATATGACTTTCGGCAGACCCAGACGACACGTTTATTGAGACGAGTGCATGTTGCAAAGTCATATTAAAGAACCCTTCGGAACGCCATACACAATTGACTTTCTCTTCACTCATTCCTCTCAATGAACGTGACGTCTTCTATCCACTCCACTATAGTACACGGATCTGGTAGCCGAATACCATTTGATAAAATCAACTTTTTAAAATAACTTTCTCTGTCTGTGTCTCTTAATCCGCTCGCGTAGCTTGACAAGCTGCTGATTCTCGCCATAGTTTGTTGCCAAAATGCGCGCGCATACGTTGCTACGTCATCATTGTGTACAAACAGTAAAAGGGTCTATAGTTAGTGACAGTTGGATGATTGTAATAAATGGGTGTGTTCACGTCAAGAGGGCAGTCATTTTAATGTTAGATTTTTGAGGCAGCGCCCTTTAGTGTACTGGAATTTAACTGCGTGCCAACCAACCCCTTGACCCAACCAGCCCCACTCTCCCCTAATACTGATAAAGGGAGTCGGACAGCGCTTTTATAGAGAGTACATGTATTGAACGGAAATGATTATCCGAGGCTTGTGATCCGCGCGCACTCATGCTTGGGATCCCGTCGGTTTTTTCCCACGTGATCACGGAATCATGGGAGCCTCGCACTTGCCTGCCATCACGTAGACGCGCACTCATTCTTCACCATCGTATATTCATTATGATGACACATAACAAAGATTACACGTGACGCGCATAAAGATGCACAGGGAACACATCTACAGACGGCCAAAAAGCAAAAATTATTTTCATTCATTTTCACTCATTCATGATTTAGGCTACCCGTATAGCAAAGCCAATGGCCGCATAAAATAAAACGCATGACATAACGTAAATGCTGCGCCATAAATATTTTTTTATATTTGCGTTTAAAGTCGCTCGTGCTCACCCAGTTTACGCGTTGTCATGACGCCCGAGAGCAAGACTAGCAGCGATGCAAGTTCATTATTTGAATAAACTATGTGTTAGATTATTGCGTTTTAACCCTAACATATTTCATCTATTCATAAACATATTATAGTCCAATAATCCGGGGTTTTTTTCAGTCATTAACGAATGAAAACATTTTGCAATCACTATAAAAGTATTGATAAAGTCAGTTCAGCGTTATTTAAGCCAGGAACTGCGCACCTTTATCATCTGTTGCACTGCTGTTTTGCCTAGATGTGTTAGATCAATAGATGCAAACAGGTCAATCTGCCACCGTGATGTCGACCAAGTGCACATTTGACATCCTAATCGGTTTGTTAAAAACAAAACAAAACAAAAAATACCTTGAGCATCTCCACCACTTGTCAAGACGCCAATGGTCTTCCCTGCTCCAGAGAGGTTCTCGATGAATTTTCTACTGTCCGGCATTATTATTTCACGGATGTCTTTGCGAACTGAGTAATGTCTTTAATTCCTGGTTGAAGTAAGAGCAATCCAAAGCAAGCTGGAGAGGATAAAAGGCTCCGTCACACAACTTCTCCTCCGGTGTCGGACGTGCGCTCCGGTAGGCTGAACATCTACCGCCCCATTCTGGATTGACAGCCGCGCCAGGCAATAGTCCCGCGGATCACGTCTCATCTGGACGGGTTAGACCAATTGCTGCCCAAAGTTAGGATTAAAGAAGTGACAAGGAAGTTTAGAGTTTTTGTAAAACAATTGACATAGTAAAGATCCAGCGTAGCTACTCGAAATGTAACACGGTACTCTTCCATCATTCTTGCTGCAAAAACAGCAATCGAGTTACAGTCATTACGGAAGTACGCACTTGTTTAACGAAGACAAACTTTATTCATATGTATGCATTTGTGTTCTAGTAACTTAATAGAATAGCCTATACTATCTATAGAACACCTGCATAGCAGCCGTAATCCAGTGAACAAAAGGTGAACCTGTCAACTGTGAGCATGTGTAAACAGACATTCTTACAGAACTCACTTACACAGGTGTGACCTTGACATTTTCACTCAGAGAGAATTTATGTGTGTGTGTGTGTGAGAGAGAGAGAGAGAGAGAGAGAGAGAGAGAACTGCCACAGACAAATTGGTTTGTGAGGACTTACAACAAAAAAGTGCTTACCAGTGCTGACAGTAAACACTAGATAAACAAACTAGATGTCAATAGACTATAGATTTTAAATGAGACATTTTACAGAAATTAACAAATTAATTTGATTTTTTTAATTGACATTTTTAATATGTCAAGAATTGGCATCAGATGTTGAGTCTTTAAAAAGAGTGCGCAACATTGGAACTGCATCACTGAGTGCAACAGGAAACAATTTCCGGTTAAGCCACTTACTTATTACTCAACTTTTACAGCCATTCTTTCTGAAGTAGAAAGCAGTGTCTTAAAGGTGCAGTAAGCGATTTCTGAGAGCTGAGCAACACAACAACACACTTGTAGCCAATCAGCAGTAGGGGGCATGTCACATCATGATAGGGTAGGAGAGTGAGTAATGAGACTGACACAGACGTGAAGAAATTGTTGAATAAAGTTTTTTGTAACTTCATAAAATTAAAGTTGAACCCCTGTAGTCACATCATAGACTATTCTATCGATGTCTTTCCTACCTTTCTGGGCCTTGAAAGTGTTCTATGGTACAATGTTGCCATATGGCAGCAAATCATTTCTACTTATTTCCTTGTTAATCAGAAAAAAAATACAATAAATGCACAATGGGAATTAAAAGGGCAGGCCTTAAGGTAGCCATTGATGTGGTGTTTTTAAGTAAAATTACATTTTAATGTCCCTCCAAAACTCTCTTGCCCCCGGTCACCCTCACCCGATACCTGTTGAAGTGCTCCAGAAATTGCTCTATTAACCTCATTTCTAAACATCTCTTCTCAAGGGGATTTTTTTTTTTTTTTTTTTTTTTTGCGGTATCTTTGATAAGTAAATTAGATTTTATTCACAAATCAACTTTGTCGAACATTGTTTTACTGTAAATTGAGAAATTTTCAATGTTGCCATATGGCAATGCTGTACCACTATGGAAAAACAGGTCAATTCATTTCCCCAATGGGATTTTTTATACATAGTAGCATCAACAATAGAATTGCAGTTGTTTATTTATTTAAAGTGTTTATTGTAGTATATATGTGTTTATGTATAAGTAACACAATTATTGAATCTTTTCAGAAAATGAATACAGCAATATTTTAAGGAAATGGCAATAGGAAGAGTGCAGAGTTAGCTCTTCCATGTGATGAGAGTGAGGATGAGTTAGCCAAAGTATAGGGAACATCCATCCATCCATCCATCTTCTTCCGCTTTATCCGGGGCCGGGTCGCGGGGGCAGCAGTCTAAGCAGAGATGCCCAGACTTCCCTCTCCCTAGACACTTCCTCTAGCTCTTCCGGGGGGACACCGAGGCGTTCCAAGGCCAGCCGGGAGACATAGTCCCTCCAGCGTGTCCTTGGTCTTCCCCGGGGCCTCCTCCCGGTTGGACATGCCCGAAACACCTTCCCGGGAAGGCGTTCAGGAGGCATCCGGAACAGATGCCCGAGCCACCTCAGCTGTCCCCTCTCAATGTGGAGGAGCAGCGGCTCTACTCCGAGTTCCTCCCGAGTGACTGAGCTTCTCACCCTATCTCTAAGGGAGCGCCCAGCCACCCTGCGGAGAAAGCTCATTTCGGCCGCCTGTATCCGGGATCTTGTCCTTTCGGTCATGACCCAAAGCTCATGACCATAGGTGAGAGTAGGAACGTAGATTGACCGGTAAATCGAGAGCTTCGCCTTACGGCTTAGCTCTTTCTTCACCACGACAGACCGGTACATCGACCGCATTACTGCAGAAGCTGCACAGATCCGTCTGTCAATCTCCCGTTCCATCCTCCCCTCACTTGAACTCCTCCACTTGGGGCAGGAACTCTCCACCAACCTGAAGTGGGCAAGCCACCCTTTTCCGACTGAGGACCATGGCCTCGGATTTGGAGGTGCTGATTCCCATCCCAGCCGCTTCACACTCGGCTGCAAACCGTCCCAGTGCATGCTGGAGGACCTGGTTAGAAGGGGCCAACACGACAACGTCATCCGCAAAGAGCAGAGACAAAACCGTGTGGTCCCCAAACCTGACACCCTCCGGCCCTTGGCTGCGCCTAGAAATTCTGTCCATAAAAATTATGAACAGAACCGGCGACAAAGGGCAGCCCTGCCGGAGTCCAACATGCACCGGGAACAAGTCTGACTTACTGCCGGCAATGCGGACCAAACTCCTGCTTCGGTCATACAGGGACCGGACAGCCCTCAGCAAAGGACCCCGGACCCCATATTCCCCCAGCACCCTCCACAGGACGCCGCGAGGGACACGGTCGAATGCCTTCTCCAAATCCACAAAACAAATGTGGACTGGTTGGGCAAACTCCCATAAACCCTCCAGCACCCTGTAGAGGGTATAGAGCTGGTCCAGTGTTCCACGACCAGGACGAAAACCACACTGTTCCTCCTGAATCTGAGGTTCCACTATCGGCCGAATTCTCCTCTCCAGTACCCTGGCATAGACTTTCCCGGGGAGGCTGAGAAGTGTGATCCCCCTATAGTTGGAACACACCCTCCGGTCCCCCTTCTTAAAAAGAGGGACCACCACCCCGGTCTGCCATCCCAGAGGCACTGTCCCCGACCGCCACGCGATGCTGCAGAGGCGTGTCAGCCAAGACAGCCCCACAACATCCAGAGACTTGAGGTACTCAGGGCGGATCTCATCCACCCCCGGTGCCTTGCCACCGAGGAGTTTCTTGACCACCTCGGTGACTTCAGCTTGGGTGATGGACGAGTCCTCCTCTGAGCCCCCAACCTCTGCTTCCTCAATGGAAGACGTGACAGCGGGATTGAGGAGATCCTCGAAGTATTCCTTCCACCGTCCGACAACATCCCCAGTTGAGGTCAACAGCCGCCCATCGCCACTGTAAACAGCGTTGGTAGGGCACTGCTTCCCCCTCCTGAGGCGCCGGACGGTTTGCCAGAATCTCTTCGAGGCCAGCCGATAGTCCTTTTCCATGGCCTCACCGAACTCCTCCCAGGCCCGAGTTTTTGCCTCTACAACCACCCGGGCTTCAGTCCGTTTAGCCTGCCGGTACCTGTCAGCTGCCTCAGGAGTCCCACAAGCCAACCAGGCCCGATAGGACTCCTTCTTCAGCTTGACGGCATCCCTTACTTCCGGTGTCCACCACCGGGTTCGGGGATTGCCGCCTCGACAGGCACCGGAGACCTTGCGTCCACAGCTCCGAGCAGCCGCTTTGACAATGGAGGTGGAGAACATGGTCCACTCGGACTCAATATCTCCAGCCTCCCTCGGGATCCGGTCGAAGCTCTGCCGGAGGCAGGAGTTGAAGATCTCTCTGACAGGAGACTCGGCCAAACGTTCCCAGCAGACCCTCACAGTACGTTTGGGTCTACCGAGTCTATCCAGCTTCCTCCCCCGCCATCGGATCCAACTCACCACCAGGTGGTGATCAGTTGACAGCTCCGCCCCTCTCTTCACCCGAGTGTCCAAGACATACGGCCGCAGGTCAGATGAAACGACCACAAAGTCGATCATTGACCTACGACCTAGGGTGTCCTGGTGCCATGTGCACTGATGGACACCCTTATGCTTGAACATGGTGTTCGTTATGGACAAACTGTAACTAGCACAGAAGTCCAATAACTGAACACCACTCGGGTTCAGATCAGGGGGGCCGTTCCTCCCAATCACGCCCCTCCAGGTTTCACTGTCATTGCCCACGTGGGCGTTGAAGTCCCCCAGTAGAACGACGGAGTCCCCAGTCGGAGCACTCTCCAGCACCCCTCCCAGGGACACCAAGAAGGTTGGGTACTCTGCACTGCTGTTTGGCCCGTAGGCACACACAACAGTGAGAGACCTATCCCCGAGCCGAAGCCGCAGGGAAACAACCCTCTCGTTCACTGGGGTAAACTCCAACACATGGCGGCAGAGCTGGGGGGCTATAAGCAAACCCACACCAGCCCGCCGCCTCTCACCATGGGCAACTCCAGAGTGGTGAAGAGTCCATCCCCTCTCGAGGAGTGTGGTTCCAGAGCCCAAGCCGTGCGTGGAGGTGATTCCGACTATCTCTAGTCGGAACCTCTCAACCTCACGCACAATCTCAGGCTCTTTCCCCGCCAGCGAGGTGACATTCCATGTCCCAAGAGCCAGTTTCCGTGTCCAGGGATCGGGTCGTCTAGGCCCCCGGCCTCGACTGCTGCCCGATTCGCTTTGCACCGGCCCCTTACGGTCCCTCCTGTGAGTGGTGAGCCCACGGGAAGGTGTCCCCACGTCGCTCCTTTGGGCTGAGCCCGGCCGGACCCCATGGGGGAAGGCCCGGCCACCAGGCGCTCGCATACGAGCCCCAACCCCAGGCCTGGCTCCAGGGTGGGGCCCCGGCTGCGCCGTACCGGGCGACGTCACGGTCCTCCTTTTTTTTGTCATCATAAGGGTTGTTGAACTGCTCTTAGTCTGACCCGTCACCTAGGACCTGTTTGCCTTGGGAGACCCTACCAGGGGCATATAGCCCCGGACAACATAGCTCCTAGGGTCATTCGGGTACTCAAACCCCTCCACCACGTTAAGGTGGCAGTTCATGGAGGTGTATAGGGAACAATAGGGATTAAATAATAGGGATCTACTTAAAGGGTTACTTCAGCAATTTAGCATTAAGCTTTGTATCAGTAGAAACCCGGTAGTATATTCAAATTATGGTACTTTCCCCCCTCATGTCCCCCTGAGACGAGAGAATTACGCCTTTAAAGAACGTTTAAATCTTTGAAAAAGAGGACGGGTCTTGTTCATGAAAAAAAGAGTGAGTGAGTGATTGAGTGTGTGTGCATTCTGTTTTTATCCTTATCTCCCTACCTCTGCTTCTCAGTCTGCCTAAGGTTGGGACGTCTAACTGAAACACAGGACTGACCAGCACACAAAGCACTAAGATAAAGAGAAGAGAGCAAGAGCAAGTGCACCATGACATGCCAGGCAGTTGCTACAGGTCAGGCAGTGACCGTGATCAGAGTAATCCTGCCGGTAATCAAAGGCCTGAGTATCTGGTGCAGAACACATATTAATACATTCTGACAATTAAATCCCTTAACTTCTTCCACTCAATACCCATTTCAACTTAACATTATCTACATACGTTTTACAGTGGGGAGAACAAGTATTTGATACACTGCCGATTTTGCAGGTTTTCCCACAAAGCATGTAGAGGTCTGTCATTTTTATCATAGGTACGCTTCAACTGTGAGAGACGGAATCTAAAACAAAAATCCAGAAAATTACATTGTATGATTTTTAAGAAATTAATGATTTTATTGCATAACATAAGTATTTGATCACCTACCAACCTGTAAGAATTCCGGCTCTCACGGACCTGTTCGTTTTTCTTTAAGAAGCTCTCCTGTTCTCCTGTTTGAACTCGTTACCTGTATAAAAGACACCTGTCCACACACTCAATCAAACAGACTCCAAACTCTCCACAATGGCCAAGACCAGAGAGCTGTGTAAGGACATCAGGGATTAAGTTATAGACCTGCACAAGGCTGGGATGGGCTACAGGACAACAGGCAAGCAGCTTGGTGAGAACGCAACAACTGTTGGCGCAATTATTAGAAAATGGAAGAAGTTCAAGATGACGGTCAATCTCCCTCGGTCTGGGGCACCATGCAAGATCTCACCTCGTGGGGCATCAATGATCACGAAGAAGGTGAGGGATCAGCCCAGAACTACACGGCAGGACCTGGTCAATGACCTGAAGAGAGCTGGGACCACAGTCTCAAAGAAAACCATTAGTAACACACTATGCCATCATGGATTAAAATCCTGCAGCGAACACAAGGTCCCCCTGCTCAAGCCAGCGCATGTCCAGGCCCGTCTGAAGTTTGCCAATGACCATCTGGATGATCCAGGGGAGGAATGGGAGAAAGTCATGTGGTCTGATGAGACAAAAATAGAGCTTTTTGGTCTAAACTCCACTCACCGTGTTTGGAGGAAGAAGAAAAATGTATTATCCCCAAGGGGCAATTTGTTTCCCAGCCAGTAGTTATACAATCAACAAAAACAACACACAACACACAAGGGAATTTTTTTTTTTTAATTATCTAGAATAATTTAAAAAACGAATAGCGGCTGGTACAAAGGAATTTTTAAATCTATTAGTCCTACAAAGTGGTAAATAATATCTGCGAGTAGAAGGTAACAACTTAAAAACATTCTGCAAGGGATGGCTGGTATCTCTCAGCATTAACTCAGCCTTCCTCAGAGTCCTGGCTTCATACAAACTATTCAAATCATTCAGACTGGTGCCAACAATCTTACCACACACTTTAACAATGCCCTGTAATCTATTTATGTTTTTGAGATTAAGTGGCCCATACCAACACACAAATGAAAAAGTAATAATAGACTCAATAAAACATTTTCATAAAAGTACTGTCAACATTAAAACCACAAAGCTTCCGTAAAAAAGGCATACGCTGGTGGGCTTTCTTGCACACAGCATCCACTTGAGCCTCAAAAGTAAACTTTTTGTCTATTACAGTACCAAGGTATTTACATTGATGTACAATCTCAACATCATGATCATTTATAGCCACAGGAGAGATGGCTGTACGATTCTTCCGAAAATCTACAATCATCTCTTTAGTTTTTAATACATTCATATCCAGAAAGGACAAATTGCACCAATCAATAAAATCTGTCAATACAGAACCATGATCAGTATCCTCATTATTAAGCAGGGAAACAATCACTGAATCATCCGCAAACTTAATGATTTGACGCCTCTCTAGTTGCGTCTGACACTCGTTGGTATAAAGCACAAATAAAAGAGGTGAAAGGACACATCCCTGAGGTGACACATCAGATAAAACACCATTTACCTCCACACGTTGAGACCATAGACCGTAAAGAAATCCATCAGCCAACATATCAATCCAAAATCAATATTATGAACACTCTTTAACCTTTCTGCCAGGATATGAGGTTGGATACAATTAAAGGCTGATGAAAAATCAATAAAAGTTTTTGCGCCCTCAAGGTGTGCCAAAATTGTGTTTAATAGGGTACATATCGCATCATCAACACCCCTACCTGACCTATAGGCAAACAAAAGTGGGTCTAGATTTGTCTGTACCATGGTCAAAAGCGCATCCTTGACAATCCTCTCAAAGGTTTTCATTATCAGAGAAGTAAGTGCTACTGGCTTGTACTCATTTAAAGATTTTAGAACATTATTCTTAGGCACAAGTACAATAATAGACTCCTTCCAAAGACAAAGAACCTTATGAAAGCTCAATGACATTCTAAAAATGAAACTCAAAATATCCACCAGTTGTTCCGCACAATTTTTAAGAATACGACCTCCAATACCATCCGGGCCAGTTCCTGACTAATATTATGGCTATTAAAACGATTATAAAAAACATTCAGATAATTAGAAAGATCAAAATCGAGCTTCCCATCAAGAGAAATATGATTTTTTTTAGAATGCATTCCCATCATGGATTTCACCCCTCCCAAACAGGACGTGAATTTCCAGTACTTAACATATCCTCCAATTTATCCTTATAATTAAGCCTTGCCATTTTAATTGAACTTGTTTTTGTTGTACCTTATACTGAGTCACATCACCTTGATTAAAACAATTATTTCTCTGGATAATTGTATTTTTTACAGATTTAGTGACCCATGGTTTTTTATTTTGGTAAATGAAAATAGTAATATAAGCTGACACAGTCTCTGTACGTTAATCTAAATCAGCACGAGCATCATTAAACACATCCCAATCTGTGCAACTAAAACAGTCATTGAGACAATTGTATAGATTATAGTCTGCCTGGCCACTAGAAAAAGCTCTGATTCATTGTAAATAATGTGTGGTGGCACGCACTGTTAGACATTAGAGTGCTTAGGATAAAAATTGCTTCAAAATCTCGAGGAAAGGAAATTCCCCCATAGCGTTTAGCAAACCGCAATACGAGAGTCTCTATTGCTCTGCAGAAACCTAAATATTATATTATATTGTTTTAAAAGGAAGAAAACATAGTTGGCCAGTACGGGGATCGAACCCGCGACCTTGGCGTTATTAGCACCACGCTCTAACCAACTGAGCTAACCGGCCACATTCGTACAAGCCTCCTATGACATAACGTGCATGTTGTGTCCAAGTGCATTATTTCCTTTTAAAATTATTTGGTAAAGTCATGACATATATCACTTTATTCTATGAAACCTATTTAGTTTGAATACATTTTTAGTACATATAAATAATAACATTAATAACGTTTTGTTATCTTAAACCCTCAAAAAGTCAGGTGGTGCGACTGTATTCATGAACAAATGAACAGACAAAATTATAAATAAAAAAAAATTAAAACAATTTTTTTAAGCTTTATTTGTCAAATACCCAAATATATTCCCAAGTATCTTTTATATGTCTTAAATTACATCCTAAAATATACCTACATATAGCGATATAGCAAAACTACATACGCTTACTACCTTGTATATAGTTACGGAAGAAACATTGCGACTGACCTCGTGGCGCAACGGTAGCGCGTCTGACTCCAGATCAGAAGGTTGCGTGTTCAAATCACGTCGGGGTCAATGTTTTTTTTTTTTTTTAAATCTAAGAAACGGAAAGGAATAGAAAACACTTGCTCATACCAACGAGACATAACGAGCTGCAATACAAATTATTTACAAAATACCAAATCACATGGAAGGACCTTGCATGTTTTTTCACCACAAATAGGCGCTGTAAATACATACTAGCGAGGATGATGACGAATCTGAAATGAGCGTTGAAGGAGCGTCAAATTGTTATTTAATCCAGTTGCCACATTCTTTTTTAGAAAAGTCAAAGGAACAGTACACACTTCAATGCTGGAACGTGTCGTAAAGTGAAGAGTAAATGTAAAAAGCAGGGCTCGTCCGGGATTTGAACCCGGGACCTCTCGCACCCTAAGCGAGAATCATACCCCTAGACCAACGAGCCGACATGCACACACAACCAAAAATCAGACTAAGTCCTTCATATTTTTCTAAAGATCCTACGGAGGATTTGAAAGATGTTTTTACTGGTAGTCCGCAAAGGTGAGCACAAATATTACGGCGGCAATTTAATGCCATTAATAACCGAGCGCACAACTGATACTTGCTCGCGCAGTAAATCACTCCAGCGAAAGAATAACAGATCTACACGCGAGGAAACGGCAGCCCGCGAGCTCCTTTTAAACCCACGCGCGCGCATGACATCTCCTCTGCGCGCAAATCAAGCCCTCGCGAGCTTGGACACGACTCGCAGCACGCGCGTCATCATTCCCCGCACTCGCGCTCGAGCTGCTATTTTGCTCGCGCGAAAACTTTTTTATTTTTGTCAGTCGTGGGGCGGGACTTTACTTATTTCATTGTAACCTGAAATGTCATTGGTCAATCCCGTTTTTCCTGAAGTCAGTTGTGAATGGACGCCTTTTGTAAAACATGCGAAAGACATGGCTTCATCAACAGACCAGATGCAAGAGAGTTCAACTTCATTTACTGACTGATTGCATTATTAATATAATATGTCCTTAACAGATACTATATTAACTTTATTTATTATGTTTATGGAGCTGTAGCTACTGGGGAAAATGAGAATATATATTGCTGTAGTTCACCGCTGCATTACCACTATCCTTCCACTAAATCTGTGTTGTTTACCCAGCTACAATTATATCACTTCAGAAATGTGAAAAGTGTCCATTAAATAGTTGTAACTATGATTCTAAATTCAAAATTGCTTCATGTGTGGCTTTGGATGAAAGATAAATCACTTGTTCATATCAGTAAGCAAGAGTTGTTGTGTGCTTTTTCTCATCATTCTTTGTCAGTTTTGAGTGGTTAATATATTTTCCATTAAATAAAGTATAAAAGGGTTTCAGCACTTTACCCCATTGAAAGGTTGCAGTTACAGTACAAAGCATGAATGATCATACCCCTTTTTTATTTATAATAATAAGAAAAATTATTTAAAAAAAATAAGAATCATATTTACAGCTATTTAATAACTTTCCACATTTCTGAAGTTCTCAGAACTAGTAAATAACGGACCCCGGTGCAGCCACAAATATCATAACTATCTACAGGCCTACTGTAATTAAGACATATATTCAACAAATGTATTAAAAACAGAAAGTCGCTGTAGTTTCAGCCTTACACTATAAAAAAAAGGTTCTATATGGCACCAAAAATGGTTCTTGGCTCGTAATCATAGGGGAACCTTTTAAAGTGCTATATAGCACCAATTTTGGTGCTTCAGTGGTTCTTCAGAGGTTCTTCAGAGGTTCTTCACCGGTTCTTTGACTAAGGTGCTATATAGCACCGCTACCATATACAGAAAATGATAAGATATGGTGCTATATAGCACCAAAAGTGGTTCTTCGTCGTAATCATAGAGGAACCACCACTCAGCTACTTTATTTGACTGTGCCACAGACTCAAAATAAACGTCAGTCATGGTGACAAACATTGTAACGTTATACAAACTAGATTTTAATTTTGTAATGTAATGCTTTGGAGCCATCTATGTTAATGTAGCTACTACTACTCCTAAGCATAGCCTACTCTAATATCGGTCACATTTTACAATAAGGTCTCGTCTCATTGGTTAACGTTAACTACATATTTGTTGCAGCATTTATTTATAGGCCTACTGTGATTATTACTCACCCTCATGTCGTTGTTTCTCTACCTTCTCAACTGACAATAAAGGGGCAACAACATGCTAAATAACCAATTATTTTGCATTATAACGCATTATTTCATAAGATTGGAAGCTTAAGTGAAAGAAACCACTCTCGGAGGAGGATTAAACATGGCCTTTTAATCTGTTCAGTGACCAATCACAAGGTGACACAAATGCATCAGTTTATTTATAAAAGTTCAGTTAAAACACTAACTCTCAAAGACTGCTTTGATTTCTCTCAATACACACACACACACACACACACACACACACACACACACACACACACACACACACACACACACACACACACACACACACACACACACACACACACACACACACACACACCACAACACACACACACACACACACACACGATCATTTTACAGTAATGGCAAACGAAAAAAATATTGGAACTTGGTATGCATTCGAAAACTGTATGACAAAAAAAAGGTTGCCTATGAATGGTAAACTATATCTTAATATGTCACTAATATCAATAATTTTAACTTCTTTTGAAAATAAAACTACAATCTTTCAGTCTAAACCTAATTACAAGAGGATATCAACATTGATAATATGGTCACAAAATAAATGCACCCATACGTGTTCAGCCTCAGTCTGGTTGGCTTTGTCTTGAGTTTTCATCTTAAAAATAAAGGTTCCACAAGGAGGTTTTCACAGTGATGCCATAGAAGAACCATTTTTGGTTCCTCAAAGAACGTTTCAGTAAACAGTTCTTAAAAGAACCATTTTAATAATGTAGAGAACCCTTTTCCACTATAAAGAACCTTTTGTGCAATAGGCTCCATGGATGGTTCTTCATGCCAATAATGACCCTTTATTTTTAAGAGTATACAGGAGAACAAAAATCACAAAACATGCCTCAGAGGAACAGTAAAGAGCAGCTGCAAACAACCATTTCATGAGGGACCTGCCACCGATGAGTACAGATGGAGGAGAGGGAAAAAAGGAGAGCAAAGAGAAGAGATGAGACAGAGGAAGGGAGAAAATGAAAACACAGATGTCCCTTCCTAAGAGGCAGTGAACTTTCTGAGCGTGATCACAATGAGAGCGAGAAGAACTGAGGCTCCGAGGAACACCGCGATGACGATAGCTGTGATGGCACCTGGCCCCAGCACAACTGAGAACAGAAATAATACAACTGTCAATCACACACCATAACATAAAGTTAACAAAGACTTATACCATATTCAATGGAGATGGATTAATAACAAGCCATTTCTGAACTAGTAAAAATAATATATAAAAGGCTCTATTCAGTATGTGAACACAGGTGCAATAACTTTACCGTCCTCATCCAGGGTTTCTGAGTGTGTAATTTCATCATAGTCCAGGGTGCTTTCCAGCGGGTCCTGGTAAGGGACTTTTGTTGTCGCGTCAATGGCTCCAGCACCGGATAGTGTGTCCTGGTTATCATTCTGCAGTGTAGGGGAGGAATCAGCCACTGTTTCTGATGGAAGGAAAAAATTAAGGCGAATCAAAATGGAATCAAAACAATATATTTAGTTGGAGAATGTTCTTTAAGCTATTTTCACGAAATCATTCCAAAACGGAAAGGAAAAGAACATGGAAACAACATACTATGATACATCAAAATAATTAAATAATATACAAGTAAGAATACTAAATATAAACACTATATTGCCAAAAGTTTTGGGATGCCTGCCTTTACATGCACATGCACTTTAATGACATCCCATTCTTAATCCGTAGGATTTAATATGGACTTGGCCCACCCTTTGCAGCTATAACAGCTTCAACTCTCCTGGGAAGGCTTTCTGCAAGGTTTAGGAGTGTGTTTATGGGAATTTTCGACCATTCTTCTAGAAGCGCATTTGGGAGGTGAGGCACTGATGTTGGACGAGAAGGCCTGGCTGGCTCGCAATCTCCGCTCTAATTCATCCCAAAGGTGTTCTATCGGGTTGAGGTCAGGACTCTGTGCAGGCCAGTCAAGTTCCTCCACACCAAACTCGCTCATCCATGTCTTTATGGACCTTGCTTTATGCACTGGTGCGCAGTCATGTTGGAACAGGAAGGGGCCATCCCCAAACTATTCCCACAAATTTGGGAGCATGCAATTGTCCAAAATGTCTTGGTATGCTGAAGCATTAAAAGTTCTTTTCACCAAAATTAAGGGGCCTAGCTCAACCCCTGAAAAACCATCCCACACCGTAATCCCCCCTCCACCAAACTTTACACTTGGCACAATGCTAGACAGACAAGTACCGTTCTCCTGTTAACCACCAAACCCAGACTCGTCCATCGGATTGTCAGAAAGAGAAGCGTGAATTGTCACTCCAGAGAACACATCTCCACTGCTCTAGTGGCGGCGTGCTTTACACCACTGCATCCGACACTTTGCATTGCACTTGGTGATGTAAGGCTCGGATGCAGCTGCTCGGCCATGGAAACCCATTCCATGAAGTTCTCTACGCACTGTTCTTGAGCTAATCTGAAGGCCACACAAAGTATGGAGGTATGTAGCTATTGAAATATATATAAGTATTGTCTACAGGTATGAAGGATAATACATAGATGGATGTATGGAGAGATAGAGAAAGATGGACAGATGGACGGATGGATAGAGGTAGAGCGATGGATGGATGTATGGAGAGATAATAGATATTATATGAATAATGATGGATGGATGAAAAGATGGATGGATAGAACTAAAGGTGTTGCAAATACACGGAAGAACCTTTACGTTGAGAGTGTAAAAAAGTCTTGTTATTGGCTAAAGTGAGACGGAAAATATTTTTTTTCCCTAAGCATTAAGTACAGGGAATGCATAGGTCTAGAAGTGGCAAATGTTAGTCTCATTCTGTATGACTCAATGGGCGTCTTTATGGAGGATTAGCACTCACTTCTCACTATGGCATCCTGTCCATGCGTGTTCCTCCCCTCTTCTCCTCACATCTCTCACTAACATTCCACATCTCCCACAGGCATGGAACAGCCATGCGACTTTTCTCACCTACACCATACTCACGGAGCACAAAGCCCATTTCCTATGTTACTGCTTGCCCACCGTTCCCAAAGGGAACCTTATGGACAAAGGTTCTGACCTCAAAATGAAGGGACAAAGACAGTGAACATGGAAAACGGTGGGATATCTTGACCGGCCCTGTTTGAACAATCCAATGGCACAGGTCAAAACTAATACAACAAGCAAACACACATAACAGAGTGCTCATTTGTGCAGTGAAAGCACACTTAGGTTTCGAAAATGGAGGTAATGTACTAGCAGTGGCAACTTATACCATCTTTCCATGCAATTAAACATAATTATACATAAACAGAGAGTTGCGGAGATGGTCAACGTATGAGTATTTTTGATAAGTAAATAATAGCTACAAGTAAGAGTACTAAATAAATAAAAACAAGTAAATCAAAAGATGTATTTAAATAACAAAAGCAACAAGTAAAAAATAAATAAATATAATCTTTGTGATTTATAACTACAAGAAATAAAAAGCTACAAGAATACTAAATGAATAAAAAAAGTAACTAAATAAAAATAACCCAGGATGATATATTTAACCTCTTTACTGTCCTCTCTTTACTGTTTTTTTTTTTGAGAATAGTCACTATCCAAACTTAAAGGGCTGTAATTCAAGAATGCTTTGGAATATATATACCTACATTTGGTCTTGTTTTAAAAAATATTTTTATTGAAGCAGATTATTGCTGAAGTGAAAGCATTTCAAAATATGAAAGTATGAAAAAGTTAAGGAAGTTTAAATTTACTGTAAATGAAAATACTGTACTAAATATTTTCTATTTTATATAAAATTTATATTTTACAAAAAATGTTCTACTCTATCAAAGCCATATGTCTAACCAAGTTGTGCTCCAAATTTGAAGTTGATATCACAAAAATTGAAGTCCCCATGAGATCTTGTTTAGGCGCTATACCAAAAATAGCCACCGCACCGGGTGTCACATTCCATTGATCGTTTTTTTTAATGCATTTTCCTGTACATTTCTGTCCAAATATCACTTCCATCACAAAACAGTCACCAAATATGGAACCTTGAGACCTTTCCGACAATATGTGTTTTGTCAAGATTAGAAAAGATTTTGATCATAAAGTAGTTCAAATACATTTTGTAATATAAAACATGACACCGCCCACTAGGGGGAGGAGCCCGGTAGAAGAATTTAGAGTACCGTTTCCATGGTAACGCAACGTCTGATTTCAAAAGTTTTTTCACAGGATGAATTTTGAGTTCGTAAGCTTTCGAATGATACCTAATTTATGATAATTACTAAAATATATGATACGAAAAAAGGCGATCAAAAAAAGAGCACCAGGCGTCCCGCCACAAGTAACAATACTAAACTAATCATAATAAATAAAAAGAAACTATGAATATATTTAAATAAATAATAACAGCTACAAGTAAGAATACTTAAAAAATAAAAATAAGTAAATAAAAAGAACCAATGATATATTAAAATAATACAAGTACGAATACTGAATAAAGTAATGAAGCCAATATATTTAAACAACTAAATAAAAGCTACAAGAACTGAACAATGGGACGGGTAAACAAACATAGGGCGCTCATTTTTGCAACAAAAACCCTATTAGGTGTCGAAAATAGACGTATTTACATGTAGCGGCCACTTATTCCACCTTTTCATGCCATTAAACATACTAAAATGCTCATGTTCCACCTTAAATCTTAAAATAAAAGGTTAATATTTGGAGTCATCAAGTTGGGGATGGCCAACGTATGAGTATTTTTAATAATAGTGTGTTTGCTCAGCGAGACACACAGTTTCTGGACTTGAAGCACGCTGTAGGTACAGCACACGGGGCGCTAGGCCAGCGATACATCAATGAGCCCTTCACTCGAGGGTACAAAAAGGTGCTTGTGTGGTCAGAGAGGACGGCTTGAGGCAGAGCAACCAACGGCCTAAACACAGCCAGTGTACTGCAAGTGAAACAAGCTTGTTTATGAAGCTAGTCTGTGGAAAAGCACGCACGTCGGCGTCAGCATGCGCGACCTGTTGATTTGAAAAAGTACACTTTTTTGTGTGTTTGTCACTTCATGACCTGCTTAAATATTTATTAAGCAGTGCTTAAACATTTGGCGATAGGAAAAGGCCAAGGACGTTGTCTGGTTTTTTCTATTTTAACACACAGCAGCGAGATGACAACATTCAGACAGATGCGTGCGAATGACACAATCGTGCGCCACAGTGCGTGTGCCAGGGTGTTGCCTGTGCCCATGTCCTCATCTCACCTTAGTAAAAAAAATACAGAAACACATTAGTAATGTTCATTTTATGTGGTTTAAGGACGTTTTGCTTATGTTCCCATTCAGTTATGAAAATGTTATTTCTGAATTTTCTCTGAACATTCAAAATGTCCTTTATTAAAAAGAAAAAAATTCTCAGCCACCATCAGCATTTTTGGATAATTTTCACAAAACTTGCATGGTCCCAAGGATATTTTTATTGTATGATTATCTGTACTCTACTTTTAAACAAAAAACTGTTTTATTCTAGCTTAATGTATTCTTTTTTTTATCAACACTTGAATGTGGATATGTTTAATAAATAAAGCAATATTTTGAACAAAAAGCTGAGAAAATCAAGTTTTTTTATGCTTTTATCGCTTGTTTCTGCTCCTTTGCCTGTTTGAAACCTTCCGGTCTCTCTCTTGAAGCCAACACGGAAGTGACTTAAACTGCAATTCATCGACTGGCCGCTAGAGACAGGCTCCAGAAGGGAGTCAATCCTATAGAACCCCCATGTTAAATGCACAACTTTACAGCAGAAAAAAATATGTGGTTTTGGTCTATATCTAATTTTGCCCTTCATGACAACTGTGAGGGGGTTGAATTTTTTTTTTACTCATCTGTTTAAATTATATTAAGTCTTAAAGTTATGCATAATTAAAGGTCCACTATGTACCATTTTTTCAGTAAAATATCCAAAAACCACTTGGCCAGTGTTATATATTTTGAGTACTTACAATATCCCGAATGTTTCCAACTATTTGTAAATCGCGAGAAAATTGCTATTTTAACAAAGGAACCGGAACATTTGAGGGAGTCGCCTGTCAATTGTGTCATATTTGCGTTACCTTCGGGTCCGGTTTTATTTTGCAGAAACGCTTTACTCTTACTGCAGTGTGAACAAGTGTCATAGCAGCCGCGGAGCGAACGCACAGAGGAACGTCATAACATAATTTTCAACACACTCAAATGTATCTCATATGATAAACAGAGCTGCATTACCTCATACTCATGACCGGAAAAGCGGCGGCGACTGTGACATAATAAAATAATAACAGTCCCGCTGCTCGTGAGGCGTGTGTTCCGCTCTTCTCATTAACAATCGCTCCTGCGGCCTTGCTCAGCTCCCACAACACTTGGTCCTGCTCTGCTTCATACTACAGTAACGTTAATAATCGCATCCATGAACATGATTTCTGCCAGAGTCCTATCCCGATTCTTTTCCACCGGCTGTGAGGTGAAGAACCCAAGATTCTGCGCCCAATCTTGGCGTCATCAAACTACGCCTTTGCTTTGAATAGGCGACCTCTAGCGGACGGAAAAGTTACATAGTGCAGCTTTAAGGGCGTGGCCACTTGAGTGATAGGTGGATAGCCGCAGCTGCTTGCAACCAGGCACCTCATCTCCACCCACGTTCCGCCATTTTTAGTTATCCGTGAGTGACGTGCTGCCAAGATGGCGACGGCTGGCTCCGTCCACTTTGGGCTTCAAAAATACTCTTCAGAAACCTACGGGTGATGTCACGGACACTACATCCATTGTTTTATAAAGTCTATGGTTTTGAACCAGAGATTCTGTACTCTTTCAGAAGATGTGTAATAGCACCCCCTACCGTATAACATTGAAAACACGGAAAGCCTGAAAATTCCGTCAATGCCTGGGAAGAGTTGTCTCATAAATTACGTAAAATACCGTCAATGGCGGGAAAAGAGTAAAAATGTTTAAAACCAATGTTTTCTTGTTTAAATGACTGTCAAGGAATTGTTTTAGGAATATTAAGTTCTCTGAACATTCTGAACAAGCGGCAACCTCCCTCAGTCTCTCTTGAAGCTAATACGGAAGTGACTTAAACTGCAATTCATCGACTGGCCGCTAGGGACAGGCTCTAGAAGGGAGCAGAATCTCATTGAGCCCCATGTTAAACTGCCCAACTTTACAGCAGAAAATAAAACATGTTTACAGCCTGGTACAAATTGTGGTTTTGGTCTATACGGCTAATTTTGCCCTTCATGACAACTGTGAGGGGGGTGAATTTTTTTATAACTCATTTGTTTACATTATATAAAGCTTTAAAGTCCTGCATAATTCATCATGTCACCTCAACTCCACCCACGTCCCGCTTCTTTGCCCATTTTCAGTTACGCGGGTGTAGCCAAGATGGCGACGGCCAGCTCGACCCTACTTTACGCTTCATAATCCTATGGGTGACGTCATGGACACTACGTCTATATTTTTTTACAGTCTATGGTTCTGAAACAAGACATTTAAAAAAAAAAAAACATTGAACGTTTAAACATTTCAGAAAAAACACTCCATGAACAATATATAAATGTTTTTGTGCTAACGTTATGAGAACATTATTAAAGACCAGATAACTTTGAACAAACGTTCTACTAACGTTATAGGAAGATATTTGTTCATAACTTTGAGAGACCCTTGCCATAATGTCAGCTAAAGTTCGGAGAATGTTCCCTGTTAGCTGGGTATTCGGTAATATTATTGATTTTGACTTCTCAGAGGAAAACAAAAATTAAACTGAATTGAGCTGGATGTCGATTATTGTTTTCATTAGAGCTGCTTTACAGCTGAATCTAATTTGTTTTTATAATTGATCAATTTAGCGACATTGTCATTGAATCAGCATCAAATGAACTGAATCAACGTTGGATTGACTTGAGCTGAATAATGAAAGTCCTGTCTTCTGTAGAGCTGCTTATAGCTAAATTGAACTAGTTTCTATTTTACAGTTACTGAACAGAATCAACTGCTGTAGAACTGCTTTACAAATCTCAAATGTGAAGAAGTTTGCATCATGGATTCTGTTATTTTTCTGTTTTATCACTGTGAAGCTGCTTTAAAACAATCTGTACTTTACTCAACTTTATGAACACTGTTCAGCATTACAGAATGTGTTGTCTTCATTAATATTGTTTTACTCAATAAAATATGTAAAATAAAGTACAAAATAGCCAATAACATGAAAGCAATGCAAATGAACAGCCATAGTTATGGTTGCAAGGAAGCATCATGCAGTCCAAAATTGGCAATTGCCAAAAGAGCAATTATTATAATGGAAAAAAGGCTATTAATATCTTAAATTAATTCAAAGACATATGAAAAGTTCTTCCTCCACAAATTCTGTTATGTACTGGGAATTTATCAAAACAGACAGTGACATCATGATCATCCAGACTTTTTGGAACCATTTCTGCTGCCATGACATCAATGCGAATAAGTTCACAAAAAGAAACTGCTCCATCATTACTTGCTTTGGGTCTTGAATGTGTAACAAAACCGTATTACATCATGTGTTCTGAGTGTCTTCAGCTTATTTTCTCCAAATTTATGAGCAGGTTTGTGATTTGAATAGGACTGTATCTTTTGGACGGTCCTATTTTAGAGATGATGCTCGAAAAAGGCAAATTTTGGTTGTACAAAGAACTTTGTGCTCTGCTGTATACATGCCTTGGATTTCCCCAAGAGTCTAACAAACGAACTCTTTGTCTTTGTACGCACTGAACCCAAGACTAAATTCAGGTTCGACACCTGGATGTGAAAAAGAAACGGTCTGAGTCATTGAAGACAGTGTGACGTTTCAGTCTGCAAGAGTCTCACACACTTACGCCGCTGTAAAGACTTGATCCTGCATGGGATTGGTTCAGTGAAACATTTCAATTTCATTTTTTACACTAATGAACTAACCCTTTTTGCCTGTTTTCATTTTGTTGCCCATGGAAATGATCCTAGCATTTAGGAAAGTTAAGGAAAGTTCTATTCCGTTTTGAAGGTCTCACTTTCATGCTCAGCAATGGCTATTGGAAAGGGGCCTTGCAAAACCAAGAGGGTCAACATGGCGAAAATGACACATATGCTCAATTAGAGATTTCAGAGATGAGGTTTTTCTGAACCTTCATAAACATGGACTCATCTAAACACTCATCTACACCTCAAGTCAAGAAGCAGCACAATTCTCACCCATAGTCGCCAACCAATCAGAATTGCTCACTTATCAAAAAGCCATTTAAGCTTTCCTAGTAATTCAGCACATTTTTGCGAAGTCCATGATTGATTCGATGGGAAGATAGGGATGTTACCTGTCTGCACAAAAGCCATGCAGATGGCCAGAGCAGTAAAGAAGGCGAGCCAAAATAAACCTCTTGAACTGCTGCTGACGCCCATGGTTCCTGGTCGGACACTTCTGTTCACCGCTCCTAGACTGGTGCGTTAATGAAAGGACACAGAGAGCAAGTGAGAGACTGAGTGAGAGATGTAGGGGTAGCTGGGTTTAGGTGGGAGGACTCTGTATGGACAGTGCAGACTTTTGTCAACTCTTTTGGTAACTGCCCACCTTATTCAAACCCAGTCTTTCCACTCCTGCAGCACGATGCAGACGGCCTTCATGTCCCAGGCTACTTTTCTGTGGGATTTAGGATCATAGAGGTGGATCTCGGAGTAGGTAGAGGAGATGACCAGTGTTCAGGAAAGTTACTTTTAATGCATTACAATATTGTGTTACTCCATAAAAAAGTAACTAATTCAGGCCCGGTTCCAGAATCAAATCACTGAGGGTGCTCTAGTAAAGTGCAGATGTAGGCTAAGCAACCATAGCAGTGTACACTCTCAGAAAAAAAGGTACAGGGCTGTCACTGGGGCGGTACCCTAAGGTACAAAAATGAAAAGGTACATCTTTGTACCTTACTCACCCCTAAAAGGTGCATATTAGTACCTCAAAAGGTACATATCAGTACTTTAAGAGTGCATATTAGTACCTTAAAGGTACATATTAATACCTTAAAGGTACATATTAGTACCTTTTCGGTTTTGTACCTTAGGGTACCGCCCCAGTGACAGCAATGTACCTTTTTTTCTGACAGTGTACAGTGAGAAATTTATGATTATTTATTTACAAGTCATCACCAATAATTGGAATTTCAAAAATATTTTGCTACAAATGTTTGTCTATTAATCTGCCTTTACATTGCTTTAATGCGTTATTTAATGCTATTTATTTTTTGTTTGGAGTATAAAAAAAACCGAATGGATATTTAAAACAAAATCCTATGTTATAGGCTCTGATCTGTAGAGGACACCAAAACTATTTATTGAAAAATTAAAAGACATGAATAGACAAAAACAATGGTATTTTTTTTTCATTCACCGATCAATATTTATGCTGCAATCTTTTTTTTTTAAAATCCAAACTTTGTATAAAGATGATTCTTAAAGTTATGAAAGAATAATTTGATGTTACTTTATGCAATTCATGAGTTTGTGTGCCCATATAATCTTGGTAAAAGTGGTAAACGGATTTGGCGTGCTGTCTGCTATAGAGGGGCTCGGAGAGGATATTCTACCCGAGCTCCGATTGCCCCCCTATAACAGGAAAATTGTTCAAAAGGGAGGAGCCGGGGAGGAGGAGGGATGCTGCAAGAACTAACAATGGGAAGAGGTAAGCTGCTGGTTTTATACCTTGGAATTAATTGGAAGATTAGATGGGCGTACTTCCTCACGAAATTACGTTTAGTAACTTCACTATGTGTGTAAACATGGCCATAAATGCCATTCCCAATCTATGATATGTAACCCCTCCTGTTCAACCCGCCCACTCCAAGCAGGACGCGAACCCGGGTTCGCCGGCATGAGAGTCAGACGCTCTGACAAGGAGGCTAAAGGCTGCAACCTCTAGCTTCAGACGCTAGAGCATCTCTTGAGATCAGAGGAGTGAGGTTTACTGGCCTCCATTACAAATGCATCTGTATCTAATTTGCATATTAATGTGTTTTGGGACAAAAAGAATATGTAATAATATTCATAAAAATGTCTTTTAATTTTCATAAGAATATCCAGACTTAAAACTGTGTAGCCTATGTTGTCAGAGAAATTCACTAAATAATGTCCTCTACAGAGGTAAAACCTCTATTCTGGGTCAGGAGGATATTTCTGTCTCATGCAGAGTGGCATTTATATTTAGATGCCACTTCCGAAACTTTGGCCGTCGGTCCTCTTAGCAACAATAGTTTTATTCAATGAATTTTATAGCCTGTATAGCCTCCTAATCAGTGAGTCAAGATCGCTATATTAAAATGCTGTTGCTTTGTCAGTTCATTGCGATTTCACAAAGTTACGTTATAAAAATGTCAACAATAAATCTCTTACTTACATCGCGTCTTGACTTAGTTTGATAATGAGAGGTTTCGCGAGCCTGCATTAACTCAGTAAATAGATGCATTTGACGCTCTCCAGAGCTCGGACACAAATCTGCAAATCTGTTTCGCCAATATTCTTACAGTATCAACTAAGGGTGCTTTTGCTTGCGTTTTGCTTAGCACCCTCTAGCACCCCCATAGAACCGGGCCTGAACTAATTGTGTTACTTAGTTACTTTTTAAGGCCAATTTATACTTCTGCGTCGAGTGTACGCCGTAGCTATGCCTAAAGGCTGATTTATACTTCTGCGTCAAGTGTACGCCGTAGCTACGCCTAAAGGCTGATTTATACTTCTGCGTCAAGTGTACGCCGTAGCTATGCCTAAAGGCTGATATATACTTCTGCGTCGGACCTACGCCGTATCCTCTACGCCGTTAGTTACGCGTTGGTTTTGATTTATACTTCTGCGTTTTTGTCCACGTCAATGTGCAATTAACCATGCAGACCGCTAGGAGGCAGTGTCCACGGGCATGTTGATGGTAACCCACAGTATCAATGCAAAAGCCGAAGAAGAAGCGGCTTGTTTACATTGTCATTGCATGCGTCTCAATCAGCTCCCTGGTTCAGTAGTCAGGGCACTGATCAGGACATAAGTCAATGGGCTGATCCCTGATCAGTGCCCTGACTACTGAACCAGGGAGCTGATTGAGACGCACCCGAAGTATCAGAAGCTGTGATGGCGGCAGAGAGCGGCTTTTCTTGCGTCTTGAGTTGTTGTATGTAACTGTTAATACAAATTAAGCATCTCTAACGTTAGTTGATTAGTAGAGTTACATAAGAGGTGATCTGGCGCTGGAGTGCGTTTTTGGGAAATCATGCCGAGTGCTCGTGGTGCTGTTTTCAGTTTCGGTAGCTCGTGCAGACGAGCGCTTCAATCGATTGCTGTTGCGGAGACTTTATTCGTTCCGTTGAAATCACGAAACGAAATGCACCCATTGTGATGTGTCCCTGATCTTGATATACAATCACTGATTAACATCTTTGGTTTTAATGAGAAAATAAATAAACTATACACAGCGGATCTATGTTTTTATTCACTAACATAAAAAATCTCTGCACTACAAAATATTGTGTTGTATAGCAGATGTAAGGATGAAACTATCATCCAATTTCTGGACACACACTCCTATCTCAGATTTTTTTAAATGTATTTATTGACCTGAGGGAGGGGTTCTGGCAGACCAATCACAGCGCTTGCGGTCCGCGTAGAATTGACGCGCTGTTACATTTTTGGATCACACAGCCAACAGGCCAATTTATACTTCTGCGTCGAGTGTACGCCGTCTACGCCGTAGGCTGTGTGATGCGTGTGTACCCTACGACGTACCCTGACGCACACCTCTCATTCCACGTCATTGTTACTGTGCAATTATATACAAAAAATTATATATATATATATATCTTGCTAGCAATGTGCTAAATCATGTTAAAATGTGTTGAATCATGCTAGCAATGTGCTAATCAAGCTAATAATGTGCTAAATCGTGTTAGAAATGTGTTGAATCATGCTAGCAAAGTGCTAATAATGTGCTAAATCATGTGAGAAATGTGTTGAATCATACTAGCAATGTGCTAATCAAGCTAATAATGTGCTAAATCATGTTAGAAATGTGTTTAATCATGCTAGCAATGTGCTAATCAAGCTAATAATGTGTTAAATCATGTTAGAAATGTGTCGAATCATGCTAATAATCTATCTATCTATCTATCTATCTATCTATCTATCTATCTATCTATCTATCTATCTATCTATCTATCTATCTATCTATCTATCTATCTATCTATCTATCTATCTATCTATCTATCTATCTATCTATCTATCTATCTATCTATCTATCTATCTATCTATCTATCTATCTAATATTTCCTATCCTTTAAAACTAGAAAACTATTTAAAACTGAAAACCTTGAAACTTCAAGCTTTTAAAACTACTTCAAACTTTCTGACTAGGCTTAAAGTCAAACGTAAAGTTTGTCTACAAACTTTTTTTTATCTATATATTTAAGTACTGAGTAATATTAATTAACAAAATGCGGGTTTGGTTGAGGGTTAGTTGCATGTAATTATGCATACTTTACTGTTATTACTATGGTACGTACATGTAAAATATGTAAAAAGGACACTTTTAAATAAAGTGTTACCATAAAGTGCTACCTTACTTTTTATAAAAGTCTTATATTTTCATTGTGATTCACATCATAAAAATTCATACGAAACCGCCACCTTGTAAAAGTTACATATCCTTGTGATATCAGGTTGACTATGGCATGAAATAAAAGAAATCTTGTGAATTTGCTTAATTAAATGTTTTAATTAAAAATGTTGTGTTTATTATGTAGTAGCTGTTGATATTGTAAATAGAGTCAAGGCTGAAGGGCTTTCATAGGCCTCATAACATTTTTGCTTTTTAAAAATCTGCGAGTTTTTTTTCCTGCAAGGCTTTTTTCCACCCTGCCATCAAACTCCTCTACTGATGTTGTGCTATGGAGAAATGAACTGAGTATATAGTACATATCAATATTAGTCTTAGATGCCGAGTCCCCCTCCATAAACACCAGACGGGAATAAACTGCTACAACACTGAACAGATTCTGAAGGGTCTCACTTTCTGCACACAACACTGTGGATTAACCACTTATTGAATTTGCCTCCTTTATGGATCTCATGGAATTAAAGGAGTATTTCATGTTACATACGAGTTATGTTCTGTCACCAGAAACTCCTGTATGTCAATTAATAATAAAGTAATAATAATAATAATGCATTACATGCTTCTCTCTGCAATCAAAGCGCTTTACATAGAATGGGGGAATCTCCTCAACCACCACCAATGTGCAGCATCCACCTGGATGATGCGACGGCAGCCATATTGTGCCAGAACGCCCACCACCCACCAGCTTATTGGTAGAGAGGAGACGGAGTGATGAAGCCAATCAGTATATGGGGATGATTAGGAGGCAAATTGTGGCCAGGGTTACACCCCTATCCTGAGATTTTTAATCACCACAGAGAGTCAGGACCTCGGTTTAACGTCTTAACCGAACGAAGAATGGTGCTTTGACAGTACAGTGTCCCGTGACTACAGGTGCTGGTCATATAATTAGAATATCATCAAAAAGTTTATTTATTTCACTAATTCCATTCAGAAAGTGAAACTTGTATATTATATTCATTCATTACACACAGACTGATATATTTCAAACGTTTATTTCTTTTAATTTTGATGATTATAACAGACAATTAAGGAAAATCCCAAATTCAGTATCTCAGAAAATTAGAATATTGTGAAAAGGTTCAATATTGAAGACACCTGGTGCCACACTCTAATCAGCTAATTAACTCAAAACACCTGCAAAGGCCTTTAAATGGTCTCTCAGTCTAGTTCTGTAGGCTACACAATCATGGGGAAGACTGCTGACTTGACAGATGTCCAAAAGACGACAATTGACACCTTGCACAAGGAGGGCAAGACACAATTGGTCATTGCAAAAGAAGCTGGCTGTTCACAGAGCTCTGTGTCCAAGCACATTAATAGAGAGGCAAAGGGAACGAAAAGATGTGGTAGAAAAAATTGTACAAGCAATAGGGATAACCACACCCTGGAGAGGACTGTGAAACAAAACCCATTCAAAAATGTGGGGGAGATTCACAAAGAGTGGACTGGAGCTGGAGTCAGTGCTTCTAGAACCACTACGCACAGACGTATGCAAGACATGGGTTTCAGCTGCCGCATTCCTTGTGTCAAGCCACTCTTGAACAACAGACAGCGTCAGAAGCGTCTCGCCTGTGCTAAAGACAAAAAGGAAAAAAAGTGGTCCAAAGTTATGTTCTCTGATGAAAGTAAATTTTGCATTTCCTTTGGAAATCAGGGTCCCAGAGTCTGGAGGAAGAGAGGAGAGGCACACAATCCACGTTGCTTGAGGTCCAATGTAAAGTTTCCACAGTCAGTGATGGTTTGGGGTGCCATGTCATCTGCTGGTGTTGGTCCACTGTGTTTTCTGAGGTCCAAGGTCAACTCAGCCGTATACCAGGAAGTTTTAGAGCACTTCATGCTTCCTGTTGCTGACCAACTTTATGGAGATGCAGATTTCATTTTCCAACAGGACTTGGCACCTGCACACAGTGCCAAAGCAACCAGTACCTGGTTTAAGGACCGTGGTATCACTGTTCTTAATTGACCAGCAAACTCGCCTGACCTTTACTCCATAGAAAATCTATGGGGTATTGTGAAGAGGAAGATGTGATATGCCAGACCCAACAATGCAGAAGAGCTGAAGGCCACTATCAGAGCAACCTGGGCTCTCATAACACCTGAGCAGTGCCACAGACTGATCGACTCCATGCCACGCCGCATTGCTGCAGTAATTCAGGCAAAAGGAGCCCCAACTAAATATTGAGTGATGTACATGCTCATACTTTTCAGTTGGCCAAGATTTCTAAAAATCCTTTCTTTGTATTGGTTTTAAGTAATATTCTAATTTTATGAGATACTGAATTTGGGATTTTCATTAGTTGTCTGTTATAATCATCAAAATTAAAAGAAATAAACATTTAAAATATATCAGTCTGTGTGAAATTAATAAATATAATATACAAGTTTCACTTTTTGAATGGAATTAGTGAAATAAATCAACTTTTTTGATATTCTAATTATATGACCAGCACCTGTATATAGGGCGTTAGAACCAACAGGGTGAGCGCCCCCTGCTGGCCTCACTAACACCTCTTCCAGCAGCTTCATAGTTTTTCCAGGTCTCCCATCCAGAGAATGACCAGGCTCAGCCCTGCTTAGGTTCAGTGGACAACCAGTCTTACAGGGTGACATGGCTGCTAATAAATTAAACTGAACTCTGATCTTGGCTTGTAAAAACAAAATAAGTCACATTCACAGCAATGTGTGAAAGGCATATATAGTGAAAGGCTTTGATGGCAAGGCGCTAAGGAGGATTAAAAGCGAAAAGTGAAGTGTCCATATATATATACACAGTATATATAGTTTAATACCTTGGTACAAAACAGTCTCTTCAACGGTGGGACTACTGTTTATAAAATACAAATATGAACTCTTGTCAGGAGAGCATGATGCAGATTAAATAAACTGACACTTTTATCATATTAACACACAACATTTAACTTGTAGCTATATTTCATGTTAAAGTGCCCCTTTGCCTTTATTTGTAAGTTAATTAGTCTAAACCATTTTCACTTCTTAAATGATGCGCTAAAAAAAGGGCTTAAAGGGATAGTTCACCCAAAAATTAAGATTCTGTCATCATTTACTCACTCTCAAGTTGTTCCAAACCTGTATGAGTTTCTTTGTTCTGCTGAACACAAAAGATGATATTTAGAATAATGTTTGTAACCAAGCAGATAAAAGCAACCATTAACTACCATAGTAGGGGAAAAATACAATGGTAGTCAATGGTTGCTCTATCCGCTTTCTTACAAACATTATTCTAAATATCATCTTTTGTGTTTAGCAGAACAAAGAAAGGCCAAAGTTTGTGTTGAATAAAGTCGTTATTTTGTTTGTTTTTTTGCGCACAAAAACTATTGTCGTCGCTTTGTAAAAGTATTGTAGAGCCACTGTTGTGAGATGGACTTTGTAACAATGTTTTTAGTGCCTTTTATGGGTCTTGTGAATGCAAATGTACTGAATCCCTATGGAGGGCTTGCTGAGGCCTTTCTCGGCCATCAGCTTTCAACAAAAATATCTTCATTTGTGTTCCGAAGATGAACGGAGGTCTTACGGGTGTCGAACGACATGAGGGTGAGTAATTAATGACAGAATTTTCATTTTTGGGTGAACTAACCCTTTAACCCTAGTCCCAGACTAAAATGCATATTTGAGCTGAAAGCAACTTGCACTGACATTTTAAATTATGTCGGTGCCATTAATTTGTCTCAAGATTCACACCAGGAATTCTTTTTTTTATAAGGCATGTTTATAAAAGCTACTTCAATGTCCTAATCAAACTAAAGTCTAATCCTGACTGTGAAACCGGGCCATCAACTTTTATGCATGGGAAAAGGAAATTAAAGAGAAAGTATGTCAATTTTAGGATGTAGGGGTTAACCTGACTGGGGAGCTACGAATGTATGAATTTTTAGTAGGTCATAATTAATGGAATTAAAAAATAATAATTTGACCACATAAGGTACTGATAGCCAATGAAATACTTGAGAGCTGAGCAGTTAACTAGAAAAATGTATTGCGAATATGCATTGCCACTTCTAATATACAACGCCTGGAAACCACAAATTTAAAATTCCCTGAAATGTTCATGTTTTCCATAAATGTGTATCATTCAAATTTGTAAATGGCAACTTGGGTAAACATTTGCAAGTCAACACTGCACAACCCTGCTTTGTGCATTAGGAGCAAAAGCTTGCCGAACAGCCCACACAAGGGACTGTTTGATTTATTTGTCGTACTGTAATAAAAAACAAAAGTGACTCCACTGGTTCATCATTTCCATATATTATAATACAGATGCAGAATTGAAAGTTTATTCTTTAAACAGCCTAATATTTTACAAAGAAATGGATAAGTGTCTGGAACTTTCAAACATGTCCTTAAAACAGGACACTGTTGATGACATTTCCTCGAGTCCTACATTGTTTTCGATGTTCGTCAACATGGGGGCAGCAAAGCGGGAGAGGAGAGAAGGGAAGAAAATGGAAAACACTAAAAGAATAAGGGAAGGAACAAATAAATTAAAAAAGGAAGCTGTAATGGGGAGAATACATATTTTTTTTCCTCTGCAATCCTTATATTCACGCTTAAAGAAACATCGGTCGGGAGATGAGCATGATCGTGAGCAGACGTTCCATCTCCGTGGAAGGACACTGTGAAATCATTGACTCCTCTCCTGCAGAAGCAAGCCTCTCTCTTCCTTTACTCAGGGCTTTGTGTTTTTGGTTCTTTTCTTTTCATGGCCGTGGGGCAACGCTGTTATTGCAACTGTAGTTTCCTCTAGATTAGGGAGGAAGAAAAACGTGCTGCCCCGAATCTACTCCAAATCAGAATTGATGATAAAAAAAACAAAACAAAAAAAAACAGAAAAGAGGAAACCGTTTGAGGGGAATATAAGGGCAGCTGTTCAGAAGGGAAGCAGTCGGTAGGGGGAGCCAGGTGATCAGCAGGCCTCAAAAGTCTTCCACGGTCTCAATCTCACCCATGTTGAGTCTCTCAGATGAGGCATTGACAGAAAAACCTGCAGAGACATTTGGAAAAGTATAAATAACCGTTAGAGGGATTAAATCAAATATATGTATATGTATATATATATATATATATATTGTGTGTGTGTGTGTGTGTGTGTGTTTATGTATGTGTTAGAAAAAAGTATATTTATTGCCTTTCATGAAAAGTATATATATTTCTTATAATTATTTGTGATGATTCATTATAAGTAAAAATATATACACATACACTCTAAAAAAAAAAGGTGCTATATGGCACTAAAAGTGCTTCTTGGCTCATAACCATAGGGCAGGGGTGTCTTTTTTAAAAGGGGGCCAGATTCGATGTTGTGGACATACCCGGGGGCCGGTCCCTTTTCTATTATTTATTTATCTATTTTTTTATATTATATATATATATACATACATATATACATACATACAGGGAGTGCAGAATTATTAGGCAAGTTGTATTTTTGAGGATTAATTTTACAACATTAATAATTAAACAACAACCATGTTGTCAATGAACACAAACTCATTAATATCAAAGCTGAATATTTTTGGAAGTGGTTTTTAGTTTTAGCTATTTTAGGGGGATATCTGTGTGTGCAGGTGACTATTACTGTGCATAATTATTAGGCAACTTAACAAAAAACAAATTTATACCCATTTCAATTATTTATTTTTACCAGTGAAACCAATATAACATCTCAACATTCACAAATATACATTTCTGACATTCAAAAACCAAACAAAAACAAATCAGTGACCAATATAGTGAGTCGATTCATGATTCGGATTGCGTGTCAAACTGCTGAAATACGTGACTTTGGCGATCCGAACCGCTGAACCGTCAACACACCGGGAAACTGCTTTGGGCGGTCTTTCGCTGTTATTTTTGTTGGCAAATGGGAATTTGCGTGCTTCATCATGGTTTCTCCACGGGGTTTGCAGCTTTTCGATGACGTTCACGTCAGGTAATTACGTCACTTCAAAACGTTCCCATGGCAATAGGGGGAAATGGCGGCTCTCGTGTGAAGTAAACGAACATTTTTCAACTTTCTGCTAATATATATGACTTTTTTTGCAAAGAAAATGCGGGGATTATGAAATCATGCTAGCCCCGCATATTTTGCACGCAGAAATAGGCAATTTACGCAGCAAAAGTGCGGTGTACTTGAAAAAATGCGGTCCCCGCATAAATATGCGGACTTTGGCTGATTATGCATTAAATCATGCGATCGCATAATCGCGTTTTACTGGAGGGACTGATTAGATAATTACATTAATGAGAAATTGAACAGGTGTTCCTAATAATCCTTTAGGTGAGTGTATGTATAAATGAATGACATGTTTTGTTTCTTGGAAACATGGCAGATTTGACAAAAGCTTGAGCTGACAGTAGAGTAGCTTGAGATAGGAAACCAAAAAGTTTTAATGGGTGAACTTTAAATATTATTACTGAGTTAGAACTCTATTCTTATTTAAATTTAATAAGTGCTCTATTTGGATCACCACAGGTAAAAACCACACTACAATAAATACTTTTCTTACTTGGTATTTCTGTCTTTTTTCCAGTCCAAATAAAAAAAATTCTTAAATCAAGATGCTTTTACTAAGGAAAATTAAAAAAATTCTTGATTATTGGGGGGGGGGGGGGGGGATCTAAATGAATTGAAATTATTTGCCAATGGATTAGAAAAACCGATATATTTGCTTGTTTTAACCAAAAACTCACTTCAATTTCATTTTATTTTCCAGAAAATAAGAAAAAATATCTAAATGTCATTTAACTTATCTTGTAAATGCATCTTGATTTAAGGATTTTTAGATATATTTATACTAGAAACCAGACAAAAATACTAAAATGACAGTATTTTTTTGCAGTGCACACAAGGCAAAAAGTAAAAAAAAAAAAAAAGAATTTCTATATCTAGAATGGCTTCAAGGTATTTGGTCTATAAACATATAAATACAAATGCACAAAACTGCAAGTTTATGACAGAAATAGTCAGCAATTTGGCCTTTATTACTCATTTAATACACGTCTACATTACAAATGAAATAAAATTAGATATTAACCTACATTTCTGACAAATTACCACGGTTACAGGTAGTGTTACCACAGTAAATCCATGATAAATGTTGGTGAATTGTTGTTTGAAAAGTATTTTAACTGAATCGGCTCAGCTGATTTGCACATTAGGGATGAAACGATTACCGGTTTCATGATAAACCACAATAAAATTTAGTGACGGTTAGTAATATCGTTTAAAACCGCGTGTGATTATCACGATTTTGAAAACTTGCGGTAAATCCTGTCCAGTCAGTGTCAGTCTGACGCAGGTGCAGGCGCAGTGCGGTTTTTGAATGAGAAGAAATGGCAGAAGGCAGTGACAGCGCTGGGAGATTTTTCAGACTTCTAAAAGGACCAAAGCTGGTCATATTTTGGCTTTTACAAAAGTCCTGAGGGAAACTTAATTTAAAGATGGTCATCCTGTCTGCAGAACATGCCAGAAGAAGTCGATGTAATACGAGGAACATTTCAAAACTACGAACGCAAGGCAAGTGGACTTTGACCTCAATACCAAAACTACGTCTAGGAAATAATAACGTGAAGCGAATGAACAAATTCAGTCAAGAGGGTGACATTTAAGGGATAATAATCAGGGCTTGACATTACAACCGCCATTTGCGGGTGTAACGTTATTTTGGCTGCACACTATAGCCACTTAGGCGGTTGAACTTATTATCAGTCCCTCCAGAAAAACGCGATTATGCGATCGCGTGATTTAACGCATAATCAGCCAAAGTCTGCATATTTATGCGGGGGCCACAATTTTTTTCAAATACGCCGCACTTTCGCCGCATAAATTGCCTATTTCCACGTGCAAAATATGCGGGCTAGCATGATTTCATAATCCCCGCATTTTCGTTGCAAAAAAAGTCAAATATATTAGCAGAAAGTTGAAAAATGTTCGTTTACTTCACACAAGAGCACCATTTCCACCTACTGCCATGGGAACGTTTTGAAGTGACGTAATTACCCGACGCGAACGTCATCGAAAAGCTACAAACCCGTGGTGAAACCATAGATATCGGTGAAACCATGATGAAGCACGCAAATTCCCATTTGCCAACAAATATAACAGCAAAAGACAGCGCAAAGCAGTTTTTCCGGTGTGTTGACCGATTTCAAAACACAGCATCATGAAGCGTTGAAGCGTTATGAATCAATGAGTCGATTCAGCGGTTTGGATCACCAAAGTCACGTATTTCAGCAGTTTGACACGCGATCCGAATCATGAATCGACTCGCTGATTCATAGCATCATGATGCTGTGTTTTGAAATCGGTCATCACTATACAAGTCTTTTACCACTATATACATTTTTGGATGAACTAACCCTTTAAGAGATTGCACTTTGTGCATTGGAAGCACTCAAATGTCTGTTTTGTATAGCTACCTCTGTAAAACAGGAAGTTATTTATTCATTTTTCAAGTTGTAGCATATTCCTTTTGTAAAGCTACAGAACTTGTTTGACTCAATGTTTTGTAAATTTGAGCCATGTGTTTATTAAGGTCTTCAATAAAACAAGATGGGAACTTAAATATTCCCAGCACTTTCTGTGATGTAGTGCTTTTTTTCTCTTTTTCATCAAACCGCAGTTTTTGCAAGTTCCCGCAATTTCATCGTATAAAATTGCATAAATATCCCGCATTTTCCATCGCATTTTTTAAGAAAACATGCCGCATAATCAAGGATTTTTGCCCGCAATCACAAAAAAAAGCCGCATTTTTCTGGAAGGACTGTATTATAGTCTTCTCAAAAGCCATCTGTTATAATAGTGTTGCGCATTATAACCACTCATGCGTGTTTCTATTGAGTTTATGAATGCAATGTCTCATAATCAGAGGCGTTCAGATTAGCCAGAGTTATGTTCAGAGCGCGCTCTCACACGCTGAAATCTGCACTCGAAGCAGAGATAAACGTGGGATGTACGCAGGAGATTCACTCATCATACAGTGGTTGACTGTTTTTGTTCTATTTCAGCAGCGAAAATAGTTTCAAACAAACACAGCAGAACCACAGCGCATCTGATATGACTGCCATAAAGTTGGCGAATTTAGGGCCCGTCTCTAAAGTCACATACAACATTGTTAACGTTATACGCGTTTCAAACTTCAATAGCATTGGAAGAGAATGACAGTCATAAAACTGACTGTAAAGTGTTCATCTAGGTGTCAGGTATGATGCACACATTTTGATATTTAACAAACTGTCAAACCATATGGAAATATGGATATGCATTATTTCACCAGGATACTGTTTGGGCTCTTACACAAAATATGATGATTTAAATGCATAATTGCTGAACACTGATGAGAATATTGCTGGAGAATATATTTACAGAGATAATATTAGAGATTATATTTATACAAAATGATGATTATTTATGCGTTGCTATTGACGACGGCCATTATAAGGAAAGAAATCCCACAGAATAGAATCTAGCTTAAAAAAGTGCATAGAGCTGCTTTAGTTATTTGTTGTTAACTTGTTGAAATGTTTTAAGTGTGTGCATCTGTTCTTTTTGAACACTTTCATCTCATTTGCACAAAACCATGATAATATTGATAACCGTGATAATTTGGGTCACTATAATCGTGATGTGAAATTTCCATACCGTTTCACTTCATTTTTTTTTTTTTAGAGTGTTCACGCTCTTATACCATGGTCTGTCTGAACACTCTGAACATTCTGATTGGCTGAAAAGTGTATTAAAACCATATAATATACAGGTAATTCCAGTCAGATTAATCACAATTATATATTAATGCAATTGATGTTATAATTCAATAAAATAAATGTTATCTTACACAACTATATGCGTGTAACTGTGTCTGATGTAAAGTGGGCAGAATGTTAGATCTAATCAGCCATAACTGACAAAAATAACCACTATTTTCCTTTCAGTCAAATATTGCACTAATTAAAATCGTTTAATGCACAACTAGCTGTGGATTATCCCTTACATATACTGTAAATATAAATAAATGTGTAAATGTCAACAAGCAACTAATACGCGTTTATCAAAATCTACTCATCAAATTTGAGTCACATCAAACTGTTCTGATGCCATCATGATGGACTTATCTGGGGCTCAATAACACGCTGTTAGGTTTCAATGAATTGAAGAGCTTCAGTTCACAGAAATTCATACAACGCTGATGAGTAATTTCTCTGCAGATCATATCAAGTTTTAAAATGATAACACAGTTTGTTTATGAATGACTTTGCTGACACTCACCTAGAAGGCTTGGGTCAGCCCGTACCATCTTCTGTTTCTTTTTCTTCTTGCCGGAAGTGACTGTCTCAAACCGCTGATGCTGCTGTTGTTGTTGTTGTTGGTGGAGGACTGACACTTGGCTGATTCCCCACACGGAGTCCTGAGACACAAACATGGGGTGTTGAGCAGCTAATTGTCACATGCACACCAATGTTATTTTTGTTGACAAATAACGTGTTATAATAATTTTGCACACACAGAAAGCCGCCTCTAGGACAGTGCACGGATACTTAATTAAGCTTTCTTTCGCATCTTATTGTGCTTGAACGGACAAATACAAAATTGTCAAAATGTATTTCAGTATTCACATAAACACAGTCGGTTATGTCTTAAGTAAACGTAAACAGTTAGAAGACTATTGAATGTGTATCAGTGTATTGTATCCATGCATAATAAACCTTCAGTTTTCCGTCATTAATGTTAACCAACAATTCAATGCTCTAGACTGAATAACTTTAATAAGGATTAATCTATATTTACTTTATACAAAAAAATGTCTGTTTGAAAGACTGAAGAATGCTAAATGCAAGTTGCTAAAAAGAATGCATATATCATTAATTGAAAAGAATAAAATGTTCTTGTTTCTTTATGAGAAGTGGTTTTATTTGCTTTTAAGATAAATAAAGACATGCAATAGAGAGAGTTCTCTTACGAGAGGTTCTCTCGTATTGCGTAAGTTCCTTACGCTACGGGAAAGTATTCTTTCTTCGAGATTTCTGAAAAACCCAAAATTATCCTTAATTTTGTAACATTGTCAACGCAGTGCGGCAGCCTGGCAGACCATAGCAGGCTATTCCAGCGTGCTATTGGCTGCTCTGCTGGCAACTGCAGCAGCCTATCGGTGAGCCCGCGTGACGTGGCGACCAATGAGGGCGCTTCGCGCCCACCTGGCTTCATTTGCCTACAGGTGGGGCGTGGCCACGTGTATATAAGCAGGGCTCACGGGCTGCATATTCGATTTTCTTTTCTTCAGCGAAGCCCTTCGCATCGCTGGATCTGGAACCCGCCGCCGTGATCGTGCAGACGAGCAAGCAGAGGACAGCGCCTGGAGAAGCCGGCAGCATCGCGCCACCTTCAGCCATCCGTGCCTGCTCTGCTATCCGGCAGCATTATATCCTTTCATTGCACGTGTTCTCGCCGTTGCGTCACACGTTTCATAAAAGAGCACGAGCGTTTTTATCAAAACGCCTCGTTCCACCTGCGGCTCGTGCCACGTGCAGCTCAGCACCAGAGACCGCCATGCGCTCTCTGTCTGGGCCGTGACTACGCCGCCGCCGCACTCCTCGCGGGCGAATGCCCCGAGTGTGAGGAACTCTCTATGTCGACCCTGCGGGCTCGACTCGAGCAGTTTTATGACGACATCACTCCGCTGTTCCCCCCCTCTGTTCAAGCCGCGCCACCGCGCCGCTTACAAGGGATGGTTGAAATGAACGGTCTCGGAGCGAGCCTCCTCCCCCTCTGTTCAAGCCGCGCCGCTTACAAGGGATGGTAGGAATGAACGGTCTCGGAGCGAGCCTCCTCCCCCTCTGTTCAAGCCGCGCCACCGCGCCGCTTGCAAGGGATGGTAGAAATGAACGGTCTCGGAGCGAGCCTCCTCCCCCCTCTGTTCATGCCGCGCTGATGCGCCGCTTATATACAAGGGATGGCAGAAATGCACGGTCCTGCAGCTCTCTTTACGTTACAAGAGAGCTGTTCCACCCTCGCGCACATTTTTCAGTCCCCTCATGAGTTCAGGCGACTGGAATTGTTCATATTGCTGTACACGAGCCTGTTAAGACACGCACGCCAGCAAACATACGCCGTCATAAGACATGACGCTGACATATGCTCTCCAACGAACCCGCACTCCCCCCTCTTGGACCGCGCAGATTGCGCCGTTCACAAGGAATGTGAGTGCGCTTGGTCACGAGCACGTTCAGCGCGCGCGCACATGCCGCACTCACCGGGAAATTAACAGAGGGTGTTTTCGTCCCGCTGTGGCCGGACGAACCGCCATTCTCTAGCATTTCTCAGCCCCCTCTCCAGTTCAGGCGGCTGGAAATATTACTATTGCAGTAACGAGCCTGTCTTTTATGCACGCACGACTGCCAACAAGCACGAGGACGTACTGCTGTATGCTCGCGCTAACTGAACGCTATTGTGTCCCTCCCGGTAGCACAGTGGCAAAATCAGCGGCTGAAACGCCGGAGACCCGAGTTCGAGCCCAGCTCTCGCGGCAGATAAAAATGTTTTACTGTCCTCTTCCCCGGGCTCGCGGCCAGCTTTTCTTACATACAGAAAGCTAACTCGCACCACGTGGTGCTCGAGTATTTTTGGACGTCTATACATAAGGAGAGAAAAGACGGTTAAGTCCCGCTGCGGCCGGACCACCGTTAAAACTCTGTTTTTCCTGTCAGTCCCCACTCCTGTGGCTACTGCAGATGTTTTCCACGCAGCCTACGAGCCGGCAAACTCGCCCTCTCGCCTGTTTCCAACTGTAGCCCCTCCAAAGTCCTCCTAGCAGAGGGGGGAAGCGACGGTTAAGTCCCGCCGTGGTCGGACCACCGTCAAAACTCTTCTTCCTGTCAGCCCCCACTCCTGTGGCTGCTGCAGATGGCTCTCACGCAGCAAACGAGCCGGCAAAACTGCCCTCTCGCCTGTCTACAACCGCCGTTTTTATGACGAACCAGAGAAATCACGAAGTTGCCTTTTTTCTGGTTGCACGGCTCACGCCGTATGTGTTTTCAAATGCAGTAAACGTGCCCACTTTTGTGTTCACCCCTGCACCCAAGCACCACAAATCCCGTGTCTCTCACTCACATAAAGCGGCCACCGGCCGCTCGAGTGCTAGAGTTAGGTCACGTGTCCGCTTATTTGCGCCCACGCCTAATCACCACACGCGCTGTCACACAGCCACTCTTAACCGGTCATGTTCCACGCGTAAGAGTTGTGCCCGCTCAAACGCGCTCACACATTTTCGCGAACATTCTGCCCCCGGCGCCATGCGCCGCGCCACACACCATTTGTTCTCCGCCCAAGGTGGCCGGAACGACGAGTGTAAGGCCACACACAAACCACTCCCTGCTCGAAGCGGCAGAGATACAGTGTGTAGGGCGGCCAGCCATCGCGAGCGATCGGCTGGCCCACAGCACAGAGAGCGCGCGCACTGCGCCCGCCCCTCCTATACAGGCCGTCGAACCCGCAAAGCGCGGCGTTTCGAGCCCGGAGGCCGTTCTATCCCGTGTGGCACACGCGAGAGCGTGGGAAGCCATTCCAGGTGTATCAGAATGGGTGCTGAAAACAGTGAAGCACGGCTACACTCTGCAGTTCGCTCGCCGCCCTCCGCGCTTCTGTGCGCGTACGGAGACGAGAGTGAGCGAGGAAGTAGCACATCTACTTCGAGCGGAGATAGCCACACTGCTGTGCGAAGGGGCTATAGAACCGGTTCCCCATTCTATGAGCGAGTCAGGCTTTTACAGCCGGTATTTTCTCGTGCCAAAAAGGGTTGGGTCGCTCAGACCGATTCTGGATCTGAGGCGTCTGAACAAAGCTCTTATGAGAAGATCGTTCAAGATGCTCACGACCAAGCAGATCCTCGCGCATATTCGCCCGAGAGACTGGCTAATCTCCCTAGATTTGAAAGACGCATATTTTCAAATCAAGATAACGCCGCGTCACAGGCCATTCTTACGATTCGCCTTCGACGGCCAGGCTTATCAATACACCGTCCTTCCGTTCGGCCTGTCACTAGCACCCCGTACATTTACGAAGTGCATGGACGCGGCCCTCGCTCCCCTGAGAAGTCGAGGGATGCGAGTGTTGAACTATCTGGACGATTGGCTCATCCTGGCGCAGTCAGAGGCCGAGCTCCTCGCCCACAGGGCAATGCTGCTCAGCCATCTGGACAGCCTGGGGCTCACGGTCAATTGGACCAAGAGCTCATTAGTGCCCACGCAATCAACCTCATTTCTGGGTTTGAATCTGGACACTGTGGCAATGTCAGCCCGCCTGTCACCCCAACGCGCGCGCCAAGTTCGGCGCATGGATGCGTACTTCCGGCCGGGCAAAATCGCACCTCTCAAGCTCTTTCAGAGGATGCTGGGACGTATGGCCTCAGCTGCAGCTGTGCTCCAGCTGGGCTTAATGCGCATGCGCCCGCCGCAATGCTGGTTAAACGCCCGAGTGCCTCACAGAGCCTGGGCGTCCGGAGGCTTCAGGATCAGAGTGACTCAGGGATGCGTTTCAGCCCTAGAGCCCTGGTTAGTAGCCGACTGGTACCAGCGGGGAGTGACGATGGGAGCCATCTCACACCGCAAGGTCATCTCGACGGACGCCTCCACCACGGGTTGGGGCGCCGTTTTCGAGGGCAGATCGGCCTCGGGCCTCTGGTCGAGCGGGGAAAAGCTCCTACACATAAACTGTTTGGAGATGATAGCGGTAGAGAACGCGCTCAAGCAGTTTCTCCCGCTTATACGAGGACACCACGTGTTGGTCCGGTCGGACAATACCACAGTGGTGCCCTATGTGAACCGGCAGGGCGGTGTCAGGTCCAGGTGTCTGGGCAATCTGACAGAACGCCTGCTCGTGTGGGCACACAGCTCGCTGCGCTCGCTGAGAGCTGCGCACGTACCGGGCCACCTCAATGTGGGCCCGGACAAGCTGTCCAGGGGCCTCATTCTCCCAGGAGAATGGTCCCTGCACCCTCAGACAGTCCAGCTGGTATGGCGCCTATTCGGCAGAGCGGAGCTCGACCTCTTTGCAACAAAAGAGAACGCCCGCTGCCCGAGGTTTCTGTCCAAAAGCGAGGATGCGCTGTCCCAACCTTGGCCCAGCCTCCCGCTGTATGCTTTCCCGCCGATTTCCCTATTGCCCCAGGTCATAGCGAAAATCAGGGAGACGCGCCGCCTGGTGCTCCTTATAGCGCCGCGCTGGGAGAACCAGATTTGGTACCCAGAGCTGGTGAAGCTGTCGCACTCACCCCCCTGGCCAGTTCCGCTGAGAGCAGACCTCCTCTCTCAAGCAGGAGGGTCAGTTTGGCATCCCCATCCAGAGCGTTGGTCTCTGCATGTATGGGTGACCAACGGATACCCGTTGACCTGCCCGAAGGGGTTATGAACACGATTTCACACTCTAGAGCCCCCTCGACGAGGCGGTTATATAGTTCTAAGTGGTCGGTGTTCACTGAGTGGTGTGTTTCCAAGGGATTGGACCCACAGCAATGTGGGGTCCAGCGGGTGCTCTCCTTCCTCCAAGAGCTTTTGGAACTGGGCAGGTCCCCTTCCACGCTCAAAGTGTATGTGGCGGCTATAGCAGCGTTCGCTCAGACGACGCTAGGTAGCACGCTAGGAAGGAACGAGCTCATCATCCGTTTCCTCAGAGGAGCCAGACGGATGAATCCCCCGCGGC
Organism: Romanogobio albipinnatus; assembly: GCA_023566225.1. Taxonomy (NCBI): domain Eukaryota; kingdom Metazoa; phylum Chordata; class Actinopteri; order Cypriniformes; family Gobionidae; genus Romanogobio; species Romanogobio albipinnatus. The sequence goes on from CM042244.1 coordinate 50,092,718, forward strand.
CCCCATCGGTTCCTATATGGGATCTGGCCTTGGTCCTAGAGGCCCTGAAGGCCCATCCTTTTGAACCGCTCGAGACTGTGGAACCAAGGTTCCTTTCGCTAAAAACCGCGTTCCTGATAGCTCTGGCTTCAGTGAAACGCGTGGGGGATCTACACGCGCTCTCAGTGAGCCCGACGTGTATGGAGTTCGGTCCTAATGACTCTAAGGTCATTCTCAGACCGAGGCATGGTTATGTCCCCAAAGCGATTGGCACTCCCTTCAGGGCGCAGATTATCTCCCTCTCGGCTCTGCCAGCATCCGACGAGGGGGACGGTGGCAATATCCTCTGCCCTGTCAGGGCATTGAGGGTTTATGTCACACGCTCCGCCGCCTTCAGGCGTTCTGAGCAGCTATTTGTTTCGTTTGGTGGGCGCACTAAAGGTCTCGCCTCCTCGAAACAGACCCTTTCCAGGTGGATAGTGGACGCGATTGCAACTGCATACGCTTCCAAACACCTGCAGTGCCCGCTAGGTGTCAGAGCACACTCCACCAGAGGCATGGCCTCTTCGTGGGCTTGGGCCAGAGGGATTTCCATCCACGATATCTGTATGGCGGCAGGCTGGGCCTCCCCGCCTACGTTCGTGAGATTTTACAATCTGGAAGTTCCTGCCTTACAGGCGAAAGTGTTACCAGTTCAATAGGGCTGTTGGTCCTGCCCAGTGATTCTGCGCAGACATAGCTCACATACTGGTAGTAAGTTCGGTACTAGGCTCATGTGAATTTGAAGGAGACCGGCGGTGCCGTTTCCTCATTTACGAGACGAGCTGTTGTGAGTTTGAAGGTGACCGGCGGTGCCGTTACCTCACTCATATAACAAAATATTGTGAATTTGAAGGCGACCGGCGTTGCCGTTCCCTCATTCATGAGACAAGGTGTGGTGAATTTGAAGGAGACCGGCAGGTGCCGTTCCCTCATTCATGGGACAGGGAGTTGTAACCACCCGTTGTAACCACCCGTCAGTTCGAATGAAGTGTCTGTAGATGTGGTGGCCCGTTTTCCTTACCGGCCACCCTGCCCGAGCAGTGTTATGGTCCCCGGTTCCCTGGGATACATATGCTGTACGCGAGGCGCGCACGGCGTTGACAATATGTTCCCGTAGCGTAAGGAACTTACGCAATACGAGAGAACCTCTCGTAAGAGAACGATACTCGGTTACTTAACGTAACCTCGGTTCTCTCTAGAAGAGGGAACGAGTATTGCGTTCCTTGCCGTGCGCCCCGCGGGCTTTTACGCTTCAGAACTACGAAAACCGAATATGCAGCCCGTGAGCCCTGCTTATATACACGTGGCCACGCCCCACCTGTAGGCAAATGAAGCCAGGTGGGCGCGAAGCGCCCTCATTGGTCGCCACGTCACGCGGGCTCACCGATAGGCTGCTGCAGTTGCCAGCAGAGCAGCCAATAGCACGCTGGAATAGCCTGCTATGGTCTGCCAGGCTGCCGCACTGCGTTGACAATGTTACAAAATTAAGGATAATTTTGGGTTTTTCAGAAATCTCGAAGAAAGAATACTTTCCCGTAGCGTAAGGAACTTACGCAATACTCGTTCCCTCTTCTAGAGAGAACCGAGGTTACGTTAAGTAACCGAGTATCGATTTAACTGCTGTGACAAATAACATGTTCAAACCTTAATATCATTAAAATGAACAGGTTTATAGATGTTTTCTACACGTGTATATAACGAGCTTGGAAATTTTAGAGAATTGCTTAACTGATACATTACAATTTAACTAAACCCATTACATTTTAGTCAACTAAAATCTTGTGATATTTAAAATGAAAACAATCCAGTTGACTAAAATATGATTAAAACTAAACCAACATTTGCCATCAATTTGCTAGTGCACAGACACACAACCGAACCTGCTGTTTTTGCTGCTGGACCTGCTGAGGTTTTTGCTGGTTAGCATTCTGTTTGGCACGCCGCTCCAGGAACTGCTTGGCGAAGTCCTTGGCCTGTGGAGTGTCGCCTAGGTAGGCTCGCACGTAGTCGTGCACCTCGTACGGCGAATCCACTTCTTTCAGGAACGACGCAAAGGTGGGAACTGTGGCAAGAGTGGAAGACTTTTGACTTTCAGAAAGCTACATTGTCTTTAAATCACTGATGCATTATTTTTTTGTATGCAATTTACCTTTTCATTATCATATTACAGGCCATATTTCTGAACACACGCTGGTGGTTATCACAGTAAAGTGAACTCTTACGTCTAGACTTATGCTTTCTTTGGTGTGTAATGTTGCAGTTTGAGCATGAAAAAGGCCGGAAAAGTTACAAAGCACAAAGTCACCCGAAAGGACGCAATTCTCTATTTCAGTGCGCATTGTTTCTGAATTCCCTGAAATGCCTCGATTGTAGACTTGAGTTTTCTTAAGGGAACATACACGTCACAATATTCCTCATTTAAATGATTCCCTGAACAAACACAATACAATACTGAAATATCTAAAACTGTATCGATACTGAAAAAAATGAGTATTTATACCAAGATACCCGCTGCATGTTCTTGCACTCTCTTCTCTCACTCGTCTCATTCGCGCCAGTTGAATAATGCTTGTATTGTCCAACATTTTTCTCATTCCCGCAGGTTTCATGCTCACACCAAAAGCATGTGCATCACTGTGTTGTGCATTGTACAAGTGCCGCTCTCATAAAGCCACCTCTCAAACAGCTTGTGTACCAAAATTGACTACTTTTTCATGGATTATTATGCTTAAACAGTCAAATACTTACAAAATTTCTTGCAGTTTATTCCGGTAAATACAGTCAGTTTTGGAACTGTAAATAGTTCGCTAATCAAAGAACAAAAGACAGAAAACCACTCTCTGCTCTTAACTGAATTTCTGAAGCATTTCTTACCTTAATACTACTGTTAGACCCACTCGAAAAACTTGAAGCCATGTTTATTTCTTAGGTCTCTTATTCATTTGTCTCTTTATTCTATTGTATTTATTTGTACTATTGTTTGCAATTAGCTTATTTGCTCTGATTTTATTACTGACTGTTTACTTCTCTTTTTTTGTAACCGATTCAAATAAAGCCTCCCTGTGCTGTTTGTAAGCTGTTATAACAAAATGACCCAAATTAGCAAAAAAATTATAAGATGATAAATGATCTGTATGGCGGCAGGAAGTGGTATCATATCGAAGTTGGAAATTCCAGTATCGTGACAAAACTAATAAAGACATGAACATTTTAACGTCAGAAGCCACATTCGGTGTATACAATCACAACAAAACATTCTCAGGAAAATGTGATGAGGCAAGGAGGGAAGTGGCTTGTGAGAAGAATTATCTGTGCATCTTTTGCGCATTAAAAGAAAGTAAGCATCAGTTGACTCACCATCAAGGTTATTGGCTGTGTTGAGAGTGTGTAGAGTCTGTTCACACCACTGCATAAAGCCGTCCTGGTTCTTATTGGCTCCCTGGAACAGTTTCAGTAGCTTCTCTTCTTCCTCCACCTTTTTACTTGCTTTACCACTGCTGCTATTACTGCAACAGAGATTATTTGAGTTTTTATTGCATATTTTAGAGTAACAGAAAGACAATTATATGTAGTGGTGGTTTACCTGAGGTTAGCGTTGCCCTTGTTTTTCTGATTGTGGCTCTTGCGTGTGGCTGGAGGCAGGGGGGCCTCCTTTGCTGCTTCATCCCAGAAGCCAAAATTAGAGTTCTGAGCATCACCCCAGACACTGCTGGTGTCCATCATCCAATTCGAGCCGACATTATTGACAGAACCCCACACTGATGTATTGAGGGCCTAGATGGAGAAAGAGAGAGGTCATGCAATCTATTTTAGACTAGATGTACTCAAGAGCAGATTTTCAGGGCTTCGGTAGAATTCTTTTAATCAAATGTAAGACTAAGACCTTTTTAAAGATCTGCACAAAAGAGTAACACTGTATTTCCATAGAGAACAAACTCATAAAATCTCAAAATAAATCATGCTTCTCAGATTCTTTTACTTGATTAAACAGGTACATATTCAACTACAAAACAGGGTAACTACAAGTTTAAAATTTAGTCAATATATGCATATGTATAAAACATACGAATTAGAGCTTTTTGTTGATATAAAATAACAATATTTTTGTGCCAATACTAGTAACATGTATACATTTAATATTCTTAGTCTTTCCTTCCTGTGACAGGGCAGCCTAGAGAGAAGTCACAAGAGTTTACATTAAACCTCTTAACCTGCGCCAATATTTTCGAGAATTTTCTGAAAACGATTTTCTGTCTACAGCTCTTAAACCCTATGGTCTATATTCATAAATATGGTCTTATTTTAAACTAGACACTTGAAATTGTTACCCAAGAGTCATAACTCAAAGTAGTATAGGAATAGAGTAAAACAAGGCAAAATATACATGTAAGTGACTTCACATAGGGAAAAATTTATGAGACTTTAAAATGTTAAGAGCCTGAAAATAACCTAAATATAAAACTGAATGTCTGATCATGTTTTGATTCAAATTCGAGGATGATTCTCTCAAAAATGTAGCTTCTGTAAGCTTTTATGTCAAGAAAAGTTTAGGCGTCCTTTCAAAAAGGCCATTTATTTCAGAACATTTGTAATTGTAAAGAGTAGTTTTCATTCAAATAAACCTGCAATAAACTGCTAATTATAATGGATATACAGTTACTGAAAAACTAAAGAAACTATTTATAGAATATACAAAATGTAAAAAACTCATTTAGTGGATAAGAAGTGTCAGTCATAGAGTCTTCGCGCTCCACTGCGTGTGCATAAAAACTGGCAGACGCGCGCCCATGTGGCATGCAAACGTAAGCACGAGTAGTATTCACCAATAATGCTTACAAACACTGCGCAAGATGATACCTTTTGATTGGTTACTACGTCCATCAATCAAACCTTTGCTGGCAAGGCATTGGCTAGGCACTGACTGCCTTTATCCAACGAAAACCATGGGCGCTTTGACTGACACCTTGTGTAGACAGTAATGCGCTTCCTGTATATGATGACTCATCAGAAAGCCTGTGATTGAAGGACTGGGAGGATTCATATTATGCAGAAGAGACTAAGCGTGCAGGGGAGTTTGCCAGAATACTGATTAGAATCAATATTTCATTGAAAATGGACATGATTGATTACTCCAACTCAAAACACTCATGCAAACAAAGGAGGATTTTTTTTGTTTTTCCACTATTTTTTTCATTGTTTTGGTTTAAAAAGTGGGATGCATTTTGAAGAGTGGACCCTTACACTGACATGTATGCTGCTGTTTTTTGGTTTCGTCCAATCTGAACGACAGGAAATTAAAGATGAGTAATGCGTTTATTATGCTAATGTTTACATGGCCGGTCCTTTAGCATTTCATCTAACACTTTTCTCTCTGGTGTACTTATTACAAAAACAATGAGTGTTTTAGCTTTCAAATGATGCATAGTTTGTGAAACAAAAGTAAATAAAAGTGCAGACACGCCCACTTCCAGCAAACCCCTCGTGCTACAAACCACTGTGTTTACCCTTTTAAAACATTTATATGATAACAAATAGCAGTTTGCAACATCAAACAGGACTGCTGTTGTATAACTAAAATAAAAGGAAGTGGGTGATACCAGAAGCCTACATTCAAGTTGCAACTGGCTGTACCCACACTTACATTAAAAACAAGGTGGATAACTGCATTAGAATTTGTGTACTCACCACTCGGTTCTGCTGGGTGACGGTTGAGAGTTGCTGCTGCGGCTGCTGTTGTTGTTGTTGTTGCTGCTGCTGCTGCGGTTGCTGCTGTTGTTGTTGTTGTTGTTGTTGCTGCTGCTGCTGCTGTTCTTTGCGCTGTGTCATCTGCTGCGCTTCCTCTCTTTGGATCTCCAGCAGGGACTTGGTAGCTGCTGGCTGCTTGGCCATGCTGCCCCAGCCAGAGAGCTTCGCCTGAGGTTGCTGCTGCTGCTGGACCTTTTGGAGCTCCTGCTGTTGTCGTCTTTGCTGCAGGAAAAATGAAAACGAATAAATGAGAAAAAAAGATTCTCTCTATGAAGGCCACATGGAAACCTGTTGAAAGCTTGAGTTGGGCATACCTCCTCTCGTGCTTGTCGTTCTCTCTCCTCCTCCAGTTTCTGGATCTCCGCAAGCGACAGGGCATTCTGAGACTGTGAGAGAGTGTTTGCTGTGGTTGACTGCTGGCCCCACTTGGAGGATGAAGGGAGCTGGAAACAAATACAATAACTGGGTCAGTCAAAAAAAACAACAACCTGTTTTAAGGTTATGTACCAAACATGTTACCATCATAAACCTATTTTCCCCCATTCATAATAACTATAAAATATAATACATAATAATAATCATTTTCTAATTATTACCTCTTTTTACTTCTAATTATTACATTTTAGGGGTGTAACGGTACACAAAACTGACGGTTTGGTACGTACTAGGGGTTGCACCGACTAGTCGACTTTAATGCTCTGCCATGAAGCTTTAAGCTTGACATCGACTAGTCGCTAGCCTATAGAGGGCGCGACAAGATAAGCCATTTCCTGACATGGCTGCCAGTCTCTGTTTCTGGCCTTAACTACTATGTACTAATGTTAAAAATGATAAATAAATACATACTCAGAGAGCTCTCCACAAGACATGTTTGATTATACTATCTGGAAGCTCAAAATGGATCGGGAGAATGCACGCTTATTGTACAGATCAGTTAATCATCGTTCTAAATGCGTGCTGCATTGTAACCAGTGCTGCCGCTACCAACACGTGCTGCGCGTAGGGCACCAAATGCCCTGGGGAGCGCCACAAGAAAAATGCTCTCTTTACCCTCCCGCAGGTCAGCTCTGCAAAACTCGCGAACGCCGCCACCGCGGGCATCATAAAGTGATCGCGCTTAGGGCATCAAAACGGCCAGCGGCGGGACTGATTGTAACACACACAGCTCTCACATCACGCGGAGATCGCGCGCGTGCGCCTTACACAAAACCATTCAGTAGCGCAGAAATGTTGAAAACACTGTTCTGTGATTTATCTCTAAAATAGCTTCGAAACTGAAAAGTTAACATATTTCTTAGTAACTAAAACTCACAGCTTATTAGTAGAGGGACGCTGGCAAGTAGAATTAATTCACACGCAAATCGCTCTCTCCACTAATGCATTCATATAGCCTACACAATCTTTATTGTGCTACTTTATCTGTGTCTGATTCAGAAGGAGCAGAAATCTGTGAGAAATTTAACGACCCAAAGACAAAAGAACTGATACAAAAGCTGTTGTAGTAGGAGCAATAACCTTATGGGCAGTGCTGTGACATATGCCATAGCTGTCCTGTGCATAAGAAAGCAGTGTTTGCGTCTCAGCTCAAGGTTCAGGGTTATTTGTTTATTAATGACGGCATCAGCGACTAGTCGACGTCGACTCGACTTTCATCACATAAATGTCGACTTGAAAAAAATCGGAAGTCGTTCAACCCCTAGTACGTACCTCGGTTTTGAAGTCACGGTTCGGTATGAGTAGTTTGGACCCACTTTATATTAGGTGGCTTTAACTACTATGTACTAACATTTTAATTAATAATTTGATACAATGCACTTATTGTGTATATACATGTTTTTACATTGTACTTACATTTAAAAAAATACCTGCATGTAATTACATCTGTAATTAATTTCTGTAGTTACATTTGTAATTACACAGTTGACACTTCCCTTACACCTAACCCTACCCTTAAACTTACCCAGACCACCCCACATGTCCCTAACCCTACCCGTATCCCACCTCAATATCAGCAAAGGTGTTTTGCTATACAATTTGAACACAGTAAGTACATTGTACTTATTTTTTGATGCAAGTACATAGTAGTTAAGGCCACCTAATATAAAGTGGGGCCAGTAGTTTTACCAAATTGATTATTATTTTTATTCAACAGTGGTTTACTGAAAAAAAGTGTCTGTCCTTAAATTAATTCAATTATAACTTAAAAGTTTCTTAAAGATAATGCTGTATAGGGAGCCCTTCCTTACACATTGCTATTAAAGATTAACAACAGAGCCCAAACTATTAGCCTAAATTCAGTTGCTATTTATTTTTAGCTCAAGCTTCACATAAGGCAGTTTTTGCATTAACTTCTAAATCTAATTATAAGTTGTTGAAATATAGTAATTTATACACTGTCAGTGGCTGCCATTTTCATGAATAAATAAACAAGACATCACTAACAGGTTAAGTATGAATATATAGGCTAATATAGTGCATATATTTAGTGAAAGAGTTAATCTCTCTAGTGAACTAACAGCTGTGGACACTGAATGACTGCCTGAGGTAAATGTGATGCTACGTGACATTGTTTACAAGCTGTTTTTATTGTCTTTCCACCATTGAAACACCGATTGAGCGATTACACGACATATGATTCATTTCAGTAAGTTGTAATGTATCCTCAACATACCTTAAGGGATGTTATTTTATGTTTATTCTTTAGGAAGAGACGCGCTGCCGCTTGAAGTTGAACTGACGCGTCTATACAGCGCCTATACAGTAGGGCTGTAATCTCCCAGTTGATTAGTCGATACGTTCTGGCTCGACCAAAATTCTGATTGGTCGATTTTTTGCAGCGTTCATTTCATCAGTTTGGCCGCGTTCATTTCATCAGCTTGGCCGCGTTCATGTCATCAGCTTGGCCGCGCTCATTTCATCAGCTTGGCCGCATTCATTTCATCAGTTTGGCCGCCTTCATTTCATCATATCATAGCTCGACGACAAACATGTCATATCACATAAAGACGGTAAGCTAACTTGTCTGCGTTAGGTTGCCCCATCTGTTTTGAGTTACACTTTATTTCGTTTCTGCTCTTGATCTGGCTTGTTTAATAAATATTCGTTTTTTTATTAAAGTGGATATGCCTTTTGTGTTTAAGAGTAAAAGCTTTGTTAATAGTCTATTCGTGTCTCAGCCGCGAAGCTGAGCTGATCCTATGTTCGAGCTGCACAGAGCGGCTGAAATGAAAGTGTCTGTCAGTTATTATTATACATATGACAAAAACAACTGTCTAAATTATTTTGCATATTCCTCAAAAGTTCTTGTGATGATATCACTAGTTGACAACATAGTAACAATTACTATATATTCGGAAATCATAAGTTATGATACTGCGCAGGTGCACGTGATGCAACGCTGTCAGAGCTGACAGACTTGTGTGTCAGACTCATTTCAGTGCAAAATAATCAGGTCAAAAACAATTTAATATATAGCCTAGTAGTTTTTTATGTTTATTTATAATTAATTTAGGCAGAAAACAAGGCCACCAAGTACTGCGCACAGTGCGCAGCTAATTAATTTAAAGTTTTTTTTCCCTAACGTCATTTTTAGTTGAAAATTTCAGGACTTTAGTCGACCAAGATTTTCTTTAGTTGATAACAGCCCTACTATACAGTCACGTCTAGGGATGCGCCGATACCATTTTTTCAGAACCGATCCGATATTTAAAATTCTGAGTATCGGCCGATACCAATGAAGTTTTGTTTAAATTGATGTAGAATTTCTATACCTCAGTAAATGTTGAACTGATAATCACTCTATTGTGAGTTAAACACAATCTGCTAAATACAGACAACTTCATTATAAATAAAAACAACAAATTATAAAAATAAAATCACAATCTATGACAGAAATACTACTATAAACTAGATGGTGGATAAACAGCACAAAATGTTACTTTAGAAAAATCACAAGTGCACAATAATTGTATAAAATCTAAACATTTAGTGCACTTATTCATAAAAGTTAATAAGTGTAGCTCTAAATCTGGTTCAATGTTGTAAAATACATTCATGAAAAACAAGTAAATATATTTATAGATATAGGGCCTATACTAAGAAATTAAATGGCATTTATTTTAAATGTATAACGCAGCTTTTTAATGAGGCAGCAACATATAGATGGGGCAGAACAAGAAAGGCAATAAATAATAGTTATTTCTAATTACTATTATATTTGTAAATATATTTATATATTTACAACTGCATTTATAAATACTGAAAATCATGTTATTTAAATTATAAAAATGAAAAATCAATCAATACTATTGCGCTGTAAATACATTTAATAACTATTATTCTATTGTTTTATTTAACAAAAAAAGTAAAATTACATTAATATTATTTATGGTTGTCTTAAATTCTTTTACTATTTTAGCAGAAAACAACAGGGAGCAGATTTATAAACAATTCTCCTTACACATTTGGGAAGATGGTTGACGAGTAGTATACATGCACGAAATGCATGCATTCTAAATGTATTTGCTTAAATTTGAGGAGGGAAATGTTGCTTTTTCAATTCACAGGCCCAAATAATCCAAATAAATTCAGAAAAATCTCTTCCCTGAATAATGGATTATCTATCAAACTATATCAAAATGACATCCTTTCAGGAAGTGAGACAAGTACAAAGACAAAATAAATATGTGCTCCACAGGATTCTTCACCTTCATCTGTGCAAGCTGCTGTTGTTGCTGCTGCTGCTGCAGTCGACGGAGTGCCTCCTGCTGCTGCTGCCGCTGCCTCTGTAGCTCCTGCTGCCTCTGCGCCTCCTGCTCTCTCTTTTTCTGCTCCTCCTGCTGTTGCCTTGCCAATGCGGCTGCTGCGGCCGCTGCCTCCTCTTCTAGCCTCTTCTCTTCCTCACGCCGCCTCTGAGCTTCCAGTTCTTCCTGTTTCCTCCGCTCCTCTTCCTGCTGGAGCAAAAATGATTAAAAGTTCAATAACAGCACTAAACCACACCAAATGACATCTCAGCTATAATGCCAATCTAACCAATTCAAGTCATCTGTGGTAGACAGGCATGCATTAGTGATTTTACCATGGTTAATTGGTGGTCCAACCCTCTACACACACCTTGGCAATAGAATCGCCATTGGCTAGTACATTTTTTTTGACTGACATACTATTTTATTTATATTTGTGCTTAAGATATTGTTGGTCATTCAGTGTTTCTGTAAAAAATTGTAATAGTAATAGATAATAGTAATTATTAATAAGATAATACTACTACTAATAACAATATACAACGCACTAAGGATTGATGAGCTGCTGGGTTCATGAATATTAAATCACGTTGTCTGCGTTCACTCGAACTTATTTGCTGAAATCAAAAGAGTGAAGGTTATAGATGAGCACCAGCCAATGAGATTGCCGTTTGCGCATTAGTCCCGCCAACTACCAGAAGAAACCGCTTACCTTCTGCTTGTTCTTAAAAGCTGAATAATTCCAAATGAACGTTGTTTTGACAGGAAAATACAACAAAGAATATTGTTTACATGTAGCGTGTCGATTCCGCGCGGCATTTAACAATCTCTCTCTTTGCGTGTGTGTGTGTGTGTGTGCGTGTGTGTGAGAAACACAGCGCTCTCAGCAAAGCGACGTTGAGTTGTGCGCCTTCACACTTGAATTTACGGTACGTCAAATACAGGTACGCTGCGCATCCGTTGAGCTGAACTGAAATTGACAGATCGCTTGACGGAGAGCGAAACTCTGGGCACATTCCTAATCATCTTACTAAGACAAACATATTAACAATAGTAGGCATGGATGAAGTTAAACTTTAATACTTTTTTGTAAATGTATTTTACAAATGCTTCGAACACGGCTATATCAATTACATTTTGGATCCATTTTATAATAAATGTTCATACACATGCAAGTCTTACCTGTTTGCGGAGGAATTCTTCCCTTTGTCTCCTCTCTTCCTCTTCCCTCTTCCTTTCCTCTAGCCGACGGAGTGCCTCCTCCTGAGCTATCCTTTCCTCCTCCTCTTTCTGCCTCCGCTGCGCCGCCTCCTGCTCCCGCTGCCTCTGGAGAGCCTCCTCCTACAGAAGACACAGCTTTTCTTATATCACAGTGTTTATATACAGTATATTAGGGAAGTACTTCCTTTATGTTTTTAGAGGACTAGCCTACTGTAACAGTGTCATTAGCTATACATAATGTACCGTTAGTGACACTATTACATGAATAGGGTGGTCACTACTGTATTGCAGTTGTTCCCGTGCTCCATGTATCCCCTGTAATGTTAGTATTGTGTTGTCACGAACGCGCTCTGACTGTCACAGTAACAAATGAGCGGTGCCAGAGGTAATTCAGCATCTTGTCTATCAGCTTCCAAAGTTTGTCACTCCTTCTCTGTGTATTCTGGCACAAAACGATATGGTTCTGGATTTTGATCACTTATTGAGCAGTAGGCTAGCTGGAGCTATATACCTCCAGTCTTTGTGCTAAGCTAGGCTAACGGTGGGTGCGTCAGACAGAGTTATGGGATGTACGGAGATGAGAATGGTATGTATGGACTTATCTAGCTCTGGGGGATACAGTGAATAAGCTAAAGTCCCAAAAAAGTGGAGTGTTCCTTTAAGGAGGAGCTGGGGTGGAGGTAGGTTGCAAAGCAGCGTGTAGTGGAAGCAGCCAAGTAGGCAGACTGAACGGAAGCTACGCTTAAAGGGTTAGTTCACCCAAAAATAAAAATTATGTCATTAATTACTCACCCTCATGTCGTTCGACACCCGTAAGACATTCGTTCATCTTCGGAACACAAATGAAGATATTTTTGTTGAAAGCTGATGGCTGAGATAGGCCTCCATTGACATTCAGTACATTTACACTCACAAGACCTATAAAAGGCCCTAAAAACGTGACTAAAGTGTGCATTTCATGGATTCCCGAACGCCGGCGCTACGTCATATTCTCGCGCATACGTTGTGGTGCTTTGTGAGTTTCACGGCAGAGGCCGACAAGGAAGACAAGAACTTGTAGAATAAAGTCGTTATTTAGATTTTTTTTTCTCGCACAAAAACTATTGTCGTCGCTTCGTAAAATTATTGTAGAGCCACTGTAGTGAGATGAACTTTGTAACGACGTTTTTAGTGCCTTTTATGGGTCGTGTGAGTGTAAATGTACTGAATGTCAATGGAGGCCTTTCTCAGCCATCAGCTTTCAACAAAAATATCTTCCTTTGTGTTCCAAAGATGAACGAATGTCTTACGGGTGTCGAACGACATGAGGGTGAGTAATTAATGACAATTTTCATTTTTGGGTGAACTAACCCTTTAAGTAAGGCGCCCTGTTTGAGAGTTGCTAATTGAGTGCATAAGAAGTGGATCAGCTGTTATGGGCGGGGTTGGAATTTTTCCAATCAGCTAATAGCGGAGCTTGACTATGTGGCCTGCCTGAACGCAGAATGCTTGATATAATAAGCAGACATGGCATACATGTACCAGGGGAAAAAATATAAATGTAAAAATCCTACAAAATTAAAAAGGCAGGAATTGTAATTTATTACAAAATAAAATAGTTAAAGGTCCCGTTCTTCGTGTTTTTTTGAAGCTTTGATTGTGTTTACAGTGTGCAATATAACATGTGTTCATGTTTCAAACAACAGTATTTTTCACACAATTTACTGATTTGTACACCGCTGTTTTCACTGTCCTAAAAACGGCTGATGACTTCCTTTATTCTATGAAGTCCCTCCTTCAGAAATACGTAACGAGTTCTGATTGTGCCAGCGGTTCCCGTGTTGTGATTTGACCGCAGCTTAGCGCGCGTTGCATGGCTCCTGTGTTGTGATTCGACAGCAGCTTAGCGCACATGGAAAGGTCACGCCTCTTAACGGGAGATATATGCGCGTTAATGATCTCTACAGCATCCCTGGGAAAGCCAAACAAAGGTGATTTGACTCCGGGATGAAAATAACAGCATCTCGACGACATGGCGACAAACACACTCAAACGCAACAATTCCTTTTCTCCACGCGACACGTCCTCTTCTCCACGTGGGACAGCAACAAGACCACGCCCCCTTTTCCGCGTATTCTTGAGGGCGGAGGTTAGTCTGTTCTACTGACGTCATTTATGAAGGAAGTACCAGGATGTAGTCCAAACCGGCCGTTCGCTGTAGGCTTTGCAAGGGAACTTCTGTTAAATAAAATATCTCGCTTGGCATTGAACTTTGAGCTTTATAATTTTACAGGTATTATTTATGCTCTAACAGCAACATTACACACTAACTAAAGTTTGAACAATGGGATCACGAAGAACGGGACCTTTAAATATATTTAATTACTTAAATTGATTGATGAAGTAAAACAATAACATGATATATATATATACAGTGGCAACAGCACTGGTAAGATCATTCAGTTTCTTTACTTTTAATGAAAATGATTGCATGTTAAGCACCTACAACTTTACTTTAGTTTGTGCATTAGCTTGATAAAGAGATATGCAGCTGCTTGTCTGAGGCGATGCATGCTTCAGTAGCGCTGTCATATCTGGCTATGTCATATAGACTATAACACGCTCATACGTTCATTTTTTTGCATTGTTGCGAGGAGTAAAATTTACATATGTGGTTTCAACAACCAGATGCATTTAGACTTTAGCTTGGACTGTAATGTAGCCCAGACCACCTTCTGAAATGCACAAGAAACATATTCTAATAGCAAGAATTCTCTCAATTCAAATGGAAAGCTTTGTCTTTGAATCTCGGCACTAATTTCCCTTCTCTACTGACCTGCTTGCGCCGTGCCAGCTCTTCTTCCTCCAAACGTTTCCGCTCCTCCTCTTGTCTAGCACGCAGCGCCTCTTCCAGTCGCTTCCTCTCCTCTTCTTCCCTTTTGGCCCGAAGCTCTGCCTCCCGTCTTTCCATCTCAAGCTTTAGCGCAGAAAAGACCAAAACATTTTTTACAAAATGAGACTCTTGCATCAGTCCAACTCTATCAATAATTTTAGGTCACAAAATATCTACTCGTATCTTTCTCACCTTCAAAGCTTTGGCTTTCTCCAGCTGCATCTGTTCAATGGAAGACGCTTGAGGCATGGAGTCTAGTGGCAGATCCCATACGCTACTCCCTTCCCATGCTAAAAAACACAAACAGACGAAGAATAAGCATATCATTTGATTTCTCGTGTTAAGAGGATCAGCATATTTACAAACTTAATTATGGGTCAAGTAGAAATTATTATGAAAGTCAAGTAAAGATCATAAATATTAGGGCTGTCACTTTTTATTCGATATACCCGCGAATATTGCTGAAATGGGTGAAAAACATCCCAACTGTGTCGGATACGGGTGCGGGTCTGGTCGGACAAGGGAGAACACGTGTCTTAACACAGGTTTTAAACAGTCACGTGCAAACGAATATATATAAAAATGTAGGCCTACAGTGCCGCCGCTCCCATTACGCGCATCACTAGCTGCGCGTGGGGCACCAAGTGCTGAGGGGGGCACCACAAGAAAATGCTCTCTCCACCTGTATTTCAAGATGATAAAATAATTACAAATCCATATTAGTTTATTTGTGCCAGCGCAGCGAGCGCGCCCTCCCAGGAGAATCACAACCGCGCACGCGATCTGCCTGCACTCGTCGAGATGGATCCTGAGTTGAAGAAAAAGATAGCCGCAAAAGTGGAAGTTCATTGCTGAGGAAGCACGCAGATAACTGTAGTAACAAACCAAGCACACACAGTTCTATCGAACAGTATTTTTGTTATGTTTCCTGAGTTTGGTCTCTTAATAACACGGTCTTAGTACATTAAGCCACGTTAAGCGTTTTCTTACAGCCTAATGGTTTTCTATGGGAGAAAAACGCTTAATGTGGAATTAAACACGTTGCGTTCATATTCTGGGCTCATCTTTTTTTTTTTGTACATACCGTAGTATACGTTATTAGTATTATGTTTACTGAGTTTGGTCTCTTAATAACAGTGTCTTAGTACATTAAGCCACATTAAGCATTTTAGAATGTCCCAGCTGAAGTTGTCCTTGTGTTAATGGGGTTAATGGTCGTGTAATAACTTCTGTATGATGGCAATAAGCATTTTTGTAAGTGTTTCTGTAATGTGATATGCTAAACTGATTTTATTGCAAGTGTGGGTGTTGTTTTTTTGGGGTTGTTTTTTTTTGGGGGGGGGGGGGGGGTCGCTTGTAGATATTCAAATATATTCCAATACATTGCTTGATATTTGATGAGTTTGATGAGACTTGAATGTAAATACAAATCGCAAAAGCCACGTTTTCCCTTAAAAACAATAAAACGACTCTGTCAAATGCCACGTTTTTGTTCTGCTTAAGTGGCACCTAATTCAGCGGAGTCAAATCACTTGCAACAAGTTTACACCACGAGATGGGCATGAGTCATATCCAAAACTTAACGAGTGGCGCGTTACTGTGAGTGAAAATAGAAAACAAGCACACCGGGCTGACACGATACAAGAGCTGCAGGAAAACCGCAGCACTTTTTTCCATTTGAAACTACTGTGGCACTCTGACTCAACTGCTGATCTAATGACTTGAAGAATTTTAGACCACAAACAAGATGAAGTAAATAACTGCCACCATCAATTCTAAAACCTCTAAAAGAAATGAGAGAGAGATGAATGCATAAACTGACTATGTTCAAGCAAAATGGATCTAGATTTTCAAGAATTTCCCTCTGGAAATGTACATTTCCCATTCTAAATATGTCCTTGTTTTGATCTTATAATGCGCAGCAGAGCAGATCTCGTGTTGACGTACTGCTGGGAGTGGTGGGCTGCATGTTTGGAGAACAGGATGCCTGAGTGGAAGGGTTCTGCATTTCCCAAACAGATCCCGAGTCTGGAACGGACATGGAACGTGTAACAGGAGGTAAGAGGCTCTGTTGCGGCTCTGGCGTTCTGCAAGGGCACAACAAATCAAACTGTGAGATAGTGCCACAGATGCTCAACCACAATACCAATGCAGTGCATCACACCACCCACGCTTTGCATTAATATGCTACTCTCCTTTGGTTGCCCTGAGGGAATGTGTAATTCTGACAGGGTTGCTGAAAACAGAAGTAAATGAATCTCACCTGATCTTGAGTGCCTGATGGAGAAGAAGATTGAGCTGCTGCTGTTGTGGAGGAGGAGGAGGAGGGGCAGAGCTTAAAACTTTCTGCTGAGCCAGAGCATACTGTTGCCTAGAGGACGAGAGAGAATCTTAACTTTTGTTCTGATTTAATGTCATTCAAAAAAGTTTTCATGTTATAAGACTTTTTTTGAAAGAAATGTATTTTATTCAGCAAGGATGCATTAAATTGATCTAATGTGAAAGTTAAGACATTTATAATATTATAACTGATTTTGATTTGATCTAAATGCTGTTCACTGAATTTTCTATTCCAACTGTATTCAACATTGATAATGATAAAAACAAGCAGCAAATCAGCATTGTAGAATGATTTCTGAAGGATTATGTGACATTGAAGACTGGAGTAATGATGCTGAAAATACATTTTAAAATAAAACACGGCTGAAAATAACATAGGTTCAACAAATGGTGCGAGTTTAGGGCAGAACTACCTGTTTTTCCAAACAACGAATAACAGAAGAGTGGAATTAAGTAGTTTTTAACCAATTCATTTTTGATGTTTTTGAAGCTTCTGTTTCAAACTAAATTATACACTGTCTGCCGTCGTACCTGATTAAGTACTGATATTGCATCTGCTGTAGCTGATACATATTTAGAGCATTAATCTCATGTTGTCTCTTCATCCTCTCTTGATCTGCATCTCCCTATATACAGACAAATGCACACACATCAAAACGTTTAGGATGCTGAACAATAAGGGAAGTCATCTTGGGTCAGGCATTTCACACAGATAAGTGAGTCTCTTATTACCAGTATGGGAGGTAGTGTGGGGCCGGGTGTGAAGGGTACTCGCCCCCACAACTTCATCATCTCTCCCAGGGGCTGGAACATCTCGTCACATCCTCGCTTCACCTGCAAGGTCATGGTGAAATAGCCCGCCTGAAACCACTCAGACATCTCCTGGTTATTAAATGGTCCTGTGAGAAGACAGACAGACTGGGGTCACTGAATGTGGCTATTGAGAGCAACACGGTAACATTTTGAATTCTCTGAAGTTGAGAGGTTTCATCACAGGAATGGAGAAAAAGTTGTATGCTCTTTGAGAAGTATTCTTAAGGTACAGGTTAACATACACTCACCTAAAGGATTATTAGGAACACCATACTAATACTGTGTTTGACCCCCTTTCACCTTCAGAACTGCCTTAATTCTATGTGGCATTGATTCAACAAGGTGCTGAAAGCATTCTTTAGAAATGTTGAACCATATTGATAGGATAGCATCTTGCAGTTGATGGAGATTTATGGAATGCACATCCAGGGCACGAAGCTCCCGTTCCACCACATCCCAAAGATGCTCTATTGGGTTGAGATCTGGTGACTGTTTTTAGTACAGTGAACTCATTGTCTTGTTCAAGAAACCAATTTGAAATGATTCGAGCTTTGTGACATGGTGCATTCTCCTGCTGGAAGTAGCCATCAGAGGATGGGTACATGGTGGTCATAAAGGGATGGACATGGTCAGAAACAATGCTCAGGTAGGCGTGGCATTTAAACGATGCCCAATTGGCACTAAGGGGCCTAAAGTGTGCCAAGAAAACATCCCCCACACCATTACACCACCAGCCTGCACAGTGGTAACAAGACATGATGGATCCATGTTCTCATTCTGTTTACGCCAAATTCTGACTCTACCATCTGAATGTCTCAACAGAAATCGAGACTCATCAGACCAGGCAACATTTTTCCAGTCTTCAACTGTCCAATTTTGGTGAGCTTGTGCAAATTGTAGCCTCTTTTTCCTATTTGTAGTGGAGATGAGTGGTACCCGGTGGGGTCTTCTGCTGCTGTAGACCATCCGCCTCAAGGTTGTGCGTGTTGTGACATCACAAACGCTTTGCTGCATACCTCGGTTGTAACGAGTGGTTATTTCAGTTTGCTCTTCTATCAGCTTGAATCAGTCGGCCCATTCTCCTCTGACCTTTAGCATCAACAAGGCATTTTCGCCCACAGGACTGCCGCATACTGGATACTTTTCCCTTTTCACACCATTCTTTGTAAACCCTAGAAATGGTTGTGTGTGAAAATCCCAGTAACTGAGCAGATTGTGAAATACTCAGACCAGCCCGTCTGGCACCAACAACAATGCCACGCTCAAAATTGCTTAAATCACCTTTCTTTCCCATTCTGACATTCAGTTTGGAGTTCAGGAGATTGTCTTGACCAGGACCACACCCCTAAATGCATTGAAGCAACTGTCATGTGATTGGTTGATTAGATAATTGCATTAATGAGAAATTGAACAGGTGTTCCTAATAATTCTTTAGGTGAGTGTACATGGCACAGATTTAGGCATTGAGTAATTTTGTAGTTGACGTAATAGATTAGGTCTAGTTGAAAATAAAAATGTTTAGAATGATGTACATGATATTAGGGATGTGGGACTCAAGACTGGAGTAATGGCTGCTTAAAATGCTGAAATTTTTTTATTACAATATTTCATAATAAATAAAAAGCCTTGTTGAACATAAGAGAATTCTTTAAGCAACATTTAACATTAAAATTCTTAAGAACTGCATTTATAATGCAGTGGTAAAATTAGTTTGGATCCTGATTTGCCTACCTTGGATCTCTCCCTGCGGATCTTTGTAAAACCATTTGAATGCAGCCTCATGGGTAATGGCAAGAGCTGTGGGTTTGGGACCAATCTTGGTGGCCAAACGCTCATCGTCCACAACGCCGTCCTGCAGGTATGCCACCATTTTCTCAGCTTCCTGTTTCAGTTAGGAAAAAGTCTACTGTTCAAACATTCAATCTACATTTTAATGTGACTGACAGACCTCAAGTAGCTCTGATACCTTTAGTAGCATTTCATATCTATAACTTACACCATGTCTACACCAGAAGCATGCAGTGCGACAAAAGCAAATACAACCCATTATAATCAGTGACGCTGATTCAAGTGCCTGGCTACTTCTGACACAAAGAACAAATCGATTTGCAACAGTTGCTTTATCGCGTCCGATGTAGAGACAATGTTAGGCACCAATTTAATGTATATAAGCAATCATTGCTGTACAGTAAACATCCATTCACACCTGCTCAAAGTGCTTGAGTCCCTCATCCTCATCCATATCAGAGGGCAGTGCAGAGGGCCGGCTGATAGGACCCACAATGCCCGTGGAGTGGGGGAGAACAGGAGCCACAGACACTGGCATCTCCAGAGGCTTGACCTGCTTGGTTTGAGTGGGCATTGACTGAACAGGGAGCACAGAAGGAGTAGAGTGCGGAAGATCTGGAAGTAGAGACATGTTTAATTCAGCATTCCCTAAATAAAGGCTACAGGCTTTATTTCCCAAAATATCTTTATGAGGAACTATTTTTGCATAAGTATTTGCATACGTTTTTACTCATTTGATTACTACCTTGGAGTGTGTTTGTGACATGTGGTATGGAAATGGCCTCCACAATGCTGTTTGGTAGGGTTGTGTGTAGTGGTGCTTTACTGAGTTCAGGTCTGTGCTCTGGTACTGTCGTTCTCCCCAATGGTCTCTCACTTTCTTCCGTCTGTTCCAGGTTAACAGATGGAAGAGGTGCGGGAGTCGCAGCCTTGGGAGGCGTTACTACTGCTTTAAACTGTACAGCAACCGGCGATGGCTCTTCCGATTTACTGCCTTCTGTACCAAAAACAAAAATAAAGCTTGATTAAAATTATGAATTTGTTCAGATGCGAACTGATAACGTAAGAGATTGAAGAATTAAAAATGGTAAAATTACAATACCGTTAAAATTTGGGGTCAGTAATTTTAAGATAAATGCTGTTCTTTTAAACTTTCTATTCATCAAAGAATCTTGGGAGGAAAAAAAATCAGTTTCCACAAAAATGTTTGCAGTTGCAGCACAACTGTTTTCAACATTAATAATAACAAATGTTTCTTGAGCAGAAAATCAGCATATAAGAATGATTTCTGAAGGATCATGTGACACTGAAGGCTGGAGTAATGATGCTGAAAATTCTGATTTGCCATCGCAGGAATAAATAAATGACATTTTAAAATGTATTAAAATAGAAAACAGTTATTTGAATTGTAATAATAATCACAATATCAGTTGTACTGTATATTTGAACAAATAAATGAAGCCTTTGTGAGAGTTGCCTGCCTGTAACTGATTAATTTGATTAATTCCATTTACTTGAAATGGAGTACCCGATGGGATGTCTTACTGTCTTCTTACCTTCATTTCGATCACTCGCACATCTAATTTCTGTGTCAGTTTCTTTGGTTTGTTCTGATTCACTGTCATCTTTTTCTGTGTATTCTTCATTCTCCTCCAGTGGCCGGAAGTCCAGCTCCGCCTCTTCCAGGATCGGCTCCTTAGGAGCTTTCTAAGTGAGCAATAAGGAAAACATCATGATCAAATATACATTAATCTAAACAGACATTTTTGTTAACTAAATAAAATAGAATTAAAGAGCAAAGATAAAGAACTCACTTCCCACGCCCTCACCTTAAGTGAGAGGAAGGCCCCTGAGGAGTCAAATGTCCCCGTCTCCTCCTCTGCATCTTCCAGACACCATTCTGGCAAACTGTCCCTCTCCTCCTCTACGCTACCACTGCCCGAACGAGGTCTACGATATCCGGCACGCTCTTCATCCCTCGAGTCAAAAGGAAAGCGCCGACGTTGATCCGGGTGTTCCCGCCACCCTGCTGATCGTGGGCCATCTGTAAATAAAGAATTTGTTTGGATCCCAACATTCTTAAATTAGGTATATAAAGTTCTTGAGGGGAAAAAAGGGCATGCAACACACCTGGACTTGGAGGACACCACCGTTCGTTCCCCCGAGAACCTGCAAGCCTCCAGCCTCCATCATCCTCCTCTCCATTTTGCTCATCTCGAGTCGTGCGCCAGTTGTCACTCTCTGAGCGAACAAACTCATGTTTCCGAGTTCCGATGTTCCCTGCAGCAGGAGCAGCAGCAGCATCCTCATAGTTCGCCCGTACTTTTGGGAAGAAAAAAAGTCCATGAAAAAGAGTACATGTTTGCATCTATTACACACTACCACTCAAAAAGTTTGGGAAAGTAAGATTTTTTTTTTTTATGTTTAAAAAAAAAAAAAAGTCTCATGTGTTTCAAGCTGCATTTATTTGATAAAATATACATTAAAAACAGTAATATTGTGAGACAATACAATTTCAATTCACTTTTTTTCTATTTTAAATGTTAAAATGTCATTTATTTCCGTGATGGCAAAGCTGAATTTTCAGCATCATTACTCCAGTCTTCAGAAATCATTGTGATATGCTGATTTGGTGTTTAAGAAACATTTTGATCAATGTTGAAAACAGTTATGCTGCTTAAGATTTTTGTGGAAACCGAGACACAAAAAACATTTTTCAGGGTTGCTGCAGGTTTCACCAAGTCAAATTTAAGACTTTTTAAGACCATTATGAATTAAATTTAAGACATATATCACACAATGAAAAAACGTACAAAGGAAATGCAGAATCACAAAATTACTTGCAAAACAAATTAATTTATTCAAATTGAACAAAGTATTAGTAAACTTGCACTTCCTCATAGATCAATCTCAGTATATATATATCCTTCTGAAATCAAAATTTTGTGGTGGTCATTTCCAGTTTTGTTGTTTTTTTCATAGGATGCCACATTTACCATATTAGATGCACAATATTCACACATGACAATAAAACAAACAAAATGCATGAATCTTGTTTGGTATTACAAAAAAAGGCTGGTCCAGTGGTGTGCTATCTAGCTTTAATAACATTATCGCTTAGGGTGGGAAATATGACCAAAATCTTACAAGTAAGCAATTGGTTAATATAAGTAAAAAGTTCTCAAGTAAACGGTCATTAATAAAATAAGAACGTATTAACCAATTACAATAGGACAAATAAATACAACCTAAAGATACGGATACAAACAGTGCTTTAAGTTGAAGTACCGTTTTTTCCCTGTTGTTGTTGTTTGTTTAACATTAATACACAGACAGGAGCGGGTATAAGCTATATTAGTATGCTTTCACTTTAAGAACTACATTGTGCAGATCCAATACTGACACACGTCCCAAACTTTTTTACTTAAGAGTCAAGACATAACCGCCAATAAGAACATAGGGATATGAATGTGTGTATGATCGTTCAAGAGTAAACCTAGAAAGACACATTCGGCACACTCGCGCAAACTGACAGGCGGCAAACGTGTACACAAAATCCACAGCCATTCTGACATCGGTCTGTGTGTCTACCGAATTGAGTTTGTCACCTTTATTAACTCTTTTTAGTGCTATCGGACGTATCATACTTTTATTTGGTCATTATGCGAGATGGCAGGTGAGAAAGATTCACCTTCGCTTTCACGATTGCGTGAACTGGAAGAACTGAAGCTGAAGAAAAAAATCAGTTTGATGCGTCTGTGGTACACTCCGAAAGAGACCCGCGCCAATAAAAATGAAAGCTGATTGGCTGCAATATAAGATGCATGCTGGTCTCATGTGTAGTTGTAATACAGCAAACTATAGTTGGACTAGTGAAAGAAAGAACTACAACAGCCGAAATAAACACACACACAAACACAAAAGTGCTGCGTGAACATTGCAATGAGCATTTGAGGTAGCGTTACATGGACGTAGGATAATTTAAGACATGTTTAAAACTATTTAAGACCTAGAACTCAATACTTCAGAGAATTTAAGACTTTAAGGCCTAAAATTTAGATTTTGAAATTCAAGACATTAAGACTTTAAGACCCCGCGGGAACCCTGTTATTTTTTGAATTTTTTTATGAACAGAAAGTTCAGAAGTTCAAAGTTCAGCATTTGTTTATAATCAAAATTCTGTCAAAAACAATGTCGCTCGCTTTTGATCAATTTAACACATCCATGCTTAATAAAAGTATTTTCTTTAAAAAAAATCTTACTGATAAACTAATGGTAATGGAAGAGTACATTTTATAGGTCAGTTAGCAAAGAGAACTTACTGTGATTGATTGGAAAATGGGCTGGTGCTCCATCTATGGACAGAGATTCAGTTGGTTCAGTATTGACATATAGTGACATTACATCAGGTCACACTTTGTAGGAAAGAGTGGGGTCATCTGTGCCACATTTTATCCCACAACTACCCATAACTTTTAACTAACCCCCTTCTTTTGCACATAACTTTTCAATTGCTTATGAATGAATGGTGTGGTGGATAAACTGCAGAACAAACTGTACCATGTGTGTGTTGAAATTGAAATTGTGGACAATTTGAGAAGCTGGGTAGACCGTCTCAAAGTAGTACTTGTTTTACACAAATTAAACCAGTCATTTTGAAGGAAAATATGGAAAAATGATCATGAGTAATATGTCAAGTTAATCTTACTATTGTTATGTCTATCCTATAAACACTGATGTATTCTTCTTTCTGGGTGAGATTCTCTGAGATTGTTTAAGAACTCTCCCCGCCGATTAAAGCATTTAGAAGGCATTTGTTGGAGTCTGTTTGGTTCATTGCTGCGCAACAAGGTAGTGGAGCACTAGAAATCTTATTTCCTAAGTTTAGCGTTCCTAGGGGTCAAAACGTTGACCGACTCAGCCCACGTCGATTAGTAGATGCACTAGAGATTAAATGTTATAAAACGTCGATCAGAAGACGTTTAGGGATGTCGATTAGGAGACGACTCAGACTTAATTCAGGTGCGTAGGGAAAAATCAATAACATTTCACATATATTGACAGGGCTCAACGCTAAGGATTTTTAGGCGGGCAAGTGATGTAATCAGTATGTGGCTGAACACCGGTAACATGACTATCCAGCAAGCCTACAACAAATAAGGAAACTGTTTGCAAAATGCTTTTCAAATGTACACACACAGAACTGCGCTGAACACCACATTGAGTTTAATAACCCTCACAGCGTGGATTACAGTACATATCCAGACCCGAATGAGCTTCAAGTCATGATGGACATATTTCATATACTCTCATATAAGTAAATTAAGAAATTAAAAAGTTAATATTAGTATTGAAATTTTACATTTATACTATAAAGTACTCTGTCATATAAAACTTTTGATTGAAGATTATGTTTACAGTAATGTCAATAGTTTTTGGTGGGACCTGGAATTGGAAAAGTTTGGGAACCCCTGTTCTAGATTATGCGGGACACATCTGATCCCACTCTCATTTATGTCTTTAAAAGCTACCATACTAACCTGGATCTTTTCGACCTGGCTTTTCAAACCTTCTGTCTCCCCTGGGTGGGACAGGGGAAAAAAAAGTGTTATCAGAGTAACCTAAAACAAATGTACAAAAACAGACAACTAATACACTTAATGTGTCCCTTCTCATAGTTTATTTTAGATAACATATCTGGGCCACAGAACTGTTTGGCTTTCACACCTGAGCGTTTGTTTCAGAACTCGGTGCATTTTCTCCCTTTTCTCTTCGATTCGTTTAAGCATATGTGAACACGGCAATCGGCGCTCGGATCCGCACCAAAACAAACTGCTCCACGAGGTGGTCATGGCCCGATTGCAAACAAACTCTGGGATGGTTCGCTTGAGGTGTGAAAGCAATCCAACCCAACGGACCAAATGGTAATATAATTCATAACAGGAAACATGCTATATAAAAAGCAGTAGTGTTTGATTGTGTGTGTGAGCACATTAGTTATCATGGTTGAAAACCAAAAGAGCACCTCATCAATCTTAAAATGTTGTGTAATTGCACTTCTTCGGGTGAGAATGCTGTCCCGATGAAGTCTTGATTCCTGCTATTGCAGTATTATAACGTGTATAGTGTTTGCGTGTGTCTTGAGACAGTTAACCTCTAGACAGCGCTAGGAGATCCAGAGAGAGTGTGCTTGAATTTGCTACAGTATTAATACAAATGTAGTATATAATTTAACAGCGGGAATGATGGCTACATTCGTATAGTGTTTGCATGCGTCTCAACAGTTACAAATACAGCCACAATAAGCTAATGGAGGGAACTTGTCAATCATCTAGATGGATGATGCAGAGGAAACTCTGACCAATAAGAGGACAGTTGCACTCGCATGTGACTTGCGTGAACACATTATGGTACGCTTTGAAAGGTTGCCTTGTGAAAGCAAACCGAATCAAGAAAACACAACATTGTAACAAATTAAGTCCCCGTTTAGGTGTGAAAACACCCTTAGTCTGCATAATCTGAGTTACATACCAACATATCACATGTCATAGATATTGTAATTGCTTGCAGACAGTTTGTGCTGCAGGTGTAATTCATTTTGAATACCTCTCCTCCCAACTCTGGGAGCGGTGCATCTCTCTCCCTCCACGGCCAAAACCTCCCTCCACTTCATCAAAACTTCTTTGGTAAAATCCTCCATCTCCTCTGCCCCTCCCTGTCAAGCAAACAAAAAACGGCTCATGAGCATATACACAAGTTCAGTGTAGAGAGACGACAACTACTTAGGAAGGACAATGTTACGCAAGGTGACATAAGTCTGCACTCTGCTCTGGTTTAACAGAAAGTGCAGTATTTCCGCTGCTATAAACGTATTAACTTACTGCACTTCTTTTGGAAAGAAGAAAAAGGAAAGTCTGTGGTTGCAACGTAGCTCACCTCGTCCCCGTGAAGAACTTCGGCCTCTGGGTGCCCCTGCCACCGTCCCCACACCCCTTCCTGTCAGACGGAGTACTGCTGCACTGTTTACAGACATGGAGAAATTTCTCTGTGGAGACAGACACACACACACAGCAACGTAAAGGCCACTCCATACATAGATAAGAGCTTGACAAATGGGTTGCGTGACAGCGAGACTGTGAGTAGGCGATCTGTTTCGACCACAGCATGTGCCAACACAAGAAAATGACACATGCAAAAAAACAAATCCCACTACTTGAATACGTAGGCACAGCTTTTTATTGAAGTTCCACCGACTTCAGTTTCATAGAGAATAGAGCTGCTGCAGGAAGCACCTCTTTGACATCTCATTCATGTGCATGTGTAAATAGGTCAAATTCTCACCTGTTCCTCCTCTGTAAATGGGACTAATGCCAATGGTGGCAGGGGCTCCTCTTGTAAAATAGGTAGAAATTCCTTATCATGAAGATCTACCGGAATCTAAAGGAGAAAAAAGTTTGGAAATATTTTAAACATGAATATTACAAAAACAATTTTTTGTTTGAATCAAAAATCAGGAAGATAAAGGAGTTAAGAACATGACAAAAAAAATAAAAAGTCAGCAAAAGCTGACCGGCATCCTCACCATGTTATCCTTTACATAAAGTGCTAGCATCTCTTCTCTCCCGTAGCGATAGTCTGCAAGTTTATACTTTGGCAATGCGGGTGAGAGTGGAGGGGAGGCCACACTGCTGCTACCCACTCCACCAGACAGGGCGCGGAGCCTGGGACACAGCACAGAGAAAACATGCTACGTCATCATATCATTTGTCAGTAGACACCAAAACAAACTGTATACGGCTCACAAAAAGAACATTGAAAAAATTATATATACAAATATACATATTTGTGTCATAAATCTCATTCTGAATTTTGTAAAAATTATTAAAAACTGAGCAGAAGGAGGGTTTAAAAGCAGAAATTTCTAAGAAAGTATAGAATACATTTGTATTTGTTTTATGTTTATTTATATTTTATATATACTTATAAATCACACATGTTTTTGTTAAAACATTTGCATAAACTCTTAAATCATGGTGTGTTGACGCATTCTGTGTTCAGACTTCAGATAAGTGAAATGCCAAAATAAAATGCAACAAAAACATACTACATTTACATTTATGCATTTGGCAGACACTTTTATCCAAAGTGACTTTGCATTCAAGGTACACATTTGACATTTTTTTGACAGATTTATATCATATCCTGATACGTTAAATAAGTCAGCAACACTTTACAATAAGGATTCATTCATTAACATTAGGTAATGCATTAGCTAACATGAACTAACAATGAGCAATATCCCCTATAAAGCAATATAGTTAGCAAAATTATAATAGTTCATAGTTTATTGTTCGTTAGTGCTAGTTTACAGTGCATTAATGTTAACAAATGTAACGGCCCCATTTTATATTAGGTGGCCTTAACTACTATGTACTTACATCAAAAAATAAGCACAATGTACTTACTGTGTTCAAATTGTATAGATAAACACCTTTGCTGATATTGAGGTGGGATACGGGTAGGGTTAGGGACATGTGGGGTGGTCTGGGTAAGTTTAAGGGTAGGGTTAGGTGTAAGGGAAGTGTCAACTGTGTAATTATAAATGTAACTACAGAAATTAATTACAGATGTAATTACATGCAGGTATTTTTTTAAATGTAAGTACAATGTAAAAACATGTTTGTACACAATAAGTGCATTGTATCAAATTATTAATTAAAATGTTAGTACATAGTAGTTAAAGCCACCTAATATAAAGTGGGTCCAATGTAACTTTTGATTGTAATAATGTATAAGTAAATGTTGAAATGGACTAAGCAAGATTAATAAATGCTGTACAAGTAGGCCTATTGCTCATTTTAACTTATGTAGTTAACTAATGTTAACAAAAGAAACCTTATTATAGTGTTACCAATAAAGTCTAATATGTCAAATAATTCCAATATCATTTTCAATCTTAAATACTTTTTTCAGACAATGTGTGAGATCTTCCACTTTTTATGTCTTTCCACAATTTATGTCTCTTTGTATTAATTTCCACTTCCACGTGAAACCCCTGAACTAACAAAATGCTTCACTTGCGAATCAATCAATTGAAAAATCAGTGGCAATACCCTGTATGCATGTTTTCTGAGAGAATTTTTTTTTTCTGTGTAATTGACAGCACACCACAGATGACGTCCATCTGTGAAATGGACAATTTAAGAGTTTAAAGTTAAGTTTCATGTTGTATAATCACTAAACTTCCAATAACTCACAAGACTTGGAAGCGATCCTGACTAAGGCTGTACATACATAATCAGCCTGAACATTTATGGCGCGTCATTAAAAAAAACAATTCACAATGCGGCCCCAGACGCTGATTCTTCAGCAACAACTCACCATTCAGGTCCGAAGTTAAGCGTCTGGGTTTCTGCCATTTTCCTTGAAAGTCTAAAGAAAATTAAAATGATTTGATTAATAGCTCAGCAAACAAATATAAGTTGACTTAAATGAGAAAATACTGAACATTCAGAAAATAAGGAGCCGTTCACACTAAAAACGGAAAACTTTTCATGTTCAATTACGCAGCAGTGGCATGTAAACTACAAAAACGTGAATTTGTAAAAAAAAAAAAAAAGGGGGTGACGTCACATGCATGAGCATTACTTCTTCAGTCTATAGGCGCGTAGTAGAGCTGTATGATTAATCTTTAAAAGATTGCAATCTTATTCCTAAATTTCTATTAAACCGTTGACATTTCTATCCCCCCGGAACATTCTGATCTGTGTCAGCGCTGTCACTGAGCCAGAGGGAGCAGTTGTCATGTTTATGTTTAAATTGATTTTATTTCTTTTTTGAATTTCTTTTTGTCTCATGTGGATGAAAGACAACTCCCAGAATGCACTTGCTTCGCTGCTCAACGAGGCCATTGCCAAAGCCACGGCCACTGGTTATCACTTGCCCACCTTGACACCACCCCCACCGTCGTTTTGATATTAACAGTAATAAAATAATTTCGTTCAGTTAGAAAACAGACACTACAATTAAAAACTGAACGTGTCTTTTCAATAAAGTGTGAGTGAGCCGAACAAAAGTCACAGCACAAACACAGCAGGAGTCAGATTTCATTCATCACGAGATTGAAGAGCTGAGCTGAGCATCCAGTCTGGAGCATCCAGAGCTGAGCATCCAGTCTGGCACGTTTTCAGATCATACCTATGGAAGCTTAACTTTCATAGGAATTCATTGAAAAGTTTAAAGAAGCACTCACTTTGCTCCGCACCGCCCCATTATGAATGCCCGAGCCGAGCGGCCGTGCGCATCTACATTCTGTGAGTGAGTGAGATCCCACCCCTATGGCCGGGTTGAAAACATGCGGAACTAGCTCCTTCTACTGGCTGTAGTTTCTAGCCTCTGGCCAAAAAATCCTCCGATGACTCAATGACGATATCTGCGTCATCTGAGGATTTTTTCCTGAAATAAAAGGCATAATTCTCTCGTCTCAGAGGGGCATGAGGGGGGAAAGTGCGATAATTCAAATATGCTACCGGGTTTCTACTGATACAAAGCTTAATGCTAATCGCTGAAGTAACCCTTTAAGGTGACTTTTACCTTCTGTAAAAAGGTCCAGAAAATTACCTCAGGTAATACTAATCCTGTCATCGTGTGAATAGACCAGCTGTAAATATGTACATAAACATTCCGTCACTTCCTGTTATTTCCAAGTATGGAGGCATGTGAAGAAGCATTCTGTTGCGTTCTGGACGGTGGGACAAGTCGGTGGCAAGTCTTTTAGCTTTAGTTAAGTATCGATTACCAACAGAATTTAATTAAACAATTTAAACAATAAATCGTTCGACAATACCTAAATGTTATATGCTATATATGATATCAGGAAGCAACTAGGGCTGAAACAATTCATCGAGTTACTCAATTAACTCGATTACAAAAATTCCTCGAGGCAAAAATTCTGCCTCGAAGCCTGGTTAAATTTCTATGATGAGCACTATACGCGTAGGGATCTGATTCACACGGACCGTTGTTCAATGTTCAGGAAGCACACCATAGCGCGATACATTTTGAATTTAGTTGGCGCGATGGCGGAGAGTAAAGATGTCCATAAACGGCAGAGAATGTCTAAAGTTTGGGATCATTATATTCTTAAAAAAGAAGAGAACAAGGTGTGTCTACTGCAAAGTAGACCTGGCATTCCACAGCAGCACGACTTCAATCTAAGCCTATACATTGATGTTCGCTGATTTTAACCCAATACTGTATTTGTAGCGATGTCGTGATGCGGTTTGACTAGATATGATGTTTAGCTTTGATGTTTTTAAGTAGTAAAAGTATTCACGTTCAATTGCAAGAGAGTATAGCCTAAAAATTTTTTAAAAAAGAACCTTCACACACACACGCACCCTCATCTCTCTCACACCAATCGTGGCAATGCATCACATATGCTTAAACTTTTATGTAGCCACGCAACAATAATTTCAGCATGCGTTCACTGTATACCCTCTGGCTTGGCGTGCTCAGATGGGGAGGGGACACTACATTTTTCAACTAAATATCCAAATAAATCTAATTATTAAACTAAATTAACCATATAAACTAAATTACTGATCTAATTACTAATCTAAAGCCCACACTGTCACTGTATGATAATTGAAATTAACTGATGACATCATCGTTTTCTCCAGAATGGCTAAACGGCTGAATAAAATTGTTGCATTATTTTCCTGTTTAACACTGTAAAGCTGCTTTGAAACAATCAGCATTGTTAAAAGCGCTATATAAATAAGGTTGACTTGACTTGACTATACAACGGGACGTGATGTGATGCGATTTTTCGAACGGATTTTTCACCTAAAATGCACCGCAATGCAAGTGATGCAAGCCAAATGCAGCGTTCTACTGAAAATTAATGTATGTATTTCTGCCGTACCAAACTGCAAAGCCTGATGCCAACTTCACACCGCACGTGCAAGCAGTGTTGGCAGGGCAGGAGCGGTGCGTATGGAGAGTGGGAGCCGGGCACCCGTTGTGCATTCACACTGGCAGCATTCGTCTCGCGCAGCTGAAAAAATACACAGACGAATATCGTCCATTATGTCACATTTTCCGGTCTTCTCCTCCGAACCCCGTCTGTCTCTAGGGCTGTCAACGGATATTCTAAATTAAAATATATATTCGTATAGTTTAAAAAAAAAATTAATTTCGAAGGTGAAAATTAATATTACAATAAAAAGAAAAAGTGGGAGAAAAAAAAAAAACACCCGCGGTAGTAGAGGCGTGGCTGTCTGCTTTGCGAGTGGGCGCCCTAGCACCTATGGCTAGCACGCCTGAAGCCTTGTTTATACTTTCGCCTGGCTTCACAGCGCGAGCCCCCGCTGCCTGCGCGCGCTCCTCCCCAAACGGACGAGGCGCTTAGTTTATACTTGACGCGCTCAAGCGAACAAGCGATTGCATTGTTAAACCAACAAGTGGCAGTACAAATTATTTTTATTTTATTTAAATTAAATATATATATATATATATATATATATATATATATATATATATATATATATATATATATATATATATATATATATATATATATATATTAGGGCTGTCAAAATTGCTCAAAAATGACGTTCGAATATTCCCTCTAAAAAAAAACACGAATATTCGAACTATTCGAACATCTGGTTGCGCATTTTGTCAATGACGCGCATTACGTCAATAACAGGACAAATGAATACAAAGAGACATAACTACTTGTATAGGTAGTCTATTTAAGTTTAAACATATTTGACAACGTATTACCTACACAAAAACAAGTAAATCAACTAATGGCAAGACCGCAGACCTCACTCTCTCTCTCCCTCACGCTCTCTGCGCATAATGGTTTAAATGAACAAACACATGTTGAGAGCTGATCAAGAGTTTTGTGCAAGCAATTTAAGGTCGCGACTCTTGTCCCAAATATAGCAGGCTTCATTCAGTGATTGAAACAAATATTAATTGAAGTTTTACAGCATATTGAACGCTCCGAGCGAGCTGTGCTGTGGTAAACATGGAACTTTTCCTTGTCATGAAACGGTAAATAATCAAACCAGTGGAAGCAGTGCATTTATCCTTTATTCATGCAATATCTCTTCAGTCAGTACAGTAGCCTACACTTTAGTAATGTTAGGGTTATGGTACCTCGGTTCCACTGCTTGACAGAACTCCTGAAGCCTGCCCCATCCACCACACTGATCGCTCTCATGTCCTTACAAATGAAATTAATTTCTCCGTTATGGCCTCTTGTCGTGTTGCAGACAAAGAGCTTGTGGCGGGCGATGCAAAGTAAGGGTGGTCCAGTTTGCACATACAAATTAGTTGCTTATATTTACAAAATGAGCCTACAAAAGCATAAACAAGCTCGTTTAATAAAGAAAAGCTCACGAAACAAAGTGAAAACTCACGAAAGTGTTTAGTGAAATTAGGAAACATTTAAGAGATCATAAATTTAGTTGTACAAGTTAACATTACATTTCTACATACATTTTGTTCTCATGTCACAAGTAATATCAAGGTTTACTTTGATCTGTTTTACATGATTCTTTTGTAGTGTGGTTTTCGGTGAAGTGTACTAAAATAAATATCGTCACCTGTGTACATTAGCCCACTTCTTCTCTACGCTTTTTCCTGATGGTTTATAGAACAATTACTCCGAGTCGCCCTCTGTCGCTTCAAAGAATAGCACAACGGCGGGCGCATCAAGTATAAACTAAACGCCTCGTCCGTTTGGGGAGGAGCGCGCACAGTCAGCGGGGGCTCGCGCCATAGACAGTAAAGGCTCGCGCTGCGGAGCCAGGCGAAAGTATAAAACAAGGCTTCAGGCCGCTAGCGCGCCCACTCGCAAAGCAGACAGCCACGCCTCTACTATCGCGGGCATTTTTTTTCACTTTTTTTTTAAAATTCGAATATTAATTTTCCCCTTCGAAATTCGTTTTTTAAAAACTATTCGAATATATATTCGAATTTAGAATATTCGTTGACAGCCCTAATATATATATATATATAGTTTTTTTTTCTTTTTCTCGATAAATATCGCATACTATCGCGATATTTTGTGTGGTTATATTGTATTGATACAAGGACGGCAAGTATTGATAAGTGCAAGCCAGCTGCGCACTGCAATGCAACAGAACTTCACTCGCAATTACAATCAAAGAAGCTTGTCGGCAACTTCACTTGTCTACCGCGGCACCGCCCCCACCGTCGTTTTGATATTTTATAGTAGTAAAAGTTATTTAGTTCAGTGAGAGAACAGATTAACTACAGTTAAAAACTGAACATGCAGCGTGAGCCGAACAAGAGTCGCAGCACAGACCAGCAGCAGGAGTCAGATTTTATTCATCACAAGAGTGAGGAGCTGACTGACAAGACGACAGTGGAAGATTTGATTTCAATGTATCGCCTATTTAAGTGAGTTTGTCATTGTACCGTTTTGTTGTTGTGTTTTTCATTAAGAATTCGAACATTCAAGCAATTGCTGCCCCTAAATTGGCGCTAAAGGGTAAAGGGCACAGTTACCTGACATTTTTTTTTTAAGTAAACCTGACTCTCCATTTTCTTCCACTCCAGATAGGAGTTATACTATATATTTTTTTTTATTCACTTACGAATATTTTCTGTGTAAAGCACTTTAAATTGGCACAGTGTATGAAATATGCTTTACAAATAAACTTGTATTGCTAATTTTAAAGTGAAAGTAAAATGTGCATTCATAATGGCCGTATTAATACGTTATTGCAATAATCAGCATATCGCAATTTTTACAAAAATGCAATATCGTATCGTGGCTTAAGTATCGCGATAATATCAAATCATGGGACCTCTGGCGATTCCCACCCCTAGCAAAACATATCTGAAAACGCCATCATTCATTATGTGTGTAAGGACGCATAGACAAATAGGATTATACATTTATCTAGTGGTGCATGTTTAAAAAGTGAAAATGTCAATTAAAACAAATGACTTTACAGGTTTTGCAGTCAAATGCATGCCCTTTACTAAAAATCTCCATGTACTTCAGACATATTTGAATTAAAATACAAAAACAATCTTTGAGTGTCGAGTATGAGAGGAATCGTGACATGAAAACTACACCTACACACACTGAAAAAGAGGACAACAGATCAGAAATGGTGAACTCTGCACTGGAACATCAAGGTATATGAAAATATCTATTTTTGGGGCATTCCCTTTGGTTTCAATTGCAAATACAGATGCAAACAACAAAACTCGCCTACGCACTGCATAAGAATACACACAGGTGGATAAATTCTGTTGTAGAGAAATCCTTTGCTGTAAAATAAATTAAGTGTGTTTTCAAATGAACACCTTAGAGAATGTGCATAATTATATTCAGTTTTAGATAGGTATAATAACGTATATAAAGGGCGATAAATAAGCCAAACATGTTTTCATACAGCGTTTGCAGTAAAAAAAAAAAAATTCCCAGCATATTCTTGAGGTGACCCCCATTCATTCGTACCTTAGTGTATCCCCCTTACTGTAGCAAGAGCTATTTTAAGAACTCTCCCAATTAGGAAGGGCATTCTCAGACATCTGTGCAACCCATGGCTTCCCTTGCCCACTACGTAGTGCAACTAACTTTTTTTTTTTTTTTTACTTAATTTGAACTGATCACATTGCAGTGGCACCTTGGCAGACCTGTCAAACCACTCATTTAACCTCAGGGCAAAAGGAGAGAACTTGTTTGAATTTTACTTTCAGCTTAATGTTATATATGTATACATCAGTAATATTATGTATCAGTATGTACTTCTACACAGCCACATAATATAGATGATATAAGGTCAATGCAAAATAAACAGTAGTGACCTGCTGCTGCGGGGATTTAAACCACGTGTACAACCCAATGAGGCAATCCTATTCAGAGCACACATGCACACGAAATCTGACCAAGCACACACCACACACACACACACACATTATATTCTCATATATATATATATATATATATATATATATATATATATATATATATATATATATATATATATATATATGTGTGTGTGTGTGTGTGTGTATATTTGTATTTGTTTAACACCAGTCAGGGGGAGGGAAAGACAACAGCTGAACACAAAGTCAGTCAATAAAGGTAGATTAGGTTGAAAACCGATGGTCAACAGCTTTTTGCCCAGTTAAAACTTAAATAAAAAAAGCACATAAAACAGAATACTACTATGCGTGGGGAGTCATATTCAGTCTTTTAGAGGCTGATAAAAGGTAAAGAACTTCGGGAAATTGTAAATCCCATACGTGGCTTGACCATTCATCGTGTGTCACTGATCTGTAAAGACATAACACGTTTTTATTTACACAAACCTCAAAAGTAAAGACCGAAAAATGTCAGTTTAAGGTTTCAACGATCACGTCCCTTTCGGTTCAAGCCTTCATACACCCTAAGCACTGCAGTCCACAAGCTAGTTCAAGAAAACACCAATAAATCCATTTAAGCCCGTTTAGATGTAATGTAAACTATTGAATTGACAGTTAGGATGCCACGTAACCGTTTAAAGAGGCGTTTTAATAAGGTGAAATATTCTAGTCTGGCTATCGCTGGACATTTAACTTTGACTTCCAACTCCAACCAACTTTAAAATCAGTCCCACGCACCGCGGCGAAGTGTACGAGCTGTCAAATACTGCCGTAATAAATGCCGACAGGAGCACAGAAGCACATCGTACGGCCGACCGGAGTAAATGTGTAAGTGAGTTGACACGAGTTTTAATCCGTGCGGCCTGTGCTTAGTTTCCTGCCACATCGCATTCCACTACAGCTAACTATGGATAGCTGATAGCATCATTAGCGGTAGGCCGTTCAAATCGAGCCCGGTGCTTCCAGGCCTAACAACCATGCGGGCTAGAATAGCGTCGGTCCGTTAAGTTGGGGCGGGTCTATGTCACTGAGAGTTCGCGTAGGAATAGTAAAATTTTATTTTAGAGCAAAACCATGTACGCCGGGCCCGCTGTCTTACCTCTGCTTTTACTGACAGCGCTGAGTTTGTGTGCGAGTGGCGTCTCTCGTTTCGTATCCACAAGATGGCTGAATGTAGGTCACATGACAACACGTATGCTGAAAATTGCCCGGATGAGAGTGAGCGTGCTGACAGCAGCAGTTCCCTAGCTCATACGCACGCTACGTTGGATTTCCATGTTTTATGGGGACTTTCCAAACTGTATATTCTATCCCCATAACCATACCCATTACAGAAAACTGATTAAACATGTACATCTTAAACATGATTTTAGATGGGGACCAAATCAACGAAGCAAATATTGCAGATAACGTAACTTAGCACGAAATCTTTTAATGTATAAGCCTGTGTAAACTTGCAGATAGCCTTTTACAGGAAGGAGAGTCAGTGTTGTTCCACTCAGTGTTAATGGCTTCAAACAGTTCATGAGTAAAAATGTCTCCCAGTTCTTTTAAATTTAACGTGAGACCAAATATTGTCTTAAATCTGGACTAAAACATGAGCCTGATGGACTTGTCTTTGCAATTTGGGCAGAAAAAACAACATCTAATTATTCCTCTTTCAACTTTTCATTTGTGGAAAGCAAGCTATTCTGCAATATTTTCCTGTACTCCAAAGCATTTATTGACTTTTCACAGTGAAGCAGCTCACCAATACCAGCTAAAAAGGCTCCACACAAAATGACACTCATCCTCCATGCTTCACTGTGAGGAGATGCATTTATTATTATAGTTCTCGTCAGATTTTTTATGACACCGCTCTGTAGCATCACCATGCAACTCGTGTTTCACTGTGATCCATCACTTCACACGCAACTTCCCATATTCAAAAAAACTTAATTCTGTTTTTTTCATTCTTCATTCTGCATTTGCTTGAATTTGGCTAATTTCCTGACCAATAATTTGTGGTTAAGACCATTCAAAACTTAGTGTTTTGCCATTTTGGAGTGTGTGTGTGTATAATTTATAATTTAATATTGTGTACTTAAAAAGTCACATTACAATACAAGCAGAAGTTGTCTTGTGCACTGGTGCTTTTCTTCTTCTACACTGGAGCCGAGTTTTGTTCTAAATGAGTAAAACAATCCTCTGCTGAAATGCAATTTACAAAGCAAATCAACAGTAATTTATTTGATTATTGTAATCATTAGTTAGACTTAAAACACATAATACAAATATTTTATTTGCATGCTTTTCTATGCATTT
This sequence comes from Romanogobio albipinnatus, assembly GCA_023566225.1. NCBI lineage: Eukaryota > Metazoa > Chordata > Actinopteri > Cypriniformes > Gobionidae > Romanogobio > Romanogobio albipinnatus. The sequence continues at coordinate 50,130,485 of CM042244.1, forward strand.
AAGATGTTAAACATCATTTTTTTAGTCTGCAAATCAAGAAAACAACTTAATATTAAATCATGATTGATTATTTAATCAGTGAACATTCTCTCTCTCTCTCTCTCTCTCTCTCTCTCTCTCTCTCTCTCTCTCTCTCTCTATGGAAACTCCTCTATCACTCTAATCTACCTGCTATCATAGATCTGAAACCAAGCAACATATAAATGTGTTGTGTCAGCTCACACAATTCTGAGAAAATGGCACATATTGCACTTTAAAGTATAAATAGGCTATATCCTTGGATTATGGACTGCCCCCGAAACAATCAAAACAAAAAGGAAAAAATTTCCTCTGAATTGTAATGTGATCCTCTTTACCTCCCATAGAGTGACTTACGTACATATACTGTATGACTAATTCATTTATTTTGCTTGATAATTGCCTGTAAATATGCTTTTCAACCCTTCAGTGAACTTATTTTAACATAACATTATAAATAATTTTTTATCAGTGATCATTAGTCAGTAAATAAAATCCTTTTTAGGAAGTTGTGATTCATTTACGGTTTAATAAGCTTTCACATGTTCATTTTAAATGCTCTTGTTGCGTGATATGGATTTCAAAAGAATAGTCTTACATGAGCTCACCGCAGCCGCATGCATTATATTTGCATTATATATACTTGTACATGTGTAATGACAATAAACTTGAATCTCATCTCATCTCATTTGTAGTCAGCAGGCCTATATATTTCACACCGCAGGGCATGTTAACTTCCCAAATGCATTTTACGTCAACTATACCCATATATGATCAATTATACTGACTAAGAGAAAATGAAGTAGCCAGGCTAACAGGAAGATATCAGAAAAGCACTAAAGCTATGTTTCTGTTAGCAAGGATGTGGTCACAGGCAAAACCTCTGAAAACAGAAGTGCTACTAACTACAGTTTTCTTGACAGCATTTAGGGGAAAGTATCATCCTGGTAAGCACAGACACTCCATATTTAATTCAACGCTATTATTATTTGTGTGTGCAGTACGTGTGTGTGTTCATTTCATAGCAAACTCTTTTCATGAAGTCAGTTTAGATATTGCATTGTTTCAGTAAATGTATTCTCTCTTCCAGTAATTTTTTTTTATTGCTTCTAAGTTCAACAGTGTGTGGAAAAATATTATTACAGCTGTATGACAAATTATAAGTAATAACTAGTATGTAAATAACACAGTTATTCGGTGTAGCGTACAGGTGGAACAAAACCAGTCCTCACTTCATTCACGGGACTGTTAGTAAAGGTGATTCTGTGCACCAGACATGATTTTGTGAGAGATGCAGCCCACATGTCTGAAAAGGGGAAAGACTGTGGTTTATCAACATGCATCTCAGACTCAGATGTAGAAGCATATGAAGTGTCAAAAAGGTTTAACGTTTCAGAGACATATTTACACGCGTGCGATGGAAGCTTCCATATTATATGGCTGTACTTCATAGATAATGCAGGAGGGAAAAAAGACATCCGTCAGTTTGTCCTGCTTAGGTCAAGTTCAACGGATTTTGTTCTTGTGGTTTATTGCTGTAAGAAAATATTGCTGATCTTTGGCAGCAGAGGTACGTCCAACAACTGCACTAATCTGCAAGGGTGTTGTGAGATTAACGCAGGTTTTCTGTGTGTGTGTGTGTGTGTTTGGCAGCATGTGTTTTAAATTGGGGATATTTGGTAATTTCATTGTTACACATTCACCATTTCCTTTCCAATTTTTTGTAACGGTCATATTTTGTTTCTTAACAAAGATTTCCTTCATGAGTGTATATAGAACGGAAAACTACCTCCAGTTTCACTCTAGAAGAAATGATACTTTGAAGTCATCCGCTAAGGTAAGAAAATCTACTCATGTACAAAAGAGCAGCAAAAATGATATGCAGAACAATTATATAGCACAAAAATGTCAATCGTCACATTTGCTCAGGTTTTATTTATTTTTTTATTAACATTCACACCTGTCTGCTGAAGAAAATGTACATGAAACTGTATTATATACAATTTGTCAATCAACCAATGATAAAATTTAGACTATATTAATATGTATTCGTTTTAATCGTCAATGCAGCAAGTTACATTTTTTAATCTTGCTAATTTTTGAGTTCTATAACAAGAGTGCGTGAGAGTCAGATCAGAATTTTTATTTGCAAGAAATTTCATCATCAAGAATTTTTACAATAAAGTGAAGGGGTTTATCATATAAAGCAAGTACATTGACGCCATGTTGTTGTTTTTTTTAAATAAGTGGAAACTTGCTCAAAGTGAAAAGAAAGAATCGAAACTTAGATCCCTTTATAATGTTTAAAGTGTCCATCATTATAATTAATCATAAGTTGCTTTCACACCTTTATATATATATATATATATATATATATATATATATATATATATATATATATATATATATATATATATATATATATATAACTTTATTTAATTTTAGAAAGAAAATGTGCAGCTCTGTGTGTAAAAGTTTGAGCAAGGCAATTTTAAAAACTACATTCACTAAATTCACCTTTCAAATGAGAGCAGAGTTGAAAAGACATTAGCATATTCTGAAATCTAAAACAAATACATACACTTTTGCATCGACAAGTGAAAAAAGTAAGCATGCCATTGATGAGTCAGCATGTTATTTATTTATACATTCCAGGTGTGAAGTCTCACAAAGACGTATGTGATATTTTTCGTACCTCTCTCCTGCCAGTTTCACTATGGCGAACTGCTCGACTAAAGATGTGGACAATTTGACGCAGAAGCTGGACTTGGTGATATATGTGCCCGTCTTGGTGTTCGGCTTGCCGTTAAACATTACAGCATTGGTGGTGTTCTGTAAGCTGCTCAGAAAATGGACAGAGTCCTCTATCTACATGACCAACCTGGCCCTGATGGACCTGCTGTTGCTGCTGCCGCTGCCCTTCAAAATGCACGCGGCATACAACACGTGGGAAGAAAACAAGATGCTCCTTTGCTCTTTCCTGGAAAGCCTTTACTTTGTTGCTATGTACGGCAGCATCTACACAATTGCATGCATAGCCATAGACCGATACATTGCCATAAACCACCCGTTTCGGGCCAAGCAGGTGCGTTCGAGAAAAAACGCCTTGATTGTTTGTGTTCTAATCTGGGTGTTTGTTATGGCAACGACTTCACCCATCTACACCTTCCGGGATAAGGAAAAGGGTAATTTCACTTGTTTCCACGGGTTCTCTAATAAGGGTTGGAGCACTGCAATAATTGTGTGCCTGGAGCTCTTTGGTTTCCTGTTGCCCGCCACAATACTGGTGGTTTGTTCCATTAAAAGCATCCGTACTCTCAAAGCCTCAAAAAGCAGCAACCCCAAGAGGCAAGCTGGTGTGAGAATCATCTACAGCAGCCTAGCAGCCTTCCTAGTGCCCTTCACCCCCTGTCACATTGCCATATTCCTGCAGTATCTGGTCCGTAACGACTTTATTTCAGACTGCATACAGAAAAAGAACATCGCCCTCTTCATACAGGTGTCGATGAACATTGCAAATGTGACCTGCTGCTTGGACGCACTATGTTACTACTTCATCGCGAAGGAGGTCCGATCCACCAAGGAAACAGTTCGACGGTCCATCAGCAAAGCGAGAACCACCAGCACCTCAGATGTTTGAGAAGTCAAATTCAGTTTATTAGACTTTCAGAATGTGCGTTGCTGGCTTTCCAGCGGGAGTAAGAGGCTAAATCTTGGACTGATGTTAACGGTCCTTGAGGTTTAATGCATGTTTCATGGACGTAAATGGGACAAAATATTACTAATTCCGGTTAAAAGGATCATTTAAATAATTTACTCATAATTTACTCACACTCATGTAATTTTAAAACAGTATGACTTTGTTTATTTTCCTTTTTAAAGCGTCATCATGAAATCAATTCTTATTTTTTATAGAATATTGCAGCATAGAAACCTAGACAACATAGAAAACCACAAAGATTTAATCAATTCCCGATTAACACAATAGTGAAGAAAAGTCTAAGTCTTCCATTTCATGGTGACTTTAAAAATAAAAAGGGTATTTTGAGAAAATCTCTGTTTTTTAATCCATGCAAAGAAAGTCAGTGGACTATATATTTTGTGTTCCGCATTAAACAAGTCATACAGGTTTGGAATGTCATGAGGGTGAATAAATAATGACCTTTTTTTATATGTTTGGGTGGACAATTTTACCAAGTGTGTCAAACAAACAGGAATAGAACAGAAACTTTACTCTGATCTTCAGAATTGCACAGTCACAAAATAGTGTATCAGGTCAGATCAGCATCTCCCAAATCCATTCCGTTTGTGAAATCTAAGTCTAACTTCCACAAAACTAAATTATACAACTATCATTCCTTGAACCACATCCAGGAAACCCCGTCCTCCAAAGCCATGGTAACAAACGAACCCACACTGAATGATTGTCAGTCTGAGATCATGTCTGATAAAGCTTCCGCTCCCCTGACCCCTTTTTGCTGTTTTTGAGTCTAGGGCTGTCATAGAGAAATGATTTCTCAAGACACTCATTTAGAGATTACGGTGGCATGTGTGGTACAGCTTACTGCCTTTTAGAGAGCGCTGCAGGGATGATGGGATGCAGGAATGACGTATTTTCTACAAACCTTACGTTTTAGCACTCCTGTTCCCACACTCTAAAAAATAATGTGTTGTCTCAACAACAACAAAATAAACGCAACAGTTTGCATCAATTTGTTCGATCCATGACAACTTTGAGTGAATTTACTTTCAACCAACAAGCTACATTGAGTTAGAACTTAATCATTTGTAGCATAAACACACATTTTTAAGTTGATTACTCAAAGAAATTAAGTCGCTCCAACAACTACCAGTTGTAGCCCTGGAACTAATTCATCTTATCTACAGTTCAAATCAACAGCTAAGCTAAGTTTTTTAACATGTATATTTAGCAAGATATTACTTGTCACTGGCATTAGTAAAGTCATTGCTTATAGTCAATGTAGTGTTTACCTTCATGTCTCTACTCTCCAGCACAATGGTAACCACAAAAATGCAACATTACAGAAACTCTTTTAACTGTCAAACATAACAGCATTAAACCCTAACAGGTGTTATACTTCACTAAAAGCTAATAAATGAACACTTAATTTAAACATTTGTGACACTGGACCACAAAACCAGTCATAATGGTCAATTTTCTGAAATTGAGATTTATACATCATATGAAAGCTGAATAAAAAAGCTTTCCATTGATGTATGTTAGGACAGGACAATATTTGGCCGAGATACAACTATTGTAAAATCTGGAATCTGAGGGTGCAAAGGGTGAAGTCCTTAACAATGCATATTACTACTAATAATATTTTTTTTAAATACTTATGGTAGAACATGTACAAAATATGATCTTTACTTAATATCCCAATAGTTTTTGGCATAAAAGAAAAATCAATCATTTTGACCCATTCAATGTTGCCAGTGCGACTTGTGACTGGTTTTGTGTTCCAGGGTCACATTTATTCTCCTTATCCAGTCCTATGCAAAGCATGCTGGGAACTAGAGATCCACTGCCTAATTTCTGAAGTTAAAGTTCAGAGTTACTGCCTAATAAAAAAAAGCCAATTAAACCATTCAAATTTGAGTTTAAATTACATCCAATATTAAGTTGATGTAATGATCAACATTATTATGTCAAGAGAACTCTACAAAATAATGTTTGCAACTTAAAAGGTTTAATTAAAACAAATTAGAATTTTTAACTTGCAACCATGCATTTATTTAAATTGTGGTAAAAGGTCCCCGGAATTAATTTTTAGAGTGCAGAGTCCTTAAGTCAATGGTGGTGTTTTTTATGGTTTTATGGTTAAATGTCTGAAATAACATCATGCAGAAAAGGTCCGTATTAACAGCCTCACTGTGTGTCTAACGCTTGCAGACTCAAACTTTCAGGGAAAATGTTTCTAAATAAAGACTGAAAGAGTTGTCGTTTGATGCTGAATCATGAATCATAAGCTTATTTTCTGTCCATAAGAATAGTCCAAAAGAAAAATTCTATTCGTTTTTTTTGTGTGATAACTTCCAGGTTGGCTACAAAAATATGTCATCACTGCAGTGCTCCAATTAATTTTATTTTAATTCTAGGCCTAAATGAAGTTGTGTCTCTCTGTTTGCGATGCAATCAGTATTTTTCACCAAAGACTCTGTATTTGTCTTTATCTAACAGCTCACATTCAACACGATAAACTTGAGGTGTTCCTGCTCACACGCGATGGTTGTCTGGCAAACCATATTGAAACCTTCACAATGACTCACAAACATTTCTGATGCAACACTGCATACGGCATTACATTCTTCAAAATTACCTCTTTTGTTCCGTAATCAGAACATTAAACTATTTGTGCAGACTTGTCTCATAAGAATCACCTATTTCATTAGCATTGTATTAGTGTGAAACAGGTTCCCATTGAGTTGTGTCATTGATTTACACAAGTTGTGGATATGTGTGGGTACAGAGCCATATGCCACTAGTTTCACCTAGTCAGACAGTGAGTGTCTTATAAACACAGCTGAGTTCCAGATATGATGTATGAAGTGTGGCAGAGCGCATATGAAACCATGTACTGTAAATGCATCCATGCCAGGTTCACTCTGTTTGCAGTGCATTTTTTTGTTGTTGTTGTTGTGATTATGGTCTTTGAGTTATTGTTCTTACAAGACCAAAAACATTAGAAAACACATTTGGATGTAGAATAGGGTGACCAGATGAGATTAAAATTCGGGACGGAGGGGGGTGTCGGGGAATCTGCAGTCTGGGGTGACGGGGGGCTTCTATGACTGCGTAGCCTATAATAAAAGATTTTCAAACCTGAACCAAACATATTTTTATTCAAAGATCAACAGTCTGTCATTAGTCTTTAGTCTGCCACAAAAAACAACAACATTTAAATCATGAACTCAAATGTCATTGTGAAAAGAAAAGAAAACAATGACTGTCAGTAACAGACAGGCCCAACCAATTTACTAGGCAAGATTTTACTTGGTGCCCCTTGTATCAAGGTTTAGCACTACATGTTATCAGTCTCAGTTGTGGAAACACTGGTACTGTTTTATTTTTGTAATGCATTGATGTTTTTTTTTATTGTTTTATATGATGTCCAGTCCATTCTACCCCATCATTATGTTCATGACATTATTATTATTATTAAAAAACATTTAAAGGCTGATGATAGTTAAACTATACAAAAATAGCACCTACGCCACATTACAGCCTAAACACAAATAGCAAGAGTGCATCTGGCATTCATGCACAAACTACTGAGAACTAGCAAAAGTGTTTGTTTTCCAGTAGATGGCAGCAATTTTCCACTAAACTATGCACATTCATGTTTTCACCATGAATTAAACTGAGAAATTTAGATATTTAATGTGAAATTTACATAAAATGTTGCTATTTTAAATAAACCTGTATATAAATATTATTACTAATTTGGGCAAATACATTTTAAAATTGCCATATGTCCCCTTAAAACTGCACAGCGGCAGAATAAAAACATTAGGCTATTAAAAAAGTGATATTACATGATTTTTTTTATTTTTTATAAAACCACAGGAGAACCCAGAACGGCTGCTTGTATATATAAAACTGGAATTAATTAGCGAACATTAGTATTTTACTACTATGCATTTAGATAAACTGTTCATTCATTAGCCTACCTCTGTCTTTAAACTGCAAAAAAATGCTCTTTTTCTTGTTTCCAGTCCAAATATCAAATTCTTAAATCAAGATGTATTTACTAGTAAAATTACATTATATTTTTCCTTGTTTTCTGGGGGAAAAAAATCCAAATGAAGTGAGTTTTTGCTTAAAACAAGCAAAATGATCTGCCAAATGGGGTGAGAAGAATTATCTATTCTACGTCATATTCTCGCGCATGCGTCTTGGTGCTTCGTGAGTTCACGGCCGAGGCCTACACGGAAGACAAGAACTTGTGGAATAAAGTCGTTGTTTTGATTTTTTTTTCCCGCACAAAAACTATTGTCATCGCTTCGTAAAATTATTGTAGAGCCACTGTTGTGAGATGGACTTTGTAACAACGTTTTTAGTGCCTTTTATGGGTCTTGTGAGTGTAAATGTACTGAATGTCAATGGAGGCCTTTCTCAGCATCAGCTTTCAACAAAAATATCTTCATTTGTGTTCCGAAGATGAACGAATGTCGTACGGGTGTCGAACGACATGTGGGTGAGTAATTAATGACATAATTTTCATTTTTGGGTGAACTAACCCTTTAAGGCTGTGGCAATCCATGGATACTTCCCCACCCACTCCTCCCGGTACTGCAGTGCAGAGGCGTTTTTGCTTTTTAGCAGCGTGTTGGGGTTCCGGTAAGCAGGGACGTGCACAGGGGGGTTGCTCAGGTTGCCCGGGCAACTGCCCAAATGCCCTTCTCTACGGTGGCCGAGAGAGCTCAACGCGCTGCAAATGAAGAAAACACATGCAAATAGAAAATACACCAGCAAATAAAGAAAACATCTTCGTCAGTTTTACAACACATGCGCTGCAAATGTTCACAACACATGCAAATAGAGAAACGCGTAGCAAAAAGTCCACAACACATGCAAAAACGCGCTGCAAGTAACAAATTCCAGGCCCGGCGAACTGGCCCTTTCTGCGATGATCTGAATGATGGTGATGATGATTAGGCTACTTTTAGAGTTAAATTAATATTTTAATTTGCACTACAATCATTTATAGTGCATCACATAACTGATGCGCTGTAATAAGATTAGCTAACTCCTCATTAAAATAAATAAATAAATACCTATACACCTATCTGTTCTCATTTCTTTTAACTGGGCCACAAGGGAAATATTAATAAATAAATTTAGGGTAAATAGTGTTATCAGAACATGTTGAAGAAGAGCTCTCATCGCTGAGTTTTTAGTTGAACTTTCTGCAGTGAATAATTGATTGGGATTTGAGTCATAAAATCAAGTAAATTATAAAATATATATATATATACATTATTTATTATTAATAATTTATTAATAATATTTTTTAACACAAAATAATACCCCAAATCGTTTGTCTTGGCGCCGGGACTGGCAGACCACAACGAAAGTGTTATAAGGGAACACTGACATAGGCTACATTAGTCTTCAGTGGGGTGCACCTGAAAGGTGTTTGTTTGTTTATTTTAACATTCTGATCGTATGTGCATTATGAGCAGGCCTATTTGCAGCTGCGTTTTTGTATTTGCATGTTGTAAACTTTTGCAGCGTTTCTCTATTTGCATGTGTTGTGGACTTTTTGCAGCGCGTTTTTGTATTTGCATGCGTTGTGGACTTTTTGCAGCGCGATTCTCTATTTGCATGCGTTGTGATGTGAACTTTTGCAGTGCATGTGTTGTAAAACTGATGAAGATGTTTTCTTTATTTGCTGGTGTTTTTTCTATTTGCATGTGTTTTCTGCATTTGCAGCGCGTTGAGCTCTCTCGGCCACCGTACTTCTCGACTCACGTTGCCCTTCCGAGGTGGAAAAAAAGAATTAAAAAATCGTACAATGGATGCAGAATTTCACGTAGGCCTAGATAAAAAAAAAAAAAAAAAAAAAAAAAAAAATTTGCAAAGCCTCACTCATCCTCTTCCATATTCGGGCACCCGTCCGAAAGTGAAAGTCAGTAGGGGGGAAGGGCAAACTCTGTTTCCGTGGCTGCAGCGCTGCACGCGACCGGCACCTGAGCTGAGCCTGCATGAGCGGCACTAGAAGGAGATTGTCGCGGTTGTCGGGTGAGACGCCTTAACGTTGTCGGAAAGGTATAACAAACGGACGATCATCATCATCAAGTTTTATGAAATGAATTAGAAACTTCATAAATCCAGTTTGCCACGTTTAGCCTAAATTATCAGACAGATAGCTTGAAGACAAGCAGCCCAGGCTAGGGGAGAGCAGGGACGAAAGTACCATTTTTCAGAAAATCGTGATTTTAAAAGATTATGTTTTAGACTGAGATATATTTTGCTGGGGTCAATAACTCACAAGTGTGGTATATCAATAGCTGGTGGTATTTTGTACAAATGTAGAACGACTACAGTATAATTTCACTTTGAACATAAGCTGCACATTGTTACTTTTGACCCCATCAGGTGGGACGAAAGTAACACAACAATACAAGCTAGATTTTTTGTGTTACTCTTGTTTTTATTAAACATACCTGACTATGACCTTGTTAATATGTAACTGCAAACATATTTTGTCCTTTATCTTTGCAAAAAAATAATTAAATTACATTTTCATTTTAAATGTTAAAGTTTATCAAATGTTTCAAATGTAATATGACAGTACAAACTTGAATTGTTTAGAATTTTTTTTTTTTTTTGCAATATCAATCTATTTGATAAATTTTTTCTTCAACAGTATGAACAATATGGAAATTAAATTAAATTTGCATAATATGCATTATATATATATAATAGCGGGACAAAAGTAACAAGTGTTACACGATTTACTTTTATACTGAAAAACTCTGAAAAGACAAACCTCCAGGGTGTGTAACAGCACTAAATAACCCGTAGATTGATCATTACTGTGATGCATGAAACAAGAAACACAGCTTGTAATTAGAAAAAAAGTACTGCTTCATCAATTTACTTGCCGTACTTGAAAACTGCATTTCGGACCTAACCGCAGGAAACAATGATTTTGGGGGGAGGGATGGTGTTTGTTAGGGGAGTGCCCTTTTTTTTAGGTCAGAGCAACTGCCCCTCAAAATTCCTGTGCACGTCCCTGCAGTAAGCTACACCAGCCATGCCAACGGAATGAATGAAAATTAGCTTATCAATGCATATCTAAATTCACGCCTAGCCAGTATTTATTTATTTTTACTTAGAAAAAAGATGCTGCAGCCAATGAGCAGCCAGCGGGGGCTGGTTGCAGGACGACTCAACCTCCGCAGACAGTTTTTAATGTTTATCAGGCAATAACTAGCCTACTCAAGATTTTGCTTTAGTATAATTTTCGGGACAATTAGGGCCCGATTCGGGATGTCTGGTCACCCTAATGTAGAATGAAATTGTTTAGAAATTGAATTTATGCAGTTTCTAGTCACTATGGAGCCTTGAAGGCATGTGACCTAAAATGTGCTAATGTCTCCATTACTTCCTTGTTGCCAAAAAATGCAAGCACATGGCAAGTAGATTTAAATTATATTGGCTGAAGGGGATGTCATATGATATTGCTAAAATGTTTGTCATTTATAAATGTACCATAGTTAAAATGTTTGTGATTTTAACGTAAGAAAAGAGTATGTTTAAATGTTTGGCCACTTGCTTAAAGGGATAGTTCACCCAAAAACAAAATGTTTATGTTTATCTGCTTACCCCCAGGGCATCCAAGATGTAGGTGTCTTTGTTTCTTCAGTAGAACACAAATGAAGATTTTGAACTCCGACCGTTGCAGTGTGATAGTCGTATAGTGCATGTCAATGGGGATATTTTAGAGTATGAGAGCAATGAGAGTAAAAACACATAGACATACGAATCCTTATTAAACCATGCGGCTCGTGGCGACACATTGATGTCTTAAGACACGAAACGATCGGTTTCTGCGGGAAACCGAACAGCATTAATGTTATTTTTTACTTCTTATCAGACGAACGTCATCTAGTATTCCCAGCGCCATAACTTCCGGTGAATAAGGTCAAAATACTAGCGCGATCAAATATATATATACATAGATGCCTCATTCGACAATCCGCGCAGGTACTAATGAGGAATCTATGTATATATCTATGATCGCGCCGGTATTTTGCATGTTTTGACCTTATTCACCGGAAGTGATGGCGCGGGGACGGCTGATGCAGAGCCATAGAAAAAAATGAAACTAATTTTAAAATATGGATATTTTTCTTACACAAATGCATCGATTTGCTTCAGAAGGCCTTTATTAACACCCTGGAGCGGCGTGGAGCACGTTATTTGACGGACAGATGCATTTTTTATGGACTTCAAAAACAGAGCAACTATTACTGCTATTATAATGCTTAGATTAGCCAGAACATTTTTAATATAACTCAGATTTTATTAATCTGAAAGAAGAATGTCATATACACCTCGGGTTGACTTAAGGGTGAGTAAATCATGGGCTAATTTTCATTTATGGGTGAACTATCCCTTTAAGCAACTTGGTGCTGTCAAAAAAAAAAATTCAGTTTAACGCGTTCAAAATATTTAACGCAATTAACACAGAATCCGTTTTTCCATGTCATCCTTTGGCTAGCGTAACAATATATGATCATGCTCTTTGTCATGCCAATGCTTTTAAACCATTCACGCGTGATAAGACAAAAGAGAAGGCAGTGTCTGTGATCTCCTGCCTGTGTGACACTGACACACACACACACTTGTGTGCACAGAAAGCTGCTTCAGACAGCGCTTGAACGGACAAAAACACAAAATGATGCCAAAATGCCCATTTTGTCGAGTATCCTCGCAAGCACAGTTAAATGAAGTCTTAAGTGAACGTAACGATTTGTAAGAAAATGGGATGCGTGTACATTCCGCGTCATGTGCATCAGGTCTTAAAGTGACAGCAGCCTGATAATCCTGCTGCTGTCCGTCATTAATGTTAATCAAAGAACAAAAGACAGTGAAAAGCACTGCTCTTGACTGAATAACATTTGTAGCTTGAAGAAAAATGTATCTATATTTATTTTATTTATGCAGTGAAGACTGTGAAGTGTTTGGTACAGTTATTCAATTTCTGTATATTCTACCTGTTAGACTTACCTGAAAATCTTAAAGCACTGTTTACAAGGTTACATGGATCAAAAACAATGAAAACAATAACCTTTTGTGAATTTTGGCAGGGCAAGTATACATCTGAATTGGTCTGACTGGGCCAATAATAATAAATAAAAAAATCGAGCCCCGATATATCAAGGGCAGGTAAATGTGGCATTTATTATAATGGATTTATTTAAAGATGTTTCATGTAAATGTTGTTGTATTATCTAAAGCCTAATAAATGATACAATTATACTGTAATGCTGAATGCCTTAATGGCTAAAATTGAGAAAAGAAAATCAATTTCATAGACATCAGTAGCAGTATTGGTTTTAAAACTACTGTCTTTATGTTGTTTCTAATGTTAGGTTTTTATTCATCGCGATTAATTACAGAAAAATTTGATTCATTTGTAATTTTTTTAATCGATTGACAGCACTAATATAAATACATTTAGAAGTAATGAATTAAATAATGTTGTTTAAATTTAGTGCGCTCATATGTCTATGAAAGATTGTATAACTACTGTGTACAAAGACAATTACAATGCTGAACGACTTATGGATTTGACATTAAAATAATGAATACATGTGTTTGTGGTATAGAGCCTCGGATCGGTTGCGCAATGCAAATGTGTGAAATCATGTGAAAGTGCAATGAGCTTGTGCTGCTTCTGTACAGCATAGACACACAGCAAATGGCATATGTGTGAAAGTAACCTTTTCAGGCTAATCGGAATACAACATTGTGCACATGCATAGATAAAAATAGAGGGTAAAAATACCTAACTTTGTTTTGAACCAACAGAAAAAGATCACAACATAACTTGCCTGTGGTTACACCAGGACATGCTGCGGTATATGTTGTTGTTTAGTGATACTGCCAGCTACTAAAATGATTACTTCTACCCCTGGTAGTCAGTCACAATTTATAGGCCTACATTAAAAAATTGTGAAAAATGATAAAGACAAAAATAACACTGTAGTCCTTGATGAAGCCGCATAGTTTAAACAAAACTACAGAAGTCTGTGTGTTTGTTTTGCATCCACCGTGTTTCCTGTCTTTTTAAAACAGTGGCTCATACTACAGTACACCCTTGACCACACGCTCTTAATGCACTTTAACCTGCTTTACTGCTCGACTTGCGTTTTATTTGGGAACAAAACTAGTAGTAGAATGAGAAGCTTAATAGGGCCATTTTATTGAAGGTTTATATGAATCATTGTGCTATATTTTATTTCAATTTTGTAAAATCTTTTAGTTGTTCTCATGTTTGCCATGTGTTTGTAGGCTGTGCTAGTTCCTGCTTTTTATGGTCTATAATTGAAAGTGTTCTTCCTTATATGACCAGCAGATGGCGCCGGAATAGCATTGTATATACAGGTCCTTCTCAATAAATTAGCATATTGTGATAAAGTTCATTATTTTCCATAATGTAATGATAAAAATTAAACTTTCATATATTTTAGATTCATTGCACACCAACTGAAATATTTCAGGTCTTTTATTGTTTTAATACTGATGATTTTGGCATACAGCTCATGAAAACCCAAAATTCCTATCTCAATAAATTAGCATATTTTATCCGACCAATAAAAGAAAAGTGTTTTTAATACAAAAAAAGTCAACCTTCAAATAATTATGTTCAGTTATGCACTCAATACTTGGTCGGGAATCCTTTTGCAGAAATGACTGCTTCAATGCGGCGTGGCATGGAGGCAATCAGCCTGTGGCACTGCTGAGGTGTTATGGAGGCCCAGGATGCTTCGATAGCGGCCTTAAGCTCATCCAGAGTGTTGGCTCTTGCGTCTCTCAACTTTCTCTTCACAATATCCCACAGATTCTCTATGGGGTTCAGGTCAGGAGAGTTGGCAGGCCAATTGAGCACAGTAATACCATGGTCAGTAAACCATTTACCAGTGGTTTTGGCACTGTGAGCAGGTGCCAGGTCGTGCTGAAAAATGAAATCATCTCCATAAAGCTTTTCAGCAGATGGAAGCATGAAGTGCTCCAAAATCTCCTGATAGCTAGCTGCATTGACCCTGCCCTTGATAAAACACAGTGGAACAACACCAGCAGCTGACATGGCACCCCAGACCATCACTGTGGGTACTTGACACTGGACTTCAGGCATTTTGGCATTTCCTTCTCCCCAGTCTTCCTCCAGACACCTTGATTTCCGAATGACATGCAAAATTTGCTTTCATCCGAAAAAAGTACTTTGGACCGCTGAGCAACAGTCCAGTGCTGCTTCTCTGTAGCCCAGGTCAGGCGCTTCTGCCGCTGTTTCTGGGTCAAAAGTGGCTTGACCTGGGGAATGCGGCACCTGTAGCCCATTTCCTTCACACGCCTGTGCACGGTGGCTCTGGATGTTTCTACTCCAGACTCAGTCCACTGCTTCCGCAGGTCCCCCAAGGTCTGGAATCGGTCCTTCTCCACAATCTTCCTCAGGGTCCGGTCACCTCTTCTCGTTGTGCAGCGTTTTTTGCCACACTTTTTCCTTCCCACAGACTTCCCACTGAGGTGCCTTGATACAGCACTCTGGGAACAGCCTATTCGTTCAGAAATTTCTTTCTGTGTCTTACCCTCTTGCTTGAGGGTGTCAATGATGGCCTTCTGGACAGCAGTCAGGGCGGCAGTCTTACCCATGATTGCGGTTTTGAGTAATGAACCAGGCTGGGAGTTTTTAAAAGCCTCAGGAATCTTTTGCAGGTGTAATTTTGATTCAGATGATTAGGTTAATAGCTCGTTTAGAGAACCTTTTCATGATATGCTAATTTTTTGAGATAGGAATTTTGGGTTTTCATGAGCTGTATGCCAAAATCATCAGTATTAAAACAATAAAAGACCTGAAATATTTCAGTTGGTGTGCAATGAATCTAAAATATATGAAAGTTTAATTTTTATCATTACATTATGGAAAATAATGAACTTTATCACAACATGCTAATTTATTGAGAAGGACCTGTATGTGAGCAAAACCATAAAAACAAATAATTTAGAGAGGATAAACTTGGAAGGGTAATGATAAATGTCAATAATAATAACAACTGAATGAATAAAAATATAGATAAAATAATGTTAAATATAATATAAATAATATATGTATTATAATATATGATATGCAATATTATATATACATAGCCTATATATAGTACAATTGTGAACATTTTAATTATTTAAATAAATTATTAATAAATATTCAAAGTAGGCTAACCAAAATCGTATCTAATATAATGTTCGCTCATCAATGTTAAATGTGAATAAAAGCCTAAATTAAATCTGTTCATCATATAAAGCGATCGTCTCTCTTCAGAAAATGTTGGCCTAAACTGCTCAATTCATATAGTTTTACGATCTCTTTATGAACTTTTTGAGGCCTCAAAGTGGTATTTTCGTAGCTGTCAAGCGAGGGACAGAAAGCTCTCAGCTTTCATCAAAAAGATCTTCATTTGTGTAACTGAAGATGAACGAAAGTCTTACAGGTTTGGGACGACATGAGGGTGAGAAATAGCCTGGATTCCAGACGAACTTAGCCCCGCCCACAATTTTTTTTGCACGGGCAGTTCGGTCTGGACTTGATCCATAGAGAAGTAATTATGCCCGAACAGAAACTGTTCGGACCAATGAAATTGTCAGGGCGGGCTTTAGACGATGATGGACAGATGATAAACAGTAACGTAATCATCCACGTCATCAAAGGCGCTTGGGTTGAATTCGTTCTAATCCTAAACGGAGAACTTGTTCGTAAATGCGTTCACCTTCACTATTTCTCTCAGAAATGATGATCGTGTTGGTAAGTACTCTTGTGTATCCTTAAATTATTTTTTTTACAACACCGGCAAAGATCGTTTACACTCATCTTCTTCTTCTAACGTGACTTATTCCAGCGCGCGCACAGACAGGGTTGCCAAGTTTTTACAGCAAAACTCTCCCAACTGCTACTCAAAACTAGCTAAAAACAAGCCCAATAGCTTTCCGGGTGGGGGGGTTCTCCGGGAAAAATGACATTTTGGGGGTAAAATATGTGTTATTTTGGCTGGACTGCCTGCTAAATTTCGCATTCCTGGGTCTGTATATCACATAATTGGGGTCGCTTCAACCCGCGGACTTGGCAACACAGTGCAGTTGAGTTCTGTTGACATTTGACAACTAACGTTATGCGTTGCTCTGATTGGTTGTAGGTCAATCCAATTGAGGTCTTTCCTGGTTCGGTTTAAACACGCCCCATAATCACAGCCCAACGGAGCAGTATCAGACTCAAATTCTGACTAGAATTGAGTATGACGACGTCAGGCTAGGTGAGAAATGAATTGACATGAATTTTCTTTTTTAGGTGAACTACGCCTTTAAAGGATTAGTTAACTTCATGAAATGAAAATGAATGAAAATGTCCTGATAATTTACTCATCCCCTTGTCATCCAAGTCTTTCTTTGGACTTCAACGCAGGGCCGGCCTAAAGCTTGGTACATAGGCTACTCTGCAAGAACAAAGACATCTGTTCGTTTTCTCAAGGTGGCAGGCAAAAACAAGAACAAAGTTCGTTCTGGCCAGGACATAGCCTACTTCACGAGAAAAGCAGGTGCCGAACATCTCCGTTTCTCCGCATTAACCGCTTCCACTCACAAGAAAAATGAGGGGATAAATGAACCATTTTCTAATTTCAACTGTAAATTTTAAGCACACGGACCGATAAAATATAAATTTAAATGGTTTCTTATATTCTTATACTAAATTCAAAAGACTGCGTCCCAATTCGCCTACTTATACTACGCCCTAAAAGTATGTACTCTTTTTGTGAAGAAAAAGTACATACTTTTGAGTGTGTAGCAGAAGAGTGTGCAAGCTTTGGGACATACTTTGTCATCTTTAACGGACTCTGTTGCTTAGTTACGTGCGTGTCAATCATCGTCAGAGTTCAAATCCTCCACATTCAATTGAATTTCTTACCGTATCTGAGAGAAATGTAGTAGCACGTTGATCTGCCATTCGTGGGTCTTTAATGCAGAGACTCCTCTCATGTGTTTGCAAAGTTTTAATGGCCAAACGTATCATTACAAAAGTTCACAATGCTGCTGCAGGTGAAATATAATGTGGCTAACATTGAAGAAATATATTTTCGTCAGGTTAAATACTGATAATTGCTCACTCAAACCCCTTTATCTAATCCTCTCTACTTAACCGTCAGACTCGGGTAACTGTCATGTTTGTAGTTTTTTTAACACTTTTTATCCACATTTGTAGTTAATAATCGAATCCTCTTCCATCTCGCGCTTGTGGGCAATATCAGCCGTTAGAGTGCGCATCGATCTGCACTTCGTATTATGACCGGAAATAGTAGACCATCCGGGAATCTTTGGAATACTCTTTTCAACATACTACTGTTTTCTAGCTTATTAGCGTGAATAAACAGCACACAAACACCTGTAGCCTCTATATCTAGCCTTGCATTTTATTAAAGGTCCCGTTCTTCGTGTTTTTTTGAAGCTTTGATTGTGTTTACAGTGTGCAATATAACATGTGTTCATGTTTCGCGTGTAAAAAAACCCTGTATTTTTAACACAATTTACTTATCTGTATACCGCTGTTTTCACTGTCCTGAAAACGGGCTGATGACTTCCTTTATTCTATGAAGGCCCTCCTTCAGAAATACGTAACGAGTTCTGATTGTGCCAGCGGTTCCCGTGTTGTGATTTGACAGCAGCTTAGCGCACGTGGAAAGGTCACGCCTCTTAACGGGAGATATATGCGCTTAATGATCTCTACAGCGTCCCTGGGAAAGCCAAACAAAGGTGATTTGACTCCGGGATGAAAATAACAGCGTCTCGACGACATGGCGACAAACACACTCAAACGCACCACTTCCTTTTCTCCACGCGACCGTCCTCTTCTCCACGTGGGACAGCAACAAGACCACGCCCCCTTTTTTCGCATAGTCCTGTGGGCAGAGGTTAGTCTGTTCTACTGACGTCATTTATGAAGGAAATACCAGGATGTAGTCCAAGCCAGTCGTTCGCTGTAACTTCTGTTAAATAAAATATCTCGCTTGGCATTGAACTTTGAGCTTTATAATTTTACAGGTATTATTTATGCTCTAACAGCAACATTACACACTAACTAAAGTTTGAACAATGGGATCACGAAGAACGGGACCTTTAATACTTTTACCACGTCCCCCTGTGGGTGGAAACAGTGTAGTTTCACTACATAATTATTCCACAACTAAGATTTGGGACATACTAATTATTGTTTCGAATACTATTTAGTATGGATAGTATGTGAATTGGGACGCAGCGTTTGTATTCCTGGGTCTTCATCGAACGTGTCCGAAAGAGAGTTCTCGATTCTGTACTGATTCGTTTTCAAAAGAACGATTCGTTCACAAACCGGACATCACTCTTTCAGTTCATCCATTGTTCCGTGCAGAATAACTGTCCTCCGCTGCTGGACGGATTCTTAAAGTGTTTGTTACAAATAATCTGTCTCTCATCCAACACAAATGGTGCTGGGCAGGGCCTAAAGGGTTTTCTTCTCTATAGGCATAGTTTCGACAGCCTATACGTGCCAGAAAAATATTAGCTGATTATTTCAGAAATATGTAGGCTACCTCGCATCTGCATCCCCACATTACCCACCAGCCTACTTTTTTGGCACACCACACTGGTTTTATTTAATTGCCCAGTCCTATCAAAAGCTGTGTGGCTGCGTGACCCATAGTAGCGAAGCACAGACCAGTTTCGATTTAAGTGTAAATATGCTGCGGTCATAACTTTTATTTTAGACAGCACGCTGAGTTTTGAACAAGGGATGAAGCTGAAATATGATATTACTTTGTATAAATGTCAGTTTACTATAACAGCACATCTACCCGTTTTTTTTTTTTTTTTTTATATTATCTTTTATTTGGAAAGGCAAATTCCCATCACATACATTAATTACAACTTTAGTTGTTCAAGTAGGCGACATAGGTAGGGATGGATTCAGATATTTTAGATGAGTTTGTCCATATTGCCCTTCTGAGATTTTCTTTTACGGACCACAACGTATTCAAAACATTAACAAAGCAAAACAGAACCGGGATGCGCACCACTTCAAGTAATTAAAACCTCACATAAAAAGAGGGCAGGTCTACACAAAGCACAAGTACAGTCAAATGAAATCAGATCTAATTGGTTTTACATAGTCAGTCCTTTTAGTCCAAATTTCATCACGTTTTTCTTGTTCAACTTCGAGGGAAAAGGATATCTTTTCCATAACATAAATCTCATAGAAAATTTCAAACCATTCATCAATGGTGGGTGGCAGTTTTTTATCATTAATGTTCCATGTTTCAAACCCTAGATTGCCCAAATACACAGTTTCACATTTAAATGGAATCTTTACATTAAATATATTAAAATTAAAAGAAGATTAAAAAAGTGATTAGCTCCATTAGATCCACAAAGTCTCCAACAGGCATCTCCACTGCCTTGATATCGTTTCTGAATGGGTGTGTGATAAAAAAATATGACAATGTTTTTCCAGCAGAACTCCCGCCATGTGTTTGACCCGGTTGATAACCATTGTAACTGGCATATTTTCACCCCAGCTCTCCTGTGTGATCTTCACATTTACCTCCCGTTCCCATTTTTTTCTTTATGTATTGTGTATTTTCTTTTTTAGATAATTGTATAGCATTATATCATTTGGAGATCATTTTGTTGCTTGGTCTGGGTTTAGTTAATGATAAAAATACTTCCAGGAACCCCGAATCAGTTGTTCCTGACACCCCTTTAAGATTCTCACTTGCAGCTTGTACCTAAAAAAAATCTTCATTTCCCAGTCTGTAATCTTTCTGTAGGGTTTCAAAACTCTGGAATGCCCCTTTGTGAATAAATGAACGATAAGTAGTTAAACCTTTTGAGATCCATATCTTAAATCTGCCATTGATTCTGTTTGGTGCAAAATCTGAATCATAGGCACACCATCTCATAATTTTAGATGCTTCTCCTAATCTACACATTTTGACTATTGCCTGCCAGGACTTCGGAGAGCTGCCTGATATAGAATCATCTTGGATGGCCTGTTCTCCTAGTAATTTGTTATTACTTAGTAGAGCTGTTATTGGGATTCCGTTTAACGTCGTGCTTTCTATTTCTTTCCATGTTGCAGTATATGTTGGTGAGCACAGGCAGACTAAGGGTCTCAGTTGGGCTGCATGTTAATCCTGGCCTTCTTCCCTTATCACAAATACCTTGCTATTAATCTGGCCCATTCTAAGAACTGCTTAGATGGTATTTTGGTTGGCAGACATTGAAAGAGGTATAGCATTCGTGGAAGAATATATATAATACCTGTAAAATTATAAAGCTCAAAGTTCAATGCCAAGCGAGATATTTTATTTAACAGAAGTTCCCTTTCAAAGCCTACAGCGAACGGCCAGCTTGGACTACATCCTGGTACAGCCTGCTTTAATGACGTCAGTAGAACAGTTTGTTGACTAACCTCCGCCCACAAGAATACGCAAAAAAGGGGGCGTGGTCTTGTTGCTCTCCCACGTGGAGAAGAGGAAGTGCTGCGTGGAGAGGAGGAAGTGTTGCGTTTGAGTGTGTTTGTCGCCATGTCATCGAGACGCTGTTATTTTCATCCCGGAGTCAAATCACCTTTGTTTGGCTTTCCCAGGGACGCTGTAGAGATCATTGAGCGCATACATCTCCCCGTTAAGAGGCGTGACCTTTCCGTGCAACGTGCGCTAAGCTGCTGTCGAATCACAACACAAGAACCTGGCAACGTGCGCTAAGCTGTGGTCAAATCACAACACAGGAACCGTGCCACGTGCGCTAAGCTGCGGTCAAATCACAACACGGGAACCGCTGGCACAATCAGAACTCGTTACGTATTTCTGAAGGAGGGACTTCATAGAACAAGGAACTCATCAGCCTGTTTTTAGGACAGTGAAAACAGCGGTGTACAGATAAGTAAATTGTGTGAAAAATACTGTGTTTTTTTACACGCGAAACATGAACACATGTTATATTGCACACTGTAAACACAATCAAAGCTTCAAAAAACACGAAAAACGGGACCTTTAAAGATAATTCTCAATTATGCTTTGAAATATATTACAGAATTAATTAATATACCATTTTACTTTATGCAATATGTGGGTAAAATGGCCACACATGGGTTTTCCCACGTAATGCAATGTATCTAAACACTATCTCATTTGCATATTAATGTGTTCTTGGCAACATGTAATGAAAAATTACGTGTAATAATGGGAATAGTTAGCAACATTTTCATAATAATATCTATTTAATATGTCATTTCTTTCCCTATTCACTTGTTGCGTCTCCCAAAATGCCTGATAAACATGATTTAAGTCCCGGTGTCCAGACTTGTGACATGTATGGTGTCAGTCAGGGGCATAGAATGTAGTTGGGACACTGGGGACGTCCCAACCTATATCCAGAGACACTAATTTGTCCCTAGCAATAATTCAGATCGAATATTAAAATATATTTATGTCCGATTGTGTCTTGTGTTTTTATGTATTATTTATTTTATTTAACCAGGAAACATCTCATTTAGATTAAAAATACACTGGTTAATAGATCTGAGTCCCACCTCCCGTACTCACATCACTGATCCGATTGGCTTTGTTTTTTCTTTCTAACCTAGATGCGGTAAGTGAGGGAGAAATCAACAGTTCTGTGCACAAAAACATTGGGAAATCGCATCACATACTGATTCAGGGACAGTGCAGTTTTCTTCAATATGATATTATGGGGACAAAAATGTCCCAACAAAGATGGCAATATCTTGACATTTTTGGTGCCCAGGAGGAAAATAAATCGCACTAAGTGATGTTTTTTGAAAATGTAAAAATGCAGGAAGTTTTGTGTGAAGGGTAGGTTTAGTGTAAGGGGATGGGATATACAGTTTGTACAGTATAAAAACCATTATGTCGGTAAAGTCCCCATAACACATGAAAACACAACATTGCGTGGTCTTGTTGGCCCTTTTTTATAAAGTTGAAACACTTTATCAAACACAGGCTGCTTTTAGTCATCTCAGTCTCATCAGCCAAGGCTAAAGTTTCATTGCTCTTAAGGAGACTGAAAACACAGCCCAGAACAACAATGGACAAAATTGATGTGAAACAAATATTCCAACAGTTAATTTCTGTTAATGTGTTTGGCTTCTTCAAATAGCAAGAAACAAGACAGTAGACACATTCTATTGCATTGTAGGCCTACAGAGTAAAGTTAAGTTTCTTTTAAACTGCCTCCTTGTCTTCATTAGTTACTGTAATTACATAATTCATTAATATATAATATATTGTCACGGTCAAAATAGACTAAAAACCTTAGTACATTATCCTATTCATTTCCTGAATCCTCAGTTTCCGGTGCTGTCCCCACCAATTTCAAAATCAAACCCGAGAGAAATTCACTCAAATAATATAATGTCCTCGTACGAACACCCAGGAGGTTAAGATATAAAGTATTTGGCACAACATACAGACCTTTCGCTGCAAACGAAAGGATACATTTGCAGTTTAATTGAATGTAAGTAAAACCCTATTCATGGTAAATGGACTGCATAGCGCTTTCAACAGACCCATGGCCATCCAAAGCGCTGCACATATTGCCTCACATTCACCCATTCATACACCGACAGCCATGCAGGCGCCATCCAAGCTCGTCGGGAGCAGCTGGGGCTCGGTGTCTTGGTCATGGACACCTCGACACTTGGTCAGTTGGAACCGGGGATTGAACCACCAACCTTCCGGTTTGTAGACAACCTACATGAGCCACTGCCGCCAGAGAGGTCATGTATTACATACTATATTAGCACTGTTTATGTTCTCCGTCTTTAAAGCATCTCGTCTGTTTTACTGAGAAACCGCTCCAAACGATTCAGTGCGCATGTCCTAATGAGGATCGACATACCTGTGCAACACCGACCTCTAGGTGGCGCTACGACAACACAAGTTTGCAGTGCAAAGCCTTTCTGCAATAAGACATCTCTGGTGGTTAACATGACAAGTAGTGACAGCAGTGTGACATGCTATAAATTTAATAAATAAAATATGTGTAGGCCTATAGATATTATCCTTAGCCCTCTATAGCATGACTTTTTATTTTTTGGGGAAAAAAATATTTCATATATAGCATTCTTGAATTACAGCCCTTTAAGTTTGGATAGTGCATTTTCATGTGTATTCTCAAAATGGGGGGTGACAGTTAAAGGGTTAATATTTATATAATTTATTCTAACCCTCTATGGCAGGGGTCTCCAAACTCGGTCCTGGAGGGCCGCTGTCCTGCAGAGTTTAGCTCCAACCCCAAATAAACACACCTGAAGCAGCTAATCAGGGTCTTACAAGGCCCTAGTTAGACCTTGATTAGCGGCTTCAGGTGTGTTTAATTGTGGTTGGAGCTAAACTCTGCAGGACAGCGGCCCTCCAGGACCGAGTTTGGAGACCCCTGCCATAGAGGGTTAGAATAATTTATATAAATATTAACCCTTTAACTGTCACCCCCCATTTTGAGAATACACATGAAAATGCACTATCCAAACTTAAAGGGCTGTAATTCAAGAATGCTTTGGAATATAGACCAAAGTTTAGTCTCGTTTTAAAGACGACACTGCAGATTATTGCTGAAGTGAAAGCAATTCAAAATATGAAAGTATGAAAGAGTTATTGAAGTTTAAATTTACTGTAAATGAAAAAAACTGTACTAAATATTTTTTATTTCACATAGAATATATATTTTACAAAAAATAATTTACTTTAAAATTACTATAAAATCAAAGCCATATGTCTAACTAATTTGTGTTCCAAATTTGAAGTTGATATCACAAAAATTGAAGTCCCCATGAAATGTTGTTTAGGTGCTGTACCAAAAATAGCCACCGGGTGTCATTCAAATTCCATTTATTGTTTTTTTGATGCATTTTCCTGTAAATTTCTGTCCAAATATCACTTCCATCACAAAACAGTCACCAAATATGGACCCTTGAGACTCAGACCTTTCCGAAAATGTGTTTTGTCAAGATTGGAAAAGATTTTGAATATAAAGTAGTTAAAATAATTGTTGTAATATGAAACATGACACCGCCCACTAGGGGAGGAGCCGCGAGAATAATTTAGAGTAACGTTTCCATGGTAACACAATGTCCGATTTCAAAACGGTTTTCACGGGATGAATTTTGAGTTTGTAAGCTTTCAAATGATACCTAATTTATGATAATTACTTAAATATATGATACGAAAAAAGGCGATCAAAAAAAGAGCACCAGGCGTCCCGTCTGTGGGACGGTGACAGTTGTCATAGGCTACATGTAGCTTTCATGCTCTAATATTAATTGAGTACATTTAACTTTTAAATAAAATAAAAATAAACTGTTGGAAAGCTAAAATGTGATTAAATCAAATGAAAATAATTAAAATACATGTGTTTATGAAGCCTAATATCTATATCTATGTTTTGCAGTGACATCCTGTTTGCATTGAGCCCCTCTCGCCCACAAGACTTTCAAAAAGCTCTCACGTCTGTGCTTGCATTGCTTAATTGACCTTTACCCAATTGCCTATTGTGGTTAGGAAAGCCACTTAGTTGTTTTTCTCAGCTCTGAAAGCAGATTTAAGATTGTGAAACGGTAGAAATGATAAATTCATAAATAATTTGTACATACAATAGTATCATGCATTGTATGTTGTTTGTTGGTGTGTGTATGTTCTGTATATGGCACCACAGCTAAACAACTGAATTAAATAGTTCATTCATTCCGACTCAATCAAGCACGCAACAGTAGTTTTGTTGCTTTGAGTGTGTGTGATTGTGCTAACACCGTCAGCTGTTATCTACAACACAATCCCTTCTGACGTGCAGAGATGTTTTACTTGTGTTTGAAAGGTTAAGCTTTTTAGATTTCTTTTGAATGAACATGCTGAATGTTAATCTCTGTTTCTAAAATGTGTTTCCTCCCCCCCGAGCTGTAGTAAACAGGAGCAATCTTTAAAGTTTGCATACGACACAACCTAATTTTCAACACGCATCAGAACATCTTCAACACCCAACCCCCCAACACACACCCAATAAAGTTGACTCCTCTCAATTTTTGCATGCTAACATGCTAACGCCTCCCACAATTTCCTGTTGCTACCAAGTGGAACTTAAAAAAAGGTACCACACAGGAAAAAAACCGTTACAGAGTCATTGCACACTTCGGCGCAGCACTTCTCTTAAAACGGTGCGTCTCTTTGGAAAATGCCACATAACGACACAGACTGTAATATGACACATTTTAGGTATCCACTTTTCACCTCCACCTACAGCATTGTGCTGCTGCTCGGTCTCCCTCTGAACTCCGTGTCTCTTTGGATACTGCTATGTCGAAGTGGCTTGAAGAAATCCGTTCCGGTGATCTACATGGCCAACCTGGCCTTATCGGACCTTCTTTTCACGCTCTCCCTGCCCTTTCGGATCCTCTACTTTGCCACAGGTCGATGGATGCTGGGAAACGCTCTGTGCATGATTCCAGGGACACTCTTTGCCATCAACATCTATTCAAGCTCTTTGTTCATCACGCTCATCAGTGTGGACCGGATGCTGGCCGTGGTGTATCCCATAAGATCTCGGTCGGTCCGGACGGCTCCGGTGGCCTGGGCGCTGTGCATGACCGTGTGGATGTTCATCGCTGGATTGGCAGTGCCAACTGCCCTAAACCACCCCGAAAATAAGGACGCCAAGTGTAACGTTACGCGTTGTTTTGAGAGATACACAGATAATGAATGGAAAAAAGGCTTCACCATCCTCTGCTGTACCACTTTCTTCGGTATTTTAGTACCTTTCGGCATCATTCTGGGCTGTACGGTGGCAGTCGTGCGGCAGTTGAGAGGCTACAGCATGACGGCTTCCTCGAGCAACACCGAGCTGAGCAAAAGCAAGATTGTGAATCTCTTTCTGTCCAACTTGCTCATCTATGCCATTTGTTTTATCCCCTTTCACATTGCTTTCATCCTATTTGCCCTGAGCAAATTGGAAATCTTGCCGGGAGATAAATCTCTCGAATTTTACTTTAACCTGCAAACTGTTACCATGTGCATGGCCAGCACGAACAGCTGTCTGGACCCCCTGATCTACTACTTCAGCTCAAAGAGAATAAAAGGTAGGAGCAGATGCGATTCTTCGTCAAAAAGCGTCGGTCTCGGCCTGGTCCAGAGTATGAGTTGGACAGGACAGTGAAGCAACAAATTATCACAATAACATGTGTTGTTGGGGTAAACAAGAGGAAATGATTATGCAAAAATCAAAACCTAAAACCAAGAGCTGACTCACGCAAGACAATGTTGCACATCTCCGCTCATGTGCATCGCGTGGAAAAAGTTGCAAATCTGATTTGTTCACTCTGGCGCCCTTAAGCTCGGCGGGTGAAAAGAGAAGGGAAGAAAATGCAGAACGTTGAGCTGAGGTGGTACTTTTACAGAAATCAGTACCTACCAATTTGACATGAATACTTTAATGTGTTTTCGGGAAACATGTAGCAAATCCACAAAGCTGTATAATTGCTTATCACTGAGAGCCAAAGGTTGTAGCTAGACTTTTTTGACCCCTCTGTTCATATTTTGCTTCCTTTTGTACCGCATTAGCTGCACTGTCTTTCTACCAGCATTATCATTTGAGACTTTTTCTTTTTTAGAATTGTGTTTTTGTGTCATTGAGGTGTACTTTTTACTTGTCATGCATTATGTTAGCAGAAATAAACCAAACGTACTTCTGCAAGCTTAATCCACGACTTATCTTGTCAGATGATGGCGTCAATATAATGATGACTCGCTTTTGATCAGACTTCTACTGAGATGTATGAGTGAATGTGTGAGAAACAGTTCACATGGTTGGATGAAACTCGCAAGCTGGCAAAAGGAAGTGAAAGTTTAATTTGTGTCAACAGTGTTAAACGCTGCACCCTCTCCTGTCGTTTCACATGAGGGATCTTTTTATTTTTGTGGCTTGTGGGGCAAGTGCACTGAAAGGTCTCTTGCACACAGTCGCTTATTTATAACCTTAAGGCTAAGATAATCATACTAAAAGACTGTATTTTGATTTCAGTGGGCCTTTAAAGTAGCTGTAAAGATGGACAGAACGCGAGTAGGGTTTCAACAGTTTATTGATGGATTTTACAAGCGATTATTATTTACAAAGCGAGAGCAGCAGAATAGAGTGCATCGAATCAAACGCCTCAGACAAAACTTGCTACACCAGTATGTGGAAGAGGAACAAAATACATATAAATGGTACGATTAGAAAAAGTGCAAGCATTATGAAACGAGTCCACCTCAGACAAGGTCTAAGGATCATAGGTGAATCTTACATAAAAGGAATACATTTTTGCACACCCGTGCCTAAGAAGATTCACCTTTAATTTCAGTCAAAACCATATGAAACAGCCCATTCTGATCGGTATGGACGCACTCCGTTTTAGAGATAACGAAACATTTCAAACCAACATCTGGTGGCTAGTTTTTCACATTTTTCTACAAACTTTATTCACACGTATTAAAGAGCAACACACGGTATTTGAACATGATAAACCGCTCAGTTAAATAAACATTAATACAAAGAAATGGATGTCAAGTTAGGAAATCCAAGATAAGAAAACTAATATTGCTTAGATCACGTTCAAAAAACCCACGCTATGACTTAAATTACAGGCTTAAAGTCATACATTTTTAAAATATGAGGTATACATCTTTTGGCATTGAAGACAATTTTCTAATATTGGATTTCTTCTATAATGCAGGAGGAAATGAACGACAAGTTTGGACCGATGAAACAAACCACAGGAACAGCCTTCAGTCTACACGGACTGAGGCTTTACAAAAGAAAAACGCAAATCATTCGTCAGTGCATGCCAGACTAAAGACAACGTCTGAGAGTAAGCTCAGTTATAATTGAGGAAACTTCCCCAATGAAAAACAAACAAACCTGAGAGTGAAATAAAACGACAAACTCCAGACAATGCCAATCAAAACAACATACTTGGGTGAAAAAAATTACAGCTTATCCTTGAAAAAAAAAGAAAAGAGAACCAACAAATACATAAAGATGGCATTATGTAACATTATGTACAGGTTTATCACGCTGATAAAGTGCTGTTAAGCTGGACAGATGGGGAAGGGTCGCTTTTGGGTTTTGCTCAGTAGAGTTGAGGAGAAAGGAGGGAAACTACAGCAGGAGTCGGTCGCAAATCATCGTCTCAACGACAAACGTGTTCTCGAAGTGCCGGATGCTGTGGCAGTTCCTGGTCTCTCTCTTATCGATGTCTGAGGAAGAAGCAGAGTCGAGTTGGATTAAACAGACGCTCTCTTATAGGACTCGCATGTGGTGTGTGAACAATGTGTTCAACGTCACCGTTCAGGACGGGTTTTTGTGCTGCCTAGTTTGGGAAGCATTGTACATTACCATTGAAAAGTTTGGGTCTTATTTAAATGTTATTTTGAAAGAAGTCTCTTATGCTCACCAAAGCTGCATTTGTTTGACAAAACAAAATAACGTGAAGACTGTAATATTTCACAATATTACTATTTAAAATTACTGCTTTCTTTTTTAATTTATTTGAACAAGTACTTTACTCCTGTGATGGTAAAGCTGAATTTTCAGCATCATTACTCCAGTCTTCAGTGTCACATGATCCTTCAGAAATCATTCTACAATGCTGATTAGCATTTCTTATTATCAATGTTGAAAACAGTACTTTGTGGAATACTGTTTGTTTCAGGGATTCTTTGATGTTTAACACGATGTTTTTACTGTCACTTTTCATCATTGTAATGAATCTTTGCTGAAAGTATTTAAAAAAACCTTTACTGACCCCACACTGTGAAGCCTAATGGGCCCCACTTTATATTAGGTGGCCTTAAGTACTATTTTTTTTTATGCAAGTACATAAGTACAATGTACTTACTGTGTTCAAACTGTATTGCAAAAAACCTTTGCTGATATTGAGGTGGGATACGGGTAGAGTTAGGGACAGGTGTGGTGGTCTGGGTAGGTTTAAGGGTAGGGTTAGGTGTAAGGGAAGTGTTAACTGTGTAATTCAAATTACATGCAGGTATTTTTTTTAAATGTAAGTACAATGTAAAAACATGCATGTACACAATAAGTGCATCGTATCAAATGATTAATTAAAATGTTACTACATAGTAATTAAAGCCACCTAATATAAAGTGGGTCCCCCTAATGCCCAAAATGAATTAGTTTGAGTAGAGCAAACTCAACTAAATTGCAACAAATGGAGTTCAATCAAATTCACTTTTATGTGTATTTAGAACTTTTGTTTCTATGTTCTAAGTTCAGACAAACTTTCTGGGATTTCCCAGCATGTTTTGCTATGACACGCAAAAGTGAGTAAATTCAAATGAAGTGTTATGTTTTTTTTGTGCAAGATCAATGTTAAGGGGGATATTTAGTAGCATTTCATGTTTTATGCGATTTTAGAAGAGTTTCTGTTGTGTTTTTTTTGTAGGGTTGCCATCATGGTGACGAGTGGAACGAACTTAGTTTAAGAACAGTTATACATTTAATGTTGTATATTGCCATTAAAGCATTGTGTTACCAATTTGCAAGGTAGCATTAATTGAAGTAGCTATTTAAAAGCTAGACAAGTATCCGCTACTAAAAATATTTAAGTTGAAACGACAATTCTATGTTAAATGTACTTAAATATTTAAAGTTGAGCAAATTAAAATGCACGAGCACAAAATAAAAATGTGCAAGTTCTGCTTACTTAAACGTTACATTTCTTAACTTAAATTTGATGCAACAGATCACCACAAATTTGAGTTGCGCCAACTTATTCGGGTTTACAGCAAGGGCGGTTTCTTCATTAGGGCGAGAGGGGTGATCCTTCTGCAAGTACAAACTTCTGTGAACAAGCACAGTGCGCATGCGCGGCAAACAGATGGAGCCCAACCTACAAGTGTATTTTTATGATAGCAGAAGCTGTAATGTGACTATTGTATGGTAATCAAAATAGCATAATTAGTCTGTGCTTTTGTTTTAATTTTCAGTTCAGTGAATTTAACTTCTGGTTTGATAAGCATTCTTTTGTTTGTTAAATTGTAATGTTACAATGTTAGCACGTAATGTGACTTGACCCCTTTTTGCACATAATACATAGCATAGATGTGGAATGTAACCATGCAGTCCATGTTTGTTTTCCATAGCCTTCAATATGAACATTGTTTGTAAGATAATATTGGTCAAGATGTGAAATATCATTTTTAAATAAAAATACTGAGATTATTCCATACAAATCGCCATTCAGCCCAAAAGAGATTTGTTTGGCCATATTGCCCAGTGCTACCTTATGGCATGCGTTAAATGCTGAATTTTCCATGTTTTAGCTAAGCAGTAATGATACATTATTATATTACTGTATGGTTATTTAACAATAAGCCTACATCCAGACCTGCACTAATAATTCAGTTTGTTTGCGCCCCCAATTGTTTTTTTTTTTAGCACCAGCCACAACTGGTTTACAGTGCAAACTTTTGAATAGTTGTATTTTTATTAATTTTTTCATAGGGAAAAAAAAAATAATAAAAAAAATTATGTATAAACCATTTAAAACAGGCTTCCATGACTTGTCAAACAATAGTAACCACTACTAACTACTCCCAAATAATTCCTATACTACCCACAATCCTGCAGAGAGATCCACTAAATTCAATTAGTCTCAATGGAAACGGGACTTCTAGAAAGAAAAGGTTGTAGTAGTTTCTGCAGATAAATGTTACCCAACTACATAATCAGCAACCCACCTAATGTTAGATGATTCCACTTTTTTTTTCCACTAAAGATGCCACTTTAGCTAAAATATTAATCAATATTAAAAACATTTAAAAAAAAAAAAGACTAAAAATATATATCCTTTTTTCCCTTCAAAATCATAAATGTTTTAATTTCGGGGCTGGCCATTTGCAACATGAAGAATTGTGAAAAGTGCTTTTGTTGAGAGGGCGGACTCAGTTGTCATTCTTGGTGTGGCAAAAATGTTGCAAGGCACCACATTTCTATTTCCTGTGGCTTGCCAGACACCATCTGCGCATAGATGAGTGAGAGGAAGTCCTTATGGAGCCAAACTACAGCTCCCACATCGCATCACTACCCACACCTCAGCATCACACGAGAGAGATGCCCCTTTGATCCAAACGACAACTCCCACAATGCATCAGTGCCTGACGTGCATCACATCCCCCTCTGTGTGGTTTCCTAAGACGTTCTGTGTACTATACAAACGTGAGTCACACACCCACATTCACACGCATTAATCAGGATGAAGATCAGTGTCAGCTTGCCACACGCACCAGACTGAAAAGAACACAGCACATGCCCATATCCGTCTGAATGCAATGCTTCCTATTAGGCCAAAGTACTCTGACTCACAAAAAGAAGATGTTGCTGTTACTATCAGCAACAGTTAATGTGGTTGATTTCGCAAGATAACTGGGCGTACAGAAAAGAAGAAAAAAAGCAGGAACAAAATGAGCAGCTGCGTGTGTGTGTGTGTGTGCGTGTAGGTGCCAGTTACAAATAATGTATGAAACGCATACATGTAATGAAAAAAAAAGCAAGACTTTAAAGCAAGCCTTGTGGATTATTTTTTTTCACTCTTTATTTGGCAAAAATCTGATGTTGAAGTCATTAACATCTTTTTTTGCTCAACAAAGTTACATTTAATAGACTGAAAATATAGAAAAACTGAAGTAATTACAATTTGACATAACTTTTCTATCTGAATATATTTTAAAAAGCTATTTATTCCTCTAATGCAAAGCTGAATTTGTGGATCACCTTCAGAAATCGCTCTAATATGCTGATTTGCTGCTCAAAAAACATTTCTTATTATCATCAATGTTAAAAACAGGTGTGCTGCTTACTATTTTTGTAGAAACTGATAAACTAACAAACTACTAGGTTTGGGGTATGTAAGATTAAAAAAATATATATATATAAATAATATATAAATATATAATAAAAATATTATTTATATACAAAATAAATATTTTTACACACACGCGCACGCACTAAACTGATCAAGAGTGACTGTAAAGACATGTATAGTGCTACAAAAGACTTCCATTTTAAATAAATGCTGTTCATTGAACTTTCTATTCAATGAATCCCCCAAAAATATATTGTGGTTTTCAGCCTTGATGAGCATAAGGAATTTTCAATTATGTGAATTATTGCTAAATAGGTGTGCAATACTGCCAGTTAAACACCATAGTTTAATACTTAGTGTTAAGGGTTTGCTCAAATCACTAACCCAAATTATGAGCAATTGAAATAATGATAATAATTGCAGTGATGTTTGACTTGGCAAACACCAATAATAAATAAAGCAGTCATGAAACTCACGTCTTTGGCTGCTACGGCGTCTCAGCCTGTAAGTCTCTTTTCCGTAACAGAGCCGGTGGATGAAGGGTCCCAGCTGACGCATGTTCCTAACGCGTCCCGTCACCACCATCTCTTCCTGAATGATGTAGGTCTGGGGCAAATACATCCCCCGCTGCAGAAACACAAATGCATACAAACGGTCACATGGGATTCCACCAACATTGACACATTGGCTATGACGAATCCAACATTAGAAATCTGTGTCGCCTCTGCGGGAAGTGACAAGTTCTATTTAAAGATTTAAATATATAAAATGTCTATTTATATAGACACGTCCATGCATTTATCATTATTTTAAAAAGAATCCCAGAGTTTTCCAGGTTTTCCATGACCATGGGAACTGTCCTTGTGGATTAAAAATATATACATTTTAACAATTAATTTCTGAAGGTGCATTTTTACCATTTCATATTTTACATTTCACATATAAAAGGCTGCACATCCAATGTGTGACTCACGAACGGAGACCTTTTGTTCAAGAGTTACATAAAACTTTATGCAATCGGTTACCTTGACATTGGCAAGCAGCTCCCACAGGCTCCTGGGCGGCATGACGATTGTCGTGTTGAGCTCGATGACGTAGCACTTATCCAACGCAATGTCGTAGTAAGCTGTGAGTCCCTGTGTTAATGAGAAACACCTCCGTTAAAAACGACTCTAGAACTAGCAAAATGATTTCAGACATTTATGTTTAAGTTTAATACTTCTTACTCAACAAGGACGCATTAAAATGATCAAAAGTGACCATATAGATATTCATGACGTCAATAAGATTTGCATGTTTCTATGTATCCATGTAATGGATTCCACAAAAATACTAACTGTTTTCAACATGATAACATGTAATGTTTCTTGAGCAGCAAAGATTTCTGAAGGATCATGCGACACTGAAGACTGTGTTACAGAATTACAGTTGAAAATATATTCATTAGCTATTTTGAATAGTAATAATATTTCACAATATTAATGTTTTTACTGAGTATTTGATCAATTAAACCCATATGGGAGAACAAAATGTTCTACTTTCTACCAGACTGACAGTCTTGTAGATTTATAGCTGCTGGGGAACTTGGGAACGTGGCGTTCACAGAAACATTTGCATGTACTTCTGTGCCTGGCACATTGCACTGCATATTAAACAATGATTTCAGCAGACAAAAGGTTTCCTTAGAGATGGTTCACAGTCCATCTGGGGGAGCAGCGATGATTAACGTCGTCTTTTGTACAGCCAAAGAACTCGAAGAAACTGTACCAGAGCTAAATGGGCAGAACTTCACTTCAAGCGCTTCTCAGAAAGATCCTCACCCTGTGAAAGTCGTGAATGATGTCAGCCGGGTCACTGCTTCCAAAGTCGGGCACAGGCACGCTGATCTGCTCGTAGTTATCATCCAGGTAGATGCCCACGTTTTCCTCGATCTCCTGCCGTCCGAGTAACGGGGCGAACAGGGGGTCCTCGTACATCACCCGACAGTGAAACAAGCTGTCCTCTGGGATCTGGGGAAAGAAAGCAGAGTGGTTTAATAGAGGGAACTTGAACTAGTTTAGAGAACTGAAGACCTAGCAAGGTGTTGCTATGGTGATCGCTATGGCAATGAACTTTAATAGGCTCGTTCGTGAATAAAAGATGATAAACAGATCCAATGACGTCTCTCACCTGAGGGCTGAAGTAGTATCGGTACAGGCATACAGACGCCATGACCAAGCCTGACAGGAAGATCACAAGGCCGAGCACGACGCACCAAAGGCCACTAAAGTGAGACTTCTTGGATCTTACCGGAAGCACCAACTCATCCTTCTGGAAAACACAAAACAACTTCAATTAGCACTTGGGATGCTTTTCGGGTCTGGACTGATTTGTACTTCACAAAACAAATCAAATATACCATGCATGATAACTGAAGGTTTCATTTTAAAATTACAGTCACTCACTGATAAGGCTTCTCATCATATACATTTTTTTTAATACCAAAATCTGTATGTGCATGCTGCCACAAATCACTTTTCTTGCTCAGTCACTAGGTAAAAATACTATCTAAACATTCTTATGTCATGATACATTTACTAGAGATGCAAAATTACTTAAGATAATAGAAGGGACGGTCCACCCAAAAATGTACAATTGTGCCTTTTTTGGCTGCAACCATCATGTTGTTCAAGCCCATAAGACTTTCTTTAATCTACAAAACAAATAAAGATATTTTTCCCTCCATTGAAAGTCCAGGTAACCCAAACTGAGAAGATATGACAAGATATGCAAAGTATTTGTGTTTATATGAGAAAACAAACTAACAAGATATGAAAATGAAATCTATTTATTATATAAAGAGATCACAAGGCTTGGATTAAAAAAAATAGAGATATTGATTCAATTTTACACTTTTAATTTGCGTTTCAAAGATTAACCTAGGTCTTATGGTTTTGGAATGACATGTGGATGAGTAACTGATGACAATTTTCATTTTTGGGTGAACTCAAAAGTATCAAAATGAAATGGGTTTATGCTTAAAAGAAGAAAAAAAAATTGGGTAAGAAAAAATAAAACAAGGTTATTTTTCTGATCCGATTGAGCATTCCTTTTTTAAGCATAAACACCTTTTTTCCTGAAAAATAATATATGAATTCAATAAAAAAATCTTGATCAAATCTTGATTTAATAATACACGCTGTGTTCCAAATTATTATGCAAGTGACATCAGTTAGCCTGGCGCCGCCCTCCTACGCACTTCTGCTCAATTTTCATTTTCCTTCAGTACTCCGTCTGGGTTTGCAGTATATTCTCTGGTTTTCTCCGGTCAAATTTTAACCGGTCCAATCAGTGAACAGAAGTAGTGGCTGAGAACGATGACATTGATGTTGAGCGCTAGTTTGAGATGACATACGTCACGACCAAACGTTAGCGATTGGTTATGGCAGATCCAGTGTGGCTCTGGGCAGATCCAATAGTTTTTAACTTCAACAGAGTACCCGCATTCAAGGAAGTAAACGCTTGTCAATGGAGAGTGGCGAGACTCTGTACCAATGAAAGGTACGAGAGTCTGGTAGGACCAAGCTACATATCAGTAGGATTTCAGTAAAATAAACATTCAGATTTTAGTTTTTCAAAAAAAAAAAGAAAAAAGGTTGATTTATTAGTCATCTCTTTTGTTTTTTGAGAACTATCAATCTCAGACAGGATCACCCAAAAGTAAAAATTGTGTCATTATTTACTCACTCTCAAATCGTTACAAACCTGTAAAATGTCTTTATTCTGCTGAACACAAAGGAAGATATTTGGAAAAATGTTGGTAACCAAACAGATAGATATCGGACCCCATTGACTACCACAGTAGGAGAAAATTAAAAAAATACTATGGTAGTCAATGGGGCTGTCATTGAAAAACTCAAATCTGAATGTTTATTGAAATTAAAGCCTACTGATATGTGCATAATTTGGAACATGGCGTATATTTGTAAAGAAAAAGCTAGACAAAAGTATGTTAGAAAACCATTTTTTGCAGGGCTTCACTTTCAGCACCCAACTGCGCCACAAAAATTAGTCACGGCAGCGTCTCAAGACGTCAGGTGGCGTGAGCAATCCATACGCCTCCAGTCTCTCAGAGACGCTGATGCCGAGGACACCAGCTCGGATCGGCCCACGCAAGCTCTGGATCATGGTGAATCAAACAGACTGCTGACAGAGCTACTATCTCCGCCTGGCAGAGCGATATTTTTAGGCATGTACTGTACTTCCACGCTCCTTATTTGTACAGGAGTTCCTCTCTACGTAGGGAAGACACACAGTAGCAGCGGGTAGGAGACAGTGTGTGGGTACCAGGCTGAAAATAACAGCACTAGTATCAGATTAGATGAATCCACGTCATTTACACTCTAGTAGAGAAAATTAATGCAGGCACATGAGGTCAAACTGAAAATGTGACGCACTAGAGCCTCAAGAGGAGAACGTTCTGCCTCGCCCACAAATGTCCCAGTTTATTAATGCATTTACATTTCTGTTACTCTGAACTGAATTCTAATAAAATGGCACTATTTTGGGTAGAAGCTTTTTAGTTACGAAGATTTGAAGCACATTAACAGCCTGCAATTGATGCAGTCTCAGAAATGAGAAAACGGTGAAATCTGCTGCAAGCGTCATATTCTTAGGAGCCTCAGACTAAAAAGAAAAGGATGTCAGGCATCCATTTTGTGATAGCAAAGATCCTACTGGCAGGATCAAGCGTGTGCCTATCCGGGTTGGAGCGAGTACTGAGTGTTCCAGGCACATAAAAACAAAAGGCTGCGGTCATCCGCACGGTTACAGCTCAGGTCGAGTGGTGATAAAAGGATTTGCAGTTGAATAACTACCACTGTGGGAACAAACAGTGAAGAACACACACACACACAAATGCAGCTCAAGCCGATTTGTTCGGCACTAATCTGCAGTGGCGGCCACACGGCGAAGGGTGATGTAATATCATCCTGTTGTACATCTCAATACTGGCTCGCACCCATCAGCTGTAAACCAATGCAGAACTGCATGTCTGAGCCTGTCAAAGTGTTTAATAATGTATACTTTTATATTAATATATTCATGAAACTCTGAGCTGTTCAGTCAAAAATAAGACATCTGATACTTATAATAGAATAATGACAGAAAATTCTGAAATCTGCTTTCAGCATCATTTTCCTTTTTCCAGGTTTTCCTGTGCATCTCAATACTGGCTCACATCTATCAAGTGCAGTCCGTTGCAGAATTACATTAAATTCTCTCATATTCTTGCTTTAAACATGCACAAGCCTGACAAAGTATTTTTTTAATATAAATTGCATTAATTTGATCATAATAATTAGTTTTATTATTGTCATTAACAACAATACTAATAATTGTATATTATATACCACTACAATTTGGTCTACTAATCGTCTAACGACATAAAGTCATAATAAAAGGCAATAACAAAGCACAATTATACACATGAAATGTTCTCTTCTCCTTTCCTAAGCACAGGTACAAATAAATTAAAATAAAGATAAATGTTTGCTGCAGTTTTTATTGCGTTTAGCTGAGAGGAACATGGCAAAACAAAGGATGGTTTCACGGCAGACCACAAAACAAAAGACAATAATGTGTATTTAAATGGGAAGCTGCAACTCACGTGAGAGTATGGCATGTGAATTTCCTCTTTGTCTTTGTCATCGTTCTCCTTTTCCGGCTTCTGTACAGTTACTTGTTGAAACGATATCTTCACCATTTTGACGTTTCTTCCTAGTTTTCTGCGGTTAGGACGTCCAGTGATTGAACCACCAAGGACGGTTCTGAGCTGTGAATGAAACGCTCGACAGAGGGCGAACTTAAAGAGGATTCCCTCGCTTCCGGCACGCTACAAATTAAGAGTCCACCAATCGGTGTCGATTTACTAAAATTAGTATCACTCACAATTTCCACATAAAAAAAAAACAGGTCTCGTCTATTAACCCTTTTAGATCCGAATTATGCAACAAGGGACAAAATGTTGTATGCTTTATTTTACTCTAAATGCAACCATAAATCATAATCATTTGGGGAAAAGAATCTGTTTATGTTAATAGTTATTTCTAATGTCTATAAAAATAAATAAATAAAAAACTGGTTAAAAAGCCTGATTATTATACACATGAATATGTTGTGTTAATTCAAGAAAACGACCAGGTTTTATCTTGCAACCTGTTAAATCACAGTTTTCCACACCAACTTGTTTCCAAGGAAAAACACATTGAGTGTCCATTCATAAGCATTACCCATCTATACATCCCTCATTTCTTTTAAGATTTTCATTCTTCATTTATTCCTATAAGATTTTTACTGGGATCACATATATCAAGTTTTCTGTAGTAGGCTATACAGAATACCCATTTGTGCTTAAAAAATTATTAATAATAATAATATTAAATATAACTCTTCAATATGATATTATTGGTACAGTTTAAAGTTGTATGATATATTGTATCATTATGTATTAATGTAGCATACTAATATTTTAATAATGTTGATACATTTTTGAGATACGTTTCCTCTGTAATGTGCGTAATTAACAGAGAAAGTGAGAAATCTTAATGTCCCACGTTTATTTGGCAAATTAATAACCTTGAATAAATGATATAGCAAAAAGATTATTTCACCATGAATGTAATCATGCTTTAAAAACAATAATTTTTATTTTTGATAATTGACACAGATTTAAAATGAAAGGAAAAGTACTACCTGGAATAATAATAAAACATAAAAATAAAAAAAGATCCAGCCCGCCTGGTCACGTCTTGGACTTTTATTGTGAAAGAGTTCCACAAATGGATGTCCATTCCGGTTCTATTTTAGCCGTTTACGGCGCTCTACTACGCGCTCTGATTTGCATCAGACTGCCGGAAGTTAATAAATAACTTGACACTGCTTAATATGGCTATGATGCAGGTTATAATCTATAAATTATAATCTACAAACAGCGCAAATAAAAAGTATTATCAAGCAATGAATGAGAATAATTTTGAATTTCATGTTTTATCTTAGCACTTTGTGGTTTAAAAGATTGATTTAGTAGCATTACACGGGATTCTGTTGAAAGTCCATTGAATTTACAAATGAAGACAACTGTATGCATGTTGTCAAATGTAAATGTAATATAAAATATAGCTAATAATATTTCTTTTAATCATTTAAAACAATGGGATTTGCTGTCTGCATGGGGTAAATATATCATAAATATTATGTAAATATGATATTGACATATGTAGTTTAGTTTTCAGTAGTCTTACATGTTACATTTCAACACAACAGTATGCGTTGCATTATGTAGCTTCATAGATGGCCTCATAATAACAAGTAGGCTACGCATTGACGCTGTCCCACATACGCACACTGGTGCTAGCAGGACGTCGTGAATGAAATGAACTGAATTCCAGTAGAGGGCGCACTTTTGTTCTGTTCAGCAAATTGGTTTCAATCCTGAAGCTGTCACATTCAGTTTTATGTAATACACAAAAAGACATTTAGATTATGTATTTACCATTTAGGCTATTTGATTAGGCTTATTTATTCTCTTAGCAAGTTCTAGGGTTCAGATAAACAACAGGAAGTTAGTATTTATAGTAGATAGGTAGCCTACCCAACACAAACATGCCAACCTCACTTTGACAAGATGAAGTTTTCCAGGGAACTACTTGTACCATTTGCTTTCCTCTTCTCATTTAGGTCAGTTCTCAATTCTCATTCCATGTTCCTTTACTTATCTGTAATTTCCAAGATAGCATTAAGTTTCAACCCTCTAGTTTTAATTATTAGTTTGTTGGTGTGAAAATAAATAGGCCTAAATAAAATGGTTACACTGCAGTGAGATCATTGCCATTTTACTTTTAACTTAATAGACCCTTTTCACAGACTGTGATGTCTTGTATTAACCATAAACCATGGTATTAACCATAGACCGTTAAAAAAAGGTTTTAACGGTCATCAATATCGTAAATCCTGCAACGTTTTTCGTATTTTCATTATATATATATATATATATATATATAAAACAGTAATATTTTGTATTGTATTACTTTTGCATCAAATTACAAAAAACAAGTTAACGCTGCTGTGAGGGTGTTTCTAATACAGCGTCTATGGGAGGGATGGTAAAAAATGTACATATTTCTCTTTTTTGACTGCCGTTATCAATCTCTCTCTATTTTTCCTCTCTTTTTGAAAGTTGTGAAATCACTATTGTGGCGTTTTTCTTTAGCTATTTGAGCAAATGCAAATGCAAAAAAAAAAAAACCTTTTAATGTATTCTCTCATTCACAGCTATAATATGTAACTCAACTATGACGACTTCCGCTCTGAGAAACCCGGAAATGTGAAAAGGGTCTATTTGTAGAAAATTGAGTTGAAAAACTATAATATGCTGTTGAAGATTCACCACTTTGTTCTCAGTTGACAGAAATACATTTGTTAATCAGACACAATTTACTGAACTATGATATGCATAATTATCTTACTTACAACTAATATTATAATTGCAGTTGCTTCTTAAGAAAGGACTTCAAGAATAAAAAATGGACCATAAACCATTAACAGATCATAGGTTTTTTTTCCTTCTTACAGGCGAATACGTCACTGAAAACAGTCTCTCAATTAATTATTCTAATTTATTGACCCTGATTATTATTTTTAAAGGGCAGTATGACATCTATCTATCATCTATCCATCTATTTCAAAGATAGCATCAAGTTTCAACCATCTAAACTTGAACATCTAAGTTTAATGGTTTGGTATCTATCTATCTATCTATCTATCTATCTATCTATCTATCTATCTATCTATCTATCTATCTATCTATCTATCTATCTATCTATCTATCTATCTATCTATCTATCTATCTATCTATCTATCTATCTATCTATCTATCTATCTATCTATCTATCTATCTATCTATTCAGGGTAGTTGAGCTTAATTTAATTCAGTAAATTGTCCTTTGGTCCATCTACAGGTTCACAGGGTGGGTTGGGTGGGCACAGACAAAGGCACGGCTGTTGATTGGTTGCCAGTCAGTCCATTCACATGTAAATCAGACTTCATAAATGTCCCTCTTCAGTCACCCACTTTGCACAGCATATGTAGTGCTTGTTAGCACAGACTTTTGTCTCGAATTGAACCCGCCGACCATCTGCCCCCCATTCAGGCGTCCTCTCAGCGGTCTCTACTGCAGCAATATGGCCCCTGCGTCCCGCAGCAACAGCCACGAGGAGGATTATTACGGAATAAAAGACAGAAAGGTACGCAATAGGTCTCTTTAATAGCTCAAGGCAAAGTTTATCGACGTTTTCCCTCAACTTAAAGGCATTTCTCTCCCTCTTCAGACGAGGAAACCTCTGGTGGAGAAAAAGAGACGCGCCCGCATTAATGAAAGTTTACAGGAGCTGAGGCTACTGCTAGCCGACCCGGATGTAAGTTCATGTATCACTCCTTAAAGCATCTGTATCCACCGCCAACATACAGTGCAGAGGGAGTCTTAACAATCATTTTTGTTTAGGCGCAGGTAAAAATGGAGAATGCCGAGGTGTTGGAAATGACCGTGAAGCGCGTGGAAAGTATTCTACAAAACAAAGCGAAGGGTAAGAGCTCTGTTTCAAGATCAAGTTTCACACAGGCCGCATTTAAAATGTTTCCGAGCCGCTTGTAGCTTATTTGGGTCGTGACGTCATGTCGTGTTTCTCCTCCGCAGAGGCTGACAGTGTGAACCGCGAAGCTAACGAGCGATTCGCCGCGGGCTACATCCAGTGCATGCATGAGGTGCACACCTTCGTGTCCAGCTGTCCGGGAATCGACGCGACCATAGCCGCCGACCTGCTGAACCACCTCCTGGAGTGCATGCCTCTGAACGACGAGGATCGCTTTCAGGACATCCTGTCAGATCTCATGACGGACTCTTGCAACGGTGGCACTTGGCCTGGCGA
Organism: Romanogobio albipinnatus; assembly: GCA_023566225.1. Lineage (NCBI taxonomy): Eukaryota > Metazoa > Chordata > Actinopteri > Cypriniformes > Gobionidae > Romanogobio > Romanogobio albipinnatus. The sequence goes on from CM042244.1 coordinate 50,173,165, forward strand.
GGCGACGTACGCCGTCAGCAGCGCGGTCAGCAGCGCCTTGTCCCCGGCCCCTTCAACCACCTCCAGCGATGACCTTTGCTCTGACCTGGATGACACGGACACGGAGCACAGCCGCATTTCGGCGGAGGCAAGGGATCAAGCGCCAAGCATGCCAACCATGTACCCCTCCAAGTCCGTTTGGAGACCATGGTAGACAGATGCGCACCCCTGTCGATTCATGAACATTTGAGTGTATTTTTTTTTAGTTTAGAGCTATTAAAACCTGCATTAGTCCAGGATTGAGCACCTTTGTGATGGACCGTTCTACAGTTGGAATGGGCCAGCTGCAACGTTGCTTTTTTTGTCATTTGTCATCGACCTGTGGATACCCCTCAGTAAGCTCTTCTTGGTGCAACAATGTGCATTTCAATCCAGTTCCACACAGTTAGAAGTATTTGTATTTAATTGTTTTCTTTTGTATAAGCTAAGTTAAAACAACACTGTAAGGATAAATAATATTTTTAGGGAAATCTTCCCATCTCTAATTATTGTAGCCTACACTCTAAAAAATAAAGGTTCTTTATTGGCATTAATGGTTCCACGAAGAACCTTAAACGTCCATTGCACAAGAGCTTCTTTATATATATATATTGTAGATTATTAAAATGTTCTTCACACTAAAAAATGGTTCTTGAACTTCACTGAAATGTTCTTTGGGAACCCCCCAAAAATGGCATCACTGTGAAAACCTTTATTTTTGAGAGTGTGTAGGGTAGGATGTAAATATTTCAATGTCGTGGCTGTAGATATAGATATCTGACATTTAAACGTGTATGTAATCGTTGTGATAAAGGAATTTAAAATAAATAAAAGTCAGATGTAATGACATTTAATGTGTTTTATATGTGATTGTGACTTCACCCTTCATTAAAATATCATTTTGATTGTATTACTGTAAAGAGTGTCATGTTATTTCTTAGGCCTAACATGAATTTGAGGCTTTCTTGAGCAGATGTTAAAGAGTTTTCAGGCAACTGCAGTTGCTTTGATGAAATAACCAGAGTATGTAATCTGCTTTCACACCTCCTCTACAAGTCTGAAAGTGTGAATAGGAACTTTGGGTATTTTGAGCCTTAAGTGTTAAACTTAACACTCTATTGCCGATCAGCAACAGTACCTATTGCAGCCAGAGAGAGCTAAAATATGTCGTGCTGCAGATCATGTCTACGTGTTGCTGGCCAAGTATGTCAGCAAAAATAAGTAAAGCAAAAATAGCTGTCTGTAACCATCATAAATAGACCTTATTCAGAGCGGCGCCATGTTAGGTGGCTGAAAGCGAAGCTGTGAGGGATAAACTTAACTGTTTTCAATGGCATCCGCCGTAAAAAGCTGTATTAAGCTCCTAGGTCGTTTATTTTTCCATTTTTGTCTACTAAAATATATATTTTTTAGTGTTTTGTCGGCAGAACAATCCATTAAATAACAGTTCAACCCATGAAGAGATGCGTCTAACCCTCACGCGCCTCACTTTCATCGCCGTCCGTTAAAAAAACAAAAACAAATATGGCGCTCGATCGCCAAACCACGTAGATTTCCCGTAACTTTTACTCGATGTTACGGCTTTTTGTTTCGTCCCTGATTAACAGATGTAGACTATATTAGGTTATTGTTGAAAGTCATGAAATCTTCTAGAGCTGAGCAGAAACATGATATTCACTATACATTTCCATGATATTTTAGGATGTTAATTTCTGTGACTTGTCCATGGGTTGGAGGCTATACGTTATAAACATTTTTCTAAAAACGGGTAAAACTAGCCACCGAAGTGTTAACAGTGCTTATAATATGCACGTAAAACGTAATTTCAGCGTATAAATAGCACAACAAATCCGTGCTAGGGAGCCTGCAGCACGGACACTCGCGAAGTCGCTTCATCTGAATATCAACTCTCGCGGTTTCTCAGACGTCGACGAAACAGAAGTGACACTTTAGAGATTTACAGATCACAAATATAACCTGCAACAAAACAACGTTGTTTTATTTAAAACGTGTGGAGAATAGCTATGAGAATCCGCGTGACTAAACCGCGACTGGTAGCCATGGGGCTGTAAACCTGACAGAATAATTAGACGCTGCTAAACCACTGAATTAAAGAATAGCCTAACAGATTGAGTAGTCCAAATGAATGACCTATGATCAGTCTTAGTTTATATTAACCATTAACTGCAGTTTCCCTCAACCCAAGATTTAAGCACGTTTGATGTAAATACGTATTAACTCTTTTAAATCCACACAGGGTTCACAGACTGTTGACAGGTTGTATTAGCACTGCTTTCATCGGATCAGAGCCGGATTTTCGGCGTCTGAAGGTTGTTGTCTTGGTAGGAGGGCTGGAGGAGCCATTCACACCTTGTCCTTAAATTGGCACAGGTGTGAAAGAGAGAGGAACTAGCGCGCCTTTCATGTGCGGTGGCACAAACCGCTGTCTGGGCGCACAGTGAGGAGAGTCTGATCACATGAAGGGAAGCTGTGCGTCGGATGTGCGCTGTATAATAATAAAAACTGTTTTAACGGTCGTCTGACTCTGAACATATGGCGCAGAATGAGGCCCCTCTGTTCCAACGGTCCGTTTGCGCAGGACTGGGCTGTACTGTACACTGAAAAGCAAAGACAACTTATTATCAGCAAAACAAATGATTGGAAATAGGCATTTTATACACACAAGTAGCTATGACATGTTACAAAGGGAATACATGTAGTAGCCTGTATGCAAAAACAATGTTTTTTTGTCCTTCATCAATTTTTTCAGTTTTTTTCTTCTTCAGTTTAGTCCCATTCAATACAATGTATAAAGTGTATCTAATTTTCATATTAATGTGTTCTTAGGGGCAACATGTAATAAAAAAAGAAGTGTAATAATGGGTATATTGATATGTGATTTCTTTCCCTATTCACTGCTTGTGTCTCCCAAAATGCCCGATAAACATGATTTAAGTCCTGGTGCTAAATTCAAACACTCAATTAATATCATTTTTTAAAAGACCAATACGTTTTTGTCTTATTCTCCTAAGACCCAGGGGGAAAGTTTATTTTTTAATGTTTTTATTTAGTATTTTTTCATGTCGTTACATTATAAGGAGCATAAGAAACACTTTTTTTCTTTTTGAAAAATTATATTTTATTCATAGGTTTTGCTGTGTCCTCATAAGTAGACACCAGGACTGAGTTGTTTAAAAAAATAAAATGACATGACATGACATGTATAGGCAAAAACAATTTTTTAAAAATTAAACTTTGTTTAAAAATGATTATCAACTATGTTATGAAAGATATAACAAAATAAATTGATATACCATTTTACTTTATGCAAAATGTGGGTAAAATGGCCATACCGTTTTTTGTTTTGTTTTTTTTCTTCATATTAATGTGTTCTTGGGGCAACATGTAATAAAAAAAGAAGTGTAATAATGGGTATATTGATATGTGATTTCTTTCCCTATTCACTGCTTGTGTCTCCCAAAATGCCCGATAAACATGATTTAAGTCCTGGTGCTAAATTCAAACACTCAATTAATGTCATTTTTTTTAAAGACCAATACGTTTTTGTCTTATTCTTATAAGACCCAATGGAAAAAATTTTAGGTAACACTTTATAATAACTACACACTATGAAGCATTAGTTAAGCATTAGTAAATAGTTAATGCATCATTTATATAGCATTAATAGACATTACTAAGCAGTTTATAAATACAGCTATAAATGATTTATTCTTAATGTATAAGCATATGATGTATAATGTGTTTAATAAATGTATTTTCATACTTTATAAATTATCAATTTATCGTTTCTAAATGAAGTATTACATTATTTACAAACCAGTTATTTAGGAGTTGTCAGTGGTTCATCAGATCATTTATAAAGTGTAAGTAAAGGGTTAATAAATGTACATTTATACATCTTATTATTTAGACATATATTAATAGTTGCTCAGTGTGATAATAAATACTTTATTAACATGTATTCCTACTGTAATTCATGATTAATTCAGGGAATTAATTAATAACATTTAGTAGTTTAGCTATTTTTGTGAGCTCATCTAAAGTGAGGACTATTTATGCCTCGTAAAGTTTTTACAAAGGAGATTTAAAGGCTCAGTTCTCTTCTGAACATAAAAAAGGAAACAAACACAAAACAGGAGGAATATAGTACATAGAAATATTTATATCAAAATGCAAAAATGGAGACTGTACAATAAGTAACTTAATATAAAATTAAAATTAAACCTCTTCAATGTCATTTAAAATAATATTCCTGTAGACCGCCAGAAAACCTAACTGCAGTCAAATGAAACTAAGCCTCAGCAATCTGATATAAAAATACATTTCTGTAAAGTGTAAACATTTCTGAATAAAAATGTACCAGTGGATTACACTGGATTACAGGAGTGCCAAAATACAACAAATACAATTTAGATAAAACAATAATAATGTAATAAAATATTTTGCAGTGTCAAAATAGTACCAGAGAACAGCAGTGCAGAAGAGAACTGAGCCTTTAAAACTCCTCTGTAAAAGCTTTACGAGGCATAAATCGTCCTCACTTTAGATGAGCTCACAGAAATAGTTAACTGACAACTGCTAAATGTTTTATAACTACCTGAATGAATCATGAATTGCAGTGGAAATACATGTTAATAAAGCATTTATTAACACACTGAGTAACTATTACTATATGTCTAAATAATAAGATGTATAAATGTACATTTAAATAGTATATTAACCCTTTACTTACACTTTATAAATTATCTGATGAACAACTGACAACTCCTAAATAACTGGTTTGTATATAATGTAATACTTAATTTAGAAATGATAAATTGATCATTTATAAAATGAAAATACAATTATTAAACAAAGTATAGATATGCTTATAAATCAAGAATAAAGCATTTATGGCTGTATTTATAAACTGCTTTGTAATGTCTATTAATGCTTTATAAATGATGAATTAACTATTTATTAATGCTTAACTAATGCTTCATAGTGTGTAGTTATTATAAAGTGTTACCAAAGTTTATTTTTTAATGTTTTTATTTAGTATTTTTTCATGTCATTACATTATTAGGAGCATAAGAAACACTTTTTTTTCTTTTTGAAAAATTATATTTTATTCATAGGTTTTGCTGTGTCCTCATAAGTAGACACCAGGACTGAGTTGTTTAAAAAATAAAATGACATGAAATGACATGTATAGGCAAAAACAATGGGATTTTTTCTTTCACTCACCAATCAATTTTTAGGTTTCCAATTTTTTTTAAATTAAACTTTGTTTAAAAATGATTATCAACTATGTTATGAAAGATATAACAAAATTAATTGATATACCATTTTACTTTATGCAAAATGTGGGTAAAATGGCCATACATTTTTTTGTGTGTATAAAGTGTATCTAATTTTCATATTAATGTGTTCTTGGGGCAACATGTAATAAAAAAAGAAGTGTAATAATGGGAGTAATTGCCAGCATTTTCATAATAATATCTAATATTTCATAGGAATATTGATATATGATTTCTTTCCCTATTCACTTCTTGTGTCTCCCAAAATGCCTGATAAACATGCTTTAAGTCCCGATGTCCTCTACAGTGGACATGTATGAAATCAATGCCCTGTTTTGTAACATAAAATCATATTTTGATTAGAAACCACGTAACATTTCCCTGAGATGTTGATTTATGACTAACAATTAGTCCAATTTAAATAAGTACAAAATATTGGCCTGGTTTCACAGACAGGGCTTAGATTAAGCCAGTATTGGGCTTTAGTAAAATTAGGACCAATTCAATGTAAATAGCTTTTATAAACCGTGCCGTAGACAAAAAAAGAAAAAGAACATTAATGGTGTGCACCTTGAGACAAAACAATGGCAATGGCATATTTCTTTCAGCTCAAAAATGCATTTTAATCCAGGATTAGTCTTAACCCATTTGTGCCCAATTTTTTCTGAATGGTTTCATGCATATAGTCATGTTAATAGTGTCCTATGTGAACATGTTCTGCATTTATTTTCCCCAGGTTTTTTTTTCTTTTCTTTTTCTTGAAAATCGTATTTGAATATGTTGAATGCATTTGAATAGGAGGAGAACGTTTGGCGTCTAACTCAAAATAACTGCTTTCAACAGATCAATCTTTATTCCCAAACACATGTATAATGTATAAAAGTTGAAGAACATTTGATGGAAACTCAAAAAAGCTGCATCTATCATATAATCTTTTGAATATGAAAACACATCAAACAACAAATGAAGTCTTAAAGTGGTGGAACATAGCGCAGAACAAAGTGCAGCCTTTAAGTTGCCCCAACAGGGCATTGTGTATCAAAAAGGTAAATGAAACAAAATAAACAGAATGACGAAAAAATGACGTCCATATAACAACAACAAAATAAAAATAGTCCCATAGTATTCAATGGCTGACTGTAGTAGGTGATTTCATATAATAATGTAAATGTAAACTCGTTACTTTTCTGAATTTCAACATTATAATGAAATCATAAGCTTAGTCATAAAAAGAATTAAGGTTCTTGACTGATTAGAATGAAACGCATCCAAACTGGATGAAGGGGCTTCAATATTTTGTCCCTTACAAGACATAATATCATAAAAGGGAGAAAAAGACAATCTACAGCAATTATTCCCATGCTTTAACTCTTTATCTTTCCGCTCTTCCTTTTGTGTGACTGACTGAAGTTTGAAAACTGCAAGGCCCATCCACCCCTGGACAGCAGACACAGGGGTGGGAGTCGTGGGACAGTAGAGCTGTGGTTGCTCTCTTATCTCCTCCTTTTGACAGATTTTCTCCCTATCGAATAACAATCTACTGTACACTCTAAAAAAAAAAAAAGGTTCTATATGGCACCAAAAATGGTTCTTCGTCGTAATCATAGGGGAACCACTTTTGGTGCTATATAGCACCATATCTTAACATGTTCTGTATATGGTAGCGGTGCTATATAGCACCATAGTTAGCGGTGCTATATAGCACCTAAGTCAAAGAACCGCTGAAGAACCTCTGAAGAACCGCTGAAGAACCACTGAAGCACCAAAATTGGTGCTATATAGCACTTAAAAGGTTCCCCTATGATTACGAGCCAAGAACCATTTTTGGTGCCATATAGAACCTTTTTTTTTAGAGTGTACAGATGTCAGTTAAAGGGTTAAGCTATGTTTTAGGTGGGATATTGGGAAAGCAAAAAGCACTAAACAAGACCAAAAATCTTGATTTATTCACCTATTAACACAGTATACCCCATTTCTCCATTATAAGTCATTTGCCCACCGGCAACTATAGTTGGCGCTTGGACTTTTGTTTAAGTATGCAAACAACTATAGATCTCTTGTAAGATTTGTTTTGTTTGGATGATTCTATAGAGACCTTTCATGATTATGTAGATGTATATATGTGAATAAAAATACTTATTAGTAACATGAAAATGACCTTTCTTTGGGAGGGTTGGCCTTCACCTTGCTTCCTGGAAGTAGGGGTAGGAAGTCGGCAGCCTCATGTGACAGGAAGGAAGTGAATATCTTTTTCCCCCTGTGAAATCCTTTATTGGTTGTTTGCTTGCATGTCATTGAGACATAAAACATGGATATCATATCATCTCGAAAAATCCTTACAAAAGGAAAATGACAACTATACACTGCGGCAACTGTGGTGGGCTTAAACCTGGTCTGTGAAACTGGGGGATTATCATATTTTCATAAGAGTGCTAAATTTGATCACTAAATTAATGTCAGACCAAGGAGAAGTTGCTGTCATAATGAAACCTCCAAACATTTGGCATCTCTGAAAATCCCTGAATGTGCTCTTAACAGGACATCCAGACTTAAAAAGTCTATTCCCGGGTCCCAGGAGGATATAAAGAATATACAGGTGCTGGTCATATAATTAGAATATCATCAAAAAGTTGATTTATTTCACTAATTCCATTCAAAAAGTGAAACTTGTATATTATATTCATTCATTACACACAGACTGATATATTTCTCCTCTCTTCCTCCAGACTCTGGGTCCCTGATTTCCAAAGGAAATGCAAAATTTACTTTCATCAGAGAACATAACTTTGGACCACTCAGCAGCAGTCCAGTCCTTTTTGTCTTTAGCCCAGGTGAGACTCTTCTGACGCTGTCAATTGTTCAAGAGACAGCTGAACAACAGCTGAAACCCATGTCTTGCATACGTCTGTGCGTAGTGGTTCTTGAAGCACTGACTCCAGCTCCAGTCCACTCTTTGTGAATCTCCCCCACATTTTTGAATGGGTTTTGTTTGACAATCCTCTCCAGGGTGCGGTTATCCCTATTGCTCGTACACTTTTTTCTACCACATCTTTTCCTTCCCTTCGCCTCTCTATTAATGTGCTTGGACACAGAGCTCTGTGAACAGGCAGCCTTTTTTGCAATGACCTTTTGTGTCTTGCCCTCCTTGTGCAAGGTGTCACTGGTCGTCTTTTGGACTACTGTCAAGTCAGCAGTCTTCCCCATGATTGTGTAGCCTACAGAACTAGACTGAGAGACCATTAAAGGCCTTTGCAGGTGTTTTGAGTCAATTAGCTGATTAGAGTGTGGCACCAGGTGTCTTCAATATTGAACCTTTTCACAATATTCTAATTTTCTAGATACTGAATTTGGGATTTTCCTTAATTGTCTGTTATAATCATCAAAATTAAAAGAAATACACATTTGAAATATATCAGTCTGTGTGTAATGAATGAATATAATATACAAGTTTCACTTTTTGAATGGAATTAGTGAAATAAATCAACTTTTTGATGATATTCTAATTATATGACCAGCACCTGTATATTTGACTAGAAAAAAAAAATCTCACCATTCATTTAATTCCACGTAAGACTTTGACTTATGTGGAATCTGTGAAAAATGTGGTCCAATTTATCCTGTACACTATTTTAAATCTTGATAATCTTGAACATGAACAAAGACGCAGCCAAGCGTAATTCATTTCTAAAAAATAGACTTTATTTCAAATGATTAAACAAAAAAAAGGGGCAACATAAAGGAATACCACAAGTATGAAAGTGACCGAATGCAAGGACGTTTATTTACAAAGTGGGCTACATGTTGTGAAATAGATTCCAAAATAATAAAAGCTTGCCAAGTTGACCTCCACGTGGACTTTTGAATTTGATATTTAAACCTCATTCTGCCCACGGGATTAGGTGGAGACAGTCAGAGAGATCAGAGTTAGACCTCAGTCTCAACCTGTGTTTGAGCTTATAAAAGTGTAGAAATGTAACACTGAGGTTCTATATAGCAACAGACCATCAGACAGACAAGCAGTCTGAACAAAACAATAGCACCTAAACTCTTTAGCCCGAAACACTTCTCACAGAATGCTACTAATTCATTGCACTTGAGCTCTTACATTCACTATCTGATCAAATAAGTGCTAAAGTTGAGTTATTGTGGTTCGTGCTAAACATGTGGAGCACCTTTCGACTGCGCTAGTTCAATAAATAATATTTCAGCTCATAAACTTTAAGTCCTCAGTGTAGAATTGTGAATTTGAAAGGATATCAGAAATCTATCCCACAACACAACCATCAAACACCAGAAGAACTGTGTCAAGTGCTTATACGTCTATTCAGAAAAAACAAACTATGTTTATAGAAAAAGAAGAAAATAAGTTAGTCTGTTTATATACACAGGGGAAAAATACTGAAAAGGAATCACCATTCCTTAAAGTCCAACAGTAATGGTCACTGAACAGCACAGACCCTGGCTTTAAAGACAGTTTAGAATGTCTGGAAATAATCGGTTTACTTTGATATGCTCTCACTCACTCTCTCACTCACTCATGTATTTACACATCTGTACACACTCACACAAACTAGTCTTCTAGCGAGTCTTCTTGGCGTTCTGTGGCTGCGGCAGAAGCATTTTCTCAATGCTAAAACATCCGCATTTTCCGATCAGACGAGGTCTGTAGTCATACAGGTAGAAAAAGTTCTGAGAAATATGGTTTAGGTGACAGGACCCGGACAGCCATGTGCTTCTGAGTGTGCAGGGTCTTCACTGCTATTGGCCGAGGGCGCCGTGACATCACTGCTTTCTGATTCCCCCATGTGCAGATCTGGCCGATCTTCCTCTGGCAGGGTTTCACTGACTTCTTCACAGCTGACACACGCCTGCAAGTAAACACTTTTATTAGTCTACATGGATTTTGCAAGCCATCTTACTTCCTTAATGTGATAAAGACTCTATTCTACTATTAAAAAAGATAGCACTCGATTTTATCCATCTGGAATGAACTAGATGTGGTATAAGTTATTCAAGTTACAAAGACAAACAGTACCAGTCAAAAGTTTGGAAACATTAAGCTTTTTTAATGTTTCTGAAAGAAGTCTCTTCTGCTCACCGAGGCTGCATTTATTTGACCCAAAATAGACTGAACACTAGCTTAGAAATCTATACATTTGCAGCCAGGGTCGTCTAGCAACTCTCCGTTGGCTTGCGAGCTGGAAAAACCCAACTCTGGTCAGGCCAATCACATTGTGTATAGAGTCGGTGGGCGGGCTTAACATAATGACGGCAGAGTTGCGGCGGTTCCGCGTGCTACTTGTAAACAAAGAAGCTGGCGAACAGTGGTCTTTCGAATCGCCTTTGGCCACGACTCTTGAAGACTTGGAGTTAAGCTTTTCTTTGAGAAAAGAACAAAGAACGGCACTGAAGTCATTCTTAAGAAAGGAAGATGTGTTCGGAGATTTAAAAAAAAAAAAAGTTTAATCTATCAACTAGCTCCGCTTCACCTTCTTCATTGCTCTGGTTGGTTGTAGCGCTATCCTATTGCGTGCAGAGGGAATTTGAAAGACAACCGTTTATCCCGGTCCTCGGATTGAGCCCTGCCAATGGTGTGTTCCCAGACCCAACATCTTGATGTGGGTCTGGCTTGTCAGGCTAAGTGAACACGGTAATATTGTGAAATATTATTGCAATTTAAAATAACTGATTTATGATTTATGATTTAATGATTTAAAATTTAATATATTTTTTATGATGGTTAAGCTGAATTTTCAGCATCATTACTCCGGTCTTCAGTGTCACATGATCTTTTGGAAATCATTGTAATATGCTGATTTGATTTACATTCCTCATTATTATCAATGTTGAAAACAGCTGTGCTGCTTAACATTTTTCTTTTTCTTTGTGGAAACCATGATACCCCAAACCTTTGAATGGTAGTGTGTGTGTATGAATATATACACACACACACTACCAGTCAAAAGTTTGGAATCATTAAGATTTTTTAATGGTTTTGAAAGAAGTCTCTTCTGCTCACCAAGGCTGCATTTATTTGATCCAAAATACAGCAAAAACAGTAATATTGTGAAATATTTTTACAATTTAAAATAACTGTTAAAATATATATTAAAATGCATTTTATTTCTGTGATTCAAAGCTGAATTTTCAGCGTTGGTCATCAGTGGTCATCAGTGTCACATGATCCTTCAGAAATCATTCTAATACGATGATTTGCTGCTCAAGAAACATTTATTATTATTATCAATGTTAAAAACAGTTTTGTACAATTTTTTTCAGGATTATTTAATGAATAGAAAGTTCAAAAGAACAGCATTTACCTGAAATATAAAGCTTTTGCAACATTATAAATGTCTATACTGTCACTTGATCAATTAATGCATCCTTGCTGAATAAATGTATTCATTTCTTTAAGTTCTTTCCCCATAAAAAAAATAAATAAAAAATTCTTACCAACCCAAAACTTTTGAATGGTAGTACAATGTTACAAAAGCTGAAATAGATAAATACTGTTCTTTAGAAGTTTCTATTCACCAAAGAATCCTAAAAAAAAAAACTTTCAGCATTGATAATAATAAGAAATGTCTCTTGAGCAGCAAATCATCGTATTAGAATGATTTCTGAAGGATCATGTGACACTGAAGGCAGGAGTAGTGATGCTGAAAATTCAGCTTTGCATCACAGCAATAAATGACATTTTAAAATATATTCAAATAGAAAACAGTTATTTTACATTTTAATAATATTTCACAATATTACAGCTTTTTTTTTGTATTTTTAATAACATAAATGCAGCCTTGCTGAGTAGAAGAGACTTATTTAAAATCATAAAAAAAATCTTTAAATAAAAAAAAAAATTATTCCAAACTTTTGACTGGTAGTGTATATATATATATATATATATATATATATATATATATATATATATATATATATATATATATATATATATATATATATATATATATATATATATATATATATATATATATATATATATATAAACCTTATTTATTCAGCAAGGTTGCATTAAATTGATCAAAAGAGACAGTAAATACATACATTTTGTTGTAAAACTATTCAAATAATTGCTGTTCTTTTTGCCTTTCTATTCATCAAATAATCCAGACAAAAATGTTGCAAGCAAGCAAAAATGGTTTTCAACATCCATAAAAATAGGAACCATAACGGAGCGCTGAAAATCCAGTTTTGACATCACCGAAATAAATTACATTTTAAATGATAAAAACAGAAAACAGCTATTTTAAAGTGTAATAATATTTCACAATATTACTGTTTTTACTGTATTTTGCCTTGGTAAGCAGAAGAGACTTCTTTTTAAAACTCTTTTACAAACATGACCGATACTGTATCTAAAAATATTTTTTGAACTTTTTTTTTTGTTCAAAAAATGATTACATTTTTGAACACAACTGTATTTCACGTTTCATTTGACCACTTCAATATTTTCATTTTGCAATTATTTTTCTTTTTTTAAATGCCTTATACTGCCTTATTGATTACCCCCCCACCCAAAAAAATAAAAAAATAATACACTATCATTCAAAAGTTTGGTGTCAATAAGAAATGAATACTAAAATTCTAATTTCATATCCATTTCAAAGAATCCTTAAACAATCAGTTTCCACAAAAAGCAGCGCCGCTGTTTTCATCATTAATAATAAAAATGTATGTTTCTTGAGCAGCAAATCAGCATATAGGAAAAGAAGCACGTGACACTGACAACACTGAAAATTCAGCTGTCATCACAGGAATAAATTAAAATGTGTTAAAATAGAAAACCATTATTATATATATTGTACTACTATTTTACTGTATTTTTGATCAAATAAATGCAGCCTTGGTGAGCATAAAAGATTTTCAAAAACATAAAATAAAATCTTACTGACCCCAAACTTTTGAATTTATGTCCTCCATGCAACAAAATATGCATTAAAACCTGACATGAGTAGATATTAGATAAAATATCAATATATATACAGACCTTGACGTCGATGGCTTTGGGCAGTCCACCTCTTCTCATCCAGGGATGCACTTCCGCCAGCTCTCTCTTCTGCTCTTCTGTAAATCGCGGCTGACTTTTCTGCATCTGCCGCAACTTCTCCCTGTCCTCTCTCAGAACCTTCTGGATGTCACTGCAAAAGGGAAGAATTTATTTGTGATTTAATGGCATGGTTATTTTCATGGCAAAAAACAATACAAAATTAAAACCTATCCACCTTTTTCCTAACGAGCCGACTGCGTTTTAGATTATGGGAGGCGCTTCCAGTTTTGGGACATTCCACTCAAAAAGACTGAACAAATCATAAGGCTGCGCTACAAATAATCCATCAGATTGACTGCGTGTTCTATTTTCAGACGTCAGGAGAATAACATAACGCTTGGTATTTTAATGTGACAAGAATATCTCTGGCAAGAGCTCTTTCAGACGCTGCGTTTCCTCCTGATTATATTATAGCACTGCAACAGTATGAAAAATTACAACGTATACTGCCCACTTGTGGTCTGCTCTCCCGATTTAATTGACCAAATATACCATGAATAATAATTTATCCACAAATCATCACGTCTCTTTCCAGGTTTGTTTTCACAAGGATGCTTTTAAAATGGTATTTAACGTTTAATCCCTATTAGCAGTGTTTACTGGAAAGTTTCTAAAGCAGGTAAACACAATATTTATTGTCTATCAAAATGACAAAAAATCACTTTGAAATATGATTGCTTAATATTCCAGTTAACGTACATATGCAGACATATACTGTATTATATATATTCATGGTCTTTTGTAGTAATTTGTTAATGCTTTTACTCTTTTAGACTTCCTTTTAATGTTTGATGGTTGAAGGGTGAGTAGAATAATGTCATTTTATAGTCATCCCCGTTTTTGAAAATGCTAATTATTGCGTTCATAGAGTGAACCTTTCACTGATTACAGTATAACAGAAGTTACTCCCATAATTCCATAACTCAATACATTCCCATGTAGGAAAAAAGGTGGATACAAGCTTGAAAATTGAATGTGTTCTGACTTTGTAAAAGTAAAAGCTGAAAATCAAAATTTCAAAAGGGAAGTAAAAAATATAAACACACACACTCAAACAATGGCCATGTGCACACAAAGAACATTTATGTAGCGCCCTCTAATGGGCATATCTATAAAAAAAGACTTCACTTCACTAATATGATGTAGTTTGGAACAACATTTTTGGTCAGCTGAGTGACATTTCACCAGGTTAGACACAATATGGACTCTGGATATCAAATGACAAGACTTGAGCTCTAATGGCCCCGATATACTTGAAGCGAAAAAGAAGAACAAACTGATGTGACGTCATTTTAAACAAAATCAGGCCACAACAAAGTTCGTTTGTTGCCAAACAGCCTGCCAAAACAAATTTTTCCTTTGAACTACCATTGGTCCGTGGCGATTACGTAATAAGTGGATGTGGCACTGAGGCTCGGCCTTCTTTGGAAATCTTTTCTGGTTAATTTCTTCTGCCAAGGTCAGACGCCAGTTAAAACATAACCACACTGGAGAGCTGCTTTATAGTAGAAACTGAAGTTGTAATTCTAATTGAAAGACACTGACACGGTTTTTCATGTTTAATACTAAGGGCCCTATTTTAACGATCTAAGCGCATGGTCTAAAGCGCACGGTGAAAGTGCACTTAGTGAGTAATGGGTATGTTTTGGGCGTAACGTGCAATTTAGAGTCATCTCCCATTCCCTTTAAAAGCCAGTTGCGCTCGCGCCATGGCAGATTCGCTATTTACGTGGCAGAATTTGCAAGCAGAAAAACTGAACGCTTCTCTAGCGAGGAAGCGGATCTGCTCGTCCAATGATGCCTGCTTGCTCGGCATTATGCAAATAGGTCATTGACTTTAGACCAGGTTTCAGATCGTCAACGGCGCAGTCGTTTTCTGTTGCCTCAAAATAGCAATGCGCCAACAATGCACCTGAACACACCTCGTTTTCAGACCAGCACTCCCATGGGCAAACAGATGGGCGCAAATGCATTTGCCATTTAAACTACATGGCGCAGGACGTGAAAATAATAACTGTGTCGGGCTGAAACTGGCAAAAAAATAGCTTGCTTTAAAGTAGAGTTGTTCCGATTCCGATACTAGTACTAGTTCTTAAACAAGACCTAGTTATTATGACCACAAGCTTTGCCTAACCGCTGCACGATTCTTCTTCGCTGCTCGGAATGCATTGCAAACACAGGAAATTGTGCTGTGTTTCCACAAGCAACCCCTGTTTAGAGCAGCGAAGTAGAAGAAATGAAAACGCATTTGCAGCTTACTGTCTATGGTTAGCAGTGGTTAGCAGTACGTCCGCTGTTTAGCAGTATTTCGTCTCTGTGTGGATGGCGGGCGCCCGCCCGTGACACTCGCTCGCTATCTTTGTAATCTCTGCCGTGTGTCACTATCAAGCGGCAACCCCCCCAGTTTCTCTACGTCCATATTCAGTCTATGGTCACTAAATGAGGACACAAACGCATAAACTGTCACTTCATGAGAATTTACAGTTTCATTTGAGAAAGCTGTCATATCATGAACACAGACACTGAAATATCTTCACGGCAACCCGTCAAAATAAAAGTTTGGTTTAATTTTTTTTAATTGACAGAATATATCAGGCTACTGTTGTACAGTAGATTTAGCTACGTCTCTAAGTAATAATAATAAGTCTCTACTAATAATAATAATGTCTAGATGGTTGTTTATTTTTCACTTGTTTTGTTGTAAAGAGATTATTTTAATATTACTGTCAAATGCATGTCAGATAATAAAAATACTGTAATAAATACAGTAGTTCACTGTATGCATTTGTTCATGTTTTATTAAGGGATAAGTCTGAAGCACACCATAAAATAATTCTAGCAGTTCATACAGGGCTAGTAGTGTATACAGCTGATACACACCCAGGTATCGAATCAGTACTCGGTATCGGAATCGGTATCGGGAAGGGAAAAAGAGTATCAGAACATCTCTACTTTAAAGCATTCTATTGTATAAAGTGCTATATAAATACACGTGACTTGACTGGAGTGCCGAATTGCAGAGCTTGTGCAAACATATCCACATTGCTACGATCGCATGCTTTCTTAACTGCTGTTTTCTCATCGCTGTCATTTTTGATGTGTATATTTTGTTATTGAGAGGAAAGCGTGCAGCAGATATTTAAATATTAATCTAAACATTGCTCTCAGCAGATGTTCCCTAACAGTATACGCTGAAAAGGTATTTTAAACTTCTTTTTAACGCTAAGCGCAGAATGAAAAAGAACTTCGCTGTGAGTATATCGGTGCCTTAAAGGTCTAAAGATGAAGGGCAGGAAGGCGGGGTGGGTGTTACTGGTAAGCGGGCATAACTGGTAGTAGTGGTGGTAGGAGGGGGTGGGGGGTCTATTTCTCTTTTCTCCACCCACTCACCGAGATGGTAACTGGTATGACATCATAACATCTTCCTCTACGTTAGCCATGAGCAGCCACGGTGGGTCCTGAAGTACATACTTGTTCAGGTTTGCACACTCATCCAGCACCACAGAGCGCGAACCAGAGCCTTGCCCCTTGGCCTTATGGGATTTCTGGGAGGAATCCACACTGCCGAAGTAGTTACTGCTGTTGTTACTTGTGTTGCTGCTTCCTGAGGAAGAAAACAAAACAGCAGAAAGGGGTGGTGAGAGACATTATGAAAAGCACCATTTTATTTTTTCAATAACTTTTTTTTAAGGATTCGCTGATGGATAGAAAGTTCAAAAGAACAGCACTTGTAATGTAACTATTTGGTAACATTATAAATGTCTTTACTGTCACTTTTGATCAATTTAATTATAGAAGTATTTTCTTTTCCAAAGAATCTAACTGGCCCCAAACTTTTGAATAGTAGTATATATCAGCGTTTAATGTTTTAAGGGGTGTATTCAATAGCATATAAAATTTAGCTGCAGCATCAAAATTGCCATCAAAAATCATTACATTTCTCTGATATGGCATAGTGGCAACCCTGCACTACAATCTGCACACTGCAAAGGACACTACAGATCAGCAATTAACAAGACACAAGTGTCATATCAGATCGACCACTGTAAACTCCGATTCTCACCAGTTCTGCTGGCAGATCGGCCACTGGCAGATGTTCCACAGCCGTTAGAACCAGAGCGCATGGAGCCTGAGGTGGCGGAGCCGGTGCCGGAGCGTGAGTCCTCCGGGAGAATGTCCAGCAGGTCACTAGATGATGAGAACTCATCGCTATGTTGACTGTCAACAGGTGACCCTTCATCCTAGAAAAACAACAAAAACAGAGTATAATGTTAACATTAACAGATTTCTACACAACGTTGTGTAAAGCATCTAGTTTGCTAAAAGTGAGGAGTTGCCATGGTGCTTACATATGTACAGTATATGTAAGCACCATGGCAACTCCTCACTATTCACACATTCAAAACTATAACTGCACAGTTGTCTAATTGCTCATTTCTATCCTCCGCATACCAGTTGTATACAGAAATGATATACTTATGATATATCTAAATGTCCAAGAATGACCTCTGGGCTCAATGTGAAGAAAACAAACTTTTATTCCTGCATCATTACAGGAAAGTGGAGATGGTATATTTAAAATGATAATTAATTAATTACTTTATTATTATTATTATTATTTTTTTATACAGAGGCACTTAGGCCTTGCTTAAATTTTTTTAATACTGCCACCTGTTGGTCAATCCAAAGTTTTGCATGTGAGACTCTCTGGGGGATTTGTTGTTGTTTTGTGTATGTTGTTTGAGAAGAAAATAATTTGAAAAGAGCCCCATGGTATTATCATGTAACCGTGTGAAAAACGGCACTGTAATATGACGATACTTGTAAGTCAAAGAAAGTGAGAAAAAGAGTCCCAACCTGTGGCACTTCCTTCTCAGGTTTGGTTGGCCCGGTTGCGCTCTCTGCTTTCTCCACACTACTGCTGCAGTTCCCCTGCGGTACAACAGAGGGCGCTGTGCTCTCCTGCCTCTCAGCAGCACGCTGGGTCTCCTCTAACTGCAGCAGGTTGAGCTGCAAAGGCGAGCTGCACCGCGACTGGAACAAAGGCGGGGAGGGAGGTCCGCTTCCCCCTACAGACTGTGGAGTGTGGCTTCGCAACAGCTCCTCCCTCAGCTCAGGCGCGGGTGGTTTTGGGGGTTCCTCAGGGCTAGCGAACTGGAATGACTGTGGCTGAAATGGAGCCTGTGGGGTAAAGGGGTTCTGGGAGGCGAACTGGGTCTGTATGGTAAAGGTCGACTGCGGAGGGAATGGTGCCTGTGTGGTGAAACTAGGCTGAGGTTGAAAGGAAGGAGGCTGCGGAGGGCTGCCCATCTGTGGGAACATGTAATTGGGCAGTACAAGTGCCACCATGGGCGTGACCAGAGGAGCCGAGTACGGCGTTTGGATGGGCTGCATCGGGATGCGTGGATCCTGGCTGCACTGACTCTCCCTGAAGCCTGACATCTGAGGCTCCACCCGGGGCTGCATGCCACCGGCTCCCGGGTACATCTGCAGTGGGTACGCGGGCATCACAGCTGGATAGGCGATGGGGAATGTGGATTGGGATGTGTCCGAGGGAGACCAGGAGGTCTGGTTGAGGCCCTGTAACTGAGGTCTGTGTGGCGCCCTATGACCTGAAGGAGTACTGTCGGAGGACTCATTCGGCTTGATCCGCTTGGACTTGGTCTTCTTGTTGCGACCCCGGCGGGTTCCGGTGGTGTCCGGTGCACCGCCTCCACCGTGCTTACATGAGCGAGGAGCAGGAACAGCTGGAGAGAAAGATGGGAATCGGTTATCGACTTAAAAAAAGATTTAAGTTAATTTAATAAAAGTAGCTAAGGAATTTAGTTTTTTTCTTGTGGATGTTACCAACTGCCTGTAGTAAGGAACAAAAGGGATACAAGATTTGGGGAAATATCTAAATGCAATTTTTCTGATAAAAATTGCAATTACGAAAAAAAAAAAAAAAAAAAACGTTTCAGGTTTGCAGGGCCGCACAATAGGGGTAAAAGTTCAATATAACTATATAGTTAATATAGACTATGTCTATATAACTAAGAAATAATAATAATAATAATAATAATAATAATAATATACTTACTATACTAGTAATAACAGTAAATTATACATAATTACATAACTAACTAAACCCTAATCCTGGCCTATCCCCCCATATTAAGTTCATGTTAATATTACTCAGTACTTAAATGTATAATTACATTGTAAAGTGTAAAGGACTCCTTAAAATAACCATATTAATAATAATAATCAATAACTAAATAAAAATATTAAACAAAATAAGAAGTATTATAATTGTAATCACAAGCTGTTCGCATGTAAATAACTCTGAAACACACACCGCATATATTTATGGAATTAAATCGCAGCCTTTGTGATTTTATAATTCAAGTGCAAGAAGACGTGAAAGAGTAATTAGCATTCATGTGCTGTCAGACAGCTTTCCGGGCGCACTCTTCAGATGTGCGAGTTATTTTCGCATCTTCTTGCGCTTGAATGTTTAAATTGGCAAGGCTTAAAATTTCATGACAACGCAGCACTGGCCCGATTGGGACAGTGACAGTTCTGTCTACTCTTGGCAATCGGGCAGTCCATATTGTTAAGCTCCATCACGTCAATTCTCTTTACATTGGCATTTGTAAACCTCTCTCTTTCTCTTACATTGAGAAAGCTACAGAAGGCACTACAGACGGTGCGTAAAGCTCAGCAGGCAATTAAATTATATCTGTGCTAAATGTATTTTTTGCCTCTAACTCAATCACAGGCAACTGAAATCGTACAATTTACAAGACATTGGCTAATGCCATGAAATTTGGTCACATATGCGAGTGATTTAATCACATTGTAGAGGGTTGTGATGTTATACACTATATTAATTAAACAAGCAAATGGAACATTTTGTGAACACAAGAACCTTCCTTACCCTCAGATGCAACTTGTCCTTTCTGTCTCTCCAGATAGAGGGAGCAGTCGGCTTTAAAAGCATGCACGCCTCGCAGCTCTCTGAAACGGCTGAGGAACGTCTGCTCTTCCTTCTGGGTGTGTGCCGCCAGAACCTGCTTGGTCAGTCCCAGTTTCTTGTAAAACTCTCGCTCCGGATTGTGTGGTGAGAGTGCGGCCGGAGGGATAGCGAGACCCAGACCTTCAGTGCCTTCAGCGCTGGGGACGTCTTCAATTATCTCTACAAAGAACAAAAAAAAAAAGACGTTTAACTCAACAATGACTGCAGTGTTCTCTCACAGGTGACACGACCAGCACTTGTTTACGCGCTGCATCAAAGACATCTCAAGTGTATCTCATGCATGGTGGGATGGGAACCAGGGGAAAATGCAAGTAGGATGCACCAATTTTTGGAGTCCTGCACGGCTGATTTGCTCCTTTATTTTACTCATCAACTCAATCAAATGTCTTTCCAATCAATTTTTTTCCCCCATGTTGAGGTAAGATTTTACTAACTTTGCAAGTGAAGTTTGGAAGAGAATTCTTGCTTTGGAGAGATGTGTCTTGTTGAAGATACGACTAAAACAAAAAAGGTGTTTTACCAAGGAACATAGAAAACACATACAGCTCTAATACAGATAAGCGTATCCAAAACCTAGTGAGCTGCATCATAATGTATGCAATTTCCTACATAGGCAGCAGACATCAAGGCAGCTCACTAGATTTTGGAATAGAAACATTATTTTTAAGAATAGATAGACAGGGAAGACAGTGCAAACAGACAGACACAGACAGGCTAAACAGACGGAGACAGACAGACAGGCCAGACATACAGCAAAAACAAAAAAAAAATCTACCGTATTTACCTTTCTTGTCTCCCACGTGTACAATTGTGCTGCTGTAGCTGCACTGGCTGGTAATGGACACAACACTTTCAGGTTTACTGGGCAGCGGGAGTGGGGTCAGAGACGGAGTCACCACACCGGAACCTGGAGGCTTCTTAGATACATCTAATGACGAAAGACCTGGTTGTTCCTTTAGTTGGCCTGTCGCTGAATACAGAGAAAATGCAGAATAAACAGAAGGTTAGCGGTCACTCAACAACCCTCACACAGAACTGTTGCATATACAGGATTAACACCAAAAAAGGCCTGATAATGCATTGTATATTCATTTTTCATTGTTATTATTGTTTAAGCTTTGCAAACTTTAACATTTTATTTTGCGTGATGTCAACATGCCAAAATTGCAAATTATGCAGATTTAAATATGTCAGCAGAGTAATGATATAAGTTTTATTGAAATTGTTCGATACATTAAAATGCCATTGTTTTCCAGCAAAATCGAGTTTATGAATTTATAACTGTCAAGGCATAACATAGCAGTATTATTGCAAAATTAAAAAGCATTTTTTAAGGACAATCTCCAATTAAAGAATAAATAAAATACAATAAATAAATATATATATATAAAATACAATAAATAAATATATATATATAAAATACAATAAATAAATATATATATATAAAATACAATAAATATATATATATATATATACACATATACATGTATATATATATATATATTTTTTTTTTAAATACATTTTTGGTTTAACTACTTCTTTAAAATCTCAAAGATCATGGTAGGTCTGTTTTAAACGTTTTATATGTTATTGTTAAAAATGATCTCTGGAGAAAATATCTTTACTTTGTGAACCTGCTCAGTTCATCTTTTTCACGCAAACTGGACTTTTCCATTACCTTCAGACACTTGCATGGAGCTCTCGACACCTCTCTGCTTGTCCTCGTCTGAGTTTGAGGATGTTGTGTTTGAGGAGGATTGGCACTTTCTCTTCACTGTTATGGGCACGTTGCAGCTCTCCAAATATCTGGCGGAGAAAGAAAGACATAATCGATGGAAACAAGGTTTTCCGAATGACTAACCAAGATGAATGTAAAACAAAATCTGCTCCGTTTTGTCTTTATAACATTGTTTTGTACTATTAAGCCCCTAAAATAATTTGTTTATTGTGGTTTACGTGCAGTAATCCTATAACATTTGCTCTAATCTCTTTGAAACCCCTCATTGAAAATAAAGGTCTTCGATGACCCTACAGGAGACAGAAAGCCTATTTACACCAAGATGGAAAAATCGCCAATGAAAATCTCAGGTGTATATTTGTAGTAAATATTTGACTATTTGATATACTATATAAAACACAACATAGCCAAATGCATTAAAATTGAGCATGTTTTTTTATGCTGATGTGAAAAAGTGCTAATGAGATTCCACATCCTGCTAAACCTAATGTTCTCTGCCATCTCATGAAAACAAGTTCTCATTATTTTTCACAGTGTGCTTAATTCAGTTGCTCATACTCTCCTTGCATCACAAGATCAATACGTTGATTCGATTTGTCGAGACCATGCCCCATCAGTTCTCACAGTGTCGTGACTTAACGTCTTTGTACCTGATTACGCTGTCCAGGCAACTAATCTGCTGATAGGAGTAGACGGTCTGGTCTTTGAAGGCCAGCTCCTCTTGCACAGCGGCACGCTGCTCCTCAGGAGACTCTCTACAGGTGGCGAGACACGCTGAGTCTTTGGGTCGAACCACTGGACTTTTCTGTTGAAATTCTGCAGGAAAGAATGTAGGGTTTAAAACATTGCTCTATGGCCTAGAGTAATTATGAACGATTGCAATTTAATTAAACAAAGTTATATTATATTAAAGAGAATAAATGAAATAATATATGAAAGATATGATTGAATTCAAAATTTGTTGGCAGAAAGATTTTAAAATCATTAAAATGCTGTATGTGACAACAGATGTTGAAGGCTTTTCACTCATTTTTGGGTCAACTGAAGATTGGATTCTTTTAAGGTGAAAAGTATGGAAGGTTTTACCATACAGTACGCAGTTTTAATGTGATTTGATGCATGTTTGTTCCACAGTTCAAATCACAATTGCAATACTTGTTGATATAAACTCACTATAATTCTTTGATATCATATCGTGGAACCATAGTCTTCAGACACATTTCGGTTGCAAAAAGATACACAGACGGTGGTGGATATTGGTACATACTTGTAGGGCTCTTCTTCAACTGCTGCTCTTGGTTTTTCTGCATGTGAACTCCTTTGCAGATCTCCTGAAAGCTCCTCTGAGAAAACACATGCATACAAACATAAATAAATCCACCAGAGCCCCTTTTGATTCTCATTGCATAAATAAAAAAAAAACGTTTGCTAAATACCATTGGGTGACTGTGAAAGCATTTGGTTAGGTACCACTTATTTAGAATTCATCATGTGACTCACCGGCTTGGCTTTCCTGCTGTCCTCTTCCTCTTGTCGCTGACGCGTTCCGTTACCGTTGCTTTCACTAGATGATGCCACACTCATCAGATGATCGTTACTGCCCAGACTCCCATAGCCACTAGAGCTGTTGTTGTGCACCGGCTACAACACACAAAAACAAGATTCAACCGGTGACTTTAATTTCTCTCATTCTTAAGGGAATACACAACACAAGGAGATTTTAAAACACTAGGCATCATAAACTTGTTAACTTTGTAGATAGTTACAAAGAAAAACTGGGCATCATACACTAAACGACCAGACTTTTAAGTAGTTCCGGACACAACAAACTCATGCCGAAATATGCATATCTTATAAAACTCTTTGTTTCCCAGTCTGTTAAACCGTCTATTCCACTTTCTTTTTTATGTGGAAGGATGTTAAACCAATTGAACCCATTCAATTGGATTGAGACCATTTTGTCAATTGAATCCATTAATATGCCTCTTTCAACTGTGAATGTGTTTCCGCACCTGCACCAGGAGTCTGTGAATTTGCTCAGTGATTTCCTGGATGTCTGAGTCTATGGATTTGCTCTCAGCTGTGGCCGGAGCTGCAAACACATCTTCATTCACTGGACCCCTGTTAGTATGGGGAAAAAAAGACAGTTACACTACTGTTCAAAAGTTTGGGGTCGGTAAGATTTTTTAAGGTTTTTGAGAGAAGTCTCTTAGTAAAAACAGTAATGAACTGTTTTCTATTTTAATATATTTTTTAAATACAATTTATTCCTGTCATAAAGCTTCAATGTCAGTGTCAAATCATTCTAATATGCTGATTTGCTGCTCAAGAAACATTTCTTATTATTATCAATGTTAAACACAGTTGTACTGCTTATACTTTGCTGAATAGAAAAAAGAACAGCATTTATTTGAAATTGAAATCTTTTGTAACATTACAAATGTCTTTACTGGAACTTTTCATCAATTTGATGCATTCTTATTGAATTAAAGTACTAATTTCTTCCCCTGAAAAAATCTTACAAATATATCTGCAATTCTGAGAAAAGTGATACAATATTCTGGCACCTTAAATTTCAGCATTACATTTTATCAAATATTAAGATTATCTTGGACATTCAGACACATTCCCCTTTTCACCCTGAGCACTCACATGCGAACTTTGTGTCTGCCGATGACGAAGGACATTTTGCGGCTCCAGGGATTGAAAAAGCTAGACCAGCTGGTATCTGTGGTGATGTACTCTCCATTACGAGCACAGAAGCGGATCGAGTGATCAAACGGCTGGCCAACATACTGCAGGACTGATGAGATTAAAAAAAAGATTTTATTCGCAAATAAGATATTTAAAGGTACACAGTGTAACTTCTTTGTTCAAAATGTATATAACGAGGAAGTATATATCGAAATCCATATTCCAAACTGTGTTCTGTCTTATCCTGAAACACTACGGTACGCCTATAATAAGTGTTTGTATCAGACTTTAGGGACAAAAAACACTGAGGAGTAGCTCAGTACCTCCTTGACTCGCCATATACATAAACAGAGAGAAGTAGCTCCGGCTACAACGTTCTTCCTCAAAAAAATGTATTAACTGCCAAAAGTTACATATTGTACCTTTAAAACCCATTGTACTAATAAACAAATGGATCTGCCCCAATTTGTTCCAAAGAATTGGATTAAGATGCATTAGGAGGAAGTACCTTCCAATAAACATATTATCACCTTCAGAGGACTGAATGGGGCCATATTTGGTTTCATGACTTTAAAAGCTGTCTCTGCCTTTTCTTGTTGTATATAAAAAACACTTTGCAGTCAAAAATAGCAGCCAAAAAAAGCACTCACTCTTCCTGTGGATGCCAAGCATGGCTTGTCGATCATTGGGATGCAGGTGCAGAAGGACAGGTGTGCCAATCAAATCCTGTGGAAGATATCCTAGTAATGGAACAGCCCTACAGGAAAAAACACACACCACATAATCAATTCCGAGTAGTCTGCACAACAACAGTTATTGCCTTTAATATGCATGAAATGGAAGAAAGCAGGTGTGCAGGTACAGCTGTTGCATGAAACACCCAGTGCTTAAAATTTCCAGCTAATCTTCATCCATTTCGTCAACAGTGCATTTGCACACGTACCTCTCATCTACATCCTGAAACACACAGCTGGGTGTGTGTGTTGTGGTGAAGATTCGTTTGTCCGTGGGGATCCTGGGAGCTGAGAAATAAACAAAGTTTTAGACTATTTTTTACATGAAAAAGTACATTTCCATATATATTATACACATGCGGAGGAAGCTACTTTAAAACTGAGACTTGTCAATTTAAAAGCTAATCAGATTTTTTTGTAAAAAAAAAGCAGTTTTTTGGAAAGCAGTTAAATATACAA
Organism: Romanogobio albipinnatus; assembly: GCA_023566225.1. Lineage (NCBI taxonomy): Eukaryota > Metazoa > Chordata > Actinopteri > Cypriniformes > Gobionidae > Romanogobio > Romanogobio albipinnatus. The sequence goes on from CM042244.1 coordinate 50,199,191, forward strand.
TAAGTAAACAAAATGTAGCTGACACTGAATCTATTCGGCTTGATTATACACTGTCATTCAAAACTTTGGGGTCAGTAATATTTTTCTTGTTTTGTTTTTGAAATAAATGAATACTTTTATTCAACAAAATGCATAATGCAATTGATCAAAAGTGGCAGTAAAGTTATTTAGAACGTTAAAAAAGATTTCTATTTGAAATAAAAGCAGTTTTTTTAAACATTCTATTCATCATAGAATCCTGAAAAATATGAATCATTGTTTCGACAAAAATATATCAGGCAGCACCACTGTTTTCAACATTGACAATAATAAGAAATGTTTCTTGAGCAGCAAATCAGCATATTACAATGATTTTTGAAGGAAATGCTGAAAATCCAGCTTTGCCATTACCCGAATAAATTACATTTGAAAACATATTAAAATAAACAAAACATTTGAAAGTGTAATAATATTTCAGTTTTACTGTTTGACTAGTTTTTGTTCAAATAAACACAGCCTTTGTGAGCATAAAAGACCCCTTTCAAAAACATAAAAAAATATTACTGTTCCTAAACTTTTGAATGATAATATAACATTTTTTAAATTTTAGTTAATGTGAGAATCAAACAAAAAATGATAATAAATACAACTAATAAAAATAAACACCTTTATTTAAATAACTACATTTAAAACATATTTATTTGGAACCAAACAAGATGCACTTCTTGAAACATTAAATAATCAATAAATTAATTCTTTTTTAACCATTGTTCAAATGAATCAATTTGCTAAAATGATTGTTAGATTGTAAGCCTGAATGTGCATTGTAATATGATATTAATAAAAATGCACCACTACTTACTTGAAAAAATATGTTCTACATAAGAAGAACGTGTAAAAGAACTGACCTTCGTAGCCGGAGTGCACTCTCTCGGCCAGCAGGAGGCAGCAGAACTGATCTTCAGAGTGCTCTGTATCCTGAACCTTCATCAGATAAGGCGTCATTCTGAAGGGATAGTACTGAAGGTCTCCTTCACACTCTTTACCACCACTGGAGAAGAGGACACATTCACACAGTTATGCACACATTCAACAAAAACCTGCTAATAAACATTGGCTTCCCCCCAAAAATATCTTTCCCTGTCCTTTCCAATATATACACATATATATATATATTTTTTTTTTTTAGCTTTTTGAAAAGCAACTCATACATAGGCACATTTTATATGTATGTGAAACAAATTTCAAGCATTTAAGCATACAACTTTAAGTCAAATGCTCTTTTACAGGTGTGTTCATGCTTGTAGTTTGGTTAACTACAAGCTCACAATACTCATTTTTAACACTGAACCCTAAAGATACAAAACAAAAATCGGCTTTTATGACATATATTTTGCGACAGAATGACACAACGAATGCTCTTACCGAACATCCAAAACAATGCTGTGTGCTTGTTGCATGTGCGTACATGTATTTTTAGCAGCTGAGAAAATGTGAAGAGTTTATAAAATGTTGAAAGGAGTCAAAACAGAGGCAGGAATCCCTCCGTCACACATACAAACACAAACGAAGATCTGCTGCGAAAAGACATGGTTCTGATGCCTGTACTGAACTGTTGTGGCCAACATCGTGACTATGACGAGAAAAAACATGTATACTTGAGCATTTTGTCCTTTTCAGGGTTGTACCTGTTTTTGGTTAATTTAGATGTCTTTGGTCCGTGTTGCATTCAGTCGAACTGCATCAGAGCCACCTTTTCAGGGCGGTCTGCTTGTTTGGTGTGCACCAGGGTTTGGATGCCAGCGTTAACTCTTATTCAAATGAACCACACTAACAGAGCAATCAAACCAAACCACCCTAAGAAGCACAAATGGTGCACAATGGTTTTGACTGGTTTTACTATACTTTACTTTGCACATTTAATTTGCATATTGTTTAGGATCTGGATTTCACAGGTAACGGGTGAAGACAGAATCGGAAAGTTACAGAAATCCTGGTAACACTTTACAATAAGGTCCCATTTGTCACTGTTAGTTAATGCATTAAGTAATAAAAATTAACAATGCGCAATAAATTGTAAACGTTAACTGTTTATTGTTAGTTCGTGTTCGCTTAGGTCCATTAAGTAATATAAAAGTTGTCTGTTTGATTTTAATCATCTATAAAGTAAATGATAAATTAAATCCTGTTTTATCGCCCAGATTTCATTTAATAATTAACTGCACTATGATGTTTAACAGTCGTGTACTGAATGCATGTTTTACATGGTAATGTCCAAACGCATTAGTAATCAAATCTTTCTATTTACAGGGAACAAAAGTTCACCAGAATTAATTTCACCGGACTGATTCAAAAAGGAAAATCTATGAATAAAATCATGCTGAGCAGATGGTGTACAGGATGCAGTCAATATAAATTTACTTCTAACCCTCCAACACACACACAAACTCACCTAATACGACAGAAGAAGGATTTCTCCTGCATGCAGTCTGACGGTGAAGACTCTTTAAGGAGGGAAAAATAAGAGTGAGATGAGTTCAGGTTTAATTCAACAGCGTGTTGTATTTCAGACGTGACAAGATCAGCTGTCGATTTGAGCTGGTTGTTGCATCAGGGATTCAAGAACCACAAAGAAGCCTCATTAATTAACACTGGTTTTGTTAATGAATAATAAACAGAATGTCTGTTTCAGCCTGTTTTGTATATTTATTGAGATAATTCGGAGAATTTCCTTGGCACATCAGAGAACCGTACTGTATTTGCATACAGTTTAAATGGTCAATTCAGTTGATGGTAGCCATTTACTTCCATAGTATTCTTTTCCTACTATGGAAGTCAATATCAACTGTCTGGTGACCAGCATTCTTTAAAACATCTTCTTTTGTGTTCAGCAGAAGAAAGAAACTCATACAGGTTTGTAACAACATAAGGGTGAGTAAATGACGACAGAATTTTCATTTTGGGTGAACTATACCTTTAAGGCTATTTGACGTCTGTGTTTAGATCAATTAGTTGGTGTGACAGTGTTTTTAAAGTTGCTTAACTTATCTGTAGATATTGCTACTCATCGTGTGAATGTATGTCATACCTGCGCCAGTGCACATGCTCCAGGACGGCAGTCTGTACGGTGTGGTGAAGCTATAAAACACGCTAACGTCCTGCGGTGTAAGAAACTCCACAAACTTTGCGTTCTTGAACACATCCCGTTTGCAATTCAAGATGGAGGCGGCCTGGTCTGAAATGTAGACGATCTTCCCAGTGATGAGGGACACCGCCACAGCAAAGATATCCTGCACAACAAAGGATAAAATGGTAGATAAAAGAGCCACGATACATTTTTATACTAAAGCGAACAACTTAAATATCCAATCAAGCAAATGTTTCTACAAAATAACTCAATATAAATATCGTAAGTGATCACTGCAAATTAACTGGAACACAAGACATACATTAATGATAATTAAAATGAAATAAATTAAATGGATGAATAAAATGGATACATGCGTACATACATACACAAACAAACAAACTTACTGTGTTTTTGAGGGTGTATTCAGAGGTGATGCTGTCTATCTCCTCTATGGTATATGATGAGACGTCAAGCCCTGATGGCTGACTGTCATTAATCATAAGCAGCTGATAGTATTCTTCATTTGCTGAAATAGAAATGCAGAAAAACCCCCAAGATAAATCTACTGTGCAAATCCAATTCAAGTATCTGGTGTAATATAGCACAGATTCAGATTCATTCTCATACTACACTAATAATGAGCCAACATGGATATAAATAAACATAGTCCTTTGTTATAATTGATTATTATTAATTGAGATAAATAGGAACAAACTAAAAATGAGCAGACACTATTTAAAATGCATCAGCATATTAAATCACATGACGTGATGTTCACCCAGTAGGTCTACTCAATTTGCTGAAATACTGCTTGCACTGCTTCTAAATGGCAATGCATTTGTTGTTTTATTTGCCTGGCTACATTTTCATTGTAGCGAAGCGAAATAAAACTCATAAAATATATTGATAATTTACCAGAAAGTAGGACTATGTCCCTGTGGCCAGGCAAGTGCTTCTGCATTATAGATGACTAAGGTAATGATAATTTAAAGGCATTGCTCACCCTCCACCTGTCTGACGCAGCGCAGGGCATATTTCAGAGTGTTGAGCGTTGTCGACTTGCTGCCCTTGTTCCGCTTCTCTTGCGGCAAATGAAGCTTCAGCTCCTTCAAAGTTTTGATCAACTCTTTCTGCGTCTTTGCCTTGGCAGACTCTTCGCTGCTGCAGGTGCACAAAACACACATGCACACAAATGATTCATAAAATACATAACTCCTCATTCTACCAATCCACCATCTGCACTGTTAAATATAACTGGGTTTGATAATATGAAATGTACAATACACATCAAGTTTAAATCAAAAATCAGATCTACTGCAGTCACTGGTAGAAGGGCTGTCTGGTGTGCTCGTGTCTAACCTGCAGCCGCTGGTAGATGGGTTGTCTTGCTCTGAGCTGGCACTCAGAAGGCTGAAGGCGTTCGAGCTGCTGGGGGGTGAGGGACTGTGAGAGTTGGAGCTGTAAAAAGAGTACACACACAAGAATCCATCATAAAGCAAGTCATAAACTACAGACAGACACTTTATGACTAGTAATCTACCTTTGTGTCTACCTTTGATTGCTTTCTTTACTATTGCGATTAAGTGAGGTATAAAGTTAAACGTGCGGCCCTCAAACCAATGAGGAATCGCACACTGAATATCTATGAAGGGGAATATTAATCACAAACTGTTCAACATCATATCCAGCACTTGGAAACCCTGTGTGCCATTGCAACAAACACGATGATTCATTCAGTATACCAGCTGAAGCTAGTTAGGACCGGCTGTTGCAGGAGAATTGAGTGACAAGAAAAATCAAGCAGTAGCTTCAGGTCAAAACCTCATTCACACACAACATTTTCAATCACTGTGGACAATCAAACCAGAATTGGGTGCTCCTCTTGCACATGGAGGTCACTTGGACGTTGACGTCCATCTAGGTTACATAATCTTCAACTGTCTTCACTTTGCCTCAAAAACACCATGCGCCATTTCCAGCCAAGCCACGCCACGCCACCATTAGCACAGCTAAGAATGGCTTGTATTGCAGGCTTCTAGTAACTGAGACAGACCGAGATGGATTAAACCGCTCAATTTAGCGCGCTGATACTATTGTAAGTCCAAAGTCCAGCTGCAGGTGACATGCCGAGGGGCATGAATACACAAGGAGGGACTACAAATAGCCCACTAAGTAGCTTAGAATAGAAACAAGCTTCACATGTTGCAGTTATTAGTTGTAGGTGAGCTAATTATATAAAGCACATCTGTGTTAATCTAGCAGGGCAATGTGTTTCGATGCTATTGATACAGTCAGCCATTTCAGGACACTAATGAGATCGGAGAATTTGGAAGATCATTTATACAACAGCACATGCAGGGAAGCGTGGCATCATTAAATGCTGACTTTGAATTGAAATAAGTCTAAATGTATCTCAAAATTGCATTGTGACTTTATATCTTACATTCTATTTTAAACTTTATCTCACAACAATAAGTTTTATTTTTTACTCAGGCTTCAGTATTTGTCAACCAATAACCATTTACTTCAATCCGAGTCTTATTTTCATTTCATTTGTATAGTTTTGTTCATGGGTTTTTTAAAGATGAGGGCATGCAACCTGCCCATGATACAGGAAATGTTTTCTTCACCATGGTGACGGTATTATCCTTCATGGTTGATATTATCCCAATAAATCTCATATAAATATATGATATATAAAATACAATTTTAGACACATTACAAATGTCATAAATCTTCATCATAATCACTTATTTTAAATATTTATTTGCCTTACACTTTCAAAACTATGAAAAATGCACTCTATGAACAACAATTGGCCAACAATTTGCCAATAATCTATAATGTTAAAATGTCCAATTAATTGTCTTAGCAAATATATATTTGAAATAATATATACATTTGTATATGTGTGTGTGTGTGTGTGTGTGTGTGTACAATAAATAATAAAAAAAACATTATAAATGAAAATAAATTATATTAAAGAATATAAAATATAATCTGTGTTCTCTAAATACAATGAGAGAGAGGGATTGTAACAGGGAAAACAGGATAGTTTTGAGTGAGAAAGAAAATGAGACAAAGAAAGAGAACAAACAGTGCCAGGCTTCTCACAAAGCCTCACCCATCCAGTGTACAGATACAAAGCACAGGTCATCATAAGAAATGCATTACATCGCAGAGTGACTAAGTGTGAAGAGCACTTCTATTGACGTGGTGAAGCTCTTCTGTGACTTCTAGCCAATTGGAAAAAAGTAATAGAATGACGAAAGGGCAGACAATCTTAACTGTTCCAGACCAGACCTCTCATTTGGCCGCACCCGTCCTGTGCACAGGGAAAACACAGTGTGCCGTTGTCAATGGAAACCGTCATAGCGTAAATGTCTGGAAAATACATTTTACATCAGACCAGACTCTCCCCTTATCTTCCTATTCCAAACGAATAGCACTATACTAGATGTCTGAAAAACCATGTTGATAATATGCCAAGGAAAGGAAAATATGCTATAAAAGATTGTGAGATTATTAGCTTCATAGATGCCAACTTGAATGCCAGCAATAGTACTGCAAGAGCTATAAAGCAGTCTATGAAAGTTTCTAGATTTCTAGGTCAATTTATATCCTCTGTGAAAATAATAATAATAATAATAATATATTATTATTTTTATTATTATTATTATTATTAAGTACTAATCTACTATATAGAGCAAGATTTAGCAGGGTGCTGTTACAGAATTTCTTTTTATTATTATTTTGTTTCAATCATTTCTTGAACTGAATGAGCTCTACAAAACTGCCATATATGAAGTATCCACAGTATCCAATCATAATGACTCTTCACACTATCCCGAGAGTCCTTACACTATTCCGACGCACAATGCTGCCTGAACGAAAACAGAGCCATTTTGGCTCATGAGAAGGAAATAGCTAATATTTCAGTCATTGTGACACTTTTTGCCAAAAATAAATGAAAGACTGATGCTGTAATGCCATGTTAAACAGATTCAACAACCAGTCTCTCATCTCCATGTTTAAACGCAGTACACAAGTTTTTGAATATTAGTGGATTCAAATCAAATAAAATCCAATAAAATATAGCTAGATTCGGCCCTGCCAGATAAACAACACAATCCAATGAAAATACCACAGAATATTGTTGGCTATTTAATGTCCTGAAGCATTCTACCTGGGGTGCAACCAAGCGGCAAACTCCCCCAGTTTATCTTGAAGCCAATACGGAAGTGACTTAAACTGTAATTCATCGACTGGCCGCTAGGGACAGGCTCCAAAAGAGAGCAGAATCTCATTGAGCCCCATGTTAAACTGCCCAACTTTACAGCAGAAAATAAATCATGTTTACAGCCTGGTGCAAATTGTGGTTTGGGTCGATACATCTAATTTTGGCCTTCATGACAACTGTGAGGGGGGTGAATTTTTTTTTATAACTAATTTGTTTACTATATATAAAGCCTTAAAGTTCTGCATAATTAAGGGCATGGCCACTTTGAGTGACAGGTGGATTTCTGTTTGTCTGCTGTCTGTTAGTCGTCACCTCAGCTCCACCCACGTCCCGCCTTTTTGCCCATTTTCAGTTATCCGGGTGTGACGCACGATGACACGCTGCCAAGATGGCAACGACCAGCTCGACCCTACTTTACGCTTCAAAACTGCTCTTCAGAATCCTATGGGTGACGTCACGGACACTACGTCCATATTTTTTAACAGTCTATGGGTGCAACAGGTGACAGAATCACTTGCTTGATAAACAGTAATTCTCCTATTTACTCAATTCACTGTATTTTAAAAAGTTTCTCTGTACCAATACTCCAATTTACTGTAAATCATTGCCCACATCAGAAGCTGAAGGAGCACACGGATGACGCTGTCACATGGTACCTGTTAATGTTCTCAGTGAAGGTCAGGGTGGACCAATCCCAATCATTTGTGATTATGGGAAAAGGGTTTTTTATAATACATTTATAGAGACGGCACATTATTGCACTCAATTTGTGTCTCAGGTACATCTTTACAAGGAATAGATTTTAAATGTCTCCATTAAGTCTTTACCTTGAAGAGGATCATTTTAGCAGCCGAAATGGTAAAGCCCAATGCAAACTAGCATATCTTGAAAGTTATTATATCCAGTTGTCAGGAAGACAGTTGTGCTTTCCTCTCCATTTGAGACATTTTACCATGCTTAAATCTATCCATTTCCAAAAATCAGTGCATAAAATCATAGTGCATAAAATGTGAAGGAAGTCTGTAGATCCTGGCAACTGAAGAATTCAAATACATACAGAACAAAGAATATATCTCTTTAGTGAACTCTCGATTGAGTTATTATCCTGGCAGTGATGCATGTACATGCCAAATGCTACTGCACATCTATGATGCAGAATAGTTGCCAGTGACCTTACGGTCACCCCAGAAGTAGTAGGTGAGAACTAAAGCTACAAATGACGTCATAGGTCCTAGACACACAAGGACAGGAATGAATGGCTATTGAAACGTTATGGCTTACTTTCTATTGCCAAACCAAAACAATTCCAGAGGGCTTTAATCTTTAAACAAATCGCACAAGTGTCTGCATGCAACCTCTTGAGTTTCCATGTGACTACGTCAGTAAATATTGTCATACAAACAAACTGTCTCCATGGTAGTTAATCTAAAAATTGTGCAATCCAAATTATGCTTGCCAATATTTTTCAACACTGCACTGGCTGCCTATTAAACATCGCAAACATTTTAAATTATTGCTCATTATTCACAAAGCACTGAATGGTTTAGCTCCTCAGCACTTGAGCGAGCTCTTAACACATTATAGTCCTTCACGTCTATTGCGATCTCAAAATTCTGGCTAGTTGATAATACCTAGAATATCAAAATCGACTGCAGGCGCTCAATCCATTTCCTATTTAGCACCCAAACTCTGGAACAGTCTTCCTAGCATTGTTCAGGAAGCAGACACACCCTGTTAGTTTAAATCTAGACTAAAAACACATCTCTTTAACCTTAGAATGCATGTTTGAGCTGTTTTAAATATGTCAGTTCCATTGTTTTGTCTCAAGATGCACACTGGTAATGTTTTTTTTCTAAGGCATGTTTATAAATGTTACTTAAATGTAACTGAACAAAGGCTTAAGCCTGGCTTAGTCCAAGTCCTGTCTGTGAAACCAGGCCATTATCACAGTTCTATCATTCACATCCATTAAAGGATTGTTAGGCTGCATAAACTAGGTAAACCGGAACCGGGAACACTTCCCATAACCCCCGATCGTAAGAATGGCATCTACCTATGCTAATATTAGTCTCTCTGTTTATCCCGAGGTTACCGTAGTCAGCCGTATCCGGTCCGTATCCAGATCAGATGGTGGACCTGCACCTAGACACGACCACAACGAAGCCCTGAATGTCAGCAGAGATCCTGTCAACTAGACAACGACAGTCATCGGTACAGATCCTCAGCAAAGACCACGAGAACCAGACCGGTCCTCCGCACAGACCCTATGACCAGCTTCGACTCCATACTGGTGTGATGAATCCAATCTTCAAGAAAAAGGAACTGGATGAAACATTGAATGCTACAATCCACAATTTGATTTATGACTTGTGATGTAGCCTAAATCATAATTGACACCGTGTTCGTTGGCCTGAGGAGAACTGAGCCTGGTTTCTCCCAAGGGTTCTTTCCTCCATTCTGTCACCTGATGGAGTTTGGGTTCCTTGCCACGGTCGCCTCTGGCTTGCTTAGTTGGAGACACTTAATATTCAACATTATTATTGATCTGACTGCTCTGACACTATTGGATGAGAACGGAACTGAGCTGGATGATGACATCACGGTTTTCTGCAGAACTGCTTTATAGATGAAATGAACTCATTTAAAAATTGGTGATCTTTACAACGGAACTGAATCAACACTGAACTGACTTCAGCTGAACAATGACAATATCTTCTTTTCCAGCTGCTATACAGCTGAAATGAACTCATTGAAACATTTTCCTGTTATCACTGTATTGAATGAGGCTATATCGGAATAAAGAATGTTGAAAATGGTTATTTTAAATTTTAAATGTATGCAGACCCAGAACAATCATCTCAAGGGACATTTAGTGCCCCTAAAATAATTTGGACACCTAAGCGCTTGCTTATAAAGGCATTAGATTACTAGGTAGCACAGGCACACTTCTTTATAGTTATACTGTGCAAAAAAGACAAAGTATAGTGCCACTTTGTCAAACGTTTTTGGGTCCAAATAATATATACAAACAGAATACAACTAAATTACCTTTTGTTACTCCCCGATGACTCTAATAGTGCTGAGTCCTTGCTTCGGCTATTGGAACTTCCAGAAGACTCGTTGCCATGGGACTCGTTTCCATGGGAGTCATTACCGTGGGACTCGTTACCATGGGACTCTGTTCCACTCCCACTGGATCCGCTACTCTTCATATCCACATCCTCATGGAGGGAATGTGTCATCTTCCGTTTGTTATGGGGCGAGGCGGGAGGGTCTTGGCTACTGTCACTTCCTTCGGATGCCAGGCCAAGTTTGGCCCCCTCCGCAAAACTGCCCATGCGATGTAACGTTGCCATAGAACTGCAGCCGGCTGCCTCGTTCTGCCCCTCCAGAGAGGAGAACATGTACCGTTTGGAATCAGAGTCCTCAGACATCAGACTGGGTTTAAAGATATGAAGGGGTTTGAAGATATGAAGCAAAGCGCAAGCAGATCACCCCATCTTCATGGTGGCGCTTTCAGAGGGAATTCAGATGAGCGCAGGTTTGCTATAGGAACAAAAAAAAACAGACAGAACATGAGTCACAAAAATTAAATTCATGTTTTATCTGAAAACATCTGGAAATCTTGTCCATAAATCACAGTCAAACATGTTTTGAGTATGCAACATTTTTACAGACATTGCAATGGTTGCAAAAAGATGGTGTCTTTATTAAAAACATAACTCAACCTGTAACACATCCAAAATATAAATATATGAAATCTAGTGCACTTTACTGCAACGCTGCAATTAAAGTTTGCGCTTTTTTAATACAGCTGAAAGGTCACGCTGTGGCATATCAATCTTCTATTGGTCATGTTTTTATGTGATCCGAATTCGTAAGTCTAAGTACACAGAACTTTGAAACACAGCAAAAATCATTGCAAATCTTGCATGAGAATGCGTTTCCTGTCTTTCACATTGGCATACGTGTGAATAGATGTCAATGGAACGAAAAAACTAAGTGTAGTGTGACCACCCCTTTAGACAAAGGTACAGGATGATGCACTTAAGCACATCAAAAGAAACAAGGGAAAGATGGGACAGAGATTATCTGCAAACCATCCCAGTACAGGAGATATAATCATGTCTTTAGTTGCACAATCTTCCCCTATAACAGCAAAAAAAGTTTGAAAGTCAAATTCATGACTCTTCATCACAAATCCAGAAGGTAGTACATCAAAATGAAGCATGCAAAACCCTGTCTGATCAAATACTGTGGTAAAATCTATACACAGGTCGGCCTCTGTCTGGACCCAAAGAACTTAAACTTAGCGTTCAAAGGTGGGCGACCCTGGTGTCCCCTCATGGTGTCTGTACCATGTCCTTTAACCAAACAGATGTGGCATTTCGGGTTGTAAACACAGCCTCCTTCAAAGAATTAATCCCAGCCTTTGCACATCAAAGGTGTTAGACAGCTGTCTGGACCAACACTGGATTTTTACTGGTTTTTATACCTTCATGTTGCTATGTAAATGGCAGGGGAAAAAATAAACTCTTATCCCTTTGCTCTAGAGAAATAAATAGTCGTCTGACTAGAATAGAGAAGACTGAGCCAAGTGTCCTGGTCAGGACCTGAGATGGGCCATATTAAGGAAAGAAACCTTCAAGAACTCTTTTACCCAGGAGCTGAAAATAAACCTGTAGGATTGCCAGAGAGTAAAGAACGTTAATGGATTACCTGCGTTACCAAGTCACCAAGACCTGGCTAGATTTACTATGCATGACTGATACATTGTGTCAGGTAGACCCATTACATACATTGTAACACTGATATATATATATTATATTATACTGATTCAAGCTGATAGAAGAGCAACTTTGACTGAAATAACCACTCGTTACAACCGAGGTATGCAGCAAAGCATTTGTGAAGCCACAACACGCACAACCTTGAGGCGGATGGGCTACAACAGCAGAAGACCCCACCGGGTACCACTCATCTCCACTACAAATAGGAAAAAGAGGAAACAATTTGCACAAGCTCACCAAAATTGGACAGTTGAAGACTGGAAAAATGTTGCCTGGTCTGATGAGTCTCGATTTCTGTTGAGACATTCAGATGGTAGAGTCAGAATTTGGCGTAAACAGAATGAGAACATGGATCCATCATGCCTTGTTACCACTGTGCAGGCTGGTGGTGGTGGTGTAATGGTGTGGGGGATGTTTTCTTGGCACACTTTAGGCCCCTTAGTGCCAATTGGGCATCATTTAAATGCCACGGCCTACCTGAGCATTGATTCTGACCATGTCCATCCCTTTATGACCACCATGTCCCCATCCTCTGATGGCTATTTCCAGCAGGATAATGCACCATGTCACAAAGCTCAAATCATTTCAAATTGGTTTCTTGAACATGACAATGAATTCACTGTACTAAAATGGCCCCCACAGTCACCAGGTCTCAACCCAATAGAGCATTTTGGGATGTGGTGGAACGGGAGCTTCTTGCCCTGGATGTGCATCCCACAAATCTCCATCAACTGCAAGATGCTATCCTATCAATATGGGCCAACATTTCTAAAGAATGCTTTCAGCACCTTGTTGAATCAATACCATGTAGAATAAAGGCAGTTCTGAAGGCGAAAGGGGGTCAAAGACAGTATTAGTATGGTGTTCCTAATAATCCTTTAGGTGAGTGTATAAACATGTGTGAACTTGAAAGGAAATGACAAATTAAATCATACATGCACTAAAAATGAATTATCCTCGTCGCAAAAATGGTTCTGAAAAGGTATATCATATGTAGAACAATAAAAAAATATATTGTCTTAAATAATTATGTGGCAATGCATATTTTTGAATAATACAGTGAATTACACTTTTAAAAAATGAATAATTTTAACTGTAAATTCGGATTAGATTAGCCACTTATAATAAATAATCTATTCAATTCTATATTAATATTGCATGTTGCATGGTCGCTGGCCAATCTCTGCCACTTATTAACTTTTTCATTATTACATCACTACCATAAAACCTGCCCTACCGGCATATGTCAATGACTTTTTTGATGCATATCACTTGGTGCCCTACCCAAATCAAACCTGTCTGATTTATTAGCACCAATGAGATGATAATATGTCTGGCTGATTGCCTACTGTAACCTAGTAACCCACAGGGCGATGACACAACACTGCTAACCTTTGGATTTTCAGGTGCATAGTGACACACTGGCCAGGCACTGTGGCACTGTTGACTGAGAAAGAAAATTAAGCAAACATTAACATAATCATTTATTATGCTATATATGGCCATGAATGTGACGCAAGCCATATAAGCTTATGTAAATCTCAGCACATGTAAACTTGACTTTCAGACTTTTATAGGGCTGCGCAATATATCGAAATGATCGAAATATCGCAAATGTACATATCGCAAGAGCGCGCAATATTGCTCTGAATGAGAGCACTGAATGATTTTAATAGGCTACTTCAACATTGTGAAAAGTGTAAGTTTTAGGTTGATGCATATAGCGGAGAATAGACTGAGCACATGACTGTTACTTATGTGACTTGCTTGTGGTTAAAAATAGTTATTAAACGCAATAACTTGCAAAAAAACAACTCCTTGCAGTCTCGTGCTGTCTGTTGTCTGACACACACACGGAAAAGTGCGCACAAGCCGTTCTTTTTTAAAATACACACACAGTTATGTCTTGATGAGTATTCATGTAAACGCAGTCGGTTATGCTTTAAGTGAAAGATATCAGTAGGGGAAAGAAATAGATTTTACACACTTAAAGCAATATCGTATTGCATATTGAATATCGCATTATTTAACAAGTATATCGCATATCGTATTTTTTCTTCAATATCGCACAGCCCTAGACTTTTAGTACGAATCTTTAACTATAACCTTTCAACCTCTAGTGAAAATGACAGAGCCAGTTCTCCAGATCTTTCTTAAAGTCATAGAGTAAATCAGGTTCTATAGACGTCATGTGATGTTCAAATGACACATTATTAGCCATTAACGTGGACTTTATTCAAACCCTAGGGGTGTCCTTGTGTGATATTAGTTGCCTGGGGGCCATGAAGCAGGACACTGCATTTTAATATAATTACAGCTGACATACCTATATTGATATCTCTTTCTAATACAATCATAGGAGCTCATGTTAAAAGCACATTGGGTAACACATGGGATCAGACCTGCAGTCTTAAAGTCAATGATGAGGTGTTGATAATGAAAAAAAAAAAAACGGTTTGCAATGTCAATTATATCCATTAGGCCTAGATGTAAAACATACACAAAGACGAAGACAGAAAATACACAAAGACGAATTACGTGATGACATTCAAAGCAGTAAAGCGAATAATATTCCAAATCCATGAGGCAAATTCATGTGCCTTCCTGCCCTCTCAAGTAAACTTAACTAAAATGATGATCATGTCCAAGTCACTGCCAGCACTGCTTAACAAGTCTAAAGTCCCAATCTCAATGCTGATTCAGCACTTTTATTCCAGGTCACTAAGCTCAAAGACCAACGACTACTACTCCATATATATTGTACAAAAAGCGTAATAAATAGTGGATTAGCTGAATTCAGCAGTTTGGTTTTTTTTGTGATGAAAGACACGTGAAAGACAGAAAGATATACAAGTAAAATATGTAGTCATCAATTTATTGTGGTAATTTAGCATGATTAATGACACATTAATGACTTCTTACCCAAACGTAACTACTCAATAATATATTTTTCTTAATTATAATATGACAAACTTAAATAATAAGCATTGCAATGGATTTAACGAATTGCTAATTTTAATCAATTGTCAGCAAGAAAGACAAATAGGAGAAGGCAACATCTTTCTATAAGCTTAAATACATATAGGCTTGTAGCAAAATCATTATATATGTCTCATATATGTCTATCTGCTCTTCAGCATCGTTCTAAAAAGTCTTTGACATCAAAGCATATACATTTGAGTGTAATATTCCACTCAACCCCAAAAACAATAATCTACTGTAATGTTCACCAGGTAAAGATCAGACAAACAATGCCTAAACCTAATGACATATAACATTAACCACACAACCAACCAACTTGCAGACAGTTTTATAACTCTCAGTATCAAGTTAGAGACATTTATGTAATTGAATGTGTAGCAATGGCACATGGGCTACTACCTGCTTTATATAAAGGACTTATATAAGGTTACAGACAGCTCTGAATGAAAATAGTTAATAATCCTCAGATGCTTGCTTACATTTGAACACATTTGCACACAATTAGCACAAATTAAAGTAGGTGGTGACACAAATACTATGCATTTAATGTTGCAAATATTTCTTAGACAAGAAAACAAGAAAACAGTACTTGCATTTGGCATCAAAACCAAATGTATAATGTAAAATTGAATTCAATGTATAAGTATAATCAAATGTAAATAAGACCTTTACCAATCAATCCTTTAGGGCTAAGATTGTCCTTGGTTTAAGGTCAGCGTTTAAACTTATAGGGTTAGTTAAAATGTGTTTTCATATTAGCTAACAAAATTCAATGTACAGTGGGTAAAAGACTGCACACACATACTCAAATATACCAGGAGATCAAAACATTTCAACACACAATTAGTCTTTATTGCATAGATTTAAACAAGTTGTTTATTAGCAAGTTTCTAAATTAAATCTTACATTTGATATATTTAGACATTGAGTTCAACAGTCCTGAAAAGATTAGACACAGGGATTGATGTCTGTGTTCCATGATGTCATGATGTCAATCCTCTGCCATCAGGTCATGGCTTAGAGCACACTCTTCCGGAGTATTATGTGGCGGGAAAATGGTTGCTAGGCTGTACTACACAATCGGTTGACACACATTTGTGCGTTTCGGACAGATACAATTCAAATGTTCAAATTTCGAAAAGGCACAGATTCATGAATTTACAGTCTTGCAATGCAATAGGGCCGCACGATTAATTGAAATTAATCTGCACACGATTTGGCAAATTCAGGATTTCAGATGGAGCAGCATTTACTGATCATAGAGCCGTGCTTCACTGACAAGCTGCGCATAAAAAATAAATTGCAGCCATTTCGATTTCATAATCGCAATAAGACAAATCAGTTTAAGCGCAATTTTATGTAAATTGCGTTTATTTTTGCAGCCCTACAATGCAATACCACAATATACATCCTAGATTTTTGTCTAGTTTGAGAATCAGTGGAACTCATTTTTGAAGGTTGAAGATTGCACTGGAGTACAAATTTTAGCATTGAGCCCTGGTATATTGGGGGAATTTTATTTTATTAACTAGCCTACATTATTGCGACCTATTTCAGTCAGTAAATACATTTGTGTTTATGAATATGCCGTTGTTGCTCTAAAAATGTGGCTTATTTTGAAAAAAACAGAAAGAGAGTTCTACATGGCTGAATAACTTTCAACAAGCCGTTCGCTACAATGTGACTCAACAAAATGGATGTAACGATGTAGCTGCTTGAGTGTCGCCTGCCCTTACATAATACTAAAGTCTTTCTGGTAGTCATATTCCAAAGTGCCCTTGTAACAGGCTGTTTGGTAATAATGCTGAGAGCAGGTACCTTCCAAATCTTTCCAAGAAGACACGTGTGATTGTGGTTACACAATGGCGGGTGAGACCTCCAGATTAGGTTGTGTAAGTGTCTCGTCCTTCTGCTAAACCTAAATTCAGCATGTTTTATTCACTCTGTGCATTGTTGCAATACATAGTCAGAGAATTTGGGACTTTCAGGAAGTGTGTCTTGTGGTTTCTGGTGATATACAAACCAAGAGTGTGCGTGCAAAGCCAAGAAAGGCAAAGCGTTTATCCTGGTATCCATTTTATTACAGAATGCAATAAGAGAATCCAGCTGTAACTGGTTTCAACCAACACAGGATGACCTTACTTTACCACTCTCTCCGCCTATAAAAAGCACTAACAATCAATTCCTTATCTAGACTCATGCTTGTCTATACTGTAGGTTTCAGGATGGCCACCAGATAAGGTGAAAGCAGCAGGACCAGGTCAGCTGGAAAACCCCTCCAGAGAAATCAAAGCATATATATGCAGTGGTTTTACATGCTGTGTATGGGTCAGACCCATTTCTGGAAGGGGAGGCTTTTCACAAGTTACACACTAATAAAATCTAATCAGTGCAGTGTATGAGATCCATGTCTATATGAGTTTGAGATCCATGAATAAATGAGTTTGCATGCCAAACACTTGTAATAGGTGAAAGTTTGCCACAAATGAAACAGCACTCGCGTTGACTGCAATTATTCTTCACATATAACTACTTACAGAAAAACACTTTTCACAATTAAAATGGTGCAATTTTGCATTGCGCAACAGCCGTTTATCTGGCTACAAATGTATAGTCAGCCATTGTTATTTTATTCCATGATCAAAATTGTCCAATATTAAGGCCCTGTCCACATGAACACGGGTATTTTCAAAAACGCATCTTTTTCTATGCAGTTTGGCCATTTGTCCACACGCAAACGCAGTATCTGGAGACTGAAACTCCTGCCAGGGTCAACATTTTTAGAAACTCTGGTTGCAGGGGTGTCATGTGGACAGTGAAACCGGAGATTTTGTCTTGTTGCGTCAGAACCGGAACCGGCAATAACCTTTTTTTCCAGGCTTATGATTGGCCAACATGGCTTTATGGTTAGGGTTATATTGCCACCTGTTAGTTTGGCATGCGTTTTCATGTGGACGTGATTTTTTTTAACCCGGAGGAGGGAAAAACTCCCTGTGTACGTGTAGACTAGGACTAAATGTCAAACAGTATAAGCATGTAAGCAATATAAGCAAAACATGTAGAAAGCAGTATAAACTGATGGTGATATATGGACTTTTAAGGTAATCAGCTAACCTAGTTTTAATAACCGAATGTTAGTGTGAAGAAGAAAACTAAAAACAACTTTTAGATATTGATCTGCATATGCAATGCACATCAGTTATGCTCAGCTTTAGTATAGCTCCTTTGAAGGCATCTTGAGTATACAACTCAATATTTAATGAAGCATGCATTAGGGCTGCACGATAAGGGCCAAAATGATAATCACGATTATTTTGATCAATATTGAGATCACGATTCATTATCACGATTATTTGTTGATTTTAACCAAAACAATTTTTTATTGTCACACAAGCTAATTACATTTACTGCCTTCACATCCATATTGTGCAACATTCCTGCTAATGTACAGATATGTGCATCAAAATAAAATAGGTCCTCTTATTCACCAAAATTCAGTGAATCTCCTTAAAGAATAAATAAAAATAAATTAAAACAATAAAGAAAATGTAGCAAAACTTCAACAGGGCACTATTTTACATTTTACAATGTGTAAATATATTTTAGGAAGTAAAATATAAACTTAAGTTTTACCTGCATAATGGATGTGAATAAAACTAAAAATAAAATATACAATCAATAAGAAACAAATATTCCATAACAGAATGTAACCAAATAAGAACATTTCAAGGCAGAAGAACTACGGCGAAAAGAGTACTGTAGTTTACAGGTTTTTGGAAAGAAACACTAGCCTGTCAACATTTTCTCCCGTGTGATCTTGCGGGAAAAAAAGATGTTTGCAAGCATCGACTCTGCATTGCAAAATCCTCATCGATGTAATGAATTGTCAAACTCATGTACGGATCCATTGTCCTGCTTGACCACAGATCCGTTGTAGTTGCAAAGTACTTTATATTGGCAAGATCACGCTCTATTTCCCCTCTGCGTTTTCTGTACATCGCAGGTAGTGCCACCTTTGAAAAATAATTACGCGAGGGCATCACGTATCGTTTATCCAGGGTGTTGACCCAATAATTTGAAGCCTTCGTTTGTCACCGTGTTTATTGAGCACATATGTCTTTAGCCAAATGAAATGCGACTGCATTTGTTACTTCACTGTGTCTTTGAGAGGTGGATGGGTATGGTGATGCGCTAAAGAGGCTCGCTTCGATGGATGTCTGAGATGTTGTGGGATGATTAGTCTTTGCAACGCATTTCTTGGCCCTCATACATTCATTGTATTGAACTTTATGGTGTGTTTTTTTAAGTGGTTAAAGAGGTTCGTTGTGTTGCTTTGTGGTGTCAAAACAACTTTATGGCACTCTTTGCATATGACCTGTTCTTGTTTTGTGTCACTTGCCTGAAACCCAAAATGTTTCCACACAATGGATGACGATCCGATTCTCGGGACAAGCCCCTCGGCCGCTCCCTCTGCTACGTTAGGCATTTTTTCTTTGTTAAGATAGATTATAGCCTGCTATCTGTTGTGGTATTTTCCTCACGTTGGTGCATTGGTGGATTGCATGCATTGGTGCATGGACGCACGTGATCAGACAGCTGCTTTACAGCGCGCTAGACTGGCTTTGAAATTTTTTTTAATACAAAGCGTGAATGAATGACGCATTTTAAATATCGCTCGATCACGCGAATTTGATCGTGGAAAGCCAAAATCGTGATCGTGATTAAAATTCGATTAATTGTGCAGCCCTAGCATGCATACAAAAGACCTGAACCGGAAACAATGCAACCTGTTTTACAGAATACAGAAGTCTGTTGCTCATAGCCCCCATTAGTTGGTGGTCTTGGTTCTCTCAATTATGTCTTCCCTCGTAAGGTGAACCCCATGTAAAATAAAATGACTTTTATTAGGCTATGCCATTCCTCATATTATGTCAATGTGCATAATCGTAAACATTATACTATAAGTTTCTTTAAAAGATACAATGATTTCATGCAGAAAAAAGACTTTTAAAGCCTTCAAAAAAAATCACTAATCAGTAAAAACTGGTTATAAAACTAGTTTAAAACAGAAATCACATCCTCTGTGTAGTCTAATTCCCATTGATCCACTCAACAAAATAAAGTTGCAACTTGGAAAGATAGCATCAGTGAAAGCTTTGGCTTGTTGGCCTGTTCGTACTGTTCGTGTGGCTCTGTGCCAGGAATAATCGCTAAATACATAAAAATGCACCCGAGGACACTCTTCGTGCGTCATCACTTCCTACCCTCCTACTGCCTACTCTGCCCCAGCAGCCAATCCCATCCCAACTGCCAGCGCTTTCAGCCTATCTTGTTGAGCAAGCACTGATATTAAACAAATCACCAAAAAATGCTCACCCACACGTTCTCATTTATAGCCAGGATGAGAAGTTCAACAACGACCCATGTGGCCCTACAGCTGTATTTGAAACAGCTTTATTTGAAGAACAGACCACGCACATCACATCCTTTATTCTGTTTGTTCAAAAATCCATTACAGATAATATCCATGCATTCATCCTTAACAGTGTCCAACCACTGTTAGGAGAAGATGATGGGAAGATGATGTTCCCGATTTACGTCAGTGCTGCATGTGCAACCATTATTCCAGCATCTACAGCATCACCAAAAATAGATCTAACAATTACACGTCTCTAGGTTCTCATTTGGATCAAGCTCTGTCTTCGCCAAGAAAATAGAATAAATACGAGACAAAATGATTCCATTAAAACAACGCAGCATCTGGCAATTCAAAACAGATGTTAAAACTGTTGAACAATGAAAACATCTACAATACTATACATTCTTTAAATGTTTTATTTTTCATTAAACCTGTTCATTTTAAATGGAATAAATCATGACATATGCAAATGAAATGCAAATTAGCTTATATCACACACAAAAAATTGGGAAATGATTGCAAAAAAATTGTGATGGATACACAATTAGAGGTCAGCTTTGAGAAAAAGACCAGGGAGACAAATCTGCTGCAAAACAGCATAAGAAAGATAACATTTTTTTTTCTTTTGTTGCAAAATGCAACTATATTTTAGCTCAGCTCTTAACTGAAAGTTGGATATATAAGTATGTCCAACTTTATCAGTATATACACTAGATTTACATAGGGTGATATATAAAAAATAGAAAATCTCAACTGCTTATCGCTTGTAGAGTCGCAAAATGTAAACTATTATCGCCCGGCTCAAATCTGCTAAATGTAACCACAAGGGATTCAGATATTATAAAAATTAACATCATGATTTTCCATTCAGCTGCTTTGAAACCAAAAAGTGCTATAAAAACTGTTTGCTGTATCAATGCACATGCAGAATTTGTGTGTTCGGTACATAAGAGGCAGATTAAGGTATTTGGAGCACCTCTTGTAGGAGTAGGTCAGTTTTAATAGCCTACCTCAGCCTATCCGAGTTCAAGCTCAACTACCCAGCATACACTGCGACGTAAGTGGACAACTGCCAACTTCAAGGCTATATTTACTCATTTAAAATCAATTTAAAGTCAAAGCTGCCATCCAAACCTGTATGCCATTCTTGCTTTCCAGGAAAACAAATGGAGATGTTAGGCAGAATGACGTCTCAGTCACCATTAAAACTCCTTGTATGGCAAAAAAGATTCAAAGTGAATGGTGACTGCACTATAATTCTGCCTAACATTTCCTTTGTGTTCTACAGAAGATACAACTACAGGTTCCGGTATTCATAGAGTAGAGAAAATATATTGTATATAGTAAAGCATACTGGAAGTAAAAAGTTTGATTCATGTAAAATGAATCCCAGCTGGTGGAACGATCTTCCCAACACCATCCGAAACGCAGAATCATTGACATCATTCAAAAGTCAACTTAAAACTCAGCTCTTCCGTGAGCACCTAATCTCATAAATAAAAAAAATAAATAAAAAAACCTCTCCTCTCCCTCTTTCTTCTTCCCTCCCTACTCTAGCCTGTGCTACTCTGAGCAATGGGGTCTCAGGATTTCAGGCTCTTATTGCACTTCTCGATTCTTCATGACCTATCGCTTCATGTATCCCCAAGTTGTAAGTCGCTTTGGATAAAAGCGTCTGCTAAATGCATAAATGTAAATGTAAATGTAAAATAAAACTTATGCAATAAGTACCTCATTGTCTTAAGCATAAGTCTGATGTGTGAATTAGGTGGAATGTGTTACAGCAAGGCATTATCTAACAAACATGACTCTACCCCGTGACAATTATATATGCAGCCTGC
This sequence comes from Romanogobio albipinnatus, assembly GCA_023566225.1. Taxonomy (NCBI): domain Eukaryota; kingdom Metazoa; phylum Chordata; class Actinopteri; order Cypriniformes; family Gobionidae; genus Romanogobio; species Romanogobio albipinnatus. Next base: position 50,221,572 of record CM042244.1, read on the forward strand.
AATGACATAATGTTCACACCAAGACCCATTTAGCAAAGGTTGAGATTCGTTCATTCATTTTGGGAGGGAAACGTCTGGCAAGCTAACTTAGCAATTATTCTTTTATCACTAGTGTATATTTTTCTTACTACTTCTCTTTTTTTAATTACTAGTAAGTCATGTATGGTAACTGGTATCTTTTTACATTTTACTAGTAACTATCCTTTGGCATTCATTCATTGGCATTGTTATTTATTTACTAGAAACCATTACTTAATCCTTACATAACTATTCATTAGGAAATATAAAACATTTCTTAGTATTAGAAGATTGAATACATAATGAATAGCTGCTAGTGATTATTATTCACTGCTGGATTCGTTACTAAACATTTAACAATAAGAACTAGTAACAAAAGTAGACACTAGTGAGTTTTAAGGAATAAATGTTAAGCTGGCTTGCCATGACAAACGAGGCTAGTAGGCTGTTTCATAACTAAGAGAGTTCACTTTTTTAGCTAAATATATTGCAGTTTCATAGTCTCAGTAACTAGGGTGTATTTAAAAAAAAGGTTGTATGGCTTTTCTTCGTTACGGTAAACAAGGAGGACAAAACTAGTGATTTAAAGGGCTTTGGGACACTGACCGGAGATGACCTAATCACTGACACAGTTATGCAACGCATAGGTTTAACACATATAAAACATACATATTTGACATATATATGAATGAAACTATGTATGTATAGGCCTATCACATATGTGACAGTGTGTCTGTCTGAACTAACACTTTGTGTGACATAAACTTGTTTAAGACAATTGGTCACATTGCAGTCAATGGAAAGTGTTACACAACCCCTCATCAACTGCCGAGTCTTATAAATAAACATGAATGTATCTTACCTGACAACTTAAACGCTCTTTCTTTCGTACAGGTTGGAGGTATCAAAGCAGGTCTCCGTCCTGTCTGGCTAAAAAAATATGTTCCTGAAATCCCAGTCAAGCCGCAGCATCAGTTTGACACACTTCACCAGCGGATCTCTCTCACACCGCTGCCCTGGATCTCTCGAGCTCGCAGCATGACCTGAATTCAAACTCCTCCCACCGCGCACTCCTATTGGTCAAACGCCGCGTATTTGCATGAGTAAAATGCGGAAATGCCGAAAACGCGCTGTGATTGGCCGAAATGGCCGCCAGTCTTTTTACATAAGTATGTCATACGCCTCACGTGGACACCCATGGCCACTGACGACGTGCGCTGCGTATGGACAAATCAGTAGTAAGAGGAAGCTAGTGAATGGGACGCTGAAGAGGGAAAAGCTTGTGGTTGGTCCGGGAAAGCCGCGTACGCCGAACGTTATACAAACGGTTATACAAGTGTGTGTACAGTCAATGTGTGCCCGCCTTGTATAAGCGAAACACGGCGTGATGCAGTTAGAATAGCTTGGATGGACGTGCGTGATGGCTCAAAATGAGAATTTTCTAGATATATAAATGACTTGTGTTAGAGTAATACATATACACAAATGCATATATAATATATATATCCCTACCGTACTCTGGTTTATTTCAATCACTTTTGGCATTTCATAACACGTACATACATAACATCTCATACATATGCTGTTGCATAACATCTCAGGTATTCCCTTTCTTGCCTTTATTAGTCTAACTGCATATTGCCTGTATATGTCTGATATTTTACTGTCACGTTGAGCATCCTTTGCTACAAATCCATTTTCCCAGGCAGGATTTTTCCTTGTATGATACATAGGCCTACTATGTGTTTCAGAAAGCACTCTGGATATGCGAGTCTATTAGAGCCCACAATAATAAACCAGTATGTGTGGGAAATACTCTCTCTTTCTCTGTTTGGTCTCTGCTCCATCCATCTCCATCTGTTAAAAGAGGAGTCATCTTGCCTTTTTTTGCCAGTACTTGTTTTTCTTTTCCTGCATTAATTTATTTGTACTTATTTCAAGGCAATGTTCCGATCTGACCTGCTGAAACAGCCATTTATGTGATGGGTAAACACATTTTATTCTTTGGCGAATTGTGCTTATTGTGTTTGCAGTGATTATGATTTCCAATCAGTTTTGTTTGCATAGCTCATTAAATCAGTTCCAGCTTCCAATCCATTTAAACAATATCACATGAGCAGCAATAGGGCTGTTGTACTGAATATGGCACTAGGCTGCAGGTTGTAAAAATCAGTGAGGAAAAGAACTCTTGTATTTTAAAGGTCCCGTTCTTCGTGTTTTTTTGAAGCTTTGATTGTGTTTACAGTGTGCAATATAACATGTGTTCATGTTTCGCGTGTAAAAAAACACAGTATTTTTCACACAATTTACTTATCTGTATACCGCTGTTTTCACTCTCCTAAAAACGGCTGATGACTTCCTTGTTCTATGAAGTCCCTCCTTCAGAAATACGTAACGAGTTCTGATTGTGCCAGCGGTTCCCGTGTTGTGATTTGACCGCAGCTTAGCGAACGTGGCACGGTTCCTGTGTTGTGATTTGACAGCAGCTTAGCGCACGTAACTTGCACGGAAAGGTCACGCCTCTTAACAGGAAATATATGCGCTTAATGATCTCTACAGCGTCCCTGGGAAAGCCAAACAAAGGTGATTTGACTCCGGGATGAAAATAACAGCGTCTCGACAACATGGCGACAAACACACTCAAACGCACCACTTCCTTTTCTCCACGCGACACTTCCTCTTCTCCACGTGGGACAGCAACAAGACCATGCCCCCTTTTTTCGCATATTCTTGTGGGCGGAGGTTAGTCTGTTCTACTGACGTCATTTATGAAGGAAGTACCAGGATGTAGTCCAAGCTGGCCGTTTGCTGTAGGCTTTGAAAGGGAACTTCTGTTAAATAAAATATCTCGCTTGGCATTGAACTTTGAGCTTTATAATTTTACAGGTATTATTTATGCTCTAACAGCAACATTACACACTAACTAAAGTTTGAACAATGGGATCACGAAGAACGGGACCTTTAAATGGCAACATGTCACATTTTAATACCTTGAGGTGTTCAAATCGAATATAAATTTCTCAAAGAAGATTTTCTCACATTTTCTCTCATATAGCCTACTATACACACACAAAGCAATTTATAAATCTCAATAACACCAGATGGGCCAGATGGCTTCTATCTCTTCCAATATGGCTCCACAACATTGGACATCAAATCACACCAGACCATTTCTAAGAACTCTCACACAGAAACACTTTCTTTTTTTAGAAAGCGATTTTAAGCAAAACCATAGCTGCAATGAATCCTCTGAAGCTTTCTGCAATGCGCAATAAGCTGCAGGTATTTTGTTATACAAGCAAAGACATACAGTATAGTGCCCTCCACTAATATTGGCACCCTTGGTAAATATGACCAAAGGCAGCTGAAAATAAATTTGCATTGTTTATGGTCAGTGACCATTCCTCCATACAGAATCTCTCCAGATTCCCAGCTCCATGTTGATGCTTCTTCTCTTCAGTTTACCCCACTCCATATAGGGTTCAGGGACTGGGGCAGCCATGGCAGAAGCTACATTTTGTGCTCAGTGACACATTTTTGTGTTGATTTTGATGTTAGATTATTGTTTTGATGGAAGATCCAACTATGACCATTGTGATTTCTAGCAGAGCCATCAGGTTTTGATTTTTTATCTGTTGGTATTTGCTAGAATCCATGATACCATGTATCTGAACAAGATGTCCATTCCCTCCAGCAAAAAAAGTAGGCCTACAACATTAAAGATCCAGCTGTATATTTAACTGGGGGCATGGGGTACTTTTTATCCTTGTTTGCACCAAACCCATCTGGTGGGTTTGCTGCCAAAGGCTTTTTTTGTTTTGTTTTATCTGACCATGGAAGCTGGTCCCATTTGAAGTTCCAGTCGTTTCTGACAAATTAATATGCTGGAGTTTGTTTTTGGATGAGTGAGGGGGAGTTTTCTTGAAAACCTCCCAAACAACTTATGGAGATGTTCAGTTTGACAATTCTTTTAGGCTTTCTGACCCCAACTCATCTCTGCAATTCTCCATCTGTGATCCTTTTCAATCTTTCCTCCTCGCCATGCATTATAGGACGATAGACATATATTGATTTGTAACGTCTTTAGTTGATTGGAACTTCTTAATTATTGCCCTGATGGTGGAAATGGGGATTTTCTTACAGCCACTTACTCTTTTGTGAAGCCCAACAATCTTTTGCGGCACATTAGAACTATATTCTTTGGTTTTACTCATTGTGATGAATGATTAAGGGAATTTGGCCTTTGTGTTTCCTCATATTTATACTCCTGTGGAACAGGAAGCCATGGCTGGACAATATTGACAATATTGTCACCCCAGTGAGCTAAAAAAAAAAGAAAAAAAAAAGGGAACTTCATTGATATTTTACTTTTAAGAATTTCTATAGGGGTGCCAATAATTGTGGCCAACATGCATTGGAGAAACATTTATTTCATAATGTGAGTTTCCCCTTTTTTTTTCTTCTTTTTTTTACGAAAGGCTAAACAATTCATAGCCTTCTTTGCTCATATTTACCAAGGAGGTGGAGGGCACTGTATGAATTACTAACTGTGTACTCATTGTGAAAGAAAGAACATTGTGTACTCCAGTGAAATTAAAATATGAAATTAAAACATTGAAAAATGAAATGTGTTATTCTCAGTGATTGAAATGGAGGGACCCTATTTGGGGCCATATTTTTTAAACCAGAGATTCAGAAAATCGAACTAACTATAACCACTATAAGGCCTGATTGTGAGTACACAAATGGATAGCATGATAGAATCAGAGACAGATCAAATGGAAAGTCCTCATTCATGGGCTGAATGAGGATGCAAACCAAAATACAATCTAAATGTTAAATCGGTCCAACAGGGATGTGGGTTTAATGTTTACAGTCCCGGTGGAAGTACTTTATAACTGAAAAAGCCATGAGTCATTAAATTGAGTGGGACCATCTTTATAGTTGCTCATCAGATCAAGGTCGTTTTAGTGGTGTTTGAGTGTGTTTGTCATTGGTTCTTTTGGGTTTTGTGAAATGGTGTGATTGTGACGCATGTAAAAGACCAAAGGGGCAAAACAATCCTATAACAAGGCTCTTGAGTGACGCATTATTTGAGTGGTTTTCAGCATAAAGTGCACTTATTATTTTATTATGGGGTGACCAATTTTATTATGGGGTGACCAGTTTTTGGATTTGTTTGCCAATGAATGAGATGTATGGACAATGAAATGTCATATTTCTGCATGTAAAATCTAAAAGATCAACTTTTGGTTGAATTCAAAGATAGAATGTATCCTTCATTGAGAAGACGATCTCATAATGCATTATGACGTCCTTAGTGGGGAAAAATCAATGGGGGATGCAGCAAAAATATTAATTATAATAATTAAAGTTCATTCAATGTTGAAAAGCATAAAATAGGTCGATTACATTAAAAATGAACAAGTATTCAGTGCAAGTATTTGTATGATTATTACAGTAATGCATTATTAGCTAAATAATCGAAAGCTAAAATATGATGAGTTCTCGATGTAAAATACTCTGTGGCTTTTTTAATGTGTTGCTGTTTTTAAAGTCCCCCTGTAGTCAATAATTTTATTGCATAAAAAAAATCTTGATTGTAACTCTACACACTTGCCTCATTCAGTATACGCGGTTCTATGAATATGCAAATTAGCCCCGACTCCACTCACTCACACCTGTGCTGCGTTCCACTCCAGTTTTATGCTGCGTTCTATTATTTATCCATGTCGGAGCTCCGACTAGGAAGACAGACGTTACCTAGCAACACGCACCAACACGCCCCCTTTCCTCGGATTTTGCCGCTCGGAAGTTTGGACAACCGTGAGGACACCGAGCAAGAATTCCGAATCGGAATACAAGATGGCTGCGACCTGTGTGACTTTAAGTACGAATTGTTTTCATTGTTTTTGGACCGATTTAGTTGTTTAAATGTTCATTTGGCAAAGATGTTCAGATATCTCTATGCCTAGTAGACCTGCAACAAACGTTCATTAAAGGGTTAGTTCACCCAAAATTGAAAATAAAGTCAGTAATTACTCACCCTCATGTTGTTCCAACCATGTAAGACCTTCGTTCATCTTCGGAACATAATTTAGTATATTTTTGATGAAATCTGAGAGGTCTCACTCCTCCATAGGCTTTCAGAGGGAATGAAACTTGATGGCCCAGAATAGTAAGTAAAAACGTCATTTAAGGAGTCCAAATGACTACAGTGGCTCTGTACGACGCATGCGCGAAAACGGCGTTCTTCTTCTACTACTACTAATCTCAGTTTTCGCGCATGCGTCGTGGCGTCAGAGGCTCAAATTGAACAACAATAATAGTGGGATAAAGTTGTTATTTTTGTTGTTTTTCCGCTCAAAAAGTATTTTCGTCGCATGATAGACTTAATACAGAGCCACTGTAGTCATTTGGACTCCTTAAATGACGTTCTTACTTACTATTCTGGGCCATCAAGTTTCATTCCCTCTGAAAGCCTATGGAGGAGTGAGACAGCTCTCAGATTTCATCAAAAATATACTAAATTATGTTCCGAAGATGAACGAAGGTCTTACATGGTTGGAACAACATGAGGGTGAGTAATTACTGACTTTATTTTCAATTTTGGGTGAACTAACCCTTTAAAAAGGGTCCTGTACCCGCCTTTTTCAAACTGGCGCAGCGCTGACTCGCGGTAGGTAACGTTAGAAAATGCATGATTTGATTTGATAACGTTAACCTAGATTATTGTTAGCTATTATTATATAACCAAGTGTGTGTGCGGAGTGTGGAGCGGCCAGTGCTACCATAGCAACAGCTTTCCGGGTGGCGTCCATGTTTTTCTCCGACTCGGACGCGCAAAACATACCAGAACGCTTGAAGTGTGGAAGTGACGTCATATCCGAGGGCCAAGTCGGATCGTTGACCATAATAGAACGCACCATTAGACAGGGACTTGCAAACTTCCTTAAGCATTTCCCCTCGGGGGAATCCCCGCTGCCATTTTGAAGTGCGTTCCACTTTGTGAAGTGGACAAGGGAAGTTTATATGGACAGATCCTTGCTCCCTCGATTTTGACCGAGGGAGCGAGCACATGTACACTTCAGGCAGCTTCATATACCACAATGCAACACGTTTGTGACGTCACCGCATATCACGTTTAATTTACCCCACCACAAACAACTCTATGATATTTTTATTATTTTTAAAAACATTTAAAACAACCCAAATACACCTATATACACATAGAATGCTGCATTAAACAATTTCATAAAGGAAAAAAATAAATAATAAATCAACTCCATAATGGATTCGAAGTGATCAAGGGCTTAGGACGTTCCAGTTCAGTCCATTGCAAATGTTCCTCCAGTGGTGGACACTCATGCAACGTCAGCAATGACGCACATCCGAGTGAACGAGACGGAGGGAAGTTAACGAGTGAAGGGCATAATAAAAATGAACTGGAACACAGCACAGTTCAGAGATCCACTTGTTGGCAATCACACATTGACGTGATTGGTTACAAGGTAGTTTGTGTCAAACACCAGCATTTTAAAACCGTTTTTGAGACTTCTTTTGTTCACTGCAGTTTTCAGGGGAAAATACTCAACAATGGTGTTGACTTATGAATTTGCAGTGCATATTGTTTGCCTTATAGCATTTTAAAAAAACACCACATAAACATATAAACAACATTAAAACATTGATTTTCACCAATTAGGTGAAATTGTCCAATTGTCTGTCTTCGGTAAATAATTGTGAATTTGACAGTACCTATTTCATGTAGTTTCTTATTTATTTGGCCTTAAATGAAGAAGCTATGATTTCCTAAAGGTTCCAAAGGGGTTCCTTTGGCTGATGCCATGAAGAACCATTTTTGTTTCCTTAAATAACCTTTCAGTGAACAGAAAGAACCATTTTCATTTCAGATTTTTAATGTATTCTCCCGCATTGTAAGAAAACACTTTAAAAATCTATAGCATATTCAGCACATTTTGAACTCTCCCACTTTAAGTAGCTCATATTTCCTGGCTTTCTTCACCCTGAATTTTCCATTACATCTGTCTGGAATAGGGAAAGGGGAGGTGTCTTTTGGATCCTGTCCTGAGCATTACATCACCAAACACATATATAACCCAGCAGCAGACATGACCGGGACAGAAAAGGTTCTGGCCTGGTGCCCGGAGAAAGCGTGCTGTCCCTAAATTACCTCTTCCCTCAAACTTCCTGTCTTTTCCCCTTACAGTGGAATTTAGTATGAGTTAAGCAGACAGCAGTGTCTGCACTGCCATACATGAGCCAATTGTATCATAAGGGGAGAAGTATTTGATCAGTATTTGAGGAGAAATATCATGGACCTTAGTCACAAATCCTTTTGTCATCTAAATACTGTTACAAAATAAAGGATATTTTATTCTTCCAGCATTTTTACCACAGTGCAACAGAAATAATCCAGAAATAAGCTAACATTTAAAGAAAAGTGGAAAAAAACATTGTGCATCAGATTAAGTGAAGATATAGGCTATGCTTCACATCATCAGACGGATGGACAGATGAGAGACAGACAGACAGACAGACTGACTGACTGACTGACTGACTGACTGACTGACCGACAGACAGACAGAAAGACTGATAGATAAATAGATAGACAGACAGACAGATAGACAGACAGACAGCCAGACTAATAGATAGATAGGCAGACAGACAGACAGACAGACAGACAGACAGACAGACAGACAGACAGACAGACAGACAGATAGATAGATAGATAGACAGATAGATAGATAGATAGATAGATAGATAGATAGATAGATAGATAGATAGATAGATAGATAGATAGATAGATAGATAGATAGATAGATAGATAGATAGATAGATAGATAGATAGATAGATAGATAGATAGATAGATAGATAGATAGATAGATAGATAGATAGACAGACAGATTAATAGACAGACAGACAGACAGACAGACAGACAGACAGACAGACAGACAGACAGACAGACTAATAGATAAATATATAGACAGACAGACTGATAGATAGATAGATAGATAGATAGATAGATAGATAGATAGATAGATAGATAGATAGATAGATAGATAGATAGATAGACAGAGAAATAGATAGACAGACAGATAGACAGACTGATAGATAGATAGATAGACAGATAGACAGACTGATAGATAGACAGAGATAGATAGACAGACAGACAGAGATAGACAGACAGACAGACAGAAAGACAGACAGACTGATAGATAGATATACAGATAGATAGACAGACAGACAGACTGATAGATAGACTGATAGATAGACAGACAGACAGACAGACAGACAGACAGACAGACAGACAGACAGACAGACAGACAGACAGACAGACAGACAGACAGACAGACAGACAGACAGACAGATAGATAGATAGATAGATAGATAGATAGATAGATAGATAGATAGATAGATAGATAGATAGATAGATAGATAGATAGATAGATAGATAGATAGATAGATAGATAGATAGACAGATTAATAGACAGACAGACAGACAGACAGACAGACAGACTAATAGATAAATATATAGACAGACAGACTGATAGATAGATAGATAGATAGATAGATAGATAGATAGATAGATAGATAGATAGATAGATAGATAGATAGATAGATAGATAGATAGATAGATAGATAGATAGATAGATAGATAGATAGATAGATAGATAGATAGATAGATAGATAGATAGACAGAGAAATAGATAGACAGACAGATAGACAGACTGATAGATAGATAGACAGATAGACAGACTGATAGATAGACAGAGATAGATAGACAGACAGACAGAGATAGACAGACAGACAGACAGAAAGACAGACAGACTGATAGATAGATATACAGATAGATAGACAGACAGACAGACTGATAGATAGACTGATAGATAGATAGATAGATAGATAGACAGACAGACAGACAGACAGACAGACAGACAGACAGACCGACAGAGATAGATAGATAGATAATGAATGATTGTCAAAATATTTATATGATATTTTTACATTATAATGTCATTCACAATGGTAGAATGATTTACGTACACAATTCTTTATTGAAGTTTTAAAAAAATTAATATATAAACTATTTATAAGTCATTGTGAGTTGTATTTGAAGGATATAAAGGATTATGCTCAGCATTTTCAGGGTTTATACACTATATACTATTTAACGATATATCAGAGATCAGATTATGACATCATTCCCGTTCAGATATAGAAAACTGATTCCATTGACGAAAGTGTTAATGAAGGACAACAGGTAGAGAAGCCTAAACAAGAATTAACTGTAAATGCCCTCCTCTCTCCATGACGTAAATCCTTAAGGATAGATCCGTGGGTTTGTTCATGGCTTATCAGTAGGAGTGAAGGTTTGTGGGGTGCCTCAGGAAGAGGACATGTAAAAACCATCACACAACAATGGCAATTAAACAACAACCACAATTTACTCTTTTAGTAGTAAGAGGCTCATATTATGAAATATGTCAGAAACATGCATTTCCTTAGCCGATGCTTTTTTCAGTTAATGATTTAGCCAAAACTCTATTTTTACTTGCTAGTGCTAAAAAGCATCCTAATGCTGTTTTATTGAATCATCACTGAAAAAAAGTTTAATAGGATTTTGGTACTTGGGTAGTTGAAGGCTTTGTGGCATTCTTGTTGTCATGACAACTAGATCTTTAAGTAGCTTAAGATGTTGCCATGTAGCTTGTTTTGAGTGCATGCAACACTCTTGGAAAAAGTTCACAAGGGGATCTTTATAGAACCCTTAAGGTTCTTGACTCAATTATAAAAAACCCTTTACACCACAAAGGTTCTATAGCCCTATGTTATAAATTATTTAAATCAATACTTTAATGAAAACATTAAAGTATTTTTCTCCCCATCATAGCCTTCCATGGCAACCAAAATGTTGAAGGTCCAAATCAATGCAGATTCAAGGGGCTTTAGAGGCTCTGCGTGATCCCAGACGAGGAATAGGGTCTTATCTAGCCAAACCATCTGTCATTTAAAAATAATATATATATATACTTTTTAACCTCACTGTGCGCTGATCTGCGACGTGCCAAGGATTGCGAAATCACGTCTGAAAGGTCACGCCAGACGTAGGCAGAAGTACCGCCCCAAGCGAACGTGCAAGGACTAATACAAACGCCCTTTACCAAAAACACTCCATTGTCAACTTCAAAATCGTCCGACATCGTTGTTTTACCTTTTTTTGGCTAAAAGTCGTTTGTATTAGTCTTCTTCACACGAGTGCTTTGTAAACACGGGGCGGTACTTCTGCCTACGTATAGCGTGACCTTTCCGATGTGATTGCGCAATCCTTGGCATGTTGCAAAGCAGCGCAAGATGAGCAATTTAGGTTAAAAAGTATATTCATTTTTCATTTGTTTTGAAAATGACAGATGGTTTTGCTAGATAAAACGCTATTCCTTGTCTGGAATCACGCAGAGCCTCTGAAGCCCTTTGAAACTGCATTGATTTGGACCTTCAACATTTTGGTTGCCATGGAAGGCTATGATGGGGAGAAAAATCCTGGAATGTTTTCCTCAAAACAACTTCTTTTCGACTGAAGAAAGAAAGACACGAACATCCTGGATGAGATGGGGGTGAGTAAAATATTAGGAAATTTTCATTTTGAAGTGAACTAATCCTTTAAGGCTCTACAGAACCTTGTCTTTTAAAAGTGTATGCTGAACAGGTGTTGTTGTGCAGTGCTTTCATACACGTTTTGGGACGTCTCTGCCTTTACATGCACGTAAACTTTAATGACATCCCATTCTTAATCCGTAAGGTTTAATATGAAGTTGGCCCACCATTTGCAGCTGTAACAGCTTCAACTCTTCTGGGAAGGCTTTCCGCAAGGTTTAGGAGTGTGTTTATGGGAATTTTCAACCATTCTTCTAGAAGCACATTTGGGAGGTGAGGCACTGATGTTGGTCTCCGCTCTAATTCATCCCAAAGGTGTTCTATCGGGTTGAGGTCAGGACTTTGTGCAGGCCAGTCAAGTTCCTCCACACCAAACTCGCTCATCCATGTCTTTATGGACCTTGCTTTGTGCACTGGTACGCAGTCATGTTGGAACAGGAAGGGGCCACAAAGCTTTCCCACAAAGTTGGGAGCAAGAAATTGTCCAAAATGTCTTGGTATGCTGAAGCAGTAAGAGTTCCTTTCACTGGAACTAAGGGGCCAAGCTCAACCCCTAAAAAACAACCCCACACCATAATCCCCCTCCAACAAACTTTACACTTGGCACAATGCAATGTCCTAATACTTTTGGCAATATTATGTATTTTTCCTTTATTTGGATCTATGTTTTCACGTGTCTGTGGTGCTGCATGTTACCTTACAAAATGTTCTTGAATCATTTATTGTTGTAGTGCTAAGTGCCGCTTCTCACATTCTCACCGAGATCAAAAGCACATGTAGCGCTAGAGGAATTATTTTATTCAAAATAAACCCATTACTCAGGGCAGAGATGTTCTGACCTCAGAGAAGCAAGCATCATGCTGTGTTGAATTATTGCAGAATTTCCTGTGGATGTTGCTTAGGAACAGCAAGTCAGGTAATAGGGCCCTGCGAATGGGTGATCAGGAGGACAAAATGTTTAAATCTTTAATCTGGTTGATTATGATTTCACTTTTTTAACTTTAGTTAGTGTGTAATGTTGCTGTTTGAGCATAAACAACATCTGCAAAGTTACAATGCTCAAAGTTCAAAGCAAAGGGATATATTTTCTTTAACCATAAAATTTACATAAACCCTGCCCCCGGGAAAACGCAACAAAGGGGACAAGGCCATGTTGAGAAGAAGAAGAGTTGTTGTAGTATATTTGGGAGTCTGCTCAAGCTGTCGCATCCATCTTTTCACATTTATTGTACAATACGTAACACAAATGCTATAGCATGTCATAAAAGCAAGATGACAACATAAGTTATAACTGTTATTAAACGAAACTTTTTTTTTGAGTTTTCATCTCGCAGTTCTGACTTTTTTTCTAAGAATTGCTAGCCTGGCTCCGCCCTCCTACGTACTTCCGCTCAATTTTCATTTACCTTCAGTACTCTGTCTGGGATTGCGGTATATTCTAACCGGTCCAATCAGCGAACAGAGGGAGTGGCTGAGAACGATGACGTTGATGTTGAGCGCTAGTTTGAGATGACATACGTCATGACCAAACGTTAGCGATTGGTTATGGCAGATCCAGTGTGGCTCTGGGCAGATCCAATAGTTTTAAACATCAACAGAGTACCCGCCTTCAAGGAAGTAAACACTTGTCAATGGAGAGTGGCGAGACTCTCTGTACAAATGAAAGGTACGAGAGTCTGGTAGGACCAGGCTAAAGAATTGCTATATATAGTCAGAATTGTGAGATATAAACATGCAATTCTGACTTTTTTTTTTAATCTCCTCAATAAACTGGATTACATTCTATTACTGCTGTTGTGCCTTTGTTTGCGCTGTGTACTCAATGCGCGTGCGTCACTGACGCTTTTCATATTATAGGAAAATATATCTAAAAATAATGCTATAATCAACACTTACTCGTAACTCTTTCATCTCCTGTAATGGTACATTACATGTGTTAAAAAGTTGGTAATGAGGACAAAGACGGGCTTGGCGTGACTGGGACTCGTGTTTATTCAGAACTCTCAGATACAAACAAAATAAACTTGCGCTGGCAGCGCTCTCACAACTCAGTAGTTACAATATATAACTTTGTTAGCAATCTCTCCGTCTCTGGTCCATTGATGTCCGGTTCGCGAACGAATCGTTCTTTTGAACCGGTTCTTTTTTGTGAACCGGTTGAACCAGTTCACCAAATCGGACTGAATCGTTCTAAGCTAAACCTTGGCGAGCTAAACCTTGACTCACTAGGGCCCAGGTCAGGAAGCAGACAAACTGGCTAAACTAACTGTCTGCTAGCTGTCTCACGTCACCGGAGTCAGATAAATCCCAGCACATAGAGACTCTTTCACCTAGATATTATCATATAGAGACTGTGTCTGTTCCCCGAATTAGTAAATACAAAAAAAACATCAAAACCATTCAACAGTAAAAATGTAATTGATGTCCAACAAATAAACAACAGATATAATACAGATGAACAATTGATAAAGCTTGGGTTGCTGAATATTCGATCCCTTTCCCCAAAAGTGCTTATGGTAAATGATATCATTACAGATAATAATCTAAATGTGCTGTGTTTGACAGAAACCTGGCTAAAACCTGACGGCTACATTACTTTAAATGAGTCCACCCCCCCCAAGATTATTGTTATAAACATGAGCCGCGTCTGAAAGGTAAAGGGGGAGGGGTTGCTGTAATTTATAATAATATCTTCAGTATTACTCAGAAGTCTAGTTTCAAATATAATTCCTTCAAAGTTTTGGTGCTTTATGTAACGTTATGTAGTGTACATGATAAAACCCGTTTAACATTTGTGTTAGCTACTGTATACAGGCCACCGGGGCATAATACAGACTTTATCAAAGAATTTGCTGATTTTCTATCAGAATTAGAACTGGCCGTAGATAAAGTACTAATTGTTGGTGATTTTAATATCCATGTAGATAACGGAAAAGACGCATTGGGATTAGCATTTAAAGACATTCTAAACTCTATTGGAGTTAGGCAACACGTGTCAGGAGCCACTCATCGCCATAATCATACTTTAGACCTAATTTTGTCACATGGAATAAATGTTGATACCGTTGAAATTCTGCAGCAGAGCGATGACATCTCTGATCATTACCTAGTATCATGTATACTTAATTTAGCTAAGGTTACAAAGCCGCCCCCTCGCTTAAAAAATGGCAGGACAATCACTACCGCTACTAAAGATTGCTTTTTAAATAATCTTTCTCATCAGTATCATCTCCTCAGCATCCCAGATAGCATAGAAGAACTCGATGTTGCAACAGAAACGATTGACTCTCTCTTTTCCAGTACTTTAGACACAGTTGCTCCTCTGCGCTTAAAGAAGATTAAAGAAAATAGTCCAACGCCGTGGTACAACGAGCACACCCGGGCCCTTAAAACAGCAGCCAGAAAAATGGAGTGCAGCTGGAAGAAAACAAAACTAGAGTTCTTTCGTAATTCGTGGAAAGAGGACACGATCACATTCAGAAAGGCTGTGAGAACTGCTAGATCTGCTTATTTCTTGACTCTCTTGGAAGAAAACAAACACAACCCAAGGTATTTATTCGATACAGTGGCTAAATTAACCAAAAATAAAGCTTCAACTTCTGATGTTTGTAAACAGCACAGCAGTAATGACTTTATGAACTTCTTTACATGTAAGATTGATAATATTAGGAAGAAAATTTTAACCATGCAGCCGTCTACTACAGTATCACATCAGACAGAGCATTGTAGTGTCACTGAGGAAAAATTACACTCATTCACTGCTATAGGAGAAGAAGAATTGGCTAAACTCGTTAAATCATCAAAATCAACAACATGTATGCTTGACCCTGTACCGACTAGGCTATTAAAAGAGATGCTACCAGAGGTCATAGATCCTCTTCTTAATATCATTAATTCATCTTTGTCATTAGGATACGTACCAAAAACTTTTAAGTTGGCTATTATTAAACCACTTATTAAAAAAACGCAACTTGATCCTACAGAATTAGTCAATTATAGGCCAATCTCAAATCTACCCTTTCTGTCAAAAATACTTGAAAAGGCAGTGTCTTCACAATTATGTTCCTCTTTAGAAAGAAATGGTATCTGTGAGGATTTCCAGTCAGGATTTAGACCGTATCATAGCACTGAGACTGCTCTCATCAGAGTTACAAATTATTTACTCTTATCATCCGTTCGTGGCTGTATCTCTCTATTAGTGTTACTCGATCTTAGCGCTGCATTTGATACTTTCGACCACAACATTCTTCTGAATAGACTCGAAAATTATGTAGGCATTAGTGGAATTGCCTTGTCATGGTTTAAATCATACCTATGTGACTGTTATCAGTTTGTAGCAGTAAATGAAGAGATGTCACACCGATCACAAGTTCAGTATGGAGTACCACAAGGCTCAGTGCTAGGACCGCTACTCTTTACCCTGTACATGCTACCACTGGAAGATATCATTAGGAAGCATGGCATTAGTTTTCATTGTTATGCTGACGATACTCAGCTCTATATTTCTTCGTGCCCTGACGAAACTTACCAATTCACAAGATTAACGGAATGCATTGCTGATATAAAACATTGGATGACCAGTAATTTCCTGCAACTCAATTCAGAAAAAAAATAATTTTTAATTATTGGACAAAAAAGCTCCACAAGTAGTAACCTAGAATACTGTCTAACACTTGATGGCTGCTCTGTCAAGTCCTCGTCGTCAGTGAGGAACCTGGGTGTGCTCTTTGATACCAATCTTTAATTTGAAAGCCACGTTTCTAGCATCTGTAAAATTGCATTCAACCATCTTAAAAATATATCTAAATTACGGCACATGCTCTCAATGCAAAATGCTGAACAGTTAGTTCATGCGTTCATGACCTCAAGGTTAGATTATTGTAATGCTCTACTGGGTGGTTGCCCTGCTCGCTTAATAAATAAACTCCAGCTGGTCCAAAACGCAGCAGCTCGAGTTCTTACTAGAACCAGGAAGTATGACCATATTAGCCCAGTTCTGTCAACATTGCACTGGCTACCTATTAAACATCGCATACATTTTAAAATCTTGCTTATTACTTACAAAGCACTAAATGGTTTAGCTCCCCAATACTTGAGCGAGCTCTTAACACATTATACTCCATCACGTCTACTGCGGCCAGTTGAAAAATTCCAAAATTCTGGCCAGTTGATAATACAGAGAATATCGAAATCAACTGCAGGCGGTCGATCCTTTTCCTATTTAGCACCTAAACTCTGGAACAGTCTTCCTAACATTGTACGGGAAGCAGACACACTCTGTCAGTTTAAATCTAGACTAAAAACACATCTCTTTTCTGTGGCATACACATAAAACACTTTTTCAATGAATTGATTGTTAGGCTGCATTAACTAGGTCAGCCAGAACTGGGAACACTTCCCATAACACCTGATGTACTCGTTACATCATCAGAAGAATGGCATCTACGCTAATGATAGTCTCTCTGTTTTATCCCGAGGTTTACTGCAGTCAGTCTGATCCGGGCCGTGTCCAGATCAGATGGTGGACCTGTGCCCAGAGAAGACCAACGCATGACCCTGTCAATTAGACTCCCCTGAAATTGCCACAAATCAATTGGACACAAATTTTTTCAAAATTTTTCAACTAAATATCCAAATAAATCTAATTATTAAACTAAATTAACCATATAAACTAAATTACTGATCTAATTACTGATCTAAAGCCCACACTGTCACTGTATGATAACTGAAATGAACTGATGACATCACTGTTTTCTCCAGAATGGCTATACGGCTGAATAAAATTATGTTGCATTATTTTCCTGTTTAACACTGTAAAGCTGCTTTGAAACAATCTGCATTGTTAAAAGCGCTATATAAATAAGGTTGACTTAACTTAAACGGTTCGCGTCTCGAGTCAGCGCTGATCCATCATTTACTAAAGTTACTAACTTTCTGACATGAGTGACAGTCCCTCCGATTAGAAATTAACTAATAACCTGAAGTATATGCTAGTAACTACAACAGTTCACTGAACTGAGACGTGCTGAGAGAACTGATGAGAAGTAACATCCATCTCTCTGGCACAGCCTTGTGCCTTGTAGACCTTGTTAAACCACGCCCCCTCCACTCATTTCAAATGCAAAGATGTCAGCCAATCATAAAAGTGGGCGTTTTTACTGAAGTCTCACAGCAGACACGCCCCTTGAAACAGGGCATTCAGCCACAGGGCAAACATCAGTATAGAAAAAATGCCTTTTATTTCTAATTTATGACATTTTATGATGTAAAAATCATACTAACAATATACTCATGCCATGGGACCTTTAAGGTATGCAGGACTTCTTCAATAATTTTGTCTGGTTAAACTCTGCCTTGCCCTTTTAAGTGCAATGCATACAAATCAAAATCCAGTCAACAAACAAAGCATAAGCCCCTGTCCTACATTTTTTTCTTTTTCAGTCATCTGTTAAAAGATCTGACACTACTTCCATTTCATAGCAACTTTAAAACTCACAGAGGCCGAACCAATCTGAGTGTAAAAACAGCCACTGTCTATAACAAATGCAATCCTTTCCTGTAATGAAAGATGTCATTAGGACACATCATGGCTCTGAGCTGATGCAAAAAGAAGAGATCCCTTTCTAAAAATGTATGCTCATATAAAGTCATTAGTGTCTAAACACAGAGAGGTGTTTCTGCCTCCCACACCTAATGAGCCGGCGGAAATGCATCACAATTCACCCACTTAAAAAAGCATATCTTCTCACCTCCCCTGCACACAGACACACATGATCACGTGCCACCACACTCCTACTAACACACACCCACAGCTCTGGCATCCTTCATTTGTCTACTTAATCATTACACATTTTGCATTTTGTAGTTTTCATGTCAGTCAATAAAGTCAAATAATCCTACCAAAGTCTCCGGTATATATATATATACACTCACCTAAAGGATTATTAGGAACACCATACTAATACTGTGTTTGACCCCCTTTCGCCTTCAGAACTGCCTTAATTCTACGTGGCATTGATTCAACAAGGTGCTGAAAGCATTCTTTAGAAATGTTGACCCATATTGATAGGATAGCATCTTGCAGTTGATGGAGATTTGTGGGATGTCAGTTGGATTGAGATCTGGGGAATTTGGAGGCCAAGTCAACATCTCAAACTCGTTGTTGTGCTCCTCAAACCCTTCCTGAACCATTTTTGCTTTGTGGCGGGCGCATTATCCTGCTGAAAGAGCCACAGCCACCAGGGAATACCATTTCCATGAAAGGGTGTACATGGTCAGCAACAATGCTTAGGTAAGTGTGCATCAATGAGTCTTGGCCGTCCATGACCCTGTCGCTGGTTCACCACTGTTCCTTCCTTGGACCACTTTTGATAGATACTGACCACTGCAGACCAAGAACACCCCACAAGAGCTGCAGTTTTGGAGATGTCTGACCCAGTCATTTAGTCATCACAATTTGGCCCTTGTCAAACTCACTCAAATCCTTACGCTTGCCCATATTTCCTGCTTCGAACACATCAACTTTGAGGACAAAATGTTCAGTTGTGTGCCTAATATATTTCACACACTAACAGGTGCCGTGATGAAGAGATAATCAGTGTTATTCACTTCAGCTGTCAGTGGTCATAATGTTATATCTGATGGGTATATATATATATATATATATATATATATATATATATATATATATATATATATATATATATATATATATATATATATATAAAAATTTGTTTATTATGCCCCCCTTTGGACTTAATGACAGCAAGCAAACAAGCTGGCATGGATAGAATAATCATTTGATACTGACACCATAACCTTTATTTGTTTAACATTTTTGCAAATCCTAAAACTCCGTTTTTTTGCAGGTTTAACTGAATGAAAAAATCCTTATGTGGTCTGAAAGTCAAGGAAATGTGTGCAAATAAATAAAGCAAGTAAGTAAAGCATCAATCAAATGTCACTATTGTAGAATTTAATCTACTGTGCTATCATGGAGGAGGTGGAAGCTTCAAAATCCCACATTTGTGAACGCTTGGAAACCACACACGGTGTGACTTGACGCAGATGGTGGGCAGGATTTGTTTTTTTTCTCTCCTCAGAATGTCGTATTATCTGCGTCACAGACATATATTTTCGATTAGGCCCACAGCTGATATGTTTTAAAATTGCATGGAATAGCTTTCAGATTATACACACAACAAACTATTACAAACATGCAATGATTGTATTTACTTAATAATACAACACCCTAAAGCTATTTGGCATGAGGTAGGCCTATTATTGTTGATACAGAGCACTGATACGATATTGTGACTGTGGTCATTGGCAATTCCAGCTGTAAGCTAATTGTTTTCTTAGATGATATGTAGTGCATATGATCCCTTATTAGTGCTCACTTTAAGTTGGCCTATTCAGGTAAAAACCTATGATTGTAAAGTTATTGAAGGTCAGTGCCAGCTATCAAATGTAATGCGATCTGACTAAGTAAAACAAGTGTTCATGTGTAAACCTACGATTCCAATACAATCAATAACTGAGCAATCATTTTATTAAAGTTAAAGACCTCATCAAATACCTTTTTTCTCCTGTGTTGACATTTTCTACTGAATCAGGAAACTGGAAAAAATTCACACTTTTAAGGGCGCTAAAAAGAATTGGATACTGTTAAAACATCTACTTTGATAATGAAATATTTTTTAAGAGGTCAAAATACACTGATGTTTTGGAATGGTTGTCAATGGAGAAAGGCTGGGCTTATTTTGACTTTTTTTTTTTACTTAAAGGGGCAAACAAGGCCATGCCAACCAGCCAAATCTCTGACCCTTTGGTAGCATGAGACTAGCATAAGCACTAAAAGCCACAAAGCCTGTTTTACAATACCTTTAATGCAAACACCTTTAAGATCGTGCTTATTCATATTGTATGCAATGTAGCTATTTTTCTGATCAGATTAAATAGAAATAGGTGAATGAAACGGCAGATTCTTGGGCTGTGCTGCTCTGTAGGCTAGTGGTAATGACGCACTACGAGATTTTTATTTTATTTTTTACAAAATATGGCTCTGGAGGTGGTAAAAACCAACAACGTACTCCCTGTTTTTTATTTAATGAATTTTATTTCCATTAAGTTATTTTATAATGTATATACATATTATGCTGTAACCGTGCAGAACTGCTAGAACATCATGCAGAGAGTGAATACGGCAGTGAGTACTCGAAATCTGTGTTATAGCGCCCTCTGCTGACTGATTTAAGTATTGTCCCTAAAACAGACAACGACCGACTGCCTGTACTACTTTATCCCTCTTATTGCACAGCTACAATGAAAACAGTAGACTGAATGCTGAAAAAAAACCCCGCAGTTCACCCTAGTTCCAATCAGAATCAAGTCCTTAAAAAAACTCAAGCCAAAATGCTGCGTCCCAATTCGCATATAGGCCTACTTATACAATGCCCTAAAAGTATGTAGGCCTACTGTTTTTGCGAAGCATTCGGTGGTAACACTTCAGAATACTGATCCATCATTAATGAATAACAAGTAACAAATGAGTAGGCTAATGCATTATTAACACTCTAACTACACTCTAAAAAAAAAGGTTCTATATGGCACCAAAAATTGTTCTTCCATAGTTAGCGGTGCTATATAGCGCCTTAGTCAAAGAACCGGTGAAGAACCTCTGAAGAACCGCTGAAGCACCAAAATTGGTGCTATATAGCACTTAAAAAGGTTCCCCTATGATTATGAGCCAAGAACCTTTTTTGGTGCCATATAGAACCTTTTTTTTTTAGACTGTACTACAAGAAACTGTTTAATAAAGTAGTAAGTAATAGAGCTTAGTCGAATGTGGTAGTTTTTTCACTATAAGCTAATCAGTAACTGCTATTTTTTTTTTCACTCCTCCCAGAGGACTACTAAGTAGGTTACTATAGCTACAGGTTCATAATTAATGAAAGTAATGTATAATATAATTAATTCTAAAGTGAAGATCATAGTAAAGTAGCCTAGTTACCAAATCCTTCAGAAGGAACTACTAATGATTAGGATCAGTATTCTAAAGTGAAAAACATGATAACTCTCTAGTAATTAGGCCTAAGTCATTGTAAACGTTTGACGTTTTTTTTATTTTATGTTTTTGATAGCAAATCAAGTGTTACTACATACTTATAGGAATTACTAGTTATTTGGATCAGTATTCTAAAGGGAAGATCATGGTAACCCACTAGTGAAAAAAATAGTAGTTACTGATTAGCTAATAGTGAACTACCACATTCGACTAAGCACTATTACTAATTTATTCGTTTCTTGTTAGTTAACAGTAGTTACTAGAGTGTTAATATTACATTACTCATTTGTTCCTGTGTAGTTATTCATTAATGATGGATCAGTATTCTAAAGTGTTACCCATTTGGTGCGTCTTTGATTTTTGAGCAGTGCTATTGCTTAGCGACGTGCATCCTGCCAACTTATAAACTGCCCTGTCAATCATCTTGTCGCAAACCTTCACATTTAATTTAATTTAATTTCCTACCATATCGTAGTAGCACGTTGATCTGCCAATCATGGGTATTTCATGCGGAGACTCTCCTCCTCATGTGTTTGCATAATGATGCGTTTAAAGGTAATTGACCAACGTATCTTTATAAAAGTTTACAATGCTGTTGCAGATGAAATATAATGTTGAAAGCATTGAATAAATATCTTTTGATTATTAAAGGTCCCCTTCTTCGTGATCCCATTGTTCAAACTTTAGTTAGTGTGTAATGTTGCTGTTAGAGCATAAATAATACCTGTAAAATTATAAAGCTCAAAGTTCAATGCCAAGCGAGATATTTTATTTAACAGAAGTCCCCTTACAGCGAACGGCCGATTAGGACTACATCCCTCTACTTCCTTCATTAATAACGTCACTTGAACACTGAGCGCATGCATCTCTGGTAAGAGGCGTGACCTTACCGGGCAACATGTGCTAAACTGCTGTCGAATCACAACCTATAATCACAACACGGGAACCGCTGGCACAATCAGAACTCGTTACGTTTTCTGGAGGGACTTCATAGAACAAGGAAGTCATCAGCCCGTTTTTAGGACAGTGAAAACAGCGGTATACAGATAAGTAAATTGTGTGAAAAATACTGTGTTTTTTTACACGCGAAACATGAACACATGTTATATTGCACACTGTAAACACAATCAAAGCTTCAAAAAAACAGGAAAAACGGGACCTTTAATCACTCAAACCCTTTTATCTAAACCTCTCTACTCATTTCAAAATTGGCCTAGGCTACTACAATTTGTGGGGCACATGCTGAGCTCGGAACCCCTAGCATAGGCCTACGACTCGTAGCGTAGCCTACTTTTACTAGGCTATACCTTGGCAGAAATGGTAAGAGTAATATGCGGTTCTGAATTCCGCAACTAATTCTAAATTCAATTATGTAGGACGGATGTGAATTAGGACGCAGCAAAGGTTAGTGTAATCATATTGTATGATAGTAAAATAGTTGCTTTAAAAAAAGATAAATACAACTTATGTTCCTTTATAAAGACATTATTTCTAATTCTAACAAAATCGTTACAATGTTACAATGTATTGCAGGGCCGTAACCACCATAGATATTGAGGACAAGTCCCCCTCCAATAATTAGAAATGGCCAAATTGCCCCCAAAGTAGGTCTATCTCTATCTCTTTATGCCATTGCGGGGACTCTATTCTTTCCGGTGAAATCACAAAACAAACTGCACACAAACGTGTACATGCTCTAAATATACAATCATTGAACATCTTTGATTTTAACAAAGAAAAAAAACTATATGAGGGCGGATTAGAACCTGTAACCTTCGACACGGTTTACCAAAAACTCTACCACCTGACCACTAAGGAAATTGAACGCTTACAGAAGATCTATATATTTATTCACTAACGGGAAGAATCTCGAGGCTAACAATATATTTGGCGCAAATTAATGCAAATATTATTTGCAAATAGACATAGAATTTTGTTTGACTGTTCTGTTTCTTTATGCTTTATAAAAATAACAAAATTGACCCCCCCTCCCCCAATGTTCAAGACATGGTTACGGCCTTGATGTATTGACAACTCAAAATGCACCGTACAGTAAGTTAACAGTGTGTAAATAGAGGGCATGCACGTGACATCACAGTCGGTTACGCCCATTGAGTGGCAAAAAGACTGAGAGGCAGCATTGTGAAAAGAGTGAACATTCCATGTTTGGTGTTCGAGCTATTGAAACAGCGATTAGCAAACTGAAGATGACCGCTGCCCATTTCAGCAAGGAAGCTGTTGATAGCTACCTGCTCGAGAAGAAACAAAAACAGCTCAAGGTTAAATCAGACAAGCTCATCAATGACTGCCCAACCCGATGGAACAGCACATACCGTATGACATGATTGATCGAGCCCTGGAGCAGCAAGCACCTGTGCCCGCTGTAATCTTTGAAAAGAAGATGTCTCACCTGGAGCTGACTACAAATGAGTTGGTTCTGATGGAAATGGTAAGAACCGATGTTACTTTTGTACCATTAAAGGGATAGTTTACCCAAAAATGAAAATTCTGTCATCATTTACTCACCCTCAAGTTGTTCCAAACCTGTATGAGTTTCTTTGTTCTGCTGAACACAAAAGAAGATAGAGTGAAGAATGTTTGTAACAAAGCAGATACACTCTAAAAAAAAAAAGGTTCTATATGGCACCAAAAATGGTTCTTGGCTCGTAATCATAGGGGAACCTTTTTAAGTGCTATATAGCACCAATTTTGGTGCTTTGGTGGTTCACCAAAAGTGGTTCCTCTATGATTACGACGAAGAGCCATTTTTGGTGCCATATGGAACCTTTTTTTTTTTGAGTGTAGAGCAACTATTGACTACCATAGTATTTTTTTTCCCTACTATGGTAGTCAATAGTTGCTCTATCTGCTTGGTTACAAACATTCTTCACTCTATCTTCTTTTGTGTTCAGCAGAACAAAGAAACTCATACAGGTTTGGAACAACTTGAGGGTGAGTAAATGACGACAGAATTTTCATTTTTGGGTGAACTATCCCTTCAAGATACTATACTATTATTGTTTAAACTGATATTTATAATTAGTTTTTGGTTTAATTTTAGTTATAGTATTTTTTTTAAACTAAATGAAAATGATTTGAAATAGTTGAGAAACACGTCCTTGTAAGGCAGCTTCAACCAAATTCTAATGACAGCTCGGCAGTGAAAGAAATTAAAATGAAAATCGCAGCTGATCTCCAAGGCCATTACCCTAATGAAAAGCAGGCCTTCATGCTACTTAACACTGCAAGCTATTTAGACGCACAATTCACACAACCTGTTTGACGGTGTATACAGTCAGACCCAGAGCAGTGCTGAAGAAAGCATCAAGGCTTTGGAACATGTGATGGACATGGATGAACGAGAAGCTATGCTACCCGTGGTATGTATCCACATATTGGCAAATACTGGCAAAGGCATACTTGACCATACCTGGCACATCGGTCAGAGCTGAGTGCGTGTTTTCGTCAGCTGGAAACATGGTAAACAAAAAATGCTCAGCACTCGCTGCAGATCAAGTTGACCGTCTGGTGTTTTTGACGAACAATATGTAATGGGCAGATTGTTTCTGAATAGCAGTTTGCAATTTTGTGTTAATGTAGTACAAACATTAAGCTGTCTGTTGAAGCGTGTTTTCTCAGGTTACTGATGCACTTACACAGTTTTATGCACTTGTTGTTACCTAATTTTCCATGTAAGCACATTAAGGACATTATAATTTATGTAAGAACAGTTGTTTGTAAAAGTATGCACTTTAAAAAGTGAATTTCATTTTAATAAAAGATGCAATGCTTGATTTGGTTTCTATTTTCTTATTGGGCCTGCTTGCGCCCTCTTGTGGGCATACGAAACAATACAGTACTTTTTCCTCTAACATTAAGTATTGCCTTTAGAATTCGAATATAATTAAAAATTTGCTAATATTTCAGAAAGAATTTCCAATTTAGCTTTTCAGCCACTTTGACAGTCCTAGTGAGGATTATGAACTACAAAACTGACCACAAGACCCCACAGTAAAATTGCACACCATAAGCATTTGCAATTATGGAGTTTGTTAGCAGTGACAACATTTTTCTCTCATGTCATCTTCCTAATCTTTGCACTTTTGAATATCTAGGACAATACACGTGACAGCGAAATGAGCAGCAACGAAGAAAATGTGCCAAATTTGCTTTTGGTAAGATTTATAGTAATAATGATTTTTTATTTAGTAAGTGAATTGATTTCAAATTGACCATTAATTAATTATAACTCACATACTCTAAAGTATTTACGATAATATATCATAGTATGCAAAGTATTGTTTTGATATAACATTATATTTTAATGTATGTACAGAAAGCCAAACAGATGTATCATGTTTCAGTATTCATTTGCATGTTCACTGGTGTTCATCATGAGCTGTGAAGGCTCCGCCCTCTTTGATGGGGAGAAGCAGCTCATTTGCATTTAAAGGGGACACACAAAACAGCTAATTTTTCTCAAACCCAAAAATTGGCTTTTTCAAAATGGTATATTAAATGATCTGTTAGGAATTTTTATCTAAAACTTCACAGACACACTCTGGTGACACATAAGACTTATAATACATCTTGTAAAAAGGGGCATAATAGCCCAGCAGGTACACAACGTCATAAGACGTTGATATTTAGTTACATTTTGGTTGTGACGTCAGATGACCAAAATTCAATGTCAGCTCAATGTCTAATGTCAACGTTAATTTGACGTCCAATACCAACGTCAGCTGATGTTGATATTTAGTTGTTTTTAGGTTGTGTTGTAAAGTAACCAAAATCCAACAGCGAGCCAACATCTCAAGCCAACATCATATTGACGTCAGATTCTAACATCATTAGACGTTGATCCTTTGTTGGTTTTAAGTTGAGGTATTAACTAACCAAAATCTAACGTTGAGCCAACGTCTCAAGCCAACATCATATTGACGTCAGATTCTAACATCATTAGACGTTGATATTTTATTAGTTTTAGGTTGTGAAACTCTAACATGAAACAGGAAACTCTAACATCATTAGACGCTGATATTTGTAACACATTTTTCTCATATCAGTGTTTCCCCTTTCAGGGGGGGTGGTAGACCTCCCGAAACTGTGTCGAGGAGCGGGCGTGTTACGGATATGTGGTGTTGTCAGACGCGGCACACAGTAGGCAGATGTTTGTATTGGTGCATTTCTACAGTGAGCTGTAATGACAAGAGTGCACATTTGGTAAATAAATATAAAACAACATTTATTCATCACACAACTATTTACAACACAACCAAGGAGGCTTTGCTTGAGTTGTTTCTCCGGATTTTGTCTGTTTAGTATTGTCACCTTTTCCGTTCTACATGGAGCTCACGCGTCTGTTGTTTTTTTTATATTTTATTTTTTTTATATAAGGACTCATTTTTTAAATAAGGATTTTTTTCTATTTGCCCTGCCAAAATTTTCACTGGCCCCACTACAAAAAAAGTAATACATAAAATAAAATAAGCCCAGGATTGTTTTTGTTGTTTTTGATCCATGTAACCTTAATAAATAAGGTTATGACTCCAAAAACTACTAGCCTAACTAATGTATATTTAAAATATTGTAATCAGTAATATTACAATCAGTAATAAAATAAGAACAAATAATCAAATTACGAGCAACAGCACAAATCAATACAGCAGAATAAACATACAAATGATGTAGGCTAACATAGGTCTAAACTAGATTTTCAGGTACACAAATAGTAATCAAATGTAAAATATTACTGCATAGTCTGCATTAAATTATATATCACTGCATATAAATATAGATTAACCCTTATTAAAAGTTATTCCCTCAAGAATCTTTTGGTTCCATCTAATAATTGCTCAGTCAGTTGTTTGTTGTTTCTTCTCTTTTTTGTGTACATATTCACAACAGACCTAAGTAAATGTTTAGAGATTTTTAGGTTTTAGATTTTGGAATTGCATGTTATCACTTGTGTCGCCAGAAGATAAAAACCAGGCAATCTGGGTGAGCCCATGACCTTCTATCCAGCACCAGAGTAGAACCAGTGTGACATCTTCATTAGATATGACGAACCTGACAAAAACTATGACAACCGGTTCATAATGTGTTACGTATTATTAATTATTTGGACATTTAAATCCTTTTCTTTTTATATCCACAGGCTGATGACAAATGAAATAATGGCCAGTTTCTGGTCTGGTGTTGAGTTTAGAACCCAATGTCAGATTGACGTCAACCTCCAACATTGGACGGACGTTGCATTTTGGTTGAAAATGAAAATCGGGTTGATGTCAGAAACCAACGTCAGATTGACGTCAGAACCCAATGTCAGATTGACGTCAACATCCAACGTTGGACGGACGTTGCATTTTGGTTGAAAATGAAAATCGTTTTGGCGTCAGAGCCCAACTTCAGAATGACGTCAACATCCAACGTTGGACGGACGTTGCATTTTGGTTGAAAATGAAAATCGTTTTGATGTCAGAACCCAATGTCAGATTGACGTCAACATCCAACGTTGGATGGACGTTGCATTTTGGTTGAAAATGAAAATCGTTTTGACGTCAGAACCCAACGTCAGAATGACGTCAGAACCCAACGTCAGAATGAGGTCAGAACCCAACGTCAGATTGACGTCAGAACCCAACGTTGGACGGACGTTGCAATTTGGTTGAAAATGAAAATCGGGTTGACGTCAGAACCCAACGTCAATCTGATGTTGTGTTCTGATGTCAACCTGATTTTCATTTTCAACCAAAATGCAACGTCTGTCCGACGTTGGGGTCCAACGTCAATCTGACGTCATATTGGCATCCGGTGCCTGCTGGGAGGTGCCCTTTAACACATCCTTTTCTGCAACACATCAACATTTTGAACATGTTACAAAATTATTAATTGAAAAAAAACTTTTTTATTATTACTATATTTTTACTATTACTATATTAACAATATTATTACTATTATTACTTTTATTACTACTATACTATTTTAATGTTTGGGTGAACTATCCCTCTTTTAAGTTACTATATAAATTTTATCATAATTTAAAGTTAAGTGTACTGTTTTTTTATTTCATATTTTGAAAAAATAGGAATAAAATGCACAATATGAATTGAATTTTGAATGACTAGTTGAATTTATTATGTCAATTATGTCATGATCTTTTACATATGAAATAAAGGTCATTGTAACAGTTCTCCACTGACGAGGCAAGTTGAAGGACCCATGTGCAGTTCTTTATTTTATCAAACTTAAATCCAAAACGTAAACAAAAGGCATGGCTTGACATGAACCAAAACGTAAACTTGAACCATAAACTAACACTCACCAACAGCAGGTTACAACATTCAATACTTGACAAAGACACATGGCAAACATGAGGGCTAAATACACACAGACTAATGACAAGACAAGTGACACCTGTGAACCGTGATTAAACAATGAACCAATGACAGGACAAGACACAAGATCACATGAGGGCATGGGAATCACATGACAATGCAACATGACAAAACCAGGAAGTGAAAGAACAAGACAAACTTAGAAACATAACTTGAACATAATCAACTAAAAACATGAACAAGGAACATGAACCAACACCAAAACACCCTGTGACAGTCATACACATACAATATATCTCAAAAGCTGTATTCACATGGACTATCCTCACAAAATTATATATGCCCAATATTTCTCTCTGCATATACCCTAGAACTTTTTTTGAACCCAAATAATTTGTATTTTACTAGAAATAATTACATTTAAAAACTAAAGAGTCAAGTGGTGATTTAATAAATGAATTCATTCAATTAACTAAAGGAAAAGTCTTGTAGAAATGCTATATTGCAATCTACTACTACTCTTTTTCAGCCCGTTAAAACAATATATTAACATTTAACTTTTTTTTTTTTTTTTTTTTAATCTGTTTACTTAAAAAAAAAGTACACTAATGATAACTGCTATTACATTTATTATTTGAATTCACCATAATATGGTTGATCTCCTGATGAAACACCTCTTCACCTTCCCCTTTTCTCCAGCTTATTTTGCTGTCACTTTCCAGTCCCATGCTCTTCAGCTTTTCATGGATCTGCAAGACCAGCAAAAACAAAACACGAAAAAGCATGTCACACTTAAAGGCTTCATATAATCTATAGCCCTTACACTGTAAAAAAATTATAATCTTCCCAACTCAAAATTTTCTAGTGACTGTTTACATCTAAAGTTTTCAATTGGCCCAAGTGAAATTCTGTAAATGTAATTTTATCAATTGTGGCAAGAGCCTGTTAACATGGGCTCAATTGGAAATAATATGTTGAGCCAATGGAAAAAATTTATAATCTTCCCAACTCAAAATTTTCTAGTGACTGGTCACATCTAAAATTTTCAATTAGCCAAATTGAATTTCTGTGAATTGAATTGTATCCATTGTGGCAACAGCCTGTTAACATGGGCTCAATTAGAAATATGTTGAGCTAATGGAAAAATGTAATTTACCAACACTGTAAAAAATGTCAGACCTCTCCAATTAAAAATGTTCTAGTGACCGATTACATCTACATTTTTTAGTTGGCCAAATTGAAAAATTTAGATGTGATCAGTCACTAGAAATTTTTGAATTGGAGAAATGTTTTACAGCGAAACTGTGTGGTTGGTCCAATTAAATATTTTAAATTGTAGTAACAATTGTTTATTTCTCACTGTCCCAAAAGACAAAAATGACTAAAAACATAAATATATTAAGCAAAATACAGAAACAGACAACAGGGTTGACATTTTATCACATTACTTTATTAACAAGTAAATTCCAACACAGGATATTTGGGTGAAAATACCTTATTTTCAATAAGGAAAAACTCTGAATACATTCAAGAAGTCTTCTGCATAACAGGATGTCTTGTTGTGGTGAAGAAAACACGGCACGGCAAGCTAAAAACCTGCAAATAAAAATAAAAACTAACATTAATGACAAAGCTCCCCTGCATCACATCTGGCAAGAGACAGAACAGAAGTTTCTTCATTATATAATGAGGATGAGACGAATGAATGGACATAAGAAAATCACGAGCTTGACGTGTTTGATATTAAAAGGCAATAACTTAAGCCCAGAAAGAGGCCGACTCCAAACGCACCGTGTTCAACAGTCGCATGCCGCACATATCACACAAATGACTTAATTTCCTTATTACCTATTGTTTTAGACATATAAGACATGAGGAAAATAAAACTATTGGCTACCATTAGATAATTATGTGGTAAACGAGAACACACTCATGAAAACAATGAATGCATGAACTCGTGATTCTACAAAATGTCTTTTAAACTTCATACCCGGTCATAAAGCAAAACTCTGGAGAATAATTTCAGTGCTAAATACTCACCAACGTCTTTGTGAGATGAATATCTCTATTCTCTCGGGAATGTGTCTCGGTCTTCAGCACCTGCTGGTTCGGCTCCGCTCGCGCTGCCGCTCCCGCGTCTCCGTGTTTGAAATCTCCACACAAACGTTTTTTTTTTCAAGCGCATTTTGCGCATGCGTATACCGTTTTTCGGACGGAGGACTTGTTCAGCCA
This sequence comes from Romanogobio albipinnatus, assembly GCA_023566225.1. Classification (NCBI taxonomy): domain Eukaryota; kingdom Metazoa; phylum Chordata; class Actinopteri; order Cypriniformes; family Gobionidae; genus Romanogobio; species Romanogobio albipinnatus. Next base: position 50,252,902 of record CM042244.1, read on the forward strand.
ACATGGATTTTTCACTTCGACTTCATAGATTGACTGAGCACAATTAAATATGATCGGTGAATATACAATTTTAATTTTTAGTGAAGACCTTAAGCTATGATTAGTACAATTCATCTTTTTGCATGGCGATAATTATTTGGAAGTCATTTATTGGGCCAATATGTAATGATCAATTTACACAATTTTTCCCCCAAATTTTTTTTTACAGTGTAATAATAACAAAAACAGCAACAAAAATGTTGTTGACAAAAATGAGCGGTGCTGTTTGGGAATAAGGTAATGTATTTTAATATGTTCATCCTTGGTCGTTTTACCCAAGTATATACTTGGCAAATTGTATTGTTGTACCAGAATTTGACCATGAAACTGAACAGTGTTTAAGGCAGAGACAAACCTCATTCAGAATGGCAGTCTGTACTGAAGGATCATTCAGTGCGCATTCTCCATTACAGGACAATTTCAGTCTGACAATCTGCTTTCTCTTTTCATCTGGAGAAATACAGATTTAAAGTCTTTTAATGAACATAAAAGATACATCAGTAAATTAAAACATATCAGATTTTTAATTTGTTTTTCAAGAGTGATCCACAAATCTCTTGTTTGATTCATTTGATTATGTTAACTGGGGAAACTCACGTCCATAGCAGATAAAAGGACGCTGTAGATCACAGCTTTCATGAGTCCATTTCCCAGAATTGGTTCTTGACATGCCGACACAGTCACCAGATCCTGAACTCTTGGATGGTGGACCTGCTACCCAGTTTCTAAAGTAGAGGCTCCATTTGTCAGACCATTCCCAAGAGTCCAGGAACAGACCAACCCAGATGTACCAATAATATGGAGTCATCGTTTTTATCTGAATATTTTCCTCAGAGTTGTGGATGGTGGCCAGATCTGTGTAATACTGTCTGCAGTAGCTCTGAGCATCACTCCAGTTCTTATTCAGTTGTACCAAGATGTATCCATTATTTTCTATTGAGAGATTCAAAAGGAAAAATCTGTTCAAAGCTTTTCTTTCCCAGTGAAATTGCTCAATAATACATTTAAACAGGGAACTCACCCTTGTAGCATGTAAAATATAGGGCAAGATTACATGGCGCATCATTCCAGAACCCGGAATGAAAAGTTGCACAATATGCATTCTCATTTGGCTCTCCTGAAGCCCAGCTATAGTACTGAGAGGATACGTTTTCTCCATTAGACCAAGCCCAGCGATTCTGTGTCCCTCTCTTCAGTCCAATCCACACTGATCCACTGTATCCAGCATCCACTATATTCACCAGCCTGTTCACATCATTCATGGTGTCTACAGTAGCCAGGTCAGTGTACCACTCTCTGCAGTAACTCTGAGCCTCTGGCCACGACATTCTCACATTTATATAGTGGTACTCTCTGTAAAGAGCAGAACCGCTCCAGAAGAGCCCTGTTAAAATCAACATGTTAAAACATCTATATGTGTACACATCATCATAAACACAGATTACAAATGACCACACCAACCTGACAGCAGCAGAACAAACTGATTCCCGTCCATGACTGCTCACACAGATCCTCTCTGGATCACTGTCACAGTTCTGTAAGCAGGGAATTCAAATCATACAATGCAAATTTATTGTGACTTTACATGCTTCATGTCAAGATATGCGTCCCAAATATGGTTAATTAAACATAATAACTTACCAAAACATTTGATTTGTATTCATTACTTTTCTTTTAACATTTTCTGCATTTTATGAATCATTTTTTAATTATTGTACTAATTACATTAAAGGTGCCCTAGAATGATTTGAAACAACATTTTAAATTGTTCTCTGGTATCTACATAGAGGGTATATGGCTTATTTAAGGTCAATAATTGTCCAGCTACGGTTTTACAGGTCCATTTACAACTCTAGAAATCATCCCCAGGATGAAATGGTCTGTTTTTGCCTTATTTGGAAGGGTCATGAATATTAATGCAGAGTTCTGCTCTGATTGGCTGTTTCACTGCGCGGCTCAATGATTGCATGCACGTCTATACTGACCGTCATGACGATGGAGAGATTAGGCATTCAACCTTATATATATATCAATCAGTATATAATCATACTTCAGTTGTCAAAAATATAAATAAATAAATATCAAATTACTATCGTTTCAACTTAAATGGTGGAGGTGGTGACGTTAGCTAGAAGGATCGAGTGAGCTATGTGTAAGCAACTAAACTAACATAGTATGTTACGTATCTATGGTTTCATTTACTAATTTATGACAACACTGGCATGAAATAATATTAACCTGTCATTAGACTTATTATTTAGTTATGTAAACCACTTGGAATATCCTATTCTTACCGTATAGCATCTTGCGTTGGATATAGACAACAACGGGGATATTATCGTTAATGTTGTCTCTCTAAGAAACTTTCAATTTAATCATAAATGGTTTAGACAGTCAAAAAGTGGATAAAATCACTTACTGCTTGCAGGAATATGGTTGGAATTGCCCCTTTCTTCAGTGTCAGACGCTGAGCAAAGCCTGCTTGATATTGTCCCAGGTTTGAAAACTGTCCGTGGTCAAATGGGCTGAGCAAACTATCAACTTTGAATTAAATTGTTGCGATATCCGATTATAAATAAACATCAACCATGCCTGTTGACATGTTTTATCTGTGGGAAGAGTATGAAACCCCTGCACAGCCTGGAACATAACATTTGTTTCCATGATCTGTCATGTTCGCTATCCTCGCGTCAGGTTTACTGCTGCAGAACTCCAGTTGATACGGCGGCTGCGCAGTTCCGCCAGATAGTGAACATGTGCTTGCTTATGAAAATGTTGGGGGGCGTACATATTAATGATCCCGTGTATTGCATCACTGCTGGCGTTACGTTGAGATTTGCCTATTTTTCTGTGGTGTTTTTCACAAACGAGATTTACATGTGAAGGAGGAGGCAATGGTGTTTGAGACTCACTGTATGTGATTTACATGTACTGAACTCCTGTTATTCAACTATGGCAAGGTTCATTCGATTTTTCATTCTAGGGCACCTTTAAGTCTAGTAAAGGTACTACTTTAAAAAAAGACAAGCATAGCCTAAAACTGGTCTATACATTTTGTTAAAGACAGTGTAGAGCAATACCAATTATTTCTATAATCTAATCTGCTGGAACACATACAGGATTAAAGGCAGATATTTGTATGTGATTTACAGTATACTGTACAATAGATCAGTTCATGTATTCTCTAATCGAAACCATGACTGGTGTTGTTAGTGACATGCTGTACTTTTTGAAAACTTTTTGAGTTGCTGCACTTGAATGTTGTTGGTTCTTTTGACAAATTGCTGCTGATGTTTCTCATTTGTAAGTCACTTTGGATAAATGTGTCTGCCTAATGAATAAATCATGTAAATGTATGTTGTCCAGGGCTGCTTTCACAAAAGCATCACAAACCTAAGTTGATCGTAGAGACCATTGGTGACAATTGTTCTACGATCAACTTAAGCTTACGATGCTTTTGGGAAACACAGCCCAGGTTAGTGACATTCAAATCTTTAAAAAGTGCACAGATGCCTGAGACAGATGCGTATGTATGCCACATATTCCCAGAGTTTGACCCATCTGAACTTTTTGAAGATGTTTCTGCACATAGCATCTTATCGATGGACAAAACATTCCATCATGCACAAAAAACATCATCTTGATGATATATTGACACTACAGTTTAACATTAAAAATGTGTTTCAAATGTGTGTAACAAAGAGAAAAAAAGAGAGAAAAATCTGGACTCTGGAAATCAAATTTAATTGCACTTTACTTGAAGGGGTGTGCATAAGACTGACATGACACCTTCATAATCATGACATGACGTCATGAATATGAAGGAGTTTGTATGCATGTTTATGATAACTGTCATTAAGTGTCATTCTCTCAATTATGTCATTTTTAATGCAAAGATGACATTATTTGAGATGTCTTTATGACTACTTGACATAAACCAATACATCATAACCTGTCAGTGTCTTTGTCACGACAACTTGACATTTACCAAGACAACATAACCTGACATAAACATGACATTGCAGATTAATTATCAAACTTAAGAAACGACTTCGCTTTATAGGGTCAGTAAAATGTCATTAAGAGTTAATACTCTGTCAAATTATTTTATAACAACGTCATGAATATTTTTCAGTTCATAATGTTTTTAAAAAAAGGTTTCCTCCACCAGCTCCAACAGAAGGTCAGATAATAGACTATTTCAAATGTCTTAAAAATATGAAGAGGTGTACAAGAAATAAAATCAATTATAAAAATAAATAATAATTAAAATGGATACAATGATATTGTATTGCATTTGGAGACTGATTCACCCGAAATTAAATGAAAACAGTACAATGGTGGGTTAAGCCAGTAGTTTTACAACTTTTTTTCCCCCTTTTTTATCTCGACTCATATACTATAGGCCTACAGCCATTTACATTCAAATAAGTCAAGCCAAGCATAAGATTACTTATATACAATTGGTAATTTGACTGTATTCTCCATTAAACCACTAGATGGCAGCAGCACTGATCTGAAAATAACCAGCGTTGGGCTCACAATTATTTATTAGCCTATAGGCTTTTTTCACTCGCATCCCAGTACAGATGGACAAATCATCCTCTTCACATGCTCAAAAATGTGCTTGGAAACACCACAGTGGAGCGGTGCTCACACTGAATGGAACAAATTGTAGGCTACTGACTATTTAAACTGAGATGTGTAACTTTTTATATGTTAGGTTGATTATTTTATTTTTATAATGAACAGGCTGTGATGTCAAGTTTGCAATGCTGGAATATGTTGTGTGTGAGGCGCCCGCGCGAACGAGCAGGGGAAAAATTAAATACTCCATCATTTTGGTCATACAAATAATAAGAGTAGGACATTGTTCGAAATTTCAAAGTGTTTACTTACATTGTGCTATTGTAAAATAAAGAAAACAAGATGTGCTTTCTGTTGTCTGGGTTTCCTTTCCATGAACCCAGCCAACATTGCCATGCGGGCCCCATGTGTGTTAGCCCATAGGGGCACATGATGGGTCCATAGTGGGCTCTAAGTGGGCTCTAAGTGGGCTCTAAGTGGGCTCTAAGTGGGGCCCATTTGTGTGTTCATTATAGTGGCCCACATGCGTCCCATATAATAAATGGGGCCAATGTGGGACACATACAGAACCCTTATGGGGCCCAAATAGGTGATAACACTGAACCCGACCTCTCTATGGGTTTTTTTGTGGGACCCCATTGGGTGACAACTGGGCCCATTTATATATATATATATATATATATATATATATATATATATATATATATATATATATATATATATATATATATATATATATATATATATATATATATATATATATATATATATATATATATATATTTTTTTTTTTTTTTTTTTCCTGTAAGTGAAATGAATGTGCTGATTTTCAAAATAAACTTTCAAACCCTACCAACTCTAAGTTATGTTTTACCCTCAAATAAACAATAATAGGCAACCTAACTGGGCCCCACAACTTTATCCAAGATGGGGCCCACGTTCAGCCCATCAAAGTGCCCACTCAGAGCCCATGCCCAGATGATGCCAATATAGCCCAGATAAAACTGTCGCACAGTTTTTTCTGGTAATTATTTAAGTCAAATATATGTTGCGAATGTATTCCTTTTATATAGGCCTATTGACTGATTTTATGAAAACAAAATTATTCTTTTTTTTAATTTTTTATTTAACTAATTCTTTTTTTTTTTTTTTTATCATCCTGGCGACCCACCCAGGGTTTGAAAACCACTGGGTTAAGCCATGCAGCGTTTGGTCCATATCATTGCAAAAACAGTTAATTACAGCATCCCACACATTTTTTTTTCTTGAAATGCTTTTTTACATCATGGATAAGTCTAGCTAAGACACCATCATAATGGCGGACACCTAACCAGTGGTGCCACTCTATCATTTTGAGGTGTTTTCAATGCCTCGGTACGATTTCCTCTATGTTTAGGTCAAGAAAAATATTTATGAGATTGTTATAAAATAATTTGACAGAGTATTGACACTTAATGATATTTTAATGACAAATTCAACTTGTAACACTGAAAAGAAGTGGTCATAAAATAATTCTTGACATTATAATGGCCTCATGACAACCAACGTCAAAACCAACCACATGACAGTTTAATGTAATGTTAACCCATAAAGTGAAGTCGTTTCTTAAGTTTTATAATTAATCTGCTATGTCATATTTATGAGAGGTTATGTTGTCTTGGTAATGTCAAGTTGTCATGACAAAGACACTGACAGGTTATGATGTATTGGTTTATGTCAAGTTGTCATAACTAAGATATCTCAAATAATGTAATCTTTGCATTAAAAATGACATAATTGAGTCATGTCATGATTATGAAGGTGTCATGTCTTATGCACACCCCTTCAAGTAAAGTGTTACCATTTAATTGTTTAAAATGTTTAAAATAATTTTAAGCCATTCTCAATCACCATTTAATTAAAAAAATTTAAATAAACATTGTAAATTTGTCAACATTTCAAAAATTGGAAACATGCAAATACACGAAACATACAGTAGGCTAACAACTCTATAAACTTAACAAATAGTGTATTTAACTATTTTTACAGTTTAAGTGTTAAGTAATCGTTTTAAATTTTAAGTCAAATTGAAATGAGAAGTTGTATTAAGTGACACTGGACATTAAGTTAAATCCGGGAAAGTAAAATGTTATTTCATAGCTAATTCCAACAAAATTTCTTTACAGCATTAACATGATGGTAAATTACCGTAAAATGTAGAATTGTAATTTCTTACCTCAATTTCCTTTTTATTTTATTTAGTAAATTCTTTATATTTCTACACAGAGACATACAACTGCTAATGTCACCTCACGAGGGTCATAAACATGTGTGAGTGTGAAGTCGCAGTGCTGGTTATAACCCTGCCCCTACATGGTAAGTAAAACAAAACAATCTATCTTTGGTTGTTTTACATGTTTTTTTATTTTTTTTTATGTAACTCATTTTTTTTTTTTTTATCCTGGCGACCCACCCAGGGTTTGAAAACCACTGGGTTAAGCCATGCAGCGTTTGGTCCATATCATTGCAAAAACAGTTAATTACAGCATCCCACACATATCTTTTTCTTGAAATGCTTTTTTACATCATGGATAAGTCTAGCTAAGATGGCGTACACCTAACCAGGGGTGCCACTCTATCATTTTGAGGTGTTTTCAATGACTCGGTACGATTTCCTCTATGACGCCATAGTGAAGTCGCAGTGCTGGTTATAACCCTGCCCCTACATGGTAAGTAAAACAAAACAATCTATCTTTGGTTGTTTTACATGTTTTTTGTTGTTTTTTTTGGCCAGAACAGAATAAACTGCAGTGTGAACCAGACTTTTTGTCATTTAGTCAAATCAAACCCCCTGACCTTTGCATGTCTATTAGATGTTCTAGTAAATTTGCTTCCAGATACCAATGAGAGTGCAGTACTCCCTGCACTATATTTAACATATTTAAATTGAGTGTTTACATAGCTTTTCTTCATATTAGCCTGGAACAGAAAGTGAACCATTATAGAAACTTCTGACATGGAGTCTGACCCACCAGAACACAACAAATTACACTTCTATTAACATTTAAACGTACATGTTTACCTGAAGAACATTGTTGCATTAAATGCTTTTGTTCACATGCAGATATAACCGTATATCATTTGCTGATTTTTGTGACAAGTAATTTTCATATTCAAATAGCTTATTTTCATTTCTGGACCATGTGTGCATCACACTGCTGGTCGATGCTGATACTATAGTCATATACATTCTTAAAAATAAATGAGCCAAAAGGAGGTTTTCGCAAAATTACAAGATCCATTTTCAGTTCTCCAAAGGCAAAACAGATCTAAAGAGATCTTTTTTTTTCTTAGTGTGAAGAACATTTTAATAATCTAAATTCTAAAGAACCTTTTGTGCAATGGAAATGTTTCATGATAAGGTTCTTCATGGAACCATCAATGCCACTAAATAACCTTTATTTTTAAGTGTGTACTAGTCTAAAATATGCTGAAAACTTCTATTTTCTTAAAAATGTATATAACTGGACAATCTTCATAGATAAAAACGAACTAGGTTACTCACGTAACCTCGGTTCCCTGAGTCTGACCCACCAGAACACAACAAATTACTAGGGCTGTAATCTCCCAGTCGATTAGTCGATTATTAGTCGATACGTTCTGGCTGGACCAAAATTCTGATTGGTCGATTTTTTTGCCGCGTTCATTTCGTTAGTTTTACCGCGTTCATTTAATCAGTTTTGCCGCGCCGCGTTCATTTCATCAGGTGGAGAGCACTAATTGCTAATGGGGGTGTTTTCAGAGCACCCCTGTTTCACAGGTAACTGTCTGTCTTCAGAACACCCCCTTGTTTCCACTTCTTTTGGATTAGCCCAACCCACTGGTGAAGAGAAGTCTCTCGCTGGTCCTTTGTTTTTCATTCCCCGCTGGCTCAAACGCACGCCCATAGCGGTAAACTTGAGGAACGCCCATCAACATACACATGAGGGGAAGCGTCACAACACCACGCTTCAGTTGTGCTGCAAAAGTGGATCTGTACTGTCGGTTTTGCCGCGTTCATTTCATCAGGTGGAGAGCACTAATTGCTAATGGGGGTGTTTTCAGAGCACCCCTGTTTCACAGGTAACAGTCTGTCTTCAGAACACCCCCTTGTTTCCACTTGGATTAGCCCAACCCGCTAGAGAAGAGAGACAGATTGAAGAAGGCTATAGTTTGCTGTATATTATTTATTTAATTGGGAGAGCGTTTTTTCTGCTCTTGATCTGGCTTGTTTAATAAATATTCCTTTTTTATTAAAGTGGACGTGCCTTTTGTGTTTAAGAGTAAAAGCTTTAAGTTAATAGTCTATTCGTGTCTCAGCCGCGAAGCTGAGCTGATCCTGTGTTCGAGCTGCACAGAGCGGCTGAAATGATAGTGTCTGTCAGTTAGTATAATACATATGACAAAAACAATTGTCTAAATTATGTTGCATATTCCTCAAAAGTTCTTGTGATGATATCACTAGTTGACAACGGAAATCATAGGCTATGATGGTGCTCGTGATGCAACGCTATCAGAGCCGACAGACTCGTGTGTCAGACTCATTTCAGTGCAAAATAATCAGGTCAAAAACGATTTAATATACTGCAAATAGCCTACTAGTGTTTATGTTTATTTATAATTCATTTAGGCAGACAACAAGGCTACCAAGTACTGCGCACAGTGTGCAGCTAATTAATTTAACGTTTTTTTTCCTAACGTCATTTTTAGTCGATTTTTAGTCGAAAATTTCAGGACCTCAGTCGACCAAGATTTTCTTTGGTTGATTACAGCCCTACAAATTACACTTCTCTTAACATTTAAACGGACATGTTTACCTGAAGAACATTGTTGCATTAAATGCTTTTGTTCACATGCAGATATAACCGTATATCATATGCTGATTTTTGTGACAAGTAATTTTCATATTCAAATAGCTTATTTTAATTTCTGGACCATGTGTGCATCACACTGCTGGTCGATGCTGACTATAGTCATATACATTCTTAAAAATAAATGTGCCAAAAGGAGGTTTTTGCAGCAATACAAGATCCATTTTGAGTTCTCCAAAGGAAAAACAAATCTAAAGAGATCTTTTTTTTTTCTTAGTGTGAAGAACATTTTAATAATCAAAATTCTAAAGAACCTTTTGTGCAATGGAAATGTTGGTTCTACATTTTTAAATTTTTTCTACATTTTACACTTTTTACTTCTAGCCCTGGCCCAGTCTGCCACCGCACAGATATCTTCCAGCGGTATGCCACATGACCATGTCCACGAGGAGGCCATGCCTCTGGTAGAATGGGCTTTAATGCCTATAGAGCAAATGAGACCTTAGACTTATAAGCCAGTGAGATAACGTCTACTATCCAGTGTGACAGTCTTTGCTTTGTGACAGCATAACCTTTAGTGCGGCCACTGAAGCACACAAAGAGCTGTTCTGACTGCCTGAAAGGGGTGGAATGCTCTAGATACAGTCTCAGTGCTCTAACTGGGCAGAGCAGTTTGCGTCCGGGCAGGGCCAATAGAGAAATGACCTGTGCCCTAAAGGGAGTGGAAAGCACTTTAGGAACATAACCATGTCTTGGCTTGAGGACGACCCTGGAGTCGGTAGGCCCAAACTCAAGACCGGAAGCACTTGCAGAGACTGCGTGTAAATCACCCCCTCGCTTGACTGAGGCCAGTGCCAACAGAAAGGCTGTTTTGAGTGAGAGGTGCTTTATGCTCACAGGGTTTTCAGCCTCCTGGCCCCTTTAAGAAAGCGTACAATAAGCTCGCTTTTCCCCAGTGATTGTCCCGCAACCCGAGCGTGATAAACTGCTATGGCGGCAACATATACTTTGAGCGTGGAGGGGGAACGACCCGCGTCCATTAGCTCTTGAAGGAAGGCGAGCACTTCTGCCACCTCGCACAAGTGTGCATCGAGGTTTCGTGCTGTACACCAGTTAGAGAATACCGACCATTTCAGTGCATAGAGCCACCAGGTTGCGGGGGCTCTAGCTTCAGAAATAGTATTCAGGACTCTTTCAGAGAGGCTCCCAGGTATCCGTTGATGGGCCATACGTGGAGGGCCCACAGTTTGGGACAAGGATGCCAGAGTTTCCCTCTAGCCTGCGTGAAGAGGTCTTTCCTCAAGGAATCGGACATGGGGCTGTGTCTGACATGTGAGTCAGTTCGGAGACTCATATTTGGTTTTTCCACAACGGAAATTTTAATAGCACTGTGGATTCGGTTTCCCTGATCTTTCTGATGGCCTGTGGCAACATCGCAATCGGAGGAAAATCATACATAGGGTGTCTGGGCCAGACATGGGCCAGCGCATCCCTGTGTTAGGAGAAAACATTGGGCAGTGAGCATTGTCTTCTGAGGTGAAAAGATCTATTTTCGCTTGCCGAAGGTGCTCCGAATCAACTGAATTGTCTGCGGGTGAAGGGACCATTCCCCTGGGGAAATGCCACTTCTGGATAACTTATCCGGACCCTGATTCAGGATACCTGGCACATGAGCGCTCTCAGGGAGCTCAGGTAGTGCTCTGCCCATAAAAGGAGGTGTTTCACCATGGAATATAGAGTGCCTGATTTCAGACCGTCCTGGCGATTTATATAGGATACCACTGACATGTTGTCCGTTCGGACCAGGACTTGGTGACCCTTTTTGTACGGAAGGAAAGCTCTTAGCGATAGGATGACCGCTATCATCTCTAGACAGTTTATGTTCAGCCTTTTCTCTGAATTTGCCCATTGGCCAGAGACTGGCTTTCCCTCGTGCAGGGCGCTCTAACCTAGGTTGGACGCATCTGTCAAGACCACTTTCCGTTTCGTAACTTTACCCATAATCACACCTGTCTGATACCAGGTGGTAGCCTTCCAAGGAGCCATAGCTTTGACACAGCTGTGGTTCACTTTGATGCAAAACTGGCCTGATCGCCATGCACGAGCCGGAACGCAGGAATTCAACCAGCGTTAAAGGGGGCGCATGTGTAATAGACCCAGTTTGACTACTGCCAATGCCATAAGACCTAGCATCCTCTGAAAACGTTTGAGAGGAACGTACGCGCCAGCTTTGAATGACGCCGCCGTGTTCTGAATAGAGAGGGCGCGCTGTGACGTAAGCCGCACCCTCATCTGTATTGAGTCTATGACCATACCCAGAAAACATATATTCTGGGTGGGAGACATTGAACTCTTGGCGATATTGATTCTGAGACCCAATCATTCTAGATGGTTGAGGAGCCAGGACTTGTGTATCGTCAACTGTGCCTCTGATTAGGCTATGACAAGCCAATCGTCGAGGTAGTTGAGTATCCGCATGCCTTTCAGTCTCAGTGGGGCTATGGCTGCATCCATGCACTTCGTAAACGTGCGAGGCGCCAGGGATAACCCGAATGGCAGGACTGTGTATTGATAAGCCTGACCCTTGAAGGCGAATCTCAAGAATGGCCTGTGACGGGGTGCTATCTGAATGTGAAAGTAGGCATCTTTCAGGTCGACTGTGAAAAACCAATCCCCCAGGCGAATGTGCGCAAGGATTTGTTTCACTGTCAGCATCTTGAACAAGCGCGTCATAAACGCTTTGTTCAGGTGTCTGAGATCTAGGATGGGCCTGAGGCCACCATCCAATTTTTCGGGACGAGGAAGTATCAACTGTAAAAGCCTGACTCACTTTGTGTCGGGTGCACGGTTTCCACCGCTCCCTTTTCCAACAGTTTCGACACCTCGGTGCGAAGCACGTGACTCATGCTGCTTTCCACTGAGGTTTCGACCATGGCGCGAATGCACGGGGGTCTGCGAGCAAACTGTAGTGAGTAACCTTGTTTTATTATGTTCAACACCCAATTTGATATACCAGGAATGGCCTGCCAGGCCTGGGCTCCTGAAGCCAAGGGTTGAATTAGATTCTGGGAGGGGCCGCTTAGTAATAGGGACCCGGTAACCCAGTTGCTTTGTGCTATAACACTGTGGGGATAGTGTTTATGTTTGGAGGTGCAGATTTTGCAGTGGGCGTGCGCCTCACATTCATAGCGCTCGTAGCGCGAGTGCGCTGTGTGAAAAGTGCTTGGTTGCAGGGGTGCATACTGTATAGTGGGCACATTTCCTACATAGACAAAGCTCTTTTTGTGATTTATTGTAATAATGTGCAGTGGCGCGCACTGTGTAGTGGGCGCAAACTTACATTTAAAGTACTCATGGCGCAAGCCGGTGAGGAAGTCCACAGGGGTAAACGCGCAACAGCGTTAGTGTGCAGGCGAGCGTGTTTGACCACAGGCTAATTGACTGCAATATTTACATCTCCAGCCACCTGAACCAAGGGAACAGGGAGAATGTAAGGAAGTCAGAGTGGTATGGAAGCCATTTTACAATGCTGTTATACTCTAGTCTAGACCGAGAGCGCAACGAGTGTGTTTGACCACAGGCTAGTTGACTGGAATATTTACATCTCCATTCACCTGAACCAAGGGAACTGGGAGAATATAAGGAAGTCCATGGTGGTAATCCAGCCATTTATGAGTGACTTTGTGGCGCTGAATTAACAGTGCTTATGCAGGGGTGTATACTGTATAGTGGACACATTGCCTACAGTGTTGATCCTCTCCAGCCGCCTGAATAGAGGGGCTGGGAGAAGTGATAGAGTGAAAAATTTGCAGGGCTTGGCAGCCATATTACGACGCCGTTATGCTCTAGACAGTGAGCGTGTGCTATGACGTAAGTCGCATAGCACACGCGCTCTAGTCAGCGAACGCGCGCTGTGGAGAATTCTCCACAGCGCGCATGCTGTCATAACAAAGCAGCCATTTTACAACTCCCTTGGTAGTAAGCGCGCACTGCAGTGAGAACGGCTGTGATGTAAGCCGCGTTCTCGACATATCCAGCAGCCTGAGTTCACTCGACTAACTTATTCTAGCATTCTCTGTCCGCGGCACTTCTTCCGCGCGGCGGGACGAGAGAAGTGGAAGAGTGAGGAGAGCTCCGTCTGTCCGCGGCACTTCCCAGCGCGGCGGGAGGGAGTGAGAGAAGAGAAAGAGTGAGGAGAGCTTCGGCTTGAGTTCGCTCGTATACTCTAGCATTCTCTGTCCGCTGCGCTTCTTCCGCGCGGCGGGATGAGAGAAGAGGAAGAGTGAGGAGAGCTCCATCTGTCCGCGACACTTCTCAGCGCGGCAGGAACGAGAGATGAGAAGAGCTTCGGCTTGAGTTCGCTCGTATACTCTAGCATTCTCCGTCCGCGGCGCTTCTTCCGCGCGGCTGGAAGAGTGAGGAGAGCTCCGTCTGTCCTTGGCACTGGAACAGCAGGCGGCTGAAGGCGGAAAGGCGGAGACCAGGCGGGAATCTGGCATCCTCAGGGCTGCAGAGAAGTTTCGCTGTGTGTTTTTCGACGGCGGGCTTCAATTCCGAAGGTCAATGAAGGTATCGCTGAAGGA